>CM060916.1:479328208-479993208 GCA_030737875.1 Allium sativum
CGAGCGCCGACGCCCTTCACCCCACCCCCCCCCCCCCCCCCCGCTCCTCTGTAAGTTTTTAATTCTATTTTTTTTTTTTTTTATTATTTAAATTTGCAAAAGGGGTGACTTTTACATACGACCTCGAAACGAGGCCCACCGCCTGTCGCCCATAGCGTTTTACCCCCCATTCTGAACACATGGGATATGTATCGCTAGTTGATTCGATTGTTACAATCAGTTTCCTTTTGAATTTTCATTAAATCTTTATATGAATTTTAACGCACATTTCAAATTACCGGGGTCACATACTAACTAGAAAAATTCCAGAAAAATATTTTCTAGCTTCGTATGACGATACGGTCCTAACAAAACTAGTTTCGTCGAATTCATGAGACCGTTTGAAAAATGGCCAATTTCCATTCGATTAAAATCAACAGAAACTGGTCAAACGCGTTTTCTTTTGCCACGCTCACATATTAATTCGAAAAATTATGAAATTTGAAACCTAACAATAACTTGACACTGCGGATCTAACAAAAGTGGTTTCA
This sequence comes from Allium sativum, assembly GCA_030737875.1. Classification (NCBI taxonomy): domain Eukaryota; kingdom Viridiplantae; phylum Streptophyta; class Magnoliopsida; order Asparagales; family Amaryllidaceae; genus Allium; species Allium sativum. Next base: position 479,328,739 of record CM060916.1, read on the forward strand.
TCGAAATCCGAGGTCGTTTGCAAAATGTCCATTTTTAAGGGCCTGAATTCTATAGCGACTATTCAGAATTTTCAACTGGACATATCTTTTGATTCCTGCTATCAAATTTCGATTGTCGGATTCGTTAGAAAGATATTATCAATTAGATTCCATTATTTTTGGTTTCACTTAAATCCGGATTGTTTTTGCACCGGTAGATTCAATTGAAGTTGAAATTGAATTATCGAACTAACCGCGCCATTTTCAATTTATATATATAATTATAATTAATTATATTCGTTTATCAAATGTCGATTCAAACTCAGTTTCATCGCCATTATTTAAAATATTTATTTTAAATATTTAAACTCCATTATTTTATCCAATTTAAAATTTTTAAATTAGTTCAGATTTTCTGGGTCGTTACACAGGGGAAAAGTGATTTATAGGGAGGGAAATGGAACATTGAAACTTTTGTTGGCGTCTGACGCGTCGGACGAGAAGACTCCCCCAACGTGGCATTTAAAGGCTGCGAACGCACCCATCGTCTTTTTTGCATCTCAACGTGAACCGCTAATTAGTAATAAAATAAGTTTTTTTTGGAGGGGGGGGGGGGGGAGGCGAAGAGAGTTAGCAGGAGGAGAACCATGATGCATGATGAAAACCAGATGAGACTAAATAGGTGCTACACTGTTTTGGATGGTCTTGATCCTACGCCATTAGATAATTATACCAAGTGAAGCACAAAATTTGCATATACATCTAGTAGCATGTTGGGATAAAGTTGATTAATAATTCATTCTAAATGGTGAAACAAAGAGCAAATAGTAGAACATTGCTTGACTTCGAAAGAATTGCTCGTGAGATCCATTCTAAATTTCAGGCACACATTCTTGTTTTAACATAATTGATCATATAATAAAAAGTATATTATTGGATCATCGTACGAATTTCGTTTCTTTATAAAAAAACAAAATAATCCAACGTTCAAGAATCTATGTTTATCATTCTGTGTTTAATTTTATATTTAAATAGTCATCTGGTATCATCCCTTTTGCACCTTAATGTGAACCATTAATTTACCGTAAAATAAGTTAGTGTGGGGAAAAAGTTACCAGAAGAAGAACCATGATGCACAGTAAAAACCAGAAGACACTAAACTGATGCTACACTGTTTCGGGTTGTCTTGATCATATACCATTAGATAATTATAACAAGTGAAGCACAAAATTTGCGTGTACATCTGGTAGCATGTTGGGTTAAAGTTGATTAATAATTCATTCTAAACGGTGAAACGAATAGCAAATAGTAGAACATTGCTTGACTTAGAAGTAATTGCTTTACGTAGCAATACATGGCTAGCAACGCAATTGATAGGGACAGTAAGCTTAAGTAGAGATAAGAAGCAGCAAAAAAGGTACGTACTTTGTCTAGTGCCTTCTCCATTAGCACTGCTAATTTAGCAGTAATACGCCAATTTTTCGCCTTAAATTTAAAAGTATTAGCACTGTTTGACTTTAAAATGTCCACCAGCTAGCAATGATCCCATCCGGACGTGTGTGTGTTCCACTTGGCTGGATTTTAAATAGCCAAACCAAGAGTAAAGGATATGTGAGGATCAAAATATATTTGTTGAAGCTATAATTTTAATTCTATTAGCCCTTAGCATTTTATCTCCCAAATTTTCAGAAAGTTAAAAAACTCAACTTTTTGCTTAGTTGTCCTTCCTGTAAAAAAAAACGAAAATGCATTCAAACTTAGTGCTATTGTGTGGTTTCTTTAGGATATCACACAGTGACATTGCATGTTTCTCTTAAACCACCAAGCAATAGCACTTCATCGTAATATAAAAGAACCATTCAATGTCTCAACGTGGTAGACAAAAAATATGAAAAAAAAAAAAAAGCAAAATCTAAATTTAAGTTAAAAATGCAGTAGCGCTGCTATTATTTTTGTTTGGTTGAATATACTATTCTCGGTTTATTAAATGCAAATGAGAGTGGAAAATGAAACTGAAATCAAGAAAGAGACATTAGAGTGTTGATCAAAACTGACATAGGGCAACTGTTTGATGATAACAACCGTACGGTGTTGCTACTAACGTGTCTATTTGATTAATTTTAGATTTCACTATAGGATGAACAAGTGTGGTGTGGTTAAATGGAGAGAGAGTTTCTAAGAAATAATTAAAAAGAATGAAGGGAAAAATTGGCATACAGTCCAAATTCAAACTCAGGAGCACCTGAGACAAACGCGCGCAACTCTACCTGTTTCTTAACCTCCACGCACTCTGCATCATTTACAATGGACTTATGCAAGTTGTGCTCTAGCTAGTATGACTAGTTAGTGTATCAAAGGCACGGTACATTGTCTATTATTATTATTTTTTGTAAAAGAAAAGATTGAAGTCAAATTTAGTGGTTAAAGCAGAGTTTGAAACTGTACGTAGGATGGGAGGTTTGAAATATTTCAATTATGGGCACAAACGGACATGATGCACTCATCAAAATTATCAAATCTATGCCTATGACATGCTTTATTGAATATATTCAATTTAATTTACTTAACTTTTTTTTATTACTAGTCTAATTTACTTGATTCTGATTTTAGTCTTTTTAGCACCTTATTATTGGATGCATATTTAAAATAAAAAACAAAGCTGAATTATTAATATATTTAAAATCGTATATATAAACTATTGATTTGTTTTGTTATTTTGGTTATGCATATACATACTCTAATAGACAAGAATCTAATTTGTGGCCTTTGGGGAATCTGTGGATTGCTACAGGGACAATTGTGTTGCTTTTTTTACTTAGTTGGATTCTCACTTGATTATGGTTGAAATAGGAAGAGTGGGCAGATAACTATAAAACGGTGGAATTCATTCTGTTCTATTCTATTCTGATATTCTGATAGGCGCAAAGGAGGATTGCCATCAAAAGTCCCCGCTTATGTATGTGGCTGTAGCAAATAAATAACAAAAATAATTAGTGGTTTGCTATTTTTATTATAATAGAGAACTCACCTCAAATACAAAACATGGAATCAGTGGCCGTTGTCATCAATGTGTGTGTGTGTATATATATATATATATATATCACTTCTCTAGGTAGGACTGTTATGGTAACGGTAAATTTATCATTATCATACCATTACCAGCCATCGGTATTCATTTTTAATTGAAATCAGTATACCAATTATAACGGTACGGTAATGGTAAATATACCATATTTAACGGTAATTATCGATAAGGTTTCTTCAATACCAGTGATAGCTGTAATTTTACCAATTAATTTAAAATATGTGTATATTCATCTAATATGTTTTATTACATGCATTTAGAACTAAATCAATTTAGTTCAATTATTAGATGAAAAAATTGGAGATGCATTTATTTTGTTTTTTACTTATGTTTTTTTATTAAGAAGCACTGCATATAATATGGTAATGATGCACTGTGTACAAAAAATATGTCAAGATATAAACTGTGATGGACAAATTGTAATTTATCATTACCAGTGTAACGGTTACCAAATTACCGGCAACAAATACCGTCACCGTACCGTTTTTATTGATAAGTCGAAATTATTTATCGTTAACGTTATTGATCGACTGGTATACCGAAGTCTGATATGCCGATAATTTGGTAACCGTTACACTGGTAATGATAAAGGGGATTTTTCCCACAAGGACAAACTCACCCAAAAACTTACCCAAAAGGACAAGAGCCCAAAAACTTGTCCAAAAGGACAAGTTTTAGTGCAAATGGTGGAATTCAGGGGGGTTCCATGTTTTTCCACTTTGCACTAAAAGTTGTCCTTTTGAACAAGTTTTTTACCCTTTATCCTTGTTGAACAATTTTTTTGTTCTTTTTGTCCTTCACAATTTTTTCCTGTAAATAAAAGTAAAAAGTAAATAAATCATTCTAAATGCAGAAACAAATAGCAAATAGTCGAACATTGCTTGACTTAGAAGTAATTGCTTTACCTAGCAATACAAAGCTAGCAACGCAACTGATAGTGACAGTTAGCTTAAGTAGAGATAAGAAGCAGCAAAAAGGTACGTACTTTGTCTAGTGCCTTCTCCATTAGCACTAGCAAGTAATACGCCACTTTTTCACCTTGAATTTAAAAGTATTAGCACTGTTTGACTCTAAAATGCCCACCAGCGAGCAATAAACTATCCGTGCACTGAGGTCATGTTATATTCTAAACAAAAACAAAGCCTAATTTTGAATCCACTATCAAAAGCTGCAGAGTGACGACAATCCATGTATTCTACTTCGCTGGATTCTAAAAAATCCAAGTAAAGTGCTGATCGTTAACTTCAAACTTTATTAAAGATGGATCCCTATTTAAGTTTTATTGTAAAACGTGGATCTCAAAATCTGTAACAATACAGTTTTTCGTGATTTTACATTTGCTCCAATATTTTAAAAATAATAATAAAAGACCGCTACAAATATAAATATTAAAAGAAGATCACTAAAAAAGAAAAAAATATAGAAATATATGCATATATTATGAAAAAATACAGATGCATATGCAAGTATTATTTTTGTACAAACATGATGGCTTCGGTGGGCAAAAAGCTTGCGGACATGTCTACAATTATTCAATAACGTTGCATTTTTTTCCTTAAAATAAGTTATTTCAGCTGTATGCAATTTACATTATGTTTTAATGATTTTTTTTTTTTTTTTTTTTTTTTTTTGCAATAATGTGATATTGAATAAATATAGATATTAAATTTGAAATTTTAGAGCATTCAGCAAAAATTGCTTAAAGGTTTGCAATTTAATTCAAAAAACTGCATATTTTCCTATAAGCTTCGCTAACAAAAACGTGTGATCTACTGAAAGGAAGAGAGCGCACATATTTATAAACAGAAAACCATAACTACCAAAAAGCCTGACTGACAGATAACCATCAACAAACAATGCACATAAAACAAACCATCCCGTACAAAAACCAAAACATATAAGAAGTAGATGGATGAGCTTTAGAAAAACTATTGCCCATCATACTCCAAAATCGAGTTTCGGCATGGCCACTACCCGATTATGAAGTATATCTACTCCTAACAAATACAACAACCACTCTAAATAAAATAAACATAAAAGTACAGCATACCATAAAAAAGAGGCCTCCAAAGCTGATCTCCAATAAGCATCAATGAATATCAACAAACATGTAACCTGAAATACAGCTAAACAAACAATATGATAATAACACACACACATATATGTGTAAATGTATCAATATATATATATATATATATATATATATATATATATATATATATATATATATATGTATGTGTGTGTGTGTGTGTGTGTGTATGAAAAGGTAACAACATAATAAAAACATTAAATAAAGAGAAATAACTAAAGAAAACCACAGACACAGAGATCAATTACAAGTACAGATTCTATTATAACTGAAGTGCTTACTGATCCTAATAGACATAAACAAATTATTCCTAACCTTAACAACAAACCTGTGGAACATAGGATTTCTAAACAACTTATAACAAGGATTAGATATCCACTCTAAACAAAAAGAAACAATCTTAATAATTAAGTTATCTAAAGAACAAAAATTTGAATGGAACAATCTTTGATTTCTATCAAACCAAATAAACCAACAAGAAATAGTTATCTAATTATCTAGAACATATCTAGGTTTAAAATTAAAGTCAAATCTAAAGGAATTCCAATAGAAATCACAATTCATGTAATTAAAAGACAAATCAAAGACAACAATTCTCATAACTATATTTAAAATAAAGAAAGTTTTAACCAAAAAAAAAAAACAAATGGTCAACATTTTCATCAAATAAACTACAAAAGCAACATTATATTAAGAATCAAAAAGAATATTTTTCTTACTTAACTGCTCAATAGTGTTTCACTTCTTGTGGATTGAGAATTAGCCTTCCAAATAAGTTTGTAATTGAAAAATGAGGTAGCAGTAAAATCGAGGAGCTTATATATATATATATGTATATTAGCATATATAAGAGTGCATGCAGTGTTAAAGAACTAAAAACCCACTCGGTAGTATGGATAGCCGACTCTGGCCCAGTGCTAACCTAGCCATTGCACAGGGCATCAAGATGACGGGGGCATCAAAAATCAAGGCCGCTGGAACAAAAAAAGTTGCGTAGTTGAAAAGCTCACCGAAGTTGAAAGAAAAATCCGCATAAAGAAGCAGAAGACAGTGCAGAAAGCGCGAATCATTTAAGGAGGCCTGGGGAAGAAAGGAGTTGTCTGTTGTAGCGATGAAGGAGAATTTGTGTGTTCTAAATTCAAAACTAAGTAACCCTAACATCTAAATTTTTCTATTTGCAGATCTAATCAATTCTTTTAGGTGTAATTATGATGATCCTGAAATCCTGTGCCATGAAGGTGCCAAAATTGATTGAATCTTGTATTGCAATTGCAGTATGCATTTCACTTTGTGGTAGTTGGAGCAGAAATTTGGGCTTCTTCATAGGTGAGTATGATTTGAGTATATTTTCTACGGTGTTTTGTATAAAATTGTTCTTCGTTTATAATTTTTACTTCTTGGAACAGCAATTTGGGCTTCTTCATAGTTGGAGCAGCAATTCTGGCTTGAGCAAAGATTTCATGCTGAATGTGAACCGGAGAAATACGTACTACAAAAACAAGAATAAAGTATATTGAATCTGCATTGAGTTGAGATATATAATGCTACTTTGGTACCCAATTAGCATTTCTGATGATATATTTAGCGCTACTGTTCAGGACGCTCAGGACGCAATAAGTCAAAAGGTATATATACAACAAATACTCACATGTATATGCAACCTTGATTATATTACATGTTTATATCAATTGTTTGTAGTTGGGGAATTCCATATTCTATAAAAACGTTTGATTCTAGATTTACAGTATGATTCGTTGTTGTTTAGCAACTAACAGTAGTTGAATTTATCGTAGTTTTACTTATACAAATTATAGGCAACATTCAACATTTTTTTTGTCAAAACTCTTTCTGAAGCTAGCTACACAATAGAGCAAGTGAGTGAAGTTTAAGGAACATCTTATTGCTTTTGTTAGATTTAGCTTAATGTTTTTTACCTTTCATATATGCACCGGCTCAAATAAAGACGATAATGTGGAGTCTTACATGTAAAATGTCTTTATACTTGAACTTATTATTTATAATTTTTGCGTTATAACCATGTTGTTTTTAAGTGTTTTCTTTACACTGTTAGTTCATAACAGCAGTATTTGAGCTTTCAAAAATCAACCGTCTTGTAAATAAAAATATTATTTTACAACCATTGCACAAGATTTTACAATAGGACATCATTTAATAAATCACACTAGGCATTTAAAGTCTTAGTGGTATAAATTAACTTGTGCCATAGAAATTTTGGTATGAATTCGGCTTGAATTAATATGAGTTACTCTTGCTGTTGTATAAGAGCAACTCGAACAGTTGCACATTCATAGCCTGAATTGGTAATATCGGGGTGAATTGGTCCCCAACAAATATTACTTCGTGTAATATTCAGGCATATGTTACGGGGACAATTCAGGATCCAGAATTGGTCTCGCGCACCGACTTTATCGGCTCCTCACATAACAAGCCGATTTTTTCGGCGCACGCCGACTTTATCGGTTCCTCACGTAACGAGCCGATTTTTTCGGTGCAAGTGAAAAAATCAGCTCTTTACGTAAGGAGAAAAAGTCCGTGCGTCATAGATTTATATTTTAAATATTTGTTTTCCTATCCTAGCTTATATTTTAATATGACAAAATAAAATAGTTATTATTTTCATACACAATAGTTATGTTTAGGAACACCGAAATAAACTAATTTAGCTTCAGAACTTAATAATAGCTGGTTAATAACCCGTACAAATATAGTAGAACACGATTGGTAAAATAAAAATCTACAACATCGTTACTGCATAAATGACCCTTAAGCTTGGACCGTCATAAAATAGAAAAAGAGTTCGAACAATCAAGCAAGCTTCATAACTAGGTATCGCCATACTGATTCCATAAATGATCCATAAGATCTTTCTGCAGCCGGATATAGAGTTTTGCATCTCTAAACAAAACGTGATGGTTCAAATGAATGTTGAAGTCCTCTTCTGTTAGCGGTGTGTTTTGTCGGAATACTTGGGGTGGTTGCGAAGCACCTTCATATTCGTAGTGGCGTTGCCCTTCATTCATATCTCTTCCATCTTCTATAATCATGTTGTGTAGAACCATGAAGGAAAACATGATTGTAGACATCTTTTTCCTAGACCACCGCCGATATGGATTACTTATCATTGCAAATCTAGATTGTAAAACACCGAAAGCATGTTCTACATCTTTCCTTTGTCCCTCCTGCATCGTCGCGAATTTGACTTGTTTAAGAGTCAATGGATTTGGACATGTTTTAATACGGGTGCTCCATTTCGGGTGAATGCCATCGCCTAGATAATAGCCATGGTCGTAAGTATCTATGCCTAGGGTAAATGTTAAAGGAGGTACTTGGCCTTGAGCAAGATCATTGAACAAATGAGATCTATCTATAACATTTAAGTCATTATTTGAACCAGGGATTCCGAAGAAAGCGTGTCATATCCACAGATCGTACGATGCCACAGCTTCCAAAACGATGGTTGGTCGCCTTTCCTTCCCGTTGTACGCACCTCGTAATCCCTTAGGGCAGTTCTTCCATTCCCAGTGCATATAGTCCAGGCTCCCTAACATTCTCGACCATCCCCTTCTTTCGTGCATCTCTCTAATTCGCATTGCATTTACTTCGTTTGGAGACCTTAAGTATTCTTCTCCGTAGATGTCCACCATAGCTTGACAGAATTTTTCAAGTGTGTCAAGTGTTGTGCTCTCTGCTATTCGGTATGCATCGTCCAAAGCATCAGCAGCAGTGCCATAAGCTAACATTCTCATAGCGACCGTCATTTTCTGAAAACCGGACAACCCTTGCGTCTTCAATGCATTTTGTTTGTACTTAAAGTAATCATTGTTACCTTGAATACCCGCCAATATCCGAAGAAATAGATTTCTCCGCATCCTAAATCTTCTACGGAACATATCATGCCTGTAAGTGCAGTTGTCATTGAAGTAATCTTGCATCAGAGACTAATGGTATTTAGCATGATTTCGGTGTATAAATCTCCTTCTAGGAACCGATCCCCCTTGACTTGTGGATAATGAACCGTAGGCTTCATGGTATAAATCCCGTATTTCCTGTATTTCTTCCGCTTCCACTTGAAGGATTTCCTTTTCCTTCGAATCGTTATTAAAAACCATGATGCATGTCATAAAATAGGAATCCATTTCTGTTTGTGAATGTGTTTGGATATGGGATATGGTTGCGACGTTGCTGTTGTATATAAGGTATGAGGTCTTGGTCAATGGGTAGCTTTATTGGGTGGACTGTGCTTACTTATTGGACAAAGCGCTCCTTTATTGAATAAAGTGCTCCTTTATTGGACAGAGTGCGGTTTTACTGGACACGGTACTCTTTTATTGGACAAAGCACTCCTTTATTGGACAGAGCGCTCCTTTATTGGACAGAGCGCTCCTTTATTGGATATAGAGCCCCTTTTTTGGACAGTGTGCCACCTTATTGGTACGAGTGCTCCTTTATCGGTACATGTCTTGGTCTAGTTCATAACGTGTAGGGTCGTCCATGTAATAACTGCTTAGAAATATATGCGTGCAGGGTCGTCCACGGAATGTAGCCATGGAATTTAACAAGTAGGGTCGTCCATGTAATAACTCGTGTTGACTGCCAACCCAATAGTAAATAAAATTATAATCCTTTATTTTATATTGTTTTAAGAAATAAATTATATTTCAATGTTTCTCTATTACGGCTATAGTAGGCAGTGATTACAGCATAGTGTCGACTCTCTATCATGGCATTAACAGTGTCCAGTGCCAGTGTATAGTATAGATTCTCTATCATGGCTACAGTGGACAGTGACTAGGGCATCGTGGAGATTCTCTATCATGGACATTCTGAGCATTGGACTATGCGTAATATTTGTATTATTAAAGTGCATATCCTTATGTATCCCAGTTTTGAGTAATAAACACAATAATAAGATAGTTTCCGCATAAACATACGAACTACAATATTACAACATTAAGAAATGCCAAACTACATCAAATTCAAAGTACAATAAAACACGATAAGATAGCTTCCTCATAGACCTACCACGGACGCGGGAAAAATCCAACTCTAGTTGGTTGGCTCAGCAACAATCTTGTTTAAGCGGCTTATTTCGGCTTGCGCTTCCAGTGCATATTGAACTCCATGTTCGCACATCGGAGGGTCAATCCACTGCTTATAGCAACAACAATCAATTTCATCAGGAAAAACCTGTGGTCCTCGTAGGCTTCACAACCGAAAAATCGACGATCAACATTTTTTTTTTGTTTTCAAAACAACGACCATCGATTCTTCTCCACAACAGCATAAAGGGTTAGATCCACCCTGACCTAGTGGCTCGACAATGCGCCCTTCAACTACCCTTTCTTTTCCAGGTCGTTGATTTGATACCGCCTCATCGTCATTTCCCATGTTGGTCATGGTGGAGCCTACACTTTCTTTTTCCTGTTTCGACATACACCACTAAGGCAACTATACTATTTTCTTTTCAAGTAGAAGGCTGAAATAGGAAAAGAGTAAGGAGTAGGCGGCTGGAAGAAAAGGAAATTGCAAATGAGGGTTCACTTGCTTCGGAGAAGCCGCTATATATAGCGAAAAACACTATTGTCAACAATGATATTACAAGCAAAAAACAGAGTCGTCCCCACCTATATACAGCCAATGGAGTGCACATCATGTCATGCGCCGCTTTATTGTCTGAATTCCAAGCCAAAACGATTTTACTTTAAATAAGAATCGTTTATTTTATTTAAATAATGTTATAATTTATAAAGGAATTCCATAGCGACTATTTGGAATTTTGATTTGGACATAAAACAAAATCTACAACATGAAAACTCTATTTTTCTCTTCCATTAGAAAAATACTATCAATTCAATTCGAACGTTTTTTGTTTTGAAGAAATCCGACTTGAATTGGATCCTCTACAACCAATTAAAGTTCTAAACGTTATATTACGAACTACCACACTACTGCAGCTCGTTTTATAATTAAATTATAAATAAAACGATTCAAATATCTTTTTATAATTAAACGTTTCAAACATCGTTTAACATTATAGAGAGCATCATAAAATATAGATAATAAAGGTTCCAATACTCAAAATATCATAAAATATAATTGTCAACAGTAATAAACATAGATAATATAATACAACATGCATCAAAATGACATATGAAAATGAGCAAACAAGAAAGAATAACATAAAGTCCACTACATCATGCCACACACATATATACATCATAATAACAAAAAACAAAATATCATCAGTAGGATCCTCATGATTGTCATCCTAAATCCGCAGCATCATCGTGCTCAGACTCCTCACATCCTCCTCCATGTCATCCCCGCTATCATCACCGCGATAATAAGGAAAATCGTCATCGTCACTACCTAATCCTCCTCCCCCACATAATCCTCCATCACCACCTAATCCTCCGCTCCTCCCAGTCCGCCATCACCACCTAATCCTCCATCACCACCTAATCCTCCACCCCTCCCGGTCCTCCAGCAGCACCTGATCCACCACCAGTACATGACCCTCCAACTGTACCTGATGCTCCTGTAGCACCACCCCTTGTTGCTGCTAGTCTGGCCTGTAAGTCATCGATCTACTCCTATGAACCATGAACTATCGCCTGGTGCTCTTGATGTAAGGACTGAGAATGTAGCAGGGCCATCTCCTGAATAGCGGCAATATGTATCCTATGTTGGCCTAGCCGGGGTGCATACTACAAATAGATAACATATAAAATTAGTTTCTACAACTTATAACGTACAAGGTAATAAATCCACAAGTAAGAAGAATACCTCATGTGGCGGATATAATCCAGCAGGAGGGACACCTGCTACCACGTAAGCATGTGGGTAGATAATAGGCAGGGACACCTGTGTACCGCTGAGATCAAATGTCTGAAATGTATCGGCTAAAGTGAAATCTATAGGCTGGTCAGAGATCTGTGTAGGGATCGGGTCAAAAGTAAACGGTGGAGGATGAACTCTACCAGTAACCAATCGGGGACCAATGTGATCGAAGTTCACACCCCACATACAATCCGACAACAAGTACCTCCTAGGTGCTACCCGTACCCAATAAGGGTCAAAATCTGCGTCGGGTATGTAAGACTCGGTCGTATCAACCCATCCTCTCTGTCTCAGACCCTGTATGTACTGTCTCCCTATAGAACGACGAGGACCTAACATATCATCGGGAAGAGGTAGATCTCCTGCTACGTGCAACTTGCCAGGGCCCTGATAATAATACCAATCGCCCAAGTACCAAATGAGAAGGTGGGCCGGTAGGAGCAAGAGGACACGGCGAAGAGATAAACGACATGCAATGACGAGTGGGCGGTCATCGGTAGCAGGCCGTCTGCTGAAAGTAACATCCAATAAGAAGTCCAAGGTGCTCGTAATATGTTGCCCCTCTCCCTCAATTCTAACTGAGTACGAGCCTCCATCAAATAGTGTCTAACACTAGCTGGAACACGCCGAACTAGGTGAATGCTCTCCCATCTACGCATACGTGGGAAAAATGACTCAGCGGTATGGCTGGCGGCAGGCAACATGCGTGGATGCATGTTGGTCGTGTACTCTACCAGCACGAAAACATTTACCAAAATCCAAAAATCTGCTGAACCACTCCAAAAGCGTAAGAGTCAACAGCATTATACAGATAACCCAATATAGTAGTGCCCCAATCAATCATATGCAGCTGATCTAAATTGGCTAATGCTGCTAGATAACCCAGTCTAATCATACTCTGTTGGTTCGAAAAGAATGTCGAACCAAGGAGATATAAAATGGTGGCCCAATATACCGTGTCATGGAAATCCACTGCATCGAGATGCGCTGTAATGTAATCAAGTAAATATGTGACTGAAACGGCACCATGGGAGATATGAGCTACAGATAAATCTGGTAAATACAGCAGGTAAGACTCGGGTGACTCCTAGGAGGCATCGAATGGGTAGGAGACTATGTCGGGGCGGTCAATATCAATCCCCATAAGCATGTAAAAATCTGGTGGGGTGATACCTAGCTCAAAATTGGGGAAGTGAAATGTGTGTGTCATAGGCCTCCATATCTCTAATAAGGCCTCTACTAAAGGTCGATTGAAGGATCGGGGAGGTATAATCTGTAAAAATAGTCCGAACGGACTAGCCAGTAGCCTCTCTCGAATATGTAATGGTAATATGTCAAGGGCGAATGTTCTAATCTTCGTCCAACTACCTTGAAGGTAGATGTAAGTGCTCTAAATGTTAAAAGTATAACCGTTCAATAACTATATAATCAACAGTTCATACAACTAAAAACTATAACGAAAATGCACTAAAATATAACTATAGAACCAACAGGTCATGCTCCCTACGTAGTATAGTAAACTATTCACCAGTTCAATGAATGTAAATGTTAAAATTATAACAGTTCATTAACCATATAATTAACAGTTCATACCACTAAAAATTATAACGTAAATGTATTAAACTATAACTATAAAACCAGCAGATCAAGCTCTCTACGTAGTATAGTAAACTATTCAGCAGTTCAATAAATATAAATGATAAAATTATAATTTATACTGGAACAGTGGCGAGCGCAGTAACCAAATGGTCGTGAATCCCTCTGGAAACTCATGAAGGATCCGTAAGTCATGAATCGTAGTCCCTGCTGGTGAAGGAAGGTGTGATGGACCAGCTGAGTCGTCCAGCTGAGCTGGAACTGTATGTCTCGCCATTTTCATTACGCTGGCGGCATCCCGACGTCCAGAACAATAAAAAAAAATTAAAAATGAGGAAATTTGGCTAAGTAAAGAGAAATCAAGGCCTCCCACGCCATTTTAGGCATGGGGGTTGCGTGCGCCAATTTTATCGGTTTGCAAGTGTGCGTCGAAAAAAAAAGACGTGCGACTGTTGGGAGATATCAAAGATATCTCCCTGAATGTTATGGTCGTAATGTTAAGACCCGTAGCCTTGTTGGAGATGCTCTAAATAAGCGCATGTGCGATGTGTTCCTAATTCATAATATACGGTACATATCCCGTTAATAATTTTTTTTGTATGTATGGTTATTAATGTGTCCATTGTTGTGGTATCCAAAGTTTTTTATTCATATAAATTTATAAATGCTGGTTGGACTCAGTGTTGTAAGAGGAAATAAATTGTCTATGAACTATGTAACATTTTTTTATTATAGCATACGAAATGTATAATTCAAGTCAATGGGCTGCTGTAAATTAGTTTACGGTATCCTTATAAATTATGTCATATAGTTGCACACATAATAAAATCCCTCAAAACTACACGTTTATATTAAGTCAAAGTGACGTCTTCCAAGAATAATACTCATTAGTGCCAATGGTTGCGGGTTATACTAAAGCATAAACATACTTTTATTATGGTTACATGCGATAGAGTAATTGTGATACTCAGATTGTTTAAACTTGGGTCTGACTTAACTAGGTCGTCATTATAATATTACGGGCTTAGAGACATAAAGCATGAAATATTCAATATTTGAAATGAAAAAATATTGATCATCGTGTTGCCCAAGAATTATATATGATATAATTAACATAAGATGCCAACCTAAAAGATTGTATTTTGGGGATTAGCCAAAGCTAACTCAATATATGATTAGATATGGATCTTCGATCACTTATATGTGTGTGTATATATATATACACACACATACACACATGGATATAAATATTAAAATAGAGGGATTTGACTTTAATGGGAGCATGTTTTACTTAATTTATATTTATTTATATAAATATGCAATGTTCTGTATAATTTTAGATTGTAAAAAATTATATACATTGTACATGTATGATGCAATATCATTTATCATTATTTTATAATTTATCATCTCTTGTAGATATCAAATGGCAAGCAAGACTAACAATTTGTCACTAAAATCGGTCCTTGAAAAGGATAAATTGAATGGAATTAATTTCTTTTACTGGCATTGAAATTTGAAGATTGTCCTCAAAAAAGGAATAAAGTTGTATGTACTTAATGGGCCTGTTCCAGAGGCAACACCAAATAGAACAACTTGTGCAAACATGAATGCCCACAAGAAGCATTAACATGATGCTCTTGATGTCAGTTGTCTCATGCCTGCAACCATGAATCTGAGGCTTCAGAAGCAACATGAGTTGATGGATGCATATGAGGTGATCGAGCACCTTAAGAAATTGTTCGAAGGGCATGCTCGGAAAAGACATAAGAAAGGGCACTGTATCACTGCAAAATGGTGGAAAAGAAACCCATTGGTCCACATGTGCTGGAAATGATTGGATACATCGAGTATCTTGGAAGGTTAAGGTTTCCATTAACATCTGAAGCTCAAAAAGATCTTGTTTTTCAATCATTAAACAACCACTATTCTCAATTTATGATGAATTATCTCATGAATGAAATAGAAAAACCCTTAACTGAGTTATTAAGCATGTTAAGAACAGCTGAAAACAATATGAGGAAAGAAAAACTTGCTGCCATGATGATGGTACAAAAGGGGGCCGCTAAAGCAAAGGATAAGACAAGAAAAACCGCTTAAGAAAACTGCTGCCAAGACCAATTTCGAAAATATGCTGAAGCCTAAAGGAGGGTTCTAAAAGAGGGTGATTGTCACAACTGTGGAAATCCAGGTCATTGGAAGCACAATTGTTATGCTTATTTGGATGATCTTAAAAAGAAAATGGGAATTTTGACTTCAATTGAATCAGGTATAAATCTTGTAAGTGTCAATTTATCTACTTATACATCTTGGTTTTGGATACTGGATGTGGATCACATATTTGTATTAATTTGCAAAAAATGCAAAAGAGTAGAAATTTAGTAAAAGGAGAAGTGGATTTACATGCGGGAAATGGAGCAAACTTTGCTGCATTAGCCATAAGAATTTTCTCTTATTCTTATCTACTAGCTTAGTTTTAGAATTAAAAGATTGTTATTTTGTGCCTTCCATTAGAATAAATATTATTTTCCTATAAGCTTATCCACCAGCTTAGTTTTAGAATTGAAAGTTTGCAATTTAATTCAAAAAATGCATATTTTCCTATAAGCTTCGCTAACAAAAACGTGTGATCTTCTGAAAGGAAGAGAGCACTCACATATATAAACAAAAAACCATAACTGCCAACAAGCCTGGCAGATAACCATCAACAAACGATGCACATAAAACAAACCATCCCGTACAAAAACCAAAAAAATATAAGAAGTAGATGGATGAGCTCTAGGAAAACCGTTGCCCATCATACTTCAAAATCGAGTTCCTGCATGGCCACTACCCGATTATGAAGTATATCTACTCCTAACAAATACAACAACCACTCTAAATAAAATAAACATAAAAGTACAGCATACCACAAAAAAGAGGCCTCCAAAGCTGATCTCCAATAAGCATAAATGAATATCAACAAACATGTAACCTGAAATACAACTAAACAAATAGTAAGATAATAACACACATATATATGTGTAAGTATATCAATATATATATATATATATATATGTTTGTGTGTATGTGTGGAAAAAGATAACAACATAATAACAACATTAAATAATGAGAGATAACTAAAGAAAACCAAAGACATAGAGATCAATTACAAGTATAGATTTTATTATAACTAAAGCTTACTGATCCTAATAAACATAAACAAATTATTCCTAACCTTAACAACAAACCTGTCGAACATAGGATTTCTAAACAACTTATAACAAGGATTAGATATCCACTCTAAACAAAAACAAACAATCTTAATAATTAAGTTATCTAAAGAACAAAAATTTGAATGGAACAATCTTTGATTTCTATCAAACCAAATAAAACAACAAGAAATAGTTATCTAAGTATCTAGAACATATCTAGGTTTAAATTTAAAGTCAAATCTACAGGAATTCCAATAGGAATCACAATTCACGTAATTAAAAGACAAAAATTCTCATAACTATATTTAAAATAAAGAAAGTTTTAATACCAAAAAAAATGGTCAACATTTTCATCAAATAAACTACAAAAGCAACATTATATTAAGAATCAAAAAGATTTTTTTTCTTACTTAACAGCTCAATAGTGTTTAACTTCTTGTGGATAGTCAACCACATATGCAATTTAGTTTTAGGAGGAGAATTAGCCTTCCAAGTAAGTTTGAAATTGAAAAATGAGGTACCAGTAAAATCGAGTAGCTTATATATATATTAGAATATATAGGAGTGCGTGTAGTGTTAAAGTATTGAAACCCACTCAGTAGTATGGATAGCCGGCCCCGGCCCAGTGCTAACTGAGCCATTGCACAGGGCATCATGGTGACGGGGGCATCAAAAATCAAGGTCGCTGGAACAAAACAGTTGTGTAATTGAAAAGCTCACCGAAGCTAAAAGAAAAATCCGCACAAAGAAGCAGAAGACAGTGCAGAAAGCGTGAATTGTTTGAGGAGGTCTGGGGAAGAAAGATGTTGTCTGTTGCAGCGAAGAAGGAGAATTTGTGGGTTCTAAATTCAAAAATAATTAACCCTAACTTCTAAATTATTCTATTTGCAGATCTAATCAATTCTTTTAGGTTAATTATGATAATCCTGAAATCATGTGCCATGAAGGTGCCAAAATTAATTGAATCTTGTTTTGCAATTGTAGTCTCCATTTCATTTTGTGGTAGTTGGAGCAGAAATTTGGGCTTCTTCATAGGTGGGTATGATTTGAGTATATTTTCTGCGGTGTTTTGTATAAAATTGTTCTTCTTTTATAATTTTTACTTTTGGGAGCAGCAATTTGGGCTTCTTCATAGTTGGAGCAGCAATTCTAGCTTGAACAAAGATTTCATGCTGAATGTGAACCGGAGAAATGCGTACTACAAAAATAAGAATAAAGTATATTGAATTTGCATTGAGTTGATATATATATATATTACTACTTTGGTACCCAATTAGGATTTCTGATGATATATTTACTGCTACTGTTCAGGACGCAATAAGTCAAAAGGTATATATACAACAAATACTCACATGTATATGCAACCTTGATTATGTTACATGTTTATATCATTTGTTTGCAGTTGATTATATTCCATATTCCATATTTTATCGGCTCCTCACGTAACGAGCCCATTTTTTCGACGCTCGTCAAAAAAATCGGCTCGTTACGTGAGGAGCCGATAAAGTTGGCGCGCCATAGATTTATATTTTAAATATTTGTTTTCCTATCCTAGCTTATATTTTAATATGACAAAATAAAATAGTTATTATTTTCGTACACAATAGTTATGTTTAGGAACACCGAAATAACTAATTTAGCTTTAGAACTTAATAATAGCTGGTTAATAACCCGTACAAATACAGTAGAACGCGATTGGTAAAGTAAAAAACTACAACATCATTACTGCATAAATGACCCATAAGCTAGGACCATCATAAAATAAAACACGAGTTCGAACAATCAAGCAAGCTTCTTAACTAGGTATTGCCATATTGGTTCCATAAATGATCCATAAGATTTTTCTGGAGCCGGATATAGAGTTTTGCATCTCTAAACATAACGTGATGGTTCGAATGAATATTGAAGTCCTATTCTATTAGCGGTGTGTTTTATCAGAATACTTGGGGTGGTTGTGAAGCACCTTCATATTCGTAGTGGCATTGCCCTTCATTCATATCTCTTTCAACCTCTATAATCATGTTGTGTAGAACGATGCAAGCAAACACGATTGTAGACATCTTTTTCCTAGACCACAGCCGACATGGATTATTTATCATTGCAAATCTAGATTGTAAAACACCAAAAGCAAGTTCTACATATTTCTTTGTCCCTCCTGCATCGCCGGGAATTTGACTTGTCTAGGGATCAATGGATTTGGACATATTTTGACAATGGTGCTCCATTTCGGGTAAATGCCAACACCTAGGTAATAACCATGGTCGTAAGTATTTATGCCTAGGGTAAATGTTGAAGGAGATACCTGGCCTTAAGATCATTGAACAAATGGGATCTTTTTATAACATTTAAGTCATTATTCGAACCGGGGATTCCGAAGTAAGCATGCCATATCCAGAGATCGTACGATGACACAACTTCCAAAATGATGGTTGGTCGCCTTTCCTTTCCGTTGTACGCACCTTGTAATCCCTTAGGGCAGTTCTTCCATTCCTAGTACATACAGTCTAGGCTCCCTAAAACTCCCAGTCATCCCCTTCTTTCGTGCATCTCTATGATTCACACTACAACTGCTTCGTTCAGAGAACTTAAGTATTCTTCTCCGTAGACATCCACCACAGCTTGACAGATTTTTTCAAGTGTGTCAAGTGCTGTGCTCTCTGCTATTCGGTATGCATCATCCAAAGCATCAGCAGGAGTGCCATAAGCTAACATTCTCATAGCGGCCATCATTTTCTAAAAATCGGACAACCCCTGCGTCTTCGATGCATTTCGTTTGTACTTAAAGTAATCATTGTTACCTTGAATACCTGCCAATATCCGAAGAAATAGATTTCTCCGCATCCTGAATCTTTTACGAAACATATCATGCCTGTAAGTGCAGTTGTCATTGAAGTAATCTTGCATCAGAGATTTATGGTATTTAGCATGATTTTGGGGTATAAATCTCCTTCCAGAAACCGATCCCCCTTGACTTGTGGATGATGAACCATAGGCTTCATGGTATAAGTCCCGTATTTCCTGTATTTCTTCCGCTTCCTCTTGAAGGATTTCCTCTTCCTCCAAATCGCTATTAAAATCCATGATGCATGTCATAAAATAGGAATCCATTTCTGTTTGTGAATGTGTTTGGATATGAGATATGGTTGCGACGTTGCCATTGTATATAAGGTATGAGGACTTGTTCAATGGGTAGCTTTATTGGGTGGAATGTGCTCATTTATTGGACAAAGTGCTTCTTTATTGAGTATAGTGCTCCTTTATTGGACAGAGTGTGGTTTTACTAGATATGATGCTCTTTTATTGGACAAAGCGCTCCTTTATTGGACAGTGCGCTCCTTTATTGGACATAACACTCCTTTTTTGGATAGGGTGCCACCTTATTGGTATGATTGCTCCTTTATCCGTACATATCTTGGTCTAGTCCATAGTGTGCAGGGTCGTCTACGTAATAATTTCTTTGGAATATATGTGTGCAGGGTCGTCCATAGAATGTATCCATGGAATTTAACAAGTAGGTCGTCCATGTAGTAACTCATGTTGAATGCCAACCCAAAACAATATTAAATAAAATTAAAATATATTATTTTCTATTGTTTTGAGAAATAAATTATATTTCAACATTTCTCTATAACGGCTATAGTGGGCAGTGATTAGTGCATAGTGTAGATTCTCTATCATGGCATTAACAACGTCCAGTGCCAGTGTATAGTGTAGATTCTCTATCATGGCTACAGTGGACAATGACTAATGCATAGTGGAGATTCTTTATCACGAACATTCTAAGCATTGGGCTATGCGTAATATTTGTATTATTAAAGTGCATATCCTTATGTATACCAGTTTTGAGTAATAAACATAACAATAAGATAGTTTGCACATAAATATATGAACTACAATATTGCAACATTAGGAAATGCCAAACTACAATCGTACGAACCACAATATTACAACATTAAGAAATGCCAAACTACATCAAATACAAAGTACAATAAAACACGATAAGATAGGTTCTTCATAGACCTACCACAGATGCGGGAAAAATCCAGCTCTAGTTGGCTCAGCTATAATTTTGTTCAAGCGTCTTATTACGGCTTGCGCTTCCATTGCATATTGAACTCCACATTCGCACATCGGAGGGTCAATCCACTGCTTATAGTAACAACAATCAATTTCATCAGGAAAAACCTTGTGGTCCTCACAGACTTCACAACTGAAAAATCGAAAACTAGCATTTTTTCGGTTTTCAAAACAGTGACCACCGATTCTTCTCCACAACAACATAAAGGTTTGGATCCACTAGGACCTAGTGGCTCGACAATGCGCCCTTCAACTACCCTTTCTTTTCCAGGTCGTTGATTTGATACTGCCTCATCGTCATTTCCAAAGTTGGCCATGGTGGAGCCTACACTTTCTTTTCTCTGTTTCGACATACACCACTAAGGCAACTATACTATTTACTTTTCAAGTAGAAGGCCGAAATGGGAAAAGAGTAAGGAGTAGGAATGAAACACCCCACCTCCGTTAGGGTCACTCTCAAAGGGAATGCCCTAATTTTGGTGGAGGTTTTATAAGTATAAGTCACAGATATACAAGACAGATATAAGAACACATATTTTTGAACAGCGGAAAACAACAACTTTTATTTCATCAAAATACGTGTTACACAAACCATGCCATAATTGTCTTACAATACTTCCAAAATCATAACTGTCTTGATTACATTATTTAAAGAAGCATAGAGAAAACATAAATAAACTGCAAAAGTCCCATAATTGTTGTCCAAAGCCATAGTCCGAAACGAAAAGATCCAAGCAATACATTCTTTCTCTTTAAGCTGGATATGAAGGCTGGTTAAGCTGCGGTATTCCCTCCCTGTGGACCTGGGGGGGGGGGGGACGGAATAAAAGAAGACGAAAGAAAAGTAGAGTCAGACATAAGGCCTGAGTAAGTCTAGGACTATTCTGTCTATGAATAAAGAACTGGGTATGATAAGTATAAACAAAAATGGGAAAGCACCATAAACTAAGTTAAGTTGTCTAGGGTCGAATATACTATCGTACCCCATATTAATCTCTGTACCCATATAAACTAGTTCCCAACAGGCACCCCATAATCAGGGTGAAGTGATCCTTTTTCTGATGATCGGCTCCTACTCGCATAGTTACATGTGTCTTACGGCCCCCGTTGTTGTAGTTACCTATGCTGGTCCCACCATGGGGTGTATCAAGTCCCATGGTGGCGGCCCGACACAATCCTAGAATGCACAGGTATGCTACTGGTGCCCAGTGCCTTATTTTTCTACGCCGGAGTGTGTGCACGCCCGCACCCCGTTAGAACCTACACTACTGCACCACCGCCGTCGATTTGACCTCTTACAGTCAGCCCAGTAATCGTGCCTCACCCTGCCTAGTTTCAGGGTATCATGATACCTTGTAGGGTTACTGCTGAAAAGGATCCCCCGCTACTAGGTTTTTCTATTTCTAGCCAACATGCTAAGTTGGTTAAGTGTTTTATAAACCTAACCCCCAATCAGTCTGTTTAGTTTAGCATGTTCCATTTTGATTAAGTCTTAATTCACTTAATCCTATCAATCCTGACTCAGCCTTAATTGTCTTATTAAAACCTTGACCTCTCACATTAGACAGGTATTGTTGTGGCTGCCTGTTGCCGGTTGGGTCCGGGCAGTCTTACGTCACAACTCAGTCTAACCTCGGGTCCTTATTGGGCTCTGTGTTTAACCACCCACATTGGATAGGTATTGTTGTGACTACTGGACAACCAGGGGTTCCGGGCAGGTTTACATCACAACTCAATCCAACCTCGGGTTAAACACATCGTATTTTCTACATTTACATACTTTGTCTCTTTTCTTTTTATATGTAAATATTTGCAGCCCATTATTCAAATTCATCTTTATTGATTAAGATTTTTTTATGCCACTTAATTGTTTTTCAAGGTTGTTGGCATGCGTCAAACATGCCAATACATATGTTCTATATTTTAGCCCAAACGTCATTACCCCCGTTTTATACGTTCGTTCCAATGTAAGGTGTGTTGGGTTTAACACTTAAACCCAATTTAGCCATATGAAAAAGGGGAGGCTTATAACATGGTGTTTATAAGGTAACATAAAAAGGGGAGTGTGAACGCATGAACTTGCAACATAACGATTCAATTAACATAAGGTAGGCACATGTGAACTTGCAATTGTAACAACATATAATATAAGCAATACTTAAACATAAATCATTCTACTCACATAATCATGGTATAAACAAAACATGAATCATTCTATTCATGTAGTCATGGCATAAATAGTACTTAAACATGAACCATTCTAATCATATAATTAAGGCATAATCATAATTGAACATGAGTCCTTCTATTCATATAGTCATGGCATAAACATAATTGAACATGAATCCTACTATTCATATAATCATGGTTTTTATCCTATCTATGTAACTAGTAAGTAATTCTAGTGTAATTCTAATGTAACTTATGTGTCAAATATATTATCATATGATTATGATAACAACATAAGCCTAAAAACATGTTTTCAACTAGGCATAATAACAAACATAGTTTAGTCATGTTCATAAAATTAATACAAGCTTACAAAGACGCTTGCTTTTGTCACTATCACAAAATCATGATTTTTATACTTGAACTATGATGCCAATTCCAACATAACCTTCATATGAATCATAATACTTAAGTGGATCAAATTACACTAAAGATGACCATTGAATTATACATCATGTTGGCATAACAATAAGTCATAGACTTGCATGAATTTCAAACA
Organism: Allium sativum; assembly: GCA_030737875.1. Taxonomy (NCBI): domain Eukaryota; kingdom Viridiplantae; phylum Streptophyta; class Magnoliopsida; order Asparagales; family Amaryllidaceae; genus Allium; species Allium sativum. Next base: position 479,352,348 of record CM060916.1, read on the forward strand.
AACTATTACAACATATAGTTGTTATTTTCAACATGAATCATATACTTGCAATTATCAAATGGGTGTTGTAAATAACTACCACAAACATGTAGTTTTCAATATGAATCATATGCTTGCATGAATCCTAATTAAAATTCCACAACATGTGGTTGTCAACATAAACCATATACTTGTATGAATCCAATCGTACACCATAGCATTGCCAAATCGTTTAGAATCAAAATAACATACAAATATAGGTTATTATTGCCACAATTCCATTTCGTTGTTAACTTCCAACGCAAATCGCATACTTGCAAATATCCAATCGTATACCATAATATTCCCAAATCGTTTAGCATCAAAGCAACGTACAAATATAGATTATTATCACCACAATTCCATTTCTTACTTTACACAAATCAACACAATTATTTAACTCATATCGAAATAGCACTCTACTTACAACGTATGACGAATCTTCAATTCAGGAATCTGAATTTTGAATTTGGAGATGCTATCCTTTGTTGTAGGCGTTGCTTTGATTTGATTAACGTTGCTTTAAGCTTTGAATTATCTCCTAATTGTCTCTCTATTTCTGACGGCTATCCTCAGTCTCTCCTCAGCAGCATGACGGTCTCATCTCCACTTTAGTTTGTGTAAATTAGGGTTAGTCTTAGGTCCTTTTTATAGAGTTTGTGAGTTGATTTAGACCGTCGATGGAGCTTGGTTTAATAATAGTCGTTCGTTCAAAGGAGAGGCCAATCAGGAGCTGACACCTAGCCCTAGTGACAAGGCAAGGCTCAGAAAATCGACCAAACACAGACCAGGCCAGCCAGGGTGCGCTGGGTTCGACCTGGCTCAGGGGCCAGGTCGACACCCCAGTCGACCCCCAGGTCGACTCTAGAGTCGACCTGCCTGGGGCAGGTCGACACCTAGGTCGACTCCCAGGTCGACCTGGCCTGGCAGGTCGACCCTAGGGTCGACCCCCAGGTCGACCTGGTGGGTTTGGGAAGGAATTTTCCCGCCTACTCTGATTTGGCTGAAATTCAAATCTGTTTTCGAAATTTGAATTTTCTGAAACTTCATCGGGCCATAATTTGGTCATACGGGCTCCGTTTTTCGAAAACTCGGACTCTATTTCGCATATTTTTCCGAGATGAACGCAATGGCATATCCCGTTTCCCTTAATACTTTGATTTGAAATTTATTATACTTTAATTCGTGAATTTCACTGTTATAAAATACACGGGGTGTTACATTCTCCCCCACTTAAAAGGATTTCGTCCCGAAATCTTCAAGTTCAGGAAGAATGTACATCCTAACATCCAAACATCCATCTACTCATCCATCAAGCACGAGCATCCATTGTCCTTAAAAGACTTCTAATGCTTCATGATAATATGCGAAGTGTGTGTGTACATGTACTTATCTAATGCAAAATCAGGCGGTCTACTGATTCAGTTGACCTCCTTAATGCGAATTATGTAAGTGCTATGAATCCATTATGTATGCAAATCCTCCTATTCATGATTCTACATGAGTGCACAATCATTCATACAAATGCAACATTCATATGACAACATATTAAAGTTCAACCATATACGAATGCAAACATATATGCATATGCAATATGAAGTGATTGAGCCGATCTAAAACCTAGATTGTGTGTGTATATGCAACCACGAGCAACCACTAGCAATCTCTTGCAACCACTTGCAATCATCATCCATAACATGTTTCAATTACATGTTTTCATCCAAAGGGTTTCTACCTAAAAGATAGGGTCGAGGAGATATACCTAAAAAGATAGATAAAAGCGCAACTTAAGGAAAAAGAAAGATCAAAGATGTACCCTCGAAAATAAAAGGGTAGGCTGCGCGTATTTTAGCTTCAGTTTCCCAAGTTGCATCTCCTTCGGCGTCGCTCCACTGAACTTTGACGAGCTTTACTTCGCGGTTGCGTAGCTTCTTCACTTCCGTTCCTAATATGCGGGTTGGAACTTTCCTTATGGTTGCTTCGCGCTCCACTTCAGCTTCTTCTAGGATATTTGGCTCAACCACTTCAGCAGACTCATGTAGACATTTTCGGAGATGTGAAACGTGAAAGACGTTGTGAACTCCGGCCAATTTTTCGGGTAGCTCTAATCTATAGGCCATTTTCCCAATTTTTCGATGATAGGGAATGGCCCTACGAACCTTGGTGCTAGCTTTCCTGTGGTTCCAAAACGAACAACGTTCCTTAGCGAAGATACCTTAAGAAAAACTCTGTCTCCAACCTCAAATTCAAGGTCGGTCCTCCTCTTGTCGGCGTAGGACTTTTGTATGTCTTGGGCCGTCTTCATCCTTCTTCGTATTAAGTCTACTTTCTCTGAAGTCTCTCGGATCATATCTGGTCCAAGTATGAGCTTATCAGTAGACTCCCACCAACAAGTGGGTGATCGACACGGTCTTCCATATAAAGCTTCGAAGGGCGCCATTCCGATGGTTGCTTGATAGCTGTTGTTGTAGGCAAATTCCACCAAAGGAAGATGGTCTTCCCATGTCCCTCCGAAGTCAAGGACGCACAGTCTTAGAAGGTCCTCCAAAACTCTGTTCACTCTTTCTGTTTGGCCGTCGGTTTGGGGATGATAGGCTGTGCTCAAGCATAACTGTGTGCCTACCGCTTCTTGCAGACTCCGCCAAAACTCACTTGTGAAGATAGGGTCTCGGTCACTAACAATGCTGGATGGTATTCCATGGAGTCGAACGATTTCCTTGAGGTAAAGAGATGCTAAGGATGAGGTAGTTCTTTTACTTTTGACAGGTAAAAAGTGGGCGCTTTTAGTAAGCCTATCCACTATTACCCAAATGCTAGTGTTGCCTCTCCTAGACCTAGGCAGCCCATCGATGAAGTCCATTGAGATGCTATCCCACTTCCACTGTGGGACCTCTAGAGGATGTAGCAGACCGCCGGGCTTTTTCTATTCCGCCTTAACCTGTTGGCACACCCTACACTTAGAGACGAATTCTGCCATGTCCTTCTTCATGCCGTTCCAAAAGAAAGTTCTTTTTATGTCCTTGTACATTTTATCGCCGCCCGGGTGTATCGTCATCTTGGAGTGATGTGCTTCCTCGAGAACCTTCTTTACTAAATCCCTTGTCTGTGGGACGCATAGTCTTTCGTCTCGCCTTAGCCAACCCTTATCGTCAATGGAGTATCTATTGAGGTGACTTGAAGTCTCACCCCTAATTAGCCTATCAATCGTCTCCACAAGATGAGGGTCCTCGCGTTGTGTTGTCCCTATCGAGTCCACTAAAGTCGGGCGTACTTCGAGAGATGCTAGCAAGCTTGGTACAAAATCGGAGGAAGGCCTAAAGTCGAAGCTGGCTATAAACTCTAGGCTTTGTCTTTCAACAAACAGCGGGCTTAGGGTCAGTTTCTTTCGACTCAACGCGTCTGCCACTACGTTGCCTTTGCCCGGAGTATAGGAGATCTCGAAATCATACGAGGCAAGAAACTCCATCCACCTCTGTTGCCTCAAGTTAAGGTCCTTCTACGAGAAAAGGTATTTCAACGATTTATGGTCAGTGTAAAGTTCAAACTTCTCACCTAGGAGATAGTGTCGCCAAGACTTGAGTGCAAAGACGATGGCAGCTAACTCAAGATCGTGGGTCGGGTAGTTCTTTTCCTGCACTTTCAATTGTCTACCACCATAAGCTACTACCCTTCCTTCTTGCATTAAGACGACGCCTAACCCAGCCCCACATGCATCTGTATAAACGGTGAACATCTTGCTTCCATCTGGCAACGTCAAAACTGGGGCTGTTGTAAGAGCCCTTTTCAGTCGCTGGAAAGCAAACTCGCAATCCAAGTCCCAATTGAACACTAGATTCTTCTTGGTCAACTTTGTGAGCGGAGCTGAGATTTTCGCAAAATCCCTTATGAACTTTCAATAGAAACCTGCTAGTCCTAGAAAACTTCGGACCTCAGTTGCATTCCTTGGTGTCTTCCACTCCTGTACCGCCACTACCTTAGCAGGGTCCACTGCTAACCCTTGTTTGGATATTATGTGCCCAAGGAACCTCACTTCTTCTCTCCAAAAGTGGCATTTGGAGAATTTGGCTTTTAGCTGATGGGCTCGCAGAGTTTCCATGATTGCCCTTAAGTGCTGAGCATGTTCCTCTTCATTCTGTGAGAAGATAAGGATATCGTCTACGAAGACCACTACGAACTTATTGAGGAAATCTCTGAATACCCTACTCATCAGGTCCACGAAGTAAGCAGGTGCATTTGTCAAGCCGAAAGGCATGACAAGCGATTCAAAGAAGTCGTCTGGGGTTCTGAATGCCATTTTATCGATACTATCTTCAGCCACCCTTAGCTGATGAAAACCGGTCGCTAAATCGAGTTGGGAGAAAACAGACGCTCCTACAAGCTGATCAAACAAATCGTCAATTCTGGGGAGAGGGTGCCTATTCTTTTTCGTTAGCTTGTTGAGCTCCCTATAGTCAACACATAGACGGAGTGAACCATCCGCCTTTGTAGCGAACACCACTGGAGCGCCCCATTCTGAAATGCTCCTCCTAATGAACCCCTTTTCTAGAAGCTCTTTAATCTATTTACTGAGCTCTTTCCTTTCCCGTGGAGCCATGTGTCTAACGGGCAACGCAACGGGCTTTGCATTATCTACAAGATATATGCGGAAGTCTATCTCCCGCTTCGGAGGCAAGCCCTTCACCTCTTCGAAGACATCCGGATATTCCCGGACCACTCTAACCGATTGCAAATTTTCAACGGAGGCATCTAGCGATTCAAGATAACTAAGCATAACCGCATACGAGGGATTACAAGTAATTTCCAAAGTGTTACCGAGCTTGGTTAGGAGCCTAACAACCCTTTTTTCACAATCAAGGATGGCCCCATTACTGGATAGCCAATCCATGCCCAAAATCAAACCATATCCCGAAAAGCCCAAAACAAAGGCACTACATTTAAATTCTACGCTTAGAATAGAAATTTTCAATCCCAAACAGATCATAGACAGATGAGCTGGGCCCCCAATTGGGTTTGAAACAATTAAGGGGTCCTCTACCATACTAGTTTTTAGGTGTAGAGATTCTACTAAAGCAGACGAGATAAAGGAGTGTGATGCGCCAGAATCAAATAAAGTGCGAACGGGGTGATCATAAAGGTAAACTACACTTTCTACAAAAGTATTTATACCTCGTTGTTGCAGAGGTGGCGCCTCTAGCACATGAACTTGTGCCCCTGAGGTGGATCTAGCCCTCTGCCTCTGTCCTCGTTTCTTTGGGCAGTCCTTAGCCATGTGGCCTGTCTCACCGCAAGAAAAGCACCCACCATTCATCTTGGCCTTCTTTTTCCGGCAATCTTTTACTAAGTGCCCCACTTTGCCACAGAAATTACACTTCCTCTTCTCTTTGTTTCCCTTCCCGCCCTTCTTAAAGTCTGTCTTCTTAGGCTGCAAACCTTATTTCTTCCCTTGAGAGTTTTCTGCCTTTGTCTCCTTCTTGCCCTTATCCTCTTCGTTCAGCAACGCCATCTGTACCAACCTTTCATACGTAGCTCCCATGGGTATATGGGTCATGGCTAAACTGTGTAACGGCTCATTCAACCCTTTGACAAAACGGAGAGCCTTCTTGTGCGGGGTGTTCACTAGGTCCAGTCCGAATCTAGCCAGCTCATCGAACTGATTAACATACTCTTTAACTGTCTTGTTCCCTTGCTTAAGAAATAAGAATTTTTCCAACTGCAAACTCCTTTCCTCGTCTGAGAGAAATTTAGCCTCAAACCTTGCCCTAAAGTCCTCCCATGTTTCCACTGGTCTTTCTGCATTAGTGACTTCCCACCAGTAGGAAGCCTCGCCTTTAAGTAGCCATACTGCCAGTTGTACTTTCTGTCTATCCTCTACCTTAAGGATGATGAATAAGTCCTCGGTTTCTTTCAGCCAATTTCTAGCTGCCACAAAGGAATCAGTTCCATGAAAGTCCTTTCCTCCCATAGCTTTAAAATCTTTACATATCTTAACAAAAGTGTTTCCCCGCGGAGGAGGTGCTGCTGCAGCTGGATGATTTCCTGCAGCTGGGGGAGGAGGAACGGTAGGACCTGGCAGAGTGGCCCTTGCTTCTAAGAACCGTCAAAACCAACCAGGTATCGGTACACCCTCGGGCAAGTTAAGTTCTTCGGACATGCTGAAACAAAAAGGATAGATTCAAAACGAAGGATAAAAGATAGTACCTATGGCTTTTGGGGGGACTTTGCCTTTTTAAAATAAAATAATATTTTATACTTTAAAAATGCTTCTTTAAATTTCCTTTTTGAAAATAAATTTTCAAAACTTTTTATCTTATCTGGTAAATGTATGCTCTGATACCAAGTGAAACACCCCACCTCCGTTAGGGTCACTCTCAAAGGGAATGCCCTAATTTTGGTGGAGGTTTTATAAGTATAAGTCACAGATATACAAGACAGATATAAGAACACATATTTTTGAACAGCGGAAAACAACAACTTTTATTTCATCAAAATACGTGTTACACAAACCATGCCATAATTGTCTTACAATACTTCCAAAATCATAACTGTCTTGATTACATTATTTAAAGAAGCATAGAGAAAACATAAATAAACTGCAAAAGTCCCATAATTGCTGTCCAAAGCCATAGTCCGAAACGAAAAGATCCAAACAATACATTCTTTCTCTTTAAGCTGGATATGAAGGCTGGTTAAGCTGCGGTATTCCCTCCCTATGGACCTGGGGGGGGGGGGACGGAAGAAAAGAAGACGAAAGAAAAGTAGAGTCAGACATAAGGCCTGAGTAAGTCTAGGACTATTCAGTCTATGAATAAAGAACTGGGTATGATAAGTATAAACTAGAAATGGGAAAGCACCATAAACTAAGTTAAGTTGTCTAGGGTCGAATATACTATCGTACCCCATATTAATCTCTGTACCCATATAAACTAGTTCCCAACAGGCACCCCATAATTAGGGTGAAGTGATCCTTTTTCTGATGATCGGCTCCTACTCGCATAGTTACATGTGTCTTACGGCCCCCGTTGTTGTAGTTACCTATGCTGGTCCCACCATGGGGTGTATCAAGTCCCATGGTGGTGGCCCGACACAATCCTAGAATGCACAGGTATGCTACTGGTGCCCAGTGCCTTATTTTTCTGCGCCGGAGTGTGTGCACGCCCGCACCCCGTTAGAACCTACACTGCTGCACCACAGCCGTCGATTTGACCTCTTACAGTCAACCCAGTAATCGTGCCCCACCCTGCCTAGTTTCAGGGTATCATGATACCTTGTAGGGTTACTGCTGAAAAGGGTCCCCCGCTACTAGGTTTTTCTATTTCTAGCCAACATGCTAAGTTGGTTAAGTGTTTTATAAACCTAACCCCCAATCAGTCTGTTTAGTTTAGCATGTTCCATTTTGATTAAGTCTTAATTCACTTAATCCTATCAATCCCGACTCAGCCTTAATTGTCTTATTAAATCCTTGACCTCTCACATTAGACAGGTATTGTTGTGGCTGCCTGTTGCCGGTTGGGTCCGGGCAGTCTTACGCCACAACTCAGTCTAACCTCGGGTCCTTATTGGGCTCTGTGTTTAACCACCCACATTGGATAGGTATTGTTGTGACTACTGGACAGCCGGGTGGTTCCGGGCAGGTTTACATCACAACTCAATCCAACCTCGGGTTAAACACATCGTATTTTCTACATTTACATACTTTGTCTCTTTTCTTTTTATATGTAAATATCTGTGGCCCATTATTTAAATTCATCTTTATTGATTAAGATTTATTTATGCCACTTAATTGTTTTTCAAGGTTGTTGGCATGCGTCAAACATGCCAATACATATGTTCTATATTTTAGCCCAAACGTCATTACCCCCGTTTTATACGTTCGTTCCAATGTAAGGTGTGTTGGGTTTAACACTTAAACCCAATTTAGCCATATGAAAAAGGGGAGGCTTATAACATGGTGTTTTTAAGGTAACATAAAAAGGGGAGTGTGAACGCATGAACTTGCAACATAACGATTCAATTAACATAAGGTAGGCACATGTGAACTTGCAATTGTAACAACATATAATATAAGCAATACTTAAACATAAATCATTCTACTCACATAATCATGGTATAAACAAAACATGAATCATTCTATTCATGTAGTCATGGCATAAATAGTACTTAAACATGAACCATTCTAATCATATAATTAAGGCATAATCATAATTGAATATGAGTCCTTCTATTCATATAGTCATGGCATAAACATAATTGAACATGAATCCTACTATTCATATAATCATGGTTTTTATCCTATCTGTAACAACCCGTATTTTAATAACATGTTAAAACGAGAATCAAAGCAGAATTTAATTTTAAATTCTGAACCAAGTAAAACGGGCTATGCCATTGCGTTCGTCTCGGAAAAATACGCGAAATAGAGTCCGAGTTTTCGAGAATCGGAGTCCGTATGACCCGTTAAAGGTCCAAAGAAGATTTCTGGGAATTTGAATTTCGGAAAACAGGTTTGGAAATCAGATCTGGGGCTAGGCGGGAAGTTTCCCCGCCTAGGCCATGTCGACAGGGCTGTCGACAGGCCTGTCGACTTAGGCCCAGACCAAGTCGACAGCCCTGTCGACTTGCCTGTCGACAGGGGGTGGCCGAGGCAAATAGCCTGGCGCACCTGTTTGTCTCACCTGGTCCTGTTCTTGGGCTGGGTCTGGAAGCTTCCGAGATCTGATGGTCCTAATCTATCCTAGGGTTAATCTAAGGGCCTAAAACTATCCTAATCTCTATAAAAACACCCCTAAGCCCCCCCTAAACCCTCATAACTCACCCTCTCCACGAAGTGCTGCCCAAATGCCAAGTGATCATGGCCTCCATCCCAAATCCCTAGAGTCTATGCATTCAAATTGGGTTCAAATCAAAAGGTGCAAGCTTGCTACACCAAATCAAGGCCAAATCAACATTTCTATGCGAGTTTCATGGCGGATCTTCATCAAAGGAGCCACCTTTCTTCGCCAAAACGATTCATGCTCCTAGTCCTCTTGCCGTGCTATGTAAGTTCTAGCTACTTTTGGATCAAAACGGTATTTTTAATGTTGACATGGGATAAAATGAGGCTAAACATGATTATGCGAACCTATATGAACCTTACCATGCCTCTTGTGTTCATATTTATGATCCTAGGCCATGTGAGTGACTTGATCATGCCTCTCATGCTATGCATAATCTAGTTTAACTTGCAAGTTTGGATCTTTATGCATGAAATGCTAGCATGAACCTTTAGAAACTATTTTACTTGTGAAACATTGGCTAAGACAAGATTTTGGGGCTTATGCATGTTTATGAACCCAAACCTCTTATGCTAACATGCAAGTTTGTGGCCAAATCCTCTATGAGATTATGCATGCTCGTGGCCAATCCCCTCTTTAAGTTGCGCATGTTTATGGCCAACCCCCTCATGATGTTATGCATGTGGAAGCCAAGCCCTCTTTGGCATCATGCATGTTTTGAGAACAATATGTGACATAGTATTCTTACTATGTTGACTCGCTTTGCTTGCGTTGGGAAAACACGATTTTGGGTAGTTAGATAAACATGAACATGTCGCAAAATCTTAACTTGAATATGACATGTGTTTATACTTGAAAATATGACTTGAAAGATAACATGGAAGATGACATGTAAGTATGCATAAAACATGAGCTTGGGAATTTACCTATTAAGTTAGGTCTACCCTTTGGGAATTTACCTATTAAGTTAGGTCTACCCAAATGCTCGAAAAACTTGTAACATGTTTTGGAAACACAATGAACTTAGATAATATGAGTGTGGCCAACTCGAGGTTGGGTTGAGTTTGCAACGTAAAACTACCCGGAACCGACCGGCCTAACTAGTAGTTGCAAACAATAGGACCCAATGTGAGAAGTTGGTCATGTCGCGCTTAAGACCCGAGGTTAGACTAGGTTGTGGTGTAAATCTACCCGGACCCGCCCGGCTTAACTAGTAACCACAACAAGGTCTAATGTGAGAGGTTGAGGGTGCATTAATTAAATTAATGCCACATAATAGGGTTAAGTTAATTTGATTAATGAGGCTTAACCAAATATGATATGGACAAATGGGTTAAGTAATTTGATTAGGCTAATGATACTTAACAAAACATGATAAGCTTGGGTAGGTTAAGTAACTTGATTTGCCTAATGACACTTGACCATTTTTTTTTTACGACTAGTGGACGGGATTAAGTTAACCAACACTTAATCAATCCAACACGATAACGTGATAAGGTTAAGTAAATTTTCTTAATGACACTTAACCGTATAATACAGTTAATAGATGGGGTTAAGATTAGGCTTAACTAATCTAAACACGGTAATTCGATAGGGTTAAGTTAAACACTTAACCAATTTAAACTTGATAATTCAATGAGGTCAAGTAACCCATACTTAACCGACTTAACTTGGTAATTTAATGGGGTTAAGTTAAACACTTGACTAATTTAACACGATGATTTGATGAAGTTAAGTGACCTATACTTAACCAATCTAACTTGTTAATTTGATGAGGTTAAGTTAACCTATACTTAACCAACCTAACGTGAAAACATGATAAGGCTTAGTCACGAATCGTTTCGAATACGCTTGACCGATTTGACTCGGTAATCTGATGGGGCCAAATTAATATATACTTAACCAATCTAAAATGATAATTAGACGAGGTTAAGTCATGGATTGCTTGATATACCTAACCAACTTGACACATGGTCTGTAGGGTTAAGTCTTGGACTTGGATACTTAGCCAGTTTCGACATGTTTTGTAGACGGGTTGAGTTGTGAACTTAAGTGACACTTAACCCATTAGATAAACCCTAATTCGGAGGATTAGGTAAATAGCCATAGTTAACAAGGATAACGGAAATAAGGCTAAGTGGTAAACCTTAGTTAAGGGAAACTAAGTAATAATTCTTAGTCAAGGAAATCTGGACCACTTCTTAGATAGATGAGTAACCCGATACGGTAGGTCATCGTTTAAGTATACGCGTAGGAGCAGGCTATCTGATTTAGATAAAGGCTCCAACGAACTGGGTAACGAAGCAGCGGCTTCGGGGAACGTGAGGATATTCTTGGGATCCCTCTGTGAGCTGCCAGGTCATTATACTAGGCTCACGAGAGGTTGAGGTCTGCGGTAGAAGAACCAAGAATATGCCTTGGTTGCTATGCGAGCGACCTAAAGACTGGGGTGGATAGCAGTGAGTCGGCGAATACATAAGGTGCCCGAGATAGCAAGTTCGTCGATCATCTACCATCTTGAGTCAAGCGTGTACGTACGGAAAGGCAGGGAACACCCAACAGACCATAATTGCTATCTAATTATGGGTGAGGTAGGCCGTAGGATGTGGGCTGGCCGGAGTGTAGTTCTCATACAAGATTTTCTCTTGTGTTGCCTTTCACTAGTTGAGGGAGGGGTCTCGTGGGACCATAGCCACGTGTAGAAAAGCAGACCTTAGTATCTGCATCAGCAGATAAATCTAAAGCTCCCGACCGAGTCCTGTATTTCTTGTTTTGGCCGGTGACAGGACTCGGATAGCGCGATGTGATACATGTGCATCCAATTATAGAAAAACGATTCACGATGAATGCGTGGGAAAAAGGGCGCGGTTGAGGGTTAGCGTAATCCCTAGTGGCCTAGGTGGTTTAACCCAAACCGAAATACGAAAGCGTGCAATAGATAAGCGTAATCCCTAGTGGTACTAGGTGGCGTAAGTCCTAGTAGTTCAAACGATGATTCATATGGAAGAGCCTAGCTAGAACAAGGGTGACAGTCCAAACGATTTCAAGGATAATACGACATGAGGAAGCCCGTACGAGGTACGGCAAGGGACTGAACTTATATGCATGGAAAGAAACATATGATTTGAGTAACCTATATATGCGATATTAGGTTGACATGGACCATTACACGGCTTCGAGCACGGGACGTTCATGGTTAACACATGACGCGGGTAGGGATACTAGTACGAGAGGTGCAGAGCAAATATACATGTTAGGACTAGGAAGAATCTACATGATAGATACCGTGGGATGTTAGACGGGATAGATACCTTGGGACAATGTACTCGATAGAAATCTGACGATAAGATACCTTGACTTATCATAACACCGCAGTTTATCATGACACCTTGGTTTACCTTGCCACAGTAGTTCAACCGGCTATCCTAGTTTATCTATCTTGTGGTTACCCTTATGTTTACTTTCAGTTTATGCATGTCATGTTACCTTTACCTGTTTTTATACTGGAAGTAGATAGGACTTACTCAGTCTTTTTGACTGACCCGTTTTGTTTCGCCTCTTTTCTTCCGTTTCCCCCCAGGTTACAGGGAGGAAACAATGCTGTTTAGTTCGGACTTCTTCTGCCTGAAGGTCATCATGGATGGCTTGGACTCCGCTTGGCTATGGCTACTTTACTGTTTTTACTTGGAGAATAATTTATGAAAAAGTTTTTTTATGCTTCTTTATTTTTGCAAGACAGGTCTTGATGTACTCTGATGTAAAAGGCTTTAGACCTTATCTGTTCATGTTATGAAAGTTTGATTTTACTTCCGCTATTTATATATGTTCTGTCTTATGATATTTCTGTGCATGTTTACCAATAATGCCCCTCTAAAGCTAGTGCATTCCTTTGCGAGTGACCCTAGCGGAGGCGGGGTGTTACATTTGGTATCAGAGCAGAAGGTTACCAGACTGGGCAAAAGTTTTTAAAGACCTTCTGAAAATTAATTGAAAAACCGTTTACAAAGAAGCATTTTGCAAGAAAGTTTTCTTTTAAAAAGAAAAGGCTATTCCCCAAAGGCCATTAGCATTATCCTTGTTTCCTTGATTGAATCTCTTTTCCTTTCTTTCCTCCATCTGTAGTCACAATGGTTTTAACTGCGACTAGTCTTTCCTATCTACGGGAGTGCTTTCCATGCGATGGAGGTGGTTCTCGAGAGACCGGTGGCCGCGTTATAAGAAAGGATAGTGAGAAAGAGGATAAAGGATGCGAGTTTAAGGATGAACAACTTATTGGTATGGCTCAACCCAGAATGAGAGAGAAAGATGAACAGTGAAACCCTTGACGAGAGGGTACCTTTGGCATGGTGAAACGGGACGGATAGTTAAGTATCATGGGACAAGGACAAGATCATTGGGAGGGCAATAGTATGCTCTCATTTCTAGGGTACCTCGGAAGGAGGGTAACGATCTTGTTAAAGGTTTAGTTTTCTTCTCTATCATCCCGTCGGGACTTTGGTTGGATCACCGCATCTTTTTAGGTCCGCCTTGATAGTTGAGTCTCTGCACCTTAGTACTAGTGTAATAGAGGGTCCCGTTTTGTCTCAAATCCTATTGGAAGATCGGTCCATTTATTCATGACTTGTTTGGATTTGAGAATGTCTGTGTCAAGTATTGAGCTTGGAAACAATGCTTATGTTTATAAGTGTGGATGGATTCTAGGGATAAAGTGGTTATCCAGTAAGGGGTGCCACTCTCGGTTTTAGAAGGAGGGTAGTTAGACTCTTGGCTTGCTTTGGTAATACCCTCGAAGCCTCGTGTAACCTTTTGGGTTCTGTCATGATTAGTTACTTAGAATCCCTAGATGCCTTTGTTGGAAATTAGAAACCCGATCGAGTGGTGTTCGCTAATAAGACGGATGGTTTACTTCAATTATGTATGAGTTATGGGGATCACCCTAGTAAGGACTCTTGGCAATTTGGATTGGCATCGGAAAACGAGATCCAGAATTCACTAGTGAATTTTGGAGAGCTGACTTGAGTACGTAGATATGGTTGAGCCAAGTATACTAGGGAAAGGATAAGTGCAAGTGGGACGAGAGGCGACGAGGAAATGAGTTCCAACTCATGTTATGGAAACAGGAAGTAAGAAGCTGCGAAATCGTGAAGAAAAAGGGGCGGTCAAGGCACGATGGAACTAAGCTCAAGGTAGTGCGACGCAGGAGACTGAAGACTAAATACGTGCATGATATCTCTTTTGGGAATATATCCTCGACCCCTGTTTTCTGTTGAGCTTGCGTGTAGGCTATCTTTTATGGATATCCTCTCGGTCCCGTTTCTGTTACAAACCCCGTAAGGAGTTTGTTTTGTTTACCCTCTCGATCTTATTTTAGGGAATCTTAGGTAGAACCCTATGGATGTAAACATGTATTTGAAACATGTTATGGTTGATATGGTTGTAAATGATTGCAAGTGGTTGCTCGTGGATGCGCGAATACACGTTAGATACTAGATTGACGCGATCACATTTCATGTTGCATATACACGAGTATTTATACTTGTTTATGGATGAAATTGAATGTGTTACCATGTGGACGTTGCATATGGATGAATGTTTGTGCACGCATATAGTGCATATATATGACTAGGACTATTTGCATACATGTTGGATTCATGGCACTAAACATATTTTTGCATTCAAAAGATTTTTCAGGCCTAATCATTAGCATTAGCTAAGGAACATGTACACACACGTTTTGCATATATACATACAGCATTAGAAATCATCTAAGGACAATGGTTGCTTGTGGATGATGTTTTGAGTAGATGGATGATGGATGGTAGGATATGTTCTTCCTAACTTGGAGATTTCGGGGACGAAATCCTAAAAGGTGGAGAGAATGTAACAACCCGTATTTTAATAACATGTTAAAACGAGAATCAAAGCAGAATTTAATTTTAAATTCTGAACCAAGTAAAACGGGCTATGCCATTGCGTTCGTCTCGGAAAAATACGCGAAATAGAGTCCGAGTTTTCGAGAATCGGAGTCCGTATGACCCGTTAAAGGCCCAAAGAAGATTTCTGGGAATTTGAATTTCGGAAAACAGGTTTGGAAATCAGATCTGGGGCTAGGCGGGAAGTTTCCCCGCCTAGGCCATGTCGACAGGGCTGTCGACAGGCCTGTCGACTTGGGCCCAGACCAAGTCGACAGCCCTGTCGACTTGCCTGTCGACAGGGGGTGGCCGAGGCAAATAGCCTGGCGCACCTGTTTGTCTCACCTGGTCCTGTTCTTGGGCTGGGTCTGGAAGCTTCCGAGATCTGATGGTCCTAATCTATCCTAGGGTTAATCTAAGGGCCTAAAACTATCCTAATCTCTATAAAAACACCCCTAAGCCCCCCCTAAACCCTCATAACTCACCCTCTCCACGAAGTGCTGCCCAAATGCCAAGTGATCATGGCCTCCATCCCAAATCCCTAGAGTCTATGCATTCAAATTGGGTTCAAATCAAAAGGTGCAAGCTTGCTACACCAAATCAAGGCCAAATCAACATTTCTATGCGAGTTTCATGGCGGATCTTCATCAAAGGAGCCACCTTTCTTCGCCAAAACGATTCATGCTCCTAGTCCTCTTGCCATGCTATGTAAGTTCTAGCTACTTTTGGATCAAAACGGTATTTTTAATGTTGACATGGGATAAAATGAGGCTAAACATGATTATGCGAACCTATATGAACCTTACCATGCCTCTTGTGTTCATATTTATGATCCTAGGCCATGTGAGTGACTTGATCATGCCTCTCATGCTATGCATAATCTAGTTTAACTTGCAAGTTTGGATCTTTATGCATGAAATGCTAGCATGAACCTTTAGAAACTATTTTACTTGTGAAACATTGGCTAAGACAAGATTTTGGGGCTTATGCATGTTTATGAACCCAAACCTCTTATGCTAACATGCAAGTTTGTGGCCAAATCCTCTATGAGATTATGCATGCTCGTGGCCAATCCCCTCTTTAAGTTGCGCATGTTTATGGCCAACCCCCTCATGATGTTATGCATGTGGAAGCCAAGCCCTCTTTGGCATCATGCATGTTTTGAGAACAATATGTGACATAGTATTCTTACTATGTTGACTCGCTTTGCTTGCGTTGGGAAAACACGATTTTGGGTAGTTAGATAAACATGAACATGTCGCAAAATCTTAACTTGAATATGACATGTGTTTATACTTGAAAATATGACTTGAAAGATAACATGGAAGATGACATGTAAGTATGCATAAAAACATGAGCTTGGGAATTTACCTATTAAGTTAGGTCTACCCTTTGAGAATTTCCCTATTAAGTTAGGTCTACCCAAATGCTCGAAAAACTTGTAACATGTTTTGGAAACACGATGAACTTAGATAATATGAGTGTGGCCAACTCGAGGTTGGGTTGAGTTTGCAACGTAAAACTACCCGGAACCGACCGGCCTAACTAGTAGTTGCAAACAATAGGACCCAATGTGAGAAGTTGGTCATGTCGCGCTTAAGACCCGAGGTTAGACTAGGTTGTGGTGTAAATCTACCCGGACCCGCCCGGCTTAACTAGTAACCACAACAAGGTCTAATGTGAGAGGTTGAGGGTGCATTAATTAAATTAATGCCACATAATAGGGTTAAGTTAATTTGATTAATGAGGCTTTACCAAATATTATATGGACAAATGGGTTAAGTAATTTGATTAGGCTAATGATACTTAACAAAACATGATAAGCTTGGGTAGGTTAAGTAACTTGATTTGCCTAATGACACTTGACCATTTTTTTTTACGACTAGTGGACGGGATTAAGTTAACCAACACTTAATCAATCCAACACGATAACGTGATAAGGTTAAGTAAATTTTCTTAATGACACTTAACCGTATAATACAGTTAATAGATGGGGTTAAGATTAGGCTTAACTAATCTAAACACGGTAATTCGATAGGGTTAAGTTAAACACTTAACCAATTTAAACTTGATAATTCAATGAGGTCAAGTAACCCATACTTAACCGACTTAACTTGGTAATTTAATGGGGTTAAGTTAAACACTTGACTAATTTAACACGATGATTTGATGAAGTTAAGTGACCTATACTTAACCAATCTAACTTGTTAATTTGATGAGGTTAAGTTAACCTATACTTAACCAACCTAACGTGAAAACATGATAAGGCTAAGTCACGAATCGTTTCGAATACGCTTGACCGATTTGACTCGGTAATCTGATGGGGTCAAATTAATATATACTTAACCAATCTAAAATGATAATTAGACGAGGTTAAGTCATGGATTGCTTGATATACCTAACCAACTTGACACATGGTCTGTAGGGTTAAGTCTTGGACTTGGATACTTAGCCAGTTTCGACATGTTTTGTAGACGGGTTGAGTTGTGAACTTAAGTGACACTTAACCCATTAGATAAACCCTAATTCGGAGGATTAGGTAAATAGCCATAGTTAACAAGGATAACGGAAATAAGGCTAAGTGGTAAACCTTAGTTAAGGGAAACTAAGTAATAATTCTTAGTCAAGGAAATCTGGACCACTTCTTAGATAGATGAGTAACCCGATACGGTAGGTCATCGTTTAAGTATACGCGTAGGAGCAGGCTATCTGATTTAGATAAAGGCTCCAACGAACTGGGTAACGAAGCAGCGGTTTCGGGGAACGTGAGGATATTCTTGGGATCCCTCTGTGAGCTGCCAGGTCATTATACTAGGCTCACGAGAGGTTGAGGTCTGCGGTAGAAGAACCAAGAATATGCCTTGGTTGCTATGCGAGCGACCTAAAGACTGGGGTGGATAGCAGTGAGTCGGCGAATACATAAGGTGCCCGAGATAGCAAGTTCATCGATCATCTACCATCTTGAGTCAAGCGTGTACGTACGGAAAGGCAGGGAACACCCAACAGACCATAATTGCTATCTAATTATGGGTGAGGTAGGCCGTAGGATGTGGGCTGGCCGGAGTGTAGTTCTCATACAAGATTTTCTCTTGTGTTGCCTTTCACTAGTTGAGGGAGGGGTCTCGTGGGACCATAGCCACGTGTAGAAAAGCAGACCTTAGTATCTGCATCGGCAGATAAATCTAAAGCTCCCGACCGAGTCCTGTATTTCTTGTTTTGGCCGGTGACAGGACTCGGATAGCGCGATGTGATACATGTGCATCCAGTTATAGAAAAACGATTCACGATGAATGCGTGGGAAAAAGGGCGCGGTTGAGGGTTAGCGTAATCCCTAGTGGCCTAGGTGGTTTAACCCAAACCGAAATACGAAAGCGTGCAATAGATAAGCGTAATCCCTAGTGGTACTAGGTGGCGTAAGTCCTAGTAGTTCAAACGATGATTCATATGGAAGAGCCTAGCTAGAACAAGGGTGACAGTCCAAACGATTTCAAGGATAATACGACATGAGGAAGCCCGTACGAGGTACGGCAAGGGACTGAACTTATATGCATGGAAAGAAACATATGATTTGAGTAACCTATATATGCGATATTAGGTTGACATGGACCATTACACGGCTTCGAGCACGGGACGTTCATGGTTAACACATGACGCGGGTAGGGATACTAGTACGAGAGGTGCAGAGCAAATATACATGTTAGGACTAGGAAGAATCTACATGATAGATACCGTGGGATGTTAGACGGGATAGATACCTTGGGACAATGTACTCGATAGAAATCTGACGATAAGATACCTTGACTTATCATAACACCGCAGTTTATCATGACACCTTGGTTTACCTTGCCACAGTAGTTCAACCGGCTATCCTAGTTTATCTATCTTGTGGTTACCCTTATGTTTACTTTCAGTTTATGCATGTCATGTTACCTTTACCTGTTTTTATACTGGAAGTAGATAGGACTTACTCAGTCTTTTTGACTGACCCGTTTTGTTTCGCCTCTTTTCTTCCGTTTCCCCCCCAGGTTACAGGGAGGAAACAATGCTGTTTAGTTCGGACTTCTTCTGCCTGAAGGTCATCATGGATGGCTTGGACTCCGCTTGGCTATGGCTACTTTACTGTTTTTACTTGGAGAATAATTTATGAAAAAGTTTTTTTATGCTTCTTTATTTTTGCAAGACAGGTCTTGATGTACTCTGATGTAAAAGGCTTTAGACCTTATCTGTTCATGTTATGAAAGTTTGATTTTACTTCCGCTATTTATATATGTTCTGTCTTGTGATATTTCTGTGCATGTTTACCAATAATGCCCCTCTAAAGCTAGTGCATTCCTTTGCGAGTGACCCTAGCGGAGGCGGGGTGTTACATTTGGTATCAGAGCAGAAGGTTACCAGACTGGGCAAAAGTTTTTAAAGACCTTCTGAAAATTAATTGAAAAACCGTTTACAAAGAAGCATTTTGCAAGAAAGTTTTCTTTTAAAAAGAAAAGGCTATTCCCCAAAGGCCATTAGCATTATCCTTGTTTCCTTGATTGAATCTCTTTTCCTTTCTTTCCTCCATCTGTAGTCACAATGGTTTTAACTGCGACTAGTCTTTCCTATCTACGGGAGTGCTTTCCATGCGATGGAGGTGGTTCTCGAGAGACCGGTGGCCGCGTTATAAGAAAGGATAGTGAGAAAGAGGATAAAGGATGCGAGTTTAAGGATGAACAACTTGTTGGTATGGCTCAACCCAGAATGATAGAGAAAGATGAACAGTGAAACCCTTGACGAGAGGGTACCTTTGGCATGGTGAAACGGGACGGATAGTTAAGTATCATGGGACAAGGACAAGATCATTGGGAGGGCAATAGTATGCTCTCATTTCTAGGGTACCTCGGAAGGAGGGTAACGATCTTGTTAAAGGTTTAGTTTTCTTCTCTATCATCCCGTCGGGACTTTGGTTGGATCACCGCATCTTTTTAGGTCCGCCTTGATAGTTGAGTCTCTGCACCTTAGTACTAGTGTAATAGAGGGTCCCGTTTTGTCTCAAATCCTATTGGAAGATCGGTCCATTTATTCATGACTTGTTTGGATTTGAGAATGTCTGTGTCAAGTATTGAGCTTGGAAATAATGCTTATGTTTATAAGTGTGGATGGATTCTAGGGATAAAGTGGTTATCCAGTAAGGGGTGCCACTCTCGGTTTTAGAAGGAGGGTAGTTAGACTCTTGGCTTGCTTTGGTAATACCCTCGAAGCCTCGTGTAACCTTTTGGGTTCTGTCATGATTAGTTACTTAGAATCCCTAGATGCCTTTGTTGGAAATTAGAAACCCGATCGAGTGGTGTTCGCTAATAAGACGGATGGTTTACTTCGATTATGTATGAGTTATGGGGATCACCCTAGTAAGGACTCTTGGCAATTTGGATTGGCATCGGAAAACGAGATCCAGAATTCACTAGTGAATTTTGGAGAGCTGGCTTGAGTACGTAGATATGGTTGAGCCAAGTATACTAGGGAAAGGATAAGTGCAAGTGGGACGAGAGGCGACGAGGAAATGAGTTCCAACTCATGTTATGGAAACAGGAAGTAAGAAGCTGCGAAATCGTGAAGAAAAAGGGGCGGTCAAGGCACGATGGAACTAAGCTCAAGGTAGTGCGACGCAGGAGACTGAAGACTAAATACGTGCATGATATCTCTTTTGGGAATATATCCTCGACCCCTGTTTTCTGTTGAGCTTGCGTGTAGGCTATCTTTTATGGATATCCTCTCGGTCCCGTTTCTGTTACAAACCCCGTAAGGAGTTTGTTTTGTTTACCCTCTCGATCTTATTTTAGGGAATCTTAGGTAGAACCCTATGGATGTAAACATGTATTTGAAACATGTTATGGTTGATATGGTTGTAAATGATTGCAAGTGGTTGCTCGTGGATGCGCGAATACACGTTAGATACTAGATTGACGCGATCACATTTCATGTTGCATATACACGAGTATTTATACTTGTTTATGGATGAAATTGAATGTGTTACCATGTGGACGTTGCATATGGATGAATGTTTGTGCACGCATATAGTGCATATATATGACTAGGACTATTTGCATACATGTTGGATTCATGGCACTAAACATATTTTTGCATTCAAAAGATTTTTCAGGCCTAATCATTAGCATTAGCTAAGGAACATGTACACACACGTTTTGCATATATACATACAGCATTAGAAATCATCTAAGGACAATGGTTGCTTGTGGATGATGTTTTGAGTAGATGGATGATGGATGGTAGGATATGTTCTTCCTAACTTGGAGATTTCGGGGACGAAATCCTAAAAGGTGGGGAGAATGTAACAACCCGTATTTTAATAACATGTTAAAACGAGAATCAAAGCAGAATTTAATTTTAAATTCTGAACCAAGTAAAACGGGCTATGCCATTGCGTTCGTCTCGGAAAAATACGCGAAATAGAGTCCGAGTTTTCGAGAATCGGAGTCCGTATGACCCGTTAAAGGCCCAAAGAAGATTTCTGGGAATTTGAATTTCGGAAAACAGGTTTGGAAATCAGATCTGGGGCTAGGCGGGAAGTTTCCCCGCCTAGGCCATGTCGACAGGGCTGTCGACTTGGGCCCAGACCAAGTCGACAGCCCTGTCGACTTGCCTGTCGACAGGGGGTGGCCGAGGCAAATAGCCTGGCGCACCTGTTTGTCTCACCTGGTCCTGTTCTTGGGCTGGGTCTGGAAGCTTCCGAGATCTGATGGTCCTAATCTATCCTAGGGTTAATCTAAGGGCCTAAAACTATCCTAATCTCTATAAAAACACCCCTAAGCCCCCCCTAAACCCTCATAACTCACCCTCTCTACGAAGTGCTGCCCAAATGCCAAGTGATCATGGCCTCCATCCCAAATCCCTAGAGTCTATGCATTCAAATTGGGTTCAAATCAAAAGGTGCAAGCTTGCTACACCAAATCAAGGCCAAATCAACATTTCTATGCGAGTTTCATGGCGGATCTTCATCAAAGGAGCCACCTTTCTTCGCCAAAACGATTCATGCTCCTAGTCCTCTTGCCATGCTATGTAAGTTCTAGCTACTTTTGGATCAAAACGGTATTTTTAATGTTGACATGGGATAAAATGAGGCTAAACATGATTATGCGAACCTATATGAACCTTACCATGCCTCTTGTGTTCATATTTATGATCCTAGGCCATGTGAGTGACTTGATCATGCCTCTCATGCTATGCATAATCTAGTTTAACTTGCAAGTTTGGATCTTTATGCATGAAATGCTAGCATGAACCTTTAGAAACTATTTTACTTGTGAAACATTGGCTAAGACAAGATTTTGGGGCTTATGCATGTTTATGAACCCAAACCTCTTATGCTAACATGCAAGTTTGTGGCCAAATCCTCTATGAGATTATGCATGCTCGTGGCCAATCCCCTCTTTAAGTTGCGCATGTTTATGGCCAACCCCCTCATGATGTTATGCATGTGGAAGCCAAGCCCTCTTTGGCATCATGCATGTTTTGAGAACAATATGTGACATAGTATTCTTACTATGTTGACTCGCTTTGCTTGCGTTGGGAAAACACGATTTTGGGTAGTTAGATAAACATGAACATGTCGCAAAATCTTAACTTGAATATGACATGTGTTTATACTTGAAAATATGACTTGAAAGATAACATGGAAGATGACATGTAAGTATGCATAAAAACATGAGCTTGGGAATTTACCTATTAAGTTAGGTCTACCCTTTGGGAATTTACCTATTAAGTTAGGTCTACCCAAATGCTCGAAAAACTTGTAACATGTTTTGGAAACACGATGAACTTAGATAATATGAGTGTGGCCAACTCGAGGTTGGGTTGAGTTTGCAACGTAAAACTACCCGGAACCGACCGGCCTAACTAGTAGTTGCAAACAATAGGACCCAATGTGAGAAGTTGGTCATGTCGCGCTTAAGACCCGAGGTTAGACTAGGTTGTGGTGTAAATCTACCCGGACCCGCCCGGCTTAACTAGTAACCACAACAAGGTCTAATGTGAGAGGTTGAGGGTGCATTAATTAAATTAATGCCACATAATAGGGTTAAGTTAATTTGATTAATGAGGCTTAACCAAATATGATATGGACAAATGGGTTAAGTAATTTGATTAGGCTAATGATACTTAACAAAACATGATAAGCTTGGGTAGGCTAAGTAACTTGATTTGCCTAATGACACTTGACCATTTTTTTTACGACTAGTGGACGGGATTAAGTTAACCAACACTTAATCAATCCAACACGATAACGTGATAAGGTTAAGTAAATTTTCTTAATGACACTTAACCGTATAATACAGTTAATAGATGGGGTTAAGATTAGGCTTAACTAATCTAAACACGGTAATTCGATAGGGTTAAGTTAAACACTTAACCAATTTAAACTTGATAATTCAATGAGGTCAAGTAACCCATACTTAACCGACTTAACTTGGTAATTTAATGGGGTTAAGTTAAACACTTGACTAATTTAACACGATGATTTGATGAAGTTAAGTGACCTATACTTAACCAATCTAACTTGTTAATTTGATGAGGTTAAGTTAACCTATACTTAACCAACCTAACGTGAAAACATGATAAGGCTAAGTCACGAATCGTTTCGAATACGCTTGACCGATTTGACTCGGTAATCTGATGGGGTCAAATTAATATATACTTAACCAATCTAAAATGATAATTAGACGAGGTTAAGTCATGGATTGCTTGATATACTTAACCAACTTGACACATGGTCTGTAGGGTTAAGTCTTGGACTTGGATACTTAGCCAGTTTCGACATGTTTTGTAGACGGGTTGAGTTGTGAACTTAAGTGACACTTAACCCATTAGATAAACCCTAATTCAGAGGATTAGGTAAATAACCATAGTTAACAAGGATAACGGAAATAAGGCTAAGTGGTAAACCTTAGTTAAGGGAAACTAAGTAATAATTCTTAGTCAAGGAAATCTGGACCACTTCTTAGATAGATGAGTAACCTGATACGGTAGGTCATCGTTTAAGTATACGCGTAGGAGCAGGCTATCTGATTTAGATAAAGGCTCCAACGAACTGGGTAACGAAGCAGCGGCTTCGGGGAACGTGAGGATATTCTTGGGATCCCTCTGTGAGCTGCCAGGTCATTATACTAGGCTCACGAGAGGTTGAGGTCTGCGGTAGAAGAACCAAGAATATGCCTTGGTTGCTATGCGAGCGACCTAAAGACTGGGGTGGATAGCAGTGAGTCGGCGAATACATAAGGTGCCCGAGATAGCAAGTTCGTCGATCATCTACCATCTTGAGTCAAGCGTGTACGTACGGAAAGGCAGGGAACACCCAACAGACCATAATTGCTATCTAATTATGGGTGAGGTAGGCCGTAGGATGTGGGCTGGCCGGAGTGTAGTTCTCATACAAGATTTTCTCTTGTGTTGCCTTTCACTAGTTGAGGGAGGGGTCTCGTGGGACCATAGCCACGTGTAGAAAAGCAGACCTTAGTATCTGCATCGGCAGATAAATCTAAAGCTCCCGACCGAGTCCTGTATTTCTTGTTTTGGCCGGTGACAGGACTCGGATAGCGCGATGTGATACATGTGCATCCAGTTATAGAAAAACGATTCACGATGAATGCGTGGGAAAAAGGGCGCGGTTGAGGGTTAGCGTAATCCCTAGTGGCCTAGGTGGTTTAACCCAAACCGAAATACGAAAGCGTGCAATAGATAAGCGTAATCCCTAGTGGTACTAGGTGGCGTAAGTCCTAGTAGTTCAAACGATGATTCATATGGAAGAGCCTAGCTAGAACAAGGGTGACAGTCCAAACGATTTCAAGGATAATACGACATGAGGAAGCCCGTACGAGGTACGTCAAGGGACTGAACTTATACGCATGGAAAGAAACATATGATTTGAGTAACCTATATATGCGATATTAGGTTGACATGGACCATTACACGGCTTCGAGCACGGGACGTTCATGGTTAACACATGACGCGGGTAGGGATACTAGTACGAGAGGTGCAGAGCAAATATACATGTTAGGACTAGGAAGAATCTACATGATAGATACCGTGGGATGTTAGACGGGATAGATACCTTGGGACAATGTACTCGATAGAAATCTGACGATAAGATACCTTGACTTATCATAACACCGCAGTTTATCATGACACCTTGGTTTACCTTGCCACAGTAGTTCAACCGGCTATCCTAGTTTATCTATCTTGTGGTTACCCTTATGTTTACTTTCAGTTTATGCATGTCATGTTACCTTTACCTGTTTTTATACTGGAAGTAGATAGGACTTACTCAGTCTTTTTGACTGACCCGTTTTGTTTCGCCTCTTTTCTTCCGTTTCCCCCCCAGGTTACAGGGAGGAAACAATGCTGTTTAGTTCGGACTTCTTCTGCCTGAAGGTCATCATGGATGGCTTGGACTCCGCTTGGCTATGGCTACTTTACTGTTTTTACTTGGGGAATAATTTATGAAAAAGTTTTTTTATGCTTCTTTATTTTTGCAAGACAGGTCTTGATGTACTCTGATGTAAAAGGCTTTAGACCTTATCTGTTCATGTTATGAAAGTTTGATTTTACTTCCGCTATTTATATATGTTCTGTCTTGTGATATTTCTGTGCATGTTTACCAATAATGCCCCTCTAAAGCTAGTGCATTCCTTTGCGAGTGACCCTAGCGGAGGCGGGGTGTTACATTTGGTATCAGAGCAGAAGGTTACCAGACTGGGCAAAAGTTTTTAAAGACCTTCTGAAAATTAATTGAAAAACCGTTTACAAAGAAGCATTTTGCAAGAAAGTTTTCTTTTAAAAAGAAAAGGCTATTCCCCAAAGGCCATTAGCATTATCCTTGTTTCCTTGATTGAATCTCTTTTCCTTTCTTTCCTCCATCTGTAGTCACAATGGTTTTAACTGCGACTAGTCTTTCCTATCTACGGGAGTGCTTTCCATGCGATGGAGGTGGTTCTCGAGAGACCGGTGGCCGCGTTATAAGAAAGGATAGTGAGAAAGAGGATAAAGGATGCGAGTTTAAGGATGAACAACTTGTTGGTATGGCTCAACCCAGAATGAGAGAGAAAGATGAACAGTGAAACCCTTGACGAGAGGGTACCTTTGGCATGGTGAAACGGGACGGATAGTTAAGTATCATGGGACAAGGACAAGATCATTGGGAGGGCAATAGTATGCTCTCATTTCTAGGGTACCTCGGAAGGAGGGTAACGATCTTGTTAAAGGTTTAGTTTTCTTCTCTATCATCCCGTCGGGACTTTGGTTGGATCACCGCATCTTTTTAGGTCCGCCTTGATAGTTGAGTCTCTGCACCTTAGTACTAGTGTAATAGAGGGTCCCGTTTTGTCTCAAATCCTATTGGAAGATCGGTCCATTTATTCATGACTTGTTTGGATTTGAGAATGTCTGTGTCAAGTATTGAGCTTGGAAATAATGCTTATGTTTATAAGTGTGGATGGATTCTAGGGATAAAGTGGTTATCCAGTAAGGGGTGCCACTCTCGGTTTTAGAAGGAGGGTAGTTAGACTCTTGGCTTGCTTTGGTAATACCCTCGAAGCCTCGTGTAACCTTTTGGGTTCTGTCATGATTAGTTACTTAGAATCCCTAGATGCCTTTGTTGGAAATTAGAAACCCGATCGAGTGGTGTTCGCTAATAAGACGGATGGTTTACTTCGATTATGTATGAGTTATGGGGATCACCCTAGTAAGGACTCTTGGCAATTTGGATTGGCATCGGAAAACGAGATCCAGAATTCACTAGTGAATTTTGGAGAGCTGGCTTGAGTACGTAGATATGGTTGAGCCAAGTATACTAGGGAAAGGATAAGTGCAAGTGGGACGAGAGGCGACGAGGAAATGAGTTCCAACTCATGTTATGGAAACAGGAAGTAAGAAGCTGCGAAATCGTGAAGAAAAAGGGGCGGTCAAGGCACGATGGAACTAAGCTCAAGGTAGTGCGACGCAGGAGACTGAAGACTAAATACGTGCATGATATCTCTTTTGGGAATATATCCTCGACCCCTGTTTTCTGTTGAGCTTGCGTGTAGGCTATCTTTTATGGATATCCTCTCGGTCCCGTTTCTGTTACAAACCCCGTAAGGAGTTTGTTTTGTTTACCCTCTCGATCTTATTTTAGGGAATCTTAGGTAGAACCCTATGGATGTAAACATGTATTTGAAACATGTTATGGTTGATATGGTTGTAAATGATTGCAAGTGGTTGCTCGTGGATGCGCGAATACACGTTAGATACTAGATTGACGCGATCACATTTCATGTTGCATATACACGAGTATTTATACTTGTTTATGGATGAAATTGAATGTGTTACCATGTGGACGTTGCATATGGATGAATGTTTGTGCACGCATATAGTGCATATATATGACTAGGACTATTTGCATACATGTTGGATTCATGGCACTAAACATATTTTTGCATTCAAAAGATTTTT
Organism: Allium sativum; assembly: GCA_030737875.1. Lineage (NCBI taxonomy): Eukaryota > Viridiplantae > Streptophyta > Magnoliopsida > Asparagales > Amaryllidaceae > Allium > Allium sativum. Next base: position 479,379,526 of record CM060916.1, read on the forward strand.
CAGGCCTAATCATTAGCATTAGCTAAGGAACATGTACACACACGTTTTGCATATATACATACAGCATTAGAAATCATCTAAGGACAATGGTTGCTTGTGGATGATGTTTTGAGTAGATGGATGATGGATGGTAGGATATGTTCTTCCTAACTTGGAGATTTCGGGGACGAAATCCTAAAAGGTGGGGAGAATGTAACAACCCGTATTTTAATAACATGTTAAAACGAGAATCAAAGCAGAATTTAATTTTAAATTCTGAACCAAGTAAAACGGGCTATGCCATTGCGTTCGTCTCGGAAAAATACGCGAAATAGAGTCCGAGTTTTCGAGAATCGGAGTCCGTATGACCCGTTAAAGGCCCAAAGAAGATTTCTGGGAATTTGAATTTCGGAAAACAGGTTTGGAAATCAGATCTGGGGCTAGGCGGGAAGTTTCCCCGCCTAGGCCATGTCGACAGGGCTGTCGACAGGCCTGTCGACTTGGGCCCAGACCAAGTCGACAGCCCTGTCGACTTGCCTGTCGACAGGGGGTGGCCGAGGCAAATAGCCTGGCGCACCTGTTTGTCTCACCTGGTCCTGTTCTTGGGCTGGGTCTGGAAGCTTCCGAGATCTGATGGTCCTAATCTATCCTAGGGTTAATCTAAGGGCCTAAAACTATCCTAATCTCTATAAAAACACCCCTAAGCCCCCCCTAAACCCTCATAACTCACCCTCTCCACGAAGTGCTGCCCAAATGCCAAGTGATCATGGCCTCCATCCCAAATCCCTAGAGTCTATGCATTCAAATTGGGTTCAAATCAAAAGGTGCAAGCTTGCTACACCAAATCAAGGCCAAATCAACATTTCTATGCGAGTTTCATGGCGGATCTTCATCAAAGGAGCCACCTTTCTTCGCCAAAACGATTCATGCTCCTAGTCCTCTTGCCATGCTATGTAAGTTCTAGCTACTTTTGGATCAAAACGGTATTTTTAATGTTGACATGGGATAAAATGAGGCTAAACATGATTATGCGAACCTATATGAACCTTACCATGCCTCTTGTGTTCATATTTATGATCCTAGGCCATGTGAGTGACTTGATCATGCCTCTCATGCTATGCATAATCTAGTTTAACTTGCAAGTTTGGATCTTTATGCATGAAATGCTAGCATGAACCTTTAGAAACTATTTTACTTGTGAAACATTGGCTAAGACAAGATTTTGGGGCTTATGCATGTTTATGAACCCAAACCTCTTATGCTAACATGCAAGTTTGTGGCCAAATCCTCTATGAGATTATGCATGCTCGTGGCCAATCCCCTCTTTAAGTTGCGCATGTTTATGGCCAACCCCCTCATGATGTTATGCATGTGGAAGCCAAGCCCTCTTTGGCATCATGCATGTTTTGAGAACAATATGTGACATAGTATTCTTACTATGTTGACTCGCTTTGCTTGCGTTGGGAAAACACGATTTTGGGTAGTTAGATAAACATGAACATGTCGCAAAATCTTAACTTGAATATGACATGTGTTTATACTTGAAAATATGACTTGAAAGATAACATGGAAGATGACATGTAAGTATGCATTAAAACATGAGCTTGGGAATTTACCTATTAAGTTAGGTCTACCCTTTGGGAATTTACCTATTAAGTTAGGTCTACCCAAATGCTCGAAAAACTTGTAACATGTTTTGGAAACACGATGAACTTAGATAATATGAGTGTGGCCAACTCGAGGTTGGGTTGAGTTTGCAACGTAAAACTACCCGGAACCGACCGGCCTAACTAGTAGTTGCAAACAATAGGACCCAATGTGAGAAGTTGGTCATGTCGCGCTTAAGACCCGAGGTTAGACTAGGTTGTGGTGTAAATCTACCCGGACCCGCCCGGCTTAACTAGTAACCACAACAAGGTCTAATGTGAGAGGTTGAGGGTGCATTAATTAAATTAATGCCACATAATAGGGTTAAGTTAATTTGATTAATGAGGCTTAACCAAATATGATATGGACAAATGGGTTAAGTAATTTGATTAGGCTAATGATACTTAACAAAACATGATAAGCTTGGGTAGGTTAAGTAACTTGATTTGCCTAATGACACTTGACCATTTTTTTTACGACTAGTGGACGGGATTAAGTTAACTAACACTTAATCAATCCAACACGATAATGTGATAAGGTTAAGTAAATTTTCTTAATGACACTTAACCGTATAATACAGTTAATAGATGGGGTTAAGATTAGGCTTAACTAATCTAAACACGGTAATTCGATAGGGTTAAGTTAAACACTTAACCAATTTAAACTTGATAATTCAATGAGGTCAAGTAACCCATACTTAACCGACTTAACTTGGTAATTTAATGGGGTTAAGTTAAACACTTGACTAATTTAACACGATGATTTGATGAAGTTAAGTGACCTATACTTAACCAATCTAACTTGTTAATTTGATGAGGTTAAGTTAACCTATACTTAACCAACCTAACGTGAAAACATGATAAGGCTAAGTCACGAATCGTTTCGAATACGCTTGACCGATTTGACTCGGTAATCTGATGGGGTCAAATTAATATATACTTAACCAATCTAAAATGATAATTAGACGAGGTTAAGTCATGGATTGCTTGATATACTTAACCAACTTGACACATGGTCTGTAGGGTTAAGTCTTGGACTTGGATACTTAGCCAGTTTCGACATGTTTTGTAGACGGGTTGAGTTGTGAACTTAAGTGACACTTAACCCATTAGATAAACCCTAATTCGGAGGATTAGGTAAATATCCATAGTTAACAAGGATAACGGAAATAAGGCTAAGTGGTAAACCTTAGTTAAGGGAAACTAAGTAATAATTCTTAGTCAAGGAAATCTGGACCACTTCTTAGATAGATGAGTAACCCGATACGGTAGGTCATCGTTTAAGTATACGCGTAGGAGCAGGCTATCTGATTTAGATAAAGGCTCCAACGAACTGGGTAACGAAGCAGCGGCTTCGGGGAACGTGAGGATATTCTTGGGATCCCTCTGTGAGCTGCCAGGTCATTATACTAGGCTCACGAGAGGTTGAGGTCTGCGGTAGAAGAACCAAGAATATGCCTTGGTTGCTATGCGAGCGACCTAAAGACTGGGGTGGATAGCAGTGAGTCGGCGAATACATAAGGTGCCCGAGATAGCAAGTTCGTCGATCATCTACCATCTTGAGTCAAGCGTGTACGTACGGAAAGGCAGGGAACACCCAACAGACCATAATTGCTATCTAATTATGGGTGAGGTAGGCCGTAGGATGTGGGCTGGCCGGAGTGTAGTTCTCATACAAGATTTTCTCTTGTGTTGCCTTTCACTAGTTGAGGGAGGGGTCTCGTGGGACCATAGCCACGTGTAGAAAAGCAGACCTTAGTATCTGCATCGGTAGATAAATCTAAAGCTCCCGACCGAGTCCTGTATTTCTTGTTTTGGCCGGTGACAGGACTCGGATAGCGCGATGTGATACATGTGCATCTAGTTATAGAAAAACGATTCACGATGAATGCGTGGGAAAAAGGGCGCGGTTGAGGGTTAGCGTAATCCCTAGTGGCCTAGGTGGTTTAACCCAAACCGAAATACGAAAGCGTGCAATAGATAAGCGTAATCCCTAGTGGTACTAGGTGGCGTAAGTCCTAGTAGTTCAAACGATGATTCATATGGAAGAGCCTAGCTAGAACAAGGGTGACAGTCCAAACGATTTCAAGGATAATACGACATGAGGAAGCCCGTACGAGGTACGGCAAGGGACTGAACTTATACGCATGGAAAGAAACATATGATTTGAGTAACCTATATATGCGATATTAGGTTGACATGGACCATTACACGGCTTCGAGCACGGGACGTTCATGGTTAACACATGACGCGGGTAGGGATACTAGTACGAGAGGTGCAGAGCAAATATACATGTTAGGACTAGGAAGAATCTACATGATAGATATCGTGGGATGTTAGACGGGATAGATACCTTGGGACAATGTACTCGATAGAAATCTGACGATAAGATACCTTGACTTATCATAACACCGCAGTTTATCATGACACCTTGGTTTACCTTGCCACAGTAGTTCAACCGGCTATCCTAGTTTATCTATCTTGTGGTTACCCTTATGTTTACTTTCAGTTTATGCATGTCATGTTACCTTTACCTGTTTTTATACTGGAAGTAGATAGGACTTACTCAGTCTTTTTGACTGACCCGTTTTGTTTCGCCTCTTTTCTTCCGTTTCCCCCCCAAGTTACAGGGAGGAAACAATGCTGTTTAGTTCGGACTTCTTCTGCCTGAAGGTCATCATGGATGGCTTGGACTCCGCTTGGCTATGGCTACTTTACTGTTTTTACTTGGGGAATAATTTATGAAAAAGTTTTTTTATGCTTCTTTATTTTTGCAAGACAGGTCTTGATGTACTCTGATGTAAAAGGCTTTAGACCTTATCTGTTCATGTTATGAAAGTTTGATTTTACTTCCGCTATTTATATATGTTCTGTCTTGTGATATTTCTGTGCATGTTTACCAATAATGCCCCTCTAAAGCTAGTGCATTCCTTTGCGAGTGACCCTAGCGGAGGCGGGGTGTTACACTATCTATGTAACTAGTAAGTAATTTTAGTGTAATTCTAATGTAACTTATGTGTCAAATATATTATCATATGATTATGATAACAACATAAGCCTAAAAACATGTTTTCAACTAGGCATAATAACAAACATAGTTTAGTCATGTTCATAAAATTAATACAAGCTTACAAAGACGCTTGCTTTTGTCACTATCACAAAATCATGATTTTTATACTTGAACTATGATGCCAATTCCAACATAACCTTCATATGAATCATAATACTTAAGTGGATCAAATTACACTAAAGATGACCATTGAATTATACATCATGTTGGCATAACAATAAGTCATAGACTTGCATGAATTTCAAACAAACTATTACAACATATAATTGTTATTTTCAACATGAATCATATACTTGCAATTATCAAATAGGTGTTGTAAATAACTACCACAAACATGTAGTTTTCAATATGAATCATATGCTTGCATGAATCCCAATTAAAATTCCACAACATGTGGTTATCAACATAAACCATATACTTGTATGAATCCAATCGTACACCATAGCATTGCCAAATCGTTTAGAATCAAAATAACATACAAATATAGGTTATTATTGCCACAATTCCATTTCGTTGTTAACTTCCAATGCAAATCGCATACTTGCAAATATCCAATCGTATACCATAATATTCCCAAATCGTTTAGCATCAAAGCAACGTACAAATATAGATTATTATAGCCACAATTCCATTTCTTACTTTACACAAATCAACACAATTATTTAACTCATATCGAAATAGCACTCTACTTACAACGTATGACGAATCTTCAATTCAGGAATCTGAATTCTGAATTTGGAGATGCTATCATTTGTTGTAGGTGTTGCTTTGATTTGATTAACGTTGCTTTAAGCTTTGAATTATCTCCTAATTGTCTCTCTATTTCTGACGGCTATCCTCGGTCTCTCCTCAGCAGCATGACGGTCTCATCTCCACTTTAGTTTGTGTAAATTAGGGTTAGTCTTAGGTCCTTTTTATAGAGTTTGTGAGTTGATTTAGACCGTCGATGGAGCTTGGTTTAATAATAGTCGTTCGTTCAAAGGAGAGGCCAATCAGGAGCTGACACCTAGCCCTAGTGACAAGGCAAGGCTCAGAAAATCGACCAAACACAGACCAGGCCAGCCAGGGTGGGCTGGGTTCGACCTGGCTCAGGGGCCAGGTCGACCCCCAGGTCGACTCTAGAGTCGACCTGCTTGGGGCAGGTCGACACCTAGGTCGACTCCCAGGTCGACCTGGCCTGGCAGGTCGACCCTAGGGTCGACCCCCAGGTCGACCAGGTGGGTTTGGGCGGGAATTTTCCCGCCTACTCTGATTGGGCTGAAATTCAAATCTGTTTTCGAAATTTGAATTTTCTGAAACTTTATCGGGCCATAATGTGGTCATACGGGCTCCGTTTTTCGAAAACTCGGACCCTATTTCGCGTATTTTTCCGAGACGAACGCAATGGCATATCTCGTTTCCCTTAATACTTTGATTTGAAATTTATTATACTTTAATTCGTGAATTTCACTGTTATAAAATACACGGGGTGTTACAAGGAAGCTGGAAGCTGGAAGAAAAGAAAATTGTGAATGAGGGTTTAGCCTGCTTCGGAGAAGCCGCTATATATAGCGAAAAACTGGGTCGTCCACAATGATATTGCAAGTGAAAAACAGGGTCGTCCCCACCTGTATACAGCCAATGGAGTGTACATCATGTCGTACGCCACTTTATTGGTTGAATTCCAAGCCAAATCGATTTTAATTTAAATAAAAATCGTTTATTTTATTTAAATAAATGTTATAATTTATAAAGGAACTCCATGGCAACTATTTGAAATTTTGATTTGAACATAAAACAAAATCTACAACATGAAAACTCTATTTCTCTCTTCCATTAGAAAAATACTATCAATTCGATTCGAACGCTTTTTGTTTTGAAGAAATCCGACTTAAATTAGATCATGTACAACTAATTAAAGTTCAAAACGTTATATTATGAACTACCACGCCAATGCAGTTCATTTTATAGTTAAATTATAAATAAAATTATTCAAACATCGTTTTATAATTAAACGTTTCAAACATCGTTTAACATTACATAGAGCATCATAAAATATAGATAATAAAGGTTCCAATACACCGAACATCATAAAATATAGTTGTCGACAATAATAAACATAAAATGTAGATAATATAGTACAACATGCATCAACGTGACATATGAAAACGAGCCAACAAGAAAGAATAATGTAAAGCCCACTACATCATGCCATACACATATATACATCATGATAACAAAAAAAATATCATTAGCAGGATCCTCATGAAAGTCATCCTAAATCCGCAACATCATCGTCATCAATGTGCTTAGACTCCTCACCATCCTCCTTCATGTCATCCCCGCTATCATCACCGCCATAATAAGGAAAATCGTCATCGTCACTACCTAATCCTCCACCCCCACCTAATCCTTCATCACACCTAATCCTCCACCCCCTCCAAGTCCGCCATCACCACCTAATCCTCCATCACTACCTAATCCAACACCCTCTCCCGATCCTCCAGCAACACCTGATCCTCAACCAGTATATGACCCTCCAACCGTACCTGATGCTTCTGTAGCACCACCCCTTATTGCCGCTAGTCTGTCTTGTAAGTCGTCGATCTGCTCCTGCAGACCCTGAACTATCGCCTGGTGCTCCTGATGTAAGGAATGAGAACGTAGCAGGGCCATCTCCCGTATAATGGCAATATGTATCCTGTGCTGGTCTAGCTGTGGTGCATACTGCAAATATAGAACATATAAAATCAGTTTCTACAACTTAGAACGTACAAGGTTATAAATCCACAAGAAAGAAGAACACCTCATGTGCCGGATATAATCCAGCAGTAGGACACCTGCTACCATGTAAGCATGTGGGTAGATAATAGGCAGGGACACCTGTGTACCACTGAGATCAAATGCCTGAAATGTATCGGCTAGAGTGAAATCCATAGGCTGGTCGGAGATCTTTGTAGGGGTCGGGTCAAAAGTAAACGGTGGAGGACAAACTCTACCAATAACCAATCGGTGACCAATGCGATCGGAGTTCACACCCCGTATACAATGCGGCAACAAGTACCGCCTAGGAGCTATCGAACCCAATAAGGGTCAAAATCTGCGTCGGATATGTAAAAATTGGTCGTATCAACCCATCCTCCCTGTCTCAGACCCTGTATGTACTGTCTCCCTATAAAACGACGAGGCTTGAACATATCATCGGAAGAGGTGGATCTCCTGCTACGTGCAACTAGCCAGGGCCCTGATAATAACACCAATCGTCCAAGTACCAAATAGGAAGGTGGGCCGGTGGGAGCAAGAGGACACGGTGAAGAGATAAACGACATGCAATGACGAGTGGGCGGTCATCAGGTAGCGGGCCGCCTGCTGAAAGTAACATCCGACAAGAAGTCCAAGGTGCTCGTAATATGTTGCCCTTCTGACTCAAATCTAACTGAGTACGGACCTCCATCAAATAGTGTCTAACACCAGCTGGAACACGTCAGACTAGGTGAATGCTCTCCTATTTACGCATACATGGGAAAAAGGACTTGGCGGTGTGACTGCTGGTGGGCAACATGCGTGTATACATGTTGCCCGTGTACTTGTAGTACCAACACGACAACATGTACCAAAACCCAAACATCTGCTGAACCGCTCCAAAAGCGTAAGAGTCAAAAGCGGTATACAGATAACCCAAAATAGCAGTGCCCCAATCAATCATATGCAGCTGATCTAAATCGGCTAATGCTGCTAGACAACCCAATCTAATCGTACTCCGTTGCTTCAAAAAGAATATCGAACCAAGGAGATATAAAATGGTGGCCCGATATACTGTGTCATGGAAATATACTGCATCGAGATGCACTGTAATGTAATCAAGTAAATATGTGACTGAAACAGCACCATGGGAGATATGAGCTGCAAACAAATCTGGCAAATACTGCAGGTAAGACTCAGGTGACTCATAGGAGGTATCGAATGGACAAGAGACTTTGTCGGGGTGGCCAATCTTAATCCCCTTAAGCATGTAAAAATCTACTGGGGTGATACCTAGCTCAAAATCGGGGAAGTGAAACGTGTGTGTCGTAGGCCACCATCTCTCCAATAAGACCTCTACTAAAGGTCGATCAAAGGACTGGGGAGGTATAATCTGTAAAAATAGTCCGAACGGACTAGCCAGTAGCCTCTCTCGAATATGCAATGGTAATATGTCAAGGGACTATGTGCTAAACTTCGCCCAACTACCGTAAAGGTAGATGTAAGTGTCCTAAATGTTAAAAGTATAACAGCTCAATAACTATATAATCAATAGTTTATACTACTAAAAATTATAACGTATATGCACTAAAATATAACTATAAACCCAACAGGTCATATCCCTACATGGTATAGTAAACTATTCACCAGTTCAATAAATGTAAATGTTAAAATTATAACAGTTCAATAACTATATAATCAACATTTCATACTACTAAAAATTATAACGTAAATGTATTAAACTATAACTATAAAACCAACAGATCAAGCTCTCTACGTAATATAGTAAACTATTTAGCAGTTCAATAAATATAAATTATAAAATTAGAATTTATACCGGAACGGTGGCTAGCACGGTAAATGAACGGTGCATAAATCCCTCTGGAAACTCATGAAGGATCCGTAAGTCCTAAATTGTAGTCCCTGCTGGTGGAGGAAGATGTGCTGGACCAGCTGCGTCGTCTAGCTGAGCTGGTACTGTACGTCTCGCCATCTTCGTTCCACGTGGCGGCATCCAGAACAATATAAAAAAATGAGGAAATTTGGGTAAGTATAGAGAAATCAAGACCTCCCACGCCATACTTATAGGCGCGAGGGCCGCGTGCGCCGATTTTATTGGCTCGCAAGTGGCGCGCCGAGAAAAATCGGCATACAACTGTTGGGAGATATCAAAGATATCTCCCTGAATGTTACGAGTCGTAATGTTACGACCCGTAACCTTGTTGGAAATGCTCTAAATAAGCGCATGTGTGATGTGTTCCTAATTCATAATATACGGTACGTATCCCATTAATGGACTTTTTGTATGTATGGTTATTATGTGTCCATTGTTGTGTGTATTCATATAAATTCATAAATGCTGGTTGGACTCAGTGTTGTAAGAGGCTATAAATTGTCTATGAACTATGTAACATTTTTTTATTACAGCATACAAAATGTATACTTCAAGTCCATGGGCTGCTGCAAATTAGTTTACGATATCCTTATAAATTATATCATATAGTTGCACACATAATAAAATCCCTCAAAACTACATGTTTATATTAAGTCAAAGTGACGTCTTCCAAGAATAATACTCATTAGTGTCAATGGTTGCGGGTTATACTAAAGCATAAACATATTTTTATTATGGTTACATGCGATAGAGTAATTGTGATACTCAGATTGTTTAAACTTGGGTCTGACTTAACTAGGTTGTCATAATAAGATTATGGGCTTAGAGACATAAAGCATGAAATATTCAATATTTGAAATGAACACAGATTGATCATTGTGTTGCCCAAGAATTATATATGATATAATTAACATAAGATGCCAACCTAAAAGATTGTACTTTGGGGATTAGCCAAAGTTAACGCAATATATGATTAGATATGGATCTCCGATCACTTATGTGCGTGTCTATATATATATATATATATATATATATATATATATATAGACACACACACACGGATATAAATATTAAAATAGAGGGATTTGACTTGAATGGGAGCATGTTTTAGTTAATTTATATAAATATGCAATGTTCTGTATAATTTTAGATTGTCAAAAATTATATACATTGTACACGTATGATGCAATATCATTTATCATTATTTTATTATTTATCATCTCTTGTAGATATTAAATGGCAAGCAAACCAACAATTTGTCACTAAAATCAATCCTTGAAAAGGATAAATTGAATGGAATTAATTTCCTTGACTGGCATGCCTGCAACCATGAATCTGAGGCTTCAGAAGCAACATGAGTTGATGGATGCATATGAGATGATCGAGCACCTTAAGAAATTGTTCGAAGGGCATGCTCGGAAAAGACATAAGAAAGGGCACTGTATCACTGCAAAATGGTGGAAAAGAAACCCATTGATCCACATGTGCTGGAAATGATTGGATACATCGAGTATCTTGGAAGGTTAAGGTTTCCATTAACATCTGAAGCTCAAAAAGATCTTGTTTTTCAATCATTAAACAACCACTATTCTCAATTTATGATGAATTATCTCATGAGTGAAATAGAAAAACCCTTAACTGAGTTATTAAGCATGTTAAAAATAACTGAAAACAATACGAAGAAAGCAAAACCTGCTTCCATGATGATGGTACAAAAGGGGGCCGCTAAAGCAAAGGATAAGACAAGAAAAAGCATCTTTAGAAAACTGCTGCCAAGACTAATTTCAAAAAGTTGCTGAAGCCTAAAGGAGGGTTCCAAAAGAGGGTGTTGTCACTACTGTGGAAATCCAGGTCATTGGAAACACAACTGTTATGCTTATTTGGATGATCTTAAAAAGAAAAAGGGAAGTTTGAATTCAATCGAATCCGGTATTAATCTTATAAGTGTCAATTTATCTACTAATACATCTTGGTTTTGGATACTGGATGTGGATCACATATTTGTGTTAATTTGCAAAAAATGCAAAAGAGTAGAAATTTAGCAAAAGGAGAAGTGGACTTACATATGGGAAATGGAGAAAAATTTGCTGCATTAGCCATAAGAATTTGTTGCTTATTTTTATATACGAGCTTAGTTTTAGAATTAAAAGATTGTTATTTTGTGCCTTCCATTAGACTAAATATTATTCTTGTATCTTGTTTAGACAAGCTTGAATTTTCATTTGTAACAAAAGACAGTTGCTATTCATTTTATTTAAATGAAATATTTTATGGAAATGCATAATTAGTTAATGGTCTTTATATTCTAAATATTGATATGTCTGTTTATAATATGAATACTAAGCAGATTAAATCTAATGATTTAAATTCAACGTATCATTGGCATTGTCATTTAGCTATGTAAACGAGAAACGCATATCAAAACTCCATAAAGTTGGAATTTTGAATTCATTTGATTTTGAATCATATGGAAAAATACAAATCTTATTTATTGGGCAAAATGACTAAAGCACCTTTCGCTAGACAAAGTGAATGGGCTAGTGATGTATCGGGCCTATACATAGTAATGTATGTGGACGCATGAGTACATCAACTAGAGGTAGGATTTATTATTTCATTACATTTACTGATGATTTCAGTGGATATGGTTATGTGTATCTTATGAAACACAAATTAGAATACTTTGAAAAATTCAAAGATTTCAAAAATGAAGTTTAAAACCAACTTGAAAAGAATATAAAGACTTTTCGAACAGATCTAGGAGGAGAATATTTAAGCCAAAAAATTAATGACTGTCCGAAAGAGTGTGGAATTGTATCACAAATCACTCCACCAGGAACACCATAATGGAATGGTGTGTCCGAAAGGAGAATCGCACCTTGTTAGATATGGTACGATCAATGATGAGTCATACAAATCTTCCAATAGGCCTTTGGGGGTTATGCCCTTAAGACAACTGCATTCATACTTAATCATGTTTCCACTAAAACGTTTCTAAAGACGCCATATGATATACCGACTGGGAAATGTCCTAGTGTGTCTTTTATGAAGATTTGGGGATGCGAGGCGTTTGTTAAACGTCTTGATTCTAACAAGCTTGGACCCAAATCTGATAAGTATTATTTTGTGGGATATACAAAAGAAACAAAAGGATGTTATTTCTACAAACCTTATGAGAATAAAGTATTTGTTGCTAGAAGTGGTATTTTTCTAGAAAGAGAACTAGTCTCTAAAAGTACCTATTAAAATGAAGTAGAAATCGGAGAAATTCGGGAATCACAAGATACCATTGAACCTGAACTAGAAATTGAGCAAGAACCACAAACTATTGTGGAAACTGAGCCTGCTCAAACTACACAAGATATTCGTAGATCTAGTAGAATATGTCGTGAGCCTAAAAGATATTTCAGATTTATTATGACTCAAACCGAAGACGTAAGGCTCATAGGCTAAGACGAGCCCACTTCTTACCAAGAGGCTATGAGTGGACCAAAGTTTGAGAAATGGTTTAAAGCTTTGTAATGGCCCGAATTTCCGTACCCTTTGAGATGACTAATCACACCACACATCCAACCCAAATTGCACAGAAATACGAATCATTAATAGAAAGAAGTTAGAGGATGAGAAATAGAAAAGAAAGAAATACTAGAACAGAAGAAAAACGAAGAACACAAATCTCACAGCGGAAAAAATAAAATATATTAAATAACATAACTTTTGAAACAGAAATCAGTAACTGTATATACATACAATTATCAAAGCACAACAATTATTCCTGGAACAGTTATAAACACTCATTTCCAAATACAACATAGTATACATCAGAAAATATGATAGTCTATAGCTAACTGATGAAGCCTCCTGCTTTAAGCTTCTCCAATTGAATCTATAAAATCCCGACTACTTGACTGCCCGTACAAATTTGGGCACCCAAGAGTTTAGGGAAATTAAACAAAATAAACTCTGGGTCAGTCACTGGTGTGAGTAAACCCCAAACATTTGTTTTACTTTCAAAATCCTTTCGAAATAAATGTTAATCATAAGAATGATCCACACATAAACACGGATGGTTTTTACCTTACGATAACCAAAAGTATTTTTGATATCAAATCTAGTGATATTACAATAGTGTCTGAATCAAATAAATAGAAATCTAGCGAAACGCTTGCATCTCACGCTCCATATATAATATTAAATCAAAAACCGTACGGCGCTTATTGGAGATTGGATTTCCAAAATGACAAGGTATGGAACCACCTTCTGATAGTGTATCTGTAGAGGGGAATACACTGGGTTCAACAAGAATATCTTACAACCCGACCCACACATGGCTGGCTACTCATTTAACTTTAGTGTACCAAGCATATTATCACAACGGTTATGATCAGAAATTATTACCAAAAGGACACAACAACAAATAGAATAAGAAGTAAATGAAATTTCTCTAGATCAGGTGATAATACCCCTAATGGGAATGCCCCTGGCCATGCTGCCAGCCCAATTTCTGTCATTTCCCGTTTGATGAGGCTTGAGGTCATGATTATCTTTCAGCACATCTTTCTATCATTTATTTTGATTGCCACGTTGTAAGACATTCATCCATATACGTTGTCCTGGGACTGGACAAACCAAAGGCACTATTCTATTAATCCATCTTGGGCAATTTCCACCTAGGATTAACAGAACAACCCTTGCATTTTACTCTGTCTTCAATTATCCTCATCATAAGTTGATTCGTAACGCTTATACCAATATAGAGTGGTTTTCAGATATTAAATCCGATCCCGGTCTCCCCATATTGATAACAGAGGTATAAATTATCAAAACTTTGATAGTCGGTGATTTAACTATCAAAGAAACATCCATACAATCAACGGTCCTATTTCCAATTGAAAATTCTACCGATCAAACATCAAACATCACTAGCCTCTTTTTATACATTATCATTTCAAATTTCTATTTTCCCCTCTTCTAGATTCTTTCAAAATTCTATTGTCTTTCTTGATTCTTGGAAGACATTTCCAATATTCTAATTTCTTTATTCGAGAAAATATCTCTTATTCCAATTAGAAAACATTTCTAAATATTCAAGAATCCTTATTTTCTATATTCAAAAAATATACCTTATTAATATCGAAAAATATTTCCATCTTGCATTTCTTAATCTCTCATTAACCAATTCGTTTCATTTTCTATGCGTAGAAAATATCTCTTATTTTATTTGGGGAATATTTCAAAATCCTTTTAAATTAACCCGATGTTATAAAAACATCGTTATAATAACTCAAACCATTTATCATTTATTAACTAACCATATTGCTAACTATTCTTCACTATCGAACCTTAACCATTCCTCCATCAATCATGAAGTCAATCAAGTTGTGGTATAATTACCTCTCAGACCTCAATTTAATAATATTCTCAATTTTGAAATAGTCAAAGCTCACAACTTCGAACAAAACATTGCTTATGCGACTCTCCGATTCAATCTAAGGTTCCATTTCTTTCACGGAAAAACATTGATTATAACAATAGCATTATAATCACTTTTTCCAAATATTTGATTTATAAAACATAAACTATAATGGTAGCGTTAAAATCGTTGCTTAGATTTACAAAACATTTATTATAATGGTAGTGTTATAATTGATGTTTAGATTTATAAAATATTTGTTATAACGACGGTGTTATAATCGTTGTTTATATTTATAAAAGTATTTGTTATGACGACAACGTTTTAATCGCTGTTCCTAAATATTTGATTTATAAAACATAACTTGTACTTGTTAATTTCAACAAATAAATAAATAAATAAATAAATAAATTTGATTCAAAACAGAAAGTAAAAATAACTACTTCCCTAAACTTGATATAATCGAGTTCCAATAAATAATTTTCTCACGAATAATCTATATTCGATTTATATTCCGAACTTCAGAATTTATCTACCCCTTCAGGTTAATTCAAATTCCAAATTCACTTTTGAATTTATCTTTTCCAAAACCTTACCTGATTCCTTTATAACTATTCCAGTCTACAAACGTTTTCACTATCTATTTTATATTCCAAATTTTGGAATAAACTCATTGTTTTTATTTTAAACGATTATCCATTTTCCTTTTCAATCAATTTCCAATCTGGATTCACATTTCAAATTAAAATTTCCTTTAGAGATATATGTTTTACAAAATATTTACTTTAATCCATTATTCACTTTAATTCTGAATATATTTCTTTTATATACAATCATTTAGTTTCTTACTTATAAATATTCCCTTAAACCCAAATTCTATTTATAAATTCTGTTCGGAAATTTTCGAAAAAATCTAATTTTTTCCAATCATGTAAAATCTCGTTTATGATTTCCTTTATAATTTGTTAAGTTCATATCTCATATCAAATATTGGTTTCCAATCTGATTTCCACTTTTCAGTATAAATTCAAATTTGAATCTATATTTTAATTTATCCAACGATAAATAATTCATTTAATTCATAAACTCCTTTAAAATCATTTTCTTGATTTAATAAAACTAGTTTCTACTTTTTAACTTCATTCGAAATTACACTTCAATTTTTGGAAAAATATATTTCCTTTTTAAATCTCAAATTTCATTTTCTATTCAAAAATATTTTACTGTACTTAAATACCAAAATTCTAGGGCTAGTGATATTAAAACACAACAAGATCAATCTCAATTAATATATCATAGCATATTTCACAATCAATGCAAATAAAATAACATAAATGTTGAGAAAAACAGTTGGTTCCCTCCAACCTGTTTCCCTGCATCCACAGATGTTAATCAACATTAATTTCACATAAATATGAAATATCGTAGTAAGCAAAACTAATAATCGATCAACGATATAATTGTATCAACCATTTCAACCAATTTTATCAACCATTCATCCGAACAACCATCACACAGTATAAAATTACTATAAATAAATTTAAAAGTCGTTTAGATAAAAATATAAATGAGCCAGAGTTAGTGATTTTACTTACCTTGTTTTTCAATTGACGATCTTGCTTTTGTTTTGTTTTAAAATCAAATAGGCATTTGATTTTTTTTTTATGAAATTCCAGTAGCTCCATTCTCAACCACATCAGTTCTACGGTGAAGATCTCGTCGTTACGATTCCAATGGATCCGGATGCGTTCAATTCTGTTCACGAATGAACGATATATAATATTTACAAGTTATAATTAATTTAAAATTAGTTAATTAATAATTCAACGCCATTGAGTTTTCTTGATTACCGTTATCCTCTTTAATCGAGTTTCAAAACCTGATTAGCTCCTTTAATTTAAACCACCCGCAACTCCCGGTAAAGACATCCATCATAGACGAGTTTGCTTCTACCTTCTTTGTTTCATCATCATTGTTCTATGAAATCATCCATCCGTCAACCCCATTGAACTTCCTTAACTTCACTCTTCTTCTCGAACCTCTTTAAGCCATACACACAGTCCTCTAATTTCCTTTCCACATCACTCACACACGTGTTTCCCAGGTAGAACACCCCTTCATGCAACTTCTTAACACCGTATCAATCAAATTCCACAATACATCTTCCTCATACAAGAGCTGCTTTAACCTGCTCCATCATTTCCATTCTCAGAACCATCCCAATTTTCTAAATCCGACTTCAATCTCCACACCATCCCCTAATGAATACAACAATGTTTATTTACAGGAAAACCACCAATAACATCCCTTAACTCATCCCATGTTCCTTACCAACCATACACACCCGTTGCTTCATGCTGGAACCCGATTCTCAGCCTCACCATACATAGTATGAAGCTGCTTTTTTTTTTCTTTCTAAATCATGTAACCACCCCTCTCCTTTATTTCACCAATTTACAAAGTCTGCCATGCTTCCTCCAACTGAAAATCAAGACCAACATTATTTCCATTTTTAGAGAAACCAACACCCAAACTTTTAAATCATAAACATACCAAACCCACGTGTTAGCCCGCTAGCCTCCTTTTCTAGCATCGCTCCAAATCATGCCGTCTTCTTCAACCATGGTTCTTCACTAATTCAACGACAATTCTGAGTTCAACTACTCCGTCTGTTCCACCATGTCCTCACTATTATTCACAATCCTACTTGACATAACAACACCATTTTACCCTCACCTTCCTCAAAAAAATTCATCATGCACAATCCCAGTCACCAGACTCACCACCCAGCAACTCTTATTCACCAAGAACTTGTAACCCACAATGATGGCCAGATCAGTTTCCTCGTTCCTGTTACCCTATCAGTGACTGGACTATTACGGGAGCATCTCCACCTCGTAGGCCCTCCAACCGGCATCGTCACCCCGACTTTGACACCCCCTCCCTGAGTCGCGACCGAACCCAAAACAATGCATCATGAAAAAAACATCAACGGCATTTAACTTGAATCCGTGCCTAACTCCGCCTGTTCCCGTGCCTTGGCTCCCAGAAGCCATTCACCAACGATTTTGCCTAAATCTCCCTACATCTCCGGCTATCAGCAGCCCTAATCGGCTTCGAACAGAAGTCGATCCCAGTAATTGTCACAGCAAATGGAAGAGTATGGGACCGATATTTTTGAAAAAAAAGAAGGATGAATCAGAAAAAGCTAATTCCTTTTTTCATACTTGATTTTGTAAAATATAAAAGATCGGAATTTTGATGGAACAAAAGAGGTAGTTGCTACGTTGAAATGTTTGGGAATTTACGGATTGAACGGTGGGTTGCTTATATAGAAGATTTTATTGTTACTATATTATTATTAATTTATTGAATGGATGCCTATCGCTATTTTTCATTCAACATTTTGATTTCGTAAGACTACATACGAACTCCAATTGCAACAAAAACTGACATTGCGCTATATTTTGACATTCCGGACCCAACGAATCTTGTTTCGTTGAAATCCGAGTCCATTTGGAATAATAGCTCAATTTTAGATATTTAATTTGTCAATTAATTTACGTTTATTTTTCCCACGCTTACGTAACAACTCTAAATGGCTCGAGACTTGTAACCCTACAATTATAAAATATTCTGGAGACGATGGAACTAGTTTTGTTGAAATTGGAGATCGTTTGAATAATAACACTTTTTAAGGGTCGAATTTAAATTAAAATAAGTCAATTTTAAAATACCTCAATATAACAATAATAAAATATTGCAGTTGGACATACCCGAGCATAATTTTATGCAGTATCAAAATAAAATACTTCTGGTTGAGTTTCAGACCAAATTGATATTCAATATATTAAAAGTCCCTTTTATTTTATAAAATAAATCGTTATATTTTTAATAACGAATTCCATAGCGACTATTTGAAAATTTGATTTGGGCATAAACCAAAATCGACAATATGAAATCTCGATTTTTCACTTCCAATAGAAAAATATAATCAAATAGATCCTAACATTTCTTATTTTATTGAATTCCGACATATATAGGATTCTGTACATTCAGTTGAAGTTTAAATCGTAAATTACGAACTACCGCGACTATTTCGAGCTCGTTTTAAATTATGTTATAAATTATACATTAAAACTTTGTTTTATAAATAAATTCGTAAAAAAATCCTTTTTAACTTATCAATACAACATTTAAAACTAATTTAAATGCTCAAAACTAAATGGCTAAAAATCTGGGTTGTTACATTCCTTCCTACTTAAAATAATTTCGTCCTCGAAATTGCTAAGCAGTAAAAATGCTATAACTCTAACTCCTCATAACCTACTTAGTTGAAATCTTATCTCCCATACCTTCATAACCTAGTTCTTACCTGACCTTTGAATTTTCATACCAGTACTCAACCATTCATAATTCTTTCCAAATGATATGTCCACCAATTTTGGACATTCCATCATCACTTTCTTGTCTTTAATCCATATGCTCTTCTGCATATCCACACCCACTCCAATTGATTTTAAATCCATTTCTCAATTTCATTATTCCACTTGAAATTTTATTAACCAATTCTGGTTTTTTTATTTCAATTATAATTAACAACTCAATTTTAAATTATCAAAATTTTCTTGAAAATTTTCCAACTCTTTAAATTTTCGAATTTTTTTGCCAGCATCTTCTTTGCACGGCTCAATCGGTACAACCATAACTCGCCTTTCTAGGCCTTCTCCGGTCCATAAGAAAATCAAAAAGCCAAGTGGCTTGCCCATAGGCTCTTAAAACCATCAAAGCCAAGTAATATTGTAAACATGTACCTTTTTGTTGGCATAAATTCTATCTTTTACGTTTGCTTCCATTCAATATCTGCTCAGTATACATATATCCATTTCCAGTTGGTTTCAAATCAATTCAACTTCTAGTTTTTAACACTCTAATCAACTTCTGATTAGTTCACTTCCATTCTATCAATTCAAATCTAATTTCTATTTAAGTCAATCCACTTATTATGCTTGAACCCAAATTTATCACAATTCAATTTCAATTAACACATCCAATATGTATTCAACTTGCTTATTCATAACTCGAATTCATATTAATATTTCGAATCTCAGCATTTTTCTTTATTTAATTTCATTCGAATTATTTCTAATCCAATCCAATTTTGTTTAACTTAAGTTAAATTTCAATTCATTTGATACATTTTTACCATTTCAATCTATTCAACTTATACAATTTTAATTTTAATTTCAGAATTCAAATTTCTGGGTTTTAATTCAAATTAGTTTGAAATCATATATGTTTATATACATATATTTATAATCAACTCAATTCAAAACATTTGAATTTCTAAAACATCTTGTCCTTTTCAAACAAATATTTCACTCCTAAATTACTATGGTAGCAATCCATCACTCAAAAACTTGAAAATGAATACCGATAATGTCGCGATCTATTATTAGAATTATTTTCTTACCACTAAATTGATTTCGGTGCTTAACCACTTTAAAAATTCATTTAAAACCATTCTTGTTCAAAATCCTTAGAAGTAACATTATATCACTTTTAAAATACTTCAGGAAATATTTCTAAACATCCGGAATCTAAATTCCAAATTCTGATCTAAATCGAATTGTAATTCAGTTTATTTGTATATTTCATTCCTATACAAATTCATTTTGGTTTTATATAACCATTTCAATATTTTATAATTCCATTTAATTGTAATAACATTCAACAGATCCGTATGCTATAATATTTCATGAATTATTCATTTAAATATCAAAATAATTTTTGGACAAAAATATTTCATTTACCCATATTAAGACAATATTGTATCGAATAGCTTTATTCGAGAGTTTAGAAACACCTATCGATACAGTTGTACATCCTGTATCGACCAGAATTCATAAACCACTCAACAAATCAATCAATATAATATAAAACTATTTTTGTACAATATACAAATATGCGCTCATATATATGCACTCAAACTCAATCTAGGATATTACTAACCCCATCTCTATTGAGTCACGCCACAGAGCCAAGACTAGTACTCAACCTTCAGCTCTGATACCAAATGTAATGGCCTGAATTTTCGTACTCTTTGAGATGACCAATCACACCACACGTCCAACCCAAATTGCACAGAAATACGATTTCATTAATAGAAAGAAGTTAGAGGATGAGAAATAGAAAAGAAAGAAATATCAGAACAGAAAAAAAACGAAGAACACAAATCTCGTAGCGGAAGGAATAAAATATATAAAAAAAACATAACTTTTGAAATACAAATCAGTAACTGTATATACATACCATTATCATAGCACAACAGTTATTACTCGAACAGTTATAAACACTCATTTCTAGATACAACATAATACGCAGTAGAAAATATGATAGTCTATAGCTAAATGATGAAGCCTCCTACTTCAAGCTTCTCCAATTGAATCTGTAAAATCCCAACTACTTAATAGCCCATACAAATTGGGCACCCAAGAGCTTAGGGAAAACAAACAAAATAAACTCTGGGTCGGTCATGGGACTGATGTAAGTAAACTCCAACAAAGTGTTTAACTTTCAAAATCCTTTCGAAATAAATGATAATCGTAAGACCAATCCACACATAAACACGGATGGTTTTTACCTGCCCAATTTCTGTCATTTCCCAGGTGATGAGGCTTGAGGTCACGATTATCTTTCAGCACATCTAGCCATCATTTATTTCGGATGTCACATCGCCAGACATTCGTCCTTATACGTTGTCTTGGGACTCGACAAACCGAAGGCACTATTCTATTAATCCGTCTTGGGCAATTTCTACCCAGGATTAACAGAACAGCCCTTGCATTTTACTCCGTCTTCAATTATCCTCAGCATAAGTTGATTCGTAATGCTTATACCAATACATAGTGGTTTTCAGATATTGTATCTGATCCCAGTCTCCCCATATTGACAACGGAGGTATAAATTAAACAAAACTTTGATAGTCGGTGATTTAACTATCAAAGAAACATCCATAGAATCAACGGTCCTATTTCCAATTGGAAACTCTACCAATCAAACATCAAACATAACTATCCCCTTTTTATACATTATCATTTAAATTTCTATTTTCCTCTCTTCTAGATTCTTTCAAAATTCAATTGTCTTTCTCGATTCTTGGAAAACATTTCCAATACTCTAATTTCTTTATTCGAGAAAGTATCTCTTATTCCAGTTAGAAAACATTTCTAAATATTCACAAATCCTTATTTTCTATATTCAGAAAATATACCTTATTAATATTGGAAAATATTTCCGTCTTGCATTTCTTAATTTCTTGTTGACCAATTCGTTTCATTTTCTAGGCATAGAAAATATCACTCATTTTCTTTGGGGAACATTTCAAAATCCTTTTAAATTAACCCGATGTTATAAAAACATCATTATTATAACTCAAACCATTTATCGTTTATTAACTAATCATATTGCTAACCATTCTTCACTATCGAACCTTAACCATTCCTCCATCAATCATGAAGTCAATCAAGTTGGGGTATAATTACCTCTCAGACCTTAATTGAACAACATTCTCAATTTTGAAATAGTCAAAGCTCATAACTTCGAATAAAACATTACTTACGCGACTCTTCGATTCAACCCAAGGTTCCATTTCTTTTACGGAAAAACATTGATTATAACGGTACCGTCATATCGCTGTTTCCAAATATTTGATTTATAAAACATTAACTATAATGGTAGCGTTAAAATCGCTGTTTAGATTTACAAAACATTTATTATAACGGTAGTGTTATAATTGCTATTTAGATTTATAAAACATTTGTTATAACGACAGCGTTATAATCGCTGTTTAGATTTATAAAAGCATTTGTTATAACGACAGCGTTATAATCGCTGTTCCCAAATATTTGATTTATAAAACATAACTTGTACTTTTTAATTTCAACAAATAAATTAATAAGTAAATAAATAAATAATTAAATTTGATTCAAAACGGAAAGTAAAAATAGCTACTTCCCTAAATTCAATATAATCAAATTCCAATAAATAACTTTCTCACGAATAATCTATATTCGATTTATATGCCGAACTTCGGAATTTATCTACCACTTCAGGTTAATTCAAATTCCAAATTGACTTTTGAATTTATCTTTTCCAAATCCTTACCCTATTCCTTTATAACCATTCTAGTCTACAAACGTTATCACATATTATTTTATATTCCAAATTTTGGAATAAATTCATCGTTTTTATTTTAAACGATTATCCGTTTTCCTTTTCATTCAATTTCCAATCTGGATTCACATTTCAAATGTAAATTTCCTTTAGAGATATATCATTTACAAAATATTTACTTTAAACCATTATTCACTTTAATTCTTAATATATTTCTTTTATATGCAATAATTTGGTTTCTTACTTATATATATTCCCTTAAACCCAAATTCTATTTATAAATTCCATTCAGAAATTTTCGAACAAATCTTATTTTATTCCAATCATTTAAAGTCTCGTTATTGATTTCCTTTATAATTTGTTAAGTTTCATATCTCATCTCAAATGTTGGTTTCTAATCTGATTTCCACTTTTCAATATAAATTCAAATTTGAATCTATATTTCAATTTATCCAACAATAAATAATTCATTTAATTTGTAAAATCCTTTAAAATCAACTTCTTGTTTTAATAAAACAAGTTTCTACTTTTTAACTTCATTCGAAATTACATTTCAATTTTTGGAAAAATATATTTCCTTTTTAAATCTCAAATTTCATTTTCGATATGAAAATATTTTACGGTACTTAAATACCAAAATTCTAGGGCCAGTGATATTGAAACACAACAAGATCAATCACAGTTAATATATCATAGCATATGTCACAATCAATGCAAACACAATAACATTAATGTTGAGGAATCCAGCTGGATCCCTCCAACCTGTTTCCCTGCATCCACAGATGTTAATCAACATTAATTTCACATAAATATGAAATATCATAGTAAACAGAACTAATAATCGATCAATGATATAACTATGTCAACCATTTCAACCAATTTTATCAACCATTCATCCAAACAACCATCAAACAGTATAAAACTACTATAAATAAATTTAAAACTCGTTTAGATAAAAATATAAATGAGCACGAGTTAGTGAGTTTACTCACTTGTTTTGCAGTTGATGATCTTGCTTTTGTTTCGTTTAAAAATCAAATAGACGTTTGATTTTTTTTTCAAATTCCAGTAGCTCCGTTCTCAACTACACCAGTTCTACGGTGAAGATCTCGTCATTACGATTCCAGTGGATCCGGACACGTTCAATTCTGTTCACGAATGAACGATATATAATATTTACAAGTTATAACTAATTTAAAATTAGTTAATTAATAATTCAATGCCATTGAGTTTTCTTGATTACCGTTATCCTTTTTAATCAAATTTCAAAACCCGATTAACTCCTTCAATTTAAACCACCCGCAACTCCCGGTAAAGACACCCATCATAGACGACTTTGCTTCCACCTTCTTTGTTTCATCATCATTGTTCTGTGAAATCATCCATCCGTCAACCCCATTGAACGTCCTTAACTTCACTCTTCTTCTTGAACCTCTTTAAGCCACACACACAGTCCTCTAATTTCCTTTCCTCATCACTCACACACACATTTCCCAGGTAGAACACCCCTTCACGCAATTTCTTAACAGCTATCAATCAAATTAGACAATATGTCTTCCTCATACAAGAGCCGCTTTAACCTCCTCCATCCTTTCCATTCTCAAAACCATCCCAATTTTCTAAATCCCGATTTCAACCTCCACACCATCCCTTAATGAACACAACATTGTTTATTTACAGGAAAACCACCAATAGCATCCCTTAACCTCATCTCCATGTTCCTCACCAACCATACACACCAGTTGCTTCATGCTGGAACCCGATTCTCAGCCTCACCATACATAGCAATATGAAGCTGCGTTATTATTATTTTTTTATTTTCTAAATCACGTAACCACCCCTTTCCTTTATTTCACCAATTTACAAAGTCTGCCATGCTTCCTCCAACTAAAAATCAAGACTAACGTTATTTCCATTTTCAGAGAAACCAACACCCAAACTTTTAAATCATAAACATACCAAACCCACATGTTAGCCCACTACCCTCATTTTCTAGCATCGCTCCAAATCATGCCCTATTCTTCAACCACAGTTCTTCACTAATTCAACGACAATTCTAAGTTCAACTACCCCGTCTGCTTCCACCATGTCCTCACTATTATTCACAATCCTACTTGACATAACAACACCATTTTACCCTTACCTTCCTCAAAAAAATCATCACGCACAATCCCTTTCACCAGACTCACCACCAAGAAACTTTTATTCACCCAGAACTTGTAACCCACAGTGATGGTCAGATCAGTTTCCTCATTCTTATTACCCCATCAGTGACTGGACAACCACGGGAGCATCTCCACCTCGCAGGCCCTCTAACCGGCATCGTCACCCCGACTCTGACACACCCTCCCTGAGTCGCGATCGAACCCAAAACAGTGCATCAAAAAAAAACATCAACAACATTTGGCTTGAATTTGCGCCTAACTCCGCATGTTCCCGCACCTTGGTTCCTAGAACCCATTCGCCAATGATTTTGCCTAATTTCCCTCGATCTCTACCTATCAGCAGCCCTAATCGGCTTCGAACAGAAGTCGAGCCCAGTAATTGTCACAGCAAATGGAAGAGTGTGGGACTGAGACTTTTGAGAAAAAGAAGGATGAGAAAAAACTAATTTCTTTTTTTATATTTGATTTTGTGAAATATAACAGATCGAAATTTTGATCGAACAAAAGAGGTAGTCGCTGCGTTGAAATGTTTGGGAATTTAGGGATTTGATGGTGGGTTGCTTATATAGAAGATTTTATTGTTATTATATTATATTATTTTATTAATTTATTGAGTGGGTGCCTACCGCTATTTTTCATTCAACATTTTGATTTCGTAAGACTACATACAAACTCAATTGCAACAAAAACTGACATCGCGCTATATTTTGACATTCCGGACCCAACGAATCTTGATTCGTTGAAACCCAAGTCCATTTGGAATAATAGCTCAATTTTAGATATTTAATTTGTCAGCTGATTTATGTTTATTTTTCCCACGCTCACGTAACAACTCTGAATGGCTCGAAACTTGTAACCCTACAATTATAAAATATTCCGGACACAATGGAACTAGTTTCATTGAAATTGGAGATCGTTTGAATAATAATCCTTTTTAAGGGTCCAATTTAAATTAAAATAAATCAATTTTAAAATACCTCAATAACACAATAATAAAATATTGCAGTCGGACATACTCGGGCATAATTTTATACAGTATCAAAATAAAATACTTCTGGTTGAGTTTTAAACCAAATTGATATTAAATATATTAAAATCCCTTTTATTTTGTAAAATAAATTGTTATACTTTTAATAACGAATTCCATAATGACTATTTGAAAATTTGATTTCGGCATAAATCAAAATCGACAATATGAAATCTCAATTTTTCACTTCCATTAGAAAAATATAATCAAATAGATCCCAACATTTCTTGTTTTGTTGAATTCCGACGTATATTGGATTCTGTATATTCAGTTGAAGTTTAAATCGTAAATTACGAACTACCACGACTATTTCGAGCTCATTTTAAATTATATTATTAATTATATGTTAAAACTTTGTTTTATAATTTAATTCATAAAAAAAATCCTTTTTAACTTATTAATACAACATTTAAAACTAATTTAAATGTTCAAAATTAAATGGCTAAAAATATGGGTCGTTACAGCCATAAAATCTAAAATTGATTCCATGTTCATAAGCCAAGTGTAGACATTTTGGTTGATCCACCTGATATGGTAAAACCAATCAGGTGTAAGTGGGTTTTCAAGAAGAAAACTGACTTGGATGGTAAAGTGCAAACCTATAAGACCAATTGGCAGTAAAAGATTTCAAGCAAGTTCAAGGAGTTAACTATGGTGAAACTTTCTCCCCCAGTTGAAATGGTTAAATCCATTAGGATTTTTCTTGCAATTGCATCCTTTTGCGATGACAAAATCCAAAAAATGGATGTCAAAACTGTCTTCCTTAAGGGGAATCTTATCGAGGATATGTACATGACACAACCTGAAGGTTTTTTCAATCCAAAAGATGCCAAAAATGTATGTAAGATGCAACGATCCATTTATGGATAAATGCAAGCATCTCAAAGTTGGAATCTTAATTTTGATGAAATAGTCAAAGAGTTTGGCTTCATTACGAATTAAGATGAATTTGGTGTGTACAAGAAAATTAGTGGGAGTAACATTATATTCCTAGTATTATATGTTGATGACATATTACTTATTGGGAATGCTGTTAGTTCATTACAAGCGATAAAGACATGGTTGGGAAAAGTTTCTCCAAGAAAGACTTGGGCAAGGAAGCCTATATCTTAGGTATCAAGATCTATAGAGATAGATCAAGAAAGTTGATTGGCCTAAGTCAGAGTACATACACTAACAAAGTGCTAAAAAGTTTTGGCATGCAAGAGGCAAAGAGATGATACATACCCATGTCACATGGTATAACACTCTCTAAGACTTAGTATTCTAAATTAAAAGATGACAAGGAATGCATGCGAACAGTCCCTTATGCTTCGATAATTGGATCGATCATGTATGCAATGTTGTGTGCTCGTCCAGATGTCTGATACGCTTTAAGTATGAAAAGTAGATTCTAATCTCATCCAAGTGAAAGTCACTGGACATCAGTCAAGAACATCCTTAAGTACCTAAAAAGGACTAATGACTCAATCTTGATATATGGAGGTAGAGAGGAATTAATGGAAAAAGGTAACACATACGCTAGTTTCCAGAATAATAAGGATGACTATAAGTCACAGTCAGGTTATGTGTTTTTCCTTAATGGTGGTGTTGTTAGATGGAAAATTTCAAAGTAAGAAACGGTCAATGATTCGACTATGGTGGTTGAGTATATTGCTGCTTCTGAAGCTGCTAAAGAGGCCGTTTGGATTAAGAAGTTCATCACTGAATTTAGTGTTGTTCCATCCATTGTTGAACCAATAGATCTTTATTGTGACAACAGTGGGCCTTTGCACAGGCTAAGGAACCAAGATGACATCATAAATCCAAAAACATACTTAGGTGATACCATCTCATTTGTGAAATTGTTGATAGAGGAGATATACATATCTGGAAAGTTCCAGTGGAGAATAATGTTGCATACTCATTGACTTAATCCTTGTCGCAGCAGAAGAATGATAGTCACACTAGTTTCATGGGTATACGATACATAAGCGATTGGATCTAGTGCAAGTGGGACAATGTTAGAGTTTTTGCCCTAGAGGCAATCTATTTGATGTGATTAATAACATTGTTTATGTTATATTTTATTTTGAATAAAAGATTTTAGTATGTTATATTTACCTTGTAATATAAATATTAACATAATAAAAGTCCTTAGAATAATAATACAAAATTATATAGTTTCAAGTAATTGACTTGAACATGAGATTGTATAATGTGACATGTATTATAGTTCTTGAATGTCCCTAGTCAAGTTTCATTGTATATGGGATAATGATGAAACATTGAGACTAATATGTTGATTGACTGATGATCATATCTCATTGATCATTAATATATGCGATATTAAGTCAATACATAAATATGTATTAAAGAATAGTGTATTGGGCAGACACAACATGCGAAAACTTCATGGAACATGATTAATAGTGTCATAAGTAATTCTCATATTGACTGTGATGTAATGGTTCTCAGATCTGAAATCACTATATATTTTATTCGAGGATACTTGTGTTTTGATATCATAAAAATTACTCTTAACATAGTAAACAATAAAGGTGACTATTGTGTACATCTCGAATCGACTAAATAATATGAATGCTCTAGATGGAATTTAACCTTGCAATATAAGTAGTGATATCTATGAGCCTCTTGATTGAGTAAGATTATAAAATGCATGGTTGTGCTCAAATATTGATTTGTTTTTTATATAATTTTCTTGAAGTTCAAGATAAAATGATTAATTATAAACAAGATGATACGTTCTATGCCTCGAGTTTAATCTTGGGTTAAAAGGGTTTAATTACGTTGAAACATTGGTCACATAAAAAATTATGTCGAATCGTTGATTTTTATTACAACTTAGGTAACATAACAGTGATGTATTACTAGATGTCGCTCAATGTTTATAATTTTAAGTTATATTCAAAATTATTGCCAACCTTGTAATAATGTATAGGGTCACATAATAAGAACTTTAAAAGGGAGAACCATTCTTTGAATTTTAAAATAATCATACGTTGGTATTTCAAAATTCCCTAAGACTTTGTCAGCCGATATAATTTCATTAGGTTATGTTTCTTAGTTTTTTAAAAGGAGGTGATATCTTCTTTCAAAATACATGATGAAAATAAAATCATAAATCGAAGAAATTAGATCGGCCATGGCTAGTACCAAAAATCTCAACTTCGATTTCATTCGACGATTGAAAGACATTCCTGCATACCATAGAGATGTTGATTTCAAGCAGCGTTCAAGATTTGATTCATCCTATCTCCTCTTTGAGTTCTTGAATTTGCAAAACCAAAAAGGTACATTATCACTCGATTTTTTTTTGCTTGGATCTTGAAATATGGGGATGTAAATTTTTTTGTTTTCGCTGCCAATTTCATCGGAAATTCCCGATAGATTATTCATTATATCTGGTTATACTATTACCTAAGCAGCGTTGATAAACTTCATCATCTATACATCATGGAACTACACCTCCGGTTATCGAGGATCTTACCTGGCCCAATAAATAATACCTGGCCCAATAAATCACATTCTCATGCCTTTGAGATGTAGACAAAATCTTCTTCCAGTTTTTATTATTGCATAACATATTTGTAGACTGCGACCATATTTCATTGGCTTCATCTGCCTCCTCTTCCATATATCTTTGATCAGCCGAATGTAAGCTTTAACCAATACAAATGATCATGGAGGTTCTAAGTTTAATTCGCCATTTGGAATCCTGTGAGCTTCTCGTACCACCTCATGTAGTGTATATAGGGACGATAGAGTGTACTCCTTCACCATACATGGAAATGTGGAATCCATAGACAGGATTGGCATGTGCAAGTGTATAGTACAACATTGACATTTTACAATGTAGTCATATTGTGTTGTCCTTAACCAAATATTGGAATGTTTTGATAACCATAGGATTTCATCCTTTTTAAACTTACGAATTGTATATGCTAATTCCTTTTTACATACAATTGATAAGGCAAAGATAGTGATAATTCTGAATATAATTAAAGAACGGTTTGTCAAAGAATATGGAATAATGATAATATTTTAAGAATAAAATATTTAGGTAGGTAATAGATTATGGTTGAATATGTAATGTGTATGTTTGAATGAGGTTACATTCAAATTTACATGAAATGGCCGAGGGAAAATAAGGTTTAAATTGGCTATGCAAATTCGTTTGTTACTATGCAACTTTTTCTAATTTGTTTCTAGCTCAGGGAAATTAAAAGAGGGAGGGGACCATTCAGGAATCACACCATTTTAATGATGAGCACATTATCAATTATAGCCTAGGGTCTAACTGTACTAAAAATGGTACACCTGAAAACCATTTTACATGAAAATGTAGCTATACTGGATAAATACAAGTGGGGGATAATACTGGTATTTAGTATAAGGTGAAACCCTAGGGAGTGTATTGGTTATAAATAACACATAACCTGCCCTTAAGACGATTAATCCCATAATATTTCCTATGGAAAATAACTATTAATTTGTTCGTAAAGATTATAGAAGAAAACTGGAAAATATAGAGAGAAGAGAAGGAAGAACTTTGGTGAGTATATCTCAATATTCATAAGGCATTAAGACCATTTTAGGCAGTCTATGTTAGTTATATGTTAATGTCTTAATCATTCAGTATTATATATTTTTCTTATTTGTATGGGTTGAATGGTTATGCATGAGTATGTGTTTTAATTTGTATAAGCATTCTTGGATCTGATCTAAAATAACGACATGATAATAATACTGCCATAGGGTAGGGTTTATAATGCTTAAGGATAAGCAGCATTAAACAAGAGGGTTTAAAGCTTATGTTTATTTTTTTTACAAGGATGGTAAATGGAGCTATGATAAGTGATCATAAGTTGATCTATTTACCATGAACATTTCTCTGATTTAAATCATATTTTATGAAGAAAAATGTAAGGGTTGGCGGTGACCAAATCACTTTCATCCTATGATCAAGGAAATATGTTATAATATAAATATAATTTTTAATTAATAACTTGAACGTTTACTAGTGAAATCTGTCTATTCTATCACTACTATATGTTTATCACAGTCTGGATGATTGCATGCTTATGAATAAGGTGTTAACATGACAATACTGGCTGTGTTTACATATATGTGTAAGTATTTCATCATTTAGATGTGAGTTTACATACTTCAGTGAGGATGTATAGGGTTGTTTGGGTATTAAAGAGTCAAATGCCTAACTAAATATAAAAGTAAGGGGTCTGTTAGGTGGATCAACACCTGTTGCATTGATATATTCATCATCAGTGAGGACGGTGGGTATGTACATTGTTTAATAAAAACCCTGAAGGCCTCAGTGTGCTGGGATATATGAGAGATGACCCAAACAATGTGGACAAAGTGTTTAATGCATAGATACTCTAGGTATGTGACCCCTTAATATGTGATAATCAGTCCAGGTTTCATGTTAAAGTTAGGGTAGTAACATGGTATAAAGAGGGGGCACTGGGATCCATGTGAATGTGTGATATGATGATGCTATTATATGCACCCTTGCAATGATAAATAAGTGATAAAAATATTGTTTATACACATACCAGACTATGTTGTCTGACCCTGTTTTGATTGCATTTCCAATCTTATGGGGTGTCTCATTTTGGAGAGGCAGTCCATGGATTAAATCCAGAAAAGTAAGCATAACTTGTTGTTTTGAAGATGCTTTATTATGATGTTTTACGCCAAAGATATGCTGCAGTAGGACTTAACATCTGGAGTGGTTTAGTTACCAGAAACAAATACGAGTTTGCGTTATGTATGTTACTGAATCATGAACCTATGTTTATCTAATATGTAATAGGTGTATGCTTCACAAGATGTGCTATATCTGAAGCAAAATTGATTGATCCAATTATGTATTTTCTGGGTATTGAACTGATTATGATTATCTATTTAAATGGTTTGATAGTATATGCATATGAGCTTGTAATTAGTTGCTAATTATTATATATTTTATGATGAAATTGGAATATACATAACTAGTACATGTGACATACAATGGTAAGGTATACAAGTTCAATGTATACCTTTTGCCACAACATGTCATGAGCCAACATGCTTTAATCATTTGTAACTGATTATAATATGAGGAATGTTTTTTTTACTTAGTATATAAAAACAATAATTTCTGGGGAATCAGAAGCCCCTCTAAGTATGGTCTATAGTTGTCTATGTTCACTGAGGCATATTATCAAACAATTATCAATGTGTTTATGGAAATGATTTAAAGAGTATAAGATGCATTTTGACTAGAAAAACTGAATTGGTTTAAGGCTATACATTGTTTTATTACTTTTATATGACTTGAATTTGATGAATTAAGGGATAGTTAGAGTATAAGAGCTGTGCATATGCACAGTATATGCATTGTGCATGTGCACAATCTCAGGGCAACAACTTCCTTGATTCTCATTACTTTATAGATGTTTTGACTGGTAAAAAATTATATATATAGTTGTATAAAGAGTAAACTATATTTTTAACACTTAGTTATGGTATGATCTACATATTTTAAAATAGTCTGATTCTAAATATCAAAAAAGTAAGCTTTATAAAAGTTCTACATTGTTAAGTATTTCATTTACACTTTTATCCCCACTTAATTACTAAGTTTTGTTCACTATATAACTGATATATTTATATTAGTGTATCTATAAGAGGATCTTGGGGAGACTTAATAGGGGTATATTCTATTAAGGAAGTGACCAAGGGTAAAATTGATGTAAAATTCAGGGCATTTAATTATAAATTAAATGGACTTAAATGGGGGTCACTTCAAATGTGTAATCCATAGACATTGATTGGCTTGTGCAGTCAGTGGACATTGATTGGCATGTAAACATACATCATAGTCATGTTGTGCATCTTAACAACCACACATTGTGTAACAACACGTATTTTAAGAATCAAATATTTAAATATTAATAGTTAATTAATTGTTGATTCCAAAATGTGACTTTTCACGTACAACCAAATAAGAATTCGAAATTACATCTGTTGAGTTTGAATGGTTCGTTATGTGAAGAAAAGATATAAAGATCGCCTTATTTCAAGGTTGAACATTTCAATGGAAATTATGTATCGATATGTGCGAAAAGTATCGTTTCAGGGCTCAATGTCAGATTACGAAGGAATTTTTATTTTTGGAACTATTATGCTAAATTGTTGCACGCATATGAGTTTCGTGATGATCGGATATAACTTTTGATCAAGAGAACTCTTAACGCGTGTTGATTTCAATTATAACAATTGAACGTTTAAACAAAGGGTCTATGCCACAAAAAATGTAATTAGTCCTTGAGACATATTTCATTCCGTTCAGAAGGATTTTATATCCAGATCACCTGTTGATATATGCCAATTGGAGTCCAGATCCGTTTTGCACATTTTGGACCTTCCACTATAAAAATGAGCATGTAGTTCAAGAATAATTTTATTTTACTCTCAAACATTAACTGAGCCTCCATGAGAAGTTTTATTCAATGGTCCACATTTTACCTCTTAATTCGCTCACTTTTAACCATAAGTACCAACATGAGAGTTGTTCTTATCGTCGACACGAACTCATCCATGATCTCCATTCGTCAATCGGATCATCAATGTTCATAAAAATCGAGGAAAACCAAATCTACCCAGTTTAAATATTTTAGATCGCACCGCCTTCATAGACGAGAATTAGTTCATGACACCTATAAGAAAAGTGAGGATGATCGAAAGACGAAAAAACAACGGTGTGTGCTGTCGATTGGTGGTTGGAGGAAAGAGAAATCTTTGTTTGAGTCCGTAGGGTTTTCAGGGTTTCCAAGTAGAAGATTGATCGACGGCAGTCGGGATTTACGGCATGAAGACGTGGCATGAAGAGGTGGTTAATTGGTGAAACGAGGCATTTGAGTGGTTCTAAAGCGCATCGTAGGCAATTGGGTTAGTCTACTGTGGATAATATATGTGACACCCCATGTTCGTTAATGTCACCCTTTATCAGAATGCATTAAGTTTTGTGAAGCGTTATAGGTAAACAGAAGCAGAATCTCACAAGATAGATATAAAATAGAAGAGGAAATTTAAAACTTCAATATTCAGTAGAAAAACATCGTAGTCTTAAAACCAGTTACAACATCGAGCTAAAATACTTAAACCAAGTACATCAAACCAAAACATCTGCCTTGCGCTAAAAACCATCAGAGTACAGAAATGTAAAATCATAATCCCCAATAATATCCATAATAAAGCAGACAAGTAGTCGAAATGATACATCAAAGCAGATACAGATCCAAGAAGAAACAAAAGAGAGGGTCCTAATCATGCCTGATCGTTCCCACCCTGAGAACTCAGGATAGAAGGGGAAAGGGAGGAAGAGAGAGAAAACGAAACAAAAAGGGTCAGATATAAAGTATGGCGAGTCTAGTGACTTTTAACATATAAAGAGAGATAAAGGTATCTTGACAGCCATATAAGACTGGACGAGAGATAACGGTATCATATAACAGGTATAAACAGGATAAACAGGATAAGCAGAATAAACAGAATAGATTATGCTTCTCAAATACTTTTCTCTGCACCAATATTAGTATAACATATATGTGACAGGATTAGGTGTTCCCTAATATAACAGAAACAGAATGATCCTAACAAAAATATAATGGTAGTTTTAGCTGTACTCTAGTTTCATAACGGTTTTTTTACCTCAAACAGAAATAACAGGTATCTCAACAGAAATAACGGGTGTTACCCAAACAGAAATAACGGATACCTAAACAGAAAACATACAGGACTAGATGTACCCCCAATTAGTAACTCCAAGCGATCGTCTCCCCAATGTGTAAATGCCTTGTATCGATCCCATAGTAAGGTGTATTACTTCCTCAAGTGGCAACCTACAGAAGGACATAGACCTAATTACTGGTGGTACAACGACTTATTTTCCCCCACAGACCGAACCCATGCACAAATATGACTCCATTGGAAAGCCCCCGTATACACCCCATTCAGATGAACCTCTTACAACCAGTTCAGTATGTGTGCCTTAACCCCTACCTAGTGCAGGGTCCCCTTTTAATACCAGAATGGGTTTCTGACTCATATGAGCCCCACACAGCAGATGACATAAGTCAAACCCCTAAATTTGTCTCCCCCAATTAGCTAGGTTTTTCAACAGGCTAAGTCTTGCAGATTTACAGGTTCGCCTAATCGTTAAAGATTCACATGTTAAGTTTTATATATTTACAAGTTTATATAACCCCAACAGATTTAAACAGGTTTACTTAACCCCAACAGATTGAATAGGTTTACTTAACCCCAAAAGATTAAACAAGTTTACAGGTTCTTATAAC
The DNA here is from genome assembly GCA_030737875.1 of Allium sativum. NCBI lineage: Eukaryota > Viridiplantae > Streptophyta > Magnoliopsida > Asparagales > Amaryllidaceae > Allium > Allium sativum. The sequence goes on from CM060916.1 coordinate 479,414,981, forward strand.
CTTAATAGATTAAATAGGTTCCACGGGTTAAGTATATACAGTTTCATTACATGTTCCACTTAATCCTCGAATTAAGCCTACAGATTTACATGTTCATACACCCCAAGTTTTAGCCATATTCCTCTGTACAAGATATCCCCCAAATGTTCAATCATATTCCACAATACAAGATATGACCCAAATTTTTCCCTCTTTTATTTTCATTCCCAAACGTTCCGTAATTGTCCCAATTTCATTCATACGCAGATCTCTTACGAGATTGGCCTAGGCTAGAAGGTAGCTTAGGCTTATAAAATAAAAAGGGAATAAGAAAGGAAGAAGAACAGAAATAGGCATATAATAACTGAAATATGCATGCAACAACAACTGAACAACAGAATAGGTGTATGGAAAAGTACATGTAATTATAACAGAACTGTTTAGATATGAATTCGTTTAACATGGATAGGCTCAGATCCAGGTTTATTAACATGTCAAGATTACTGTTGAATATTTATATCTAAAAGTAACATGAAATCACAGAGACTGGATTTAAAGAATAGAGAATAACATGCTGATGTTGCATAAGAGATTCTTGTATATGTTAGGTAAGAATTGTCTTGATTCAATCCAAGTTTCGGCAACATCTCCCCATCTTCATTTTATATTTTCAGAACAAGTGTTTGAGGAAGAAGTGTGATTTATTTTATAGAAATGCATGCCTTTATATAGAGTTTACAAGACAATCCTTAACCATAAGATCTATGCTTTTAAATCCAACCGTTCAAAAAAATAAAGAACCTGGTTAACAAATACATCCATAAATAGAAGATTGTATTCGACCAGAACAGGGTTGGACCCCCGGGTCGACCCAGCCAGGCGTGGGTCGACCCTTAACAAGTCTGCTTCCCGCCTTGTATTATCGCTTCATTTATTTAATTTATTTTAAATTATGGTTTGTTTTATTTATACATAAGTCTCTTATATGTATACAAACTTCTAACCTTCATTTCTTTCCTATATGATATTCGTTTTACGCAAAATTGGAGTCTATCTGAACCAGAATTCCGAGACGAACACAATGGTATAGTTCATTTTACTTAATTCCCAATATTAAATTAAGTATCCCTTTAGATTACTAATGCTCTATAAAATTACAGGGTGTTACATTCTCACCTACTTAAAGGATTTTGTCCCCGAAATCTCCAAGTCAAGGCGAATGTTATTATCCTTACATCCACCTACAGTCATCTACTCACCCATTATACACAGGCATCCATGGTCCTTAGGAATTTTTAATTTTTGTTTGAATTTATGCAAAGGTGTGTGCATATGTTCCTATGCTAATGCGAAAATCAGGCGGTTTACTGATTCAGTTGACCTCCTTTATGCAGTATATGTTTGTGCCATGAATCCAAAATTTATGCAATTATTCCTAGTATACCATGTAAACTCTACATTTGTGCCACAAAAAAAAATTCATCCAAATGCAGCATCCACATGATGATACATCCATTTTCACCCATAAAAAATAAAATGCACATACATCCATATGCAATATGAGAGTGTTTGAGTCGATCTAGTGCATAGTGTGTATATATGCATCCACGGGCAATCACTAGCAACCACCTACATCTACTTGCATCCATCAAACATAACATGTTTCAAACACATGCTTACATCCATTGGTTTTCTACCTAAGGGTCGAAGATTCGACCGATAGGATATACTTAAATGATAGAAGCAAGTACGAACAAAAGCTTGGTAAAAGAAGTTAAGAACATACCCTTAAAAAGAAAAGGGTACAAAGCGCGAATCTTGTCTTCAGTCCCCCAAGTTGCATCCTCGCGGTCTTCTCCACATTGAACTTTCATCAATTTGACCTCTCTGTTGCATAGTTTCTTAACCTATGATCCAAGTATACGGGTAGGAACCCATCTAGCTAATTGTTGCCTTCTTTTCTAGCCCTACTTCCTCAAGCATGCTTGGCTCAACCACGTCTGTTGTATCGTGGCAAACATCATGAACACCCGCCAATCTCTCTGGTAATCTCGCCCTATAAGTCATCTGACCTATCCTCTCCACAATGGGAAACGGCCCTACAAACATTGGTGCCAATTTACCTACTGATCCAAAGCGAACCACATTCCTCAGTGGTGATACTTTGATGAAAACCATGTCTCCTGCCTTAAACTCAATGTATGTCCTCCTCTTTTCTGCGTAGGACTTCTGCCTTTCCCGAGCTGTCTTCATACGTCTACTGATAAGGTCAATCTTTTCTGAAGTATCTCTAATCATCCCAGGTCCAAGTAGAAACCTATCTGTAGTCTCCTACCAACAAGTCGGTGATCTGCCAGATCGTTCGTATAGTTCCTCGAAGGGTGCCATGCCTATACAAGCCTAATAACTGTTGTTGTAGGCAAACTCCACTAATGGAAGGTGCTCCTCCCAAGTCCCTCCGAAGTCTAGGATACACAGCCTCAAAAGATCCTCAAGGACACTATTCGCCCTCTCAGTCTGTCCATCGGTCTGAGGGTGATATGCGGTGCTCAAACATAACTGTGTACCTAGTGCCTCTTGTAGGCTCTTTCAAAACTCACTAGTGAAGATGAGATTACGATCATTCACTATGCTAGAAGGTACTCCATGTAGACGGACTCACTCCCGAAGGTAAACTGATGCCAACCATGTTGTTCTCTTGCTTTTAACTGGAATGAAAAGAGTGCTCTTAGTAAGCATGTCTACTATAACCCAGATACTGGTGTTGCCTCTCCTCGATCCAGGAAAACCATCGATGAAATCCATAGAGACGCCCTCCTACTTCCATGGTGGGACCTCCAAAGGATGAAGCAAACCGCCAGGCACAACACCAGAAAAGGGTTTTTCTAACAGTTATTACTGTTACTAATTAACTTTGTAACAGTTATAACAGTTACTACAATATACATGACAAACTTTTGTCATGAATATTGTAACAGTTATAACCGTTAATACAACATACGTGACAAACTGTTGTCACGAATATTGTAACGGTTATAACCGTTATAAAGTGTGTATATTACAACAGTTATAACTGTTACAAAGCTGAGATTCTGCCACACTTATAACCGTTGGTACTGAAAAATTTATAACACTTATAACCGTTATAATATTTATTTTTATAACACTAGTTACTGTTACAAATATGAAATACGTAACACTTATTACTGTTAGTATGTAAAATTGATTATTTCATACAATAAATATAACAATTGTAATGTTACAAACTTAAATACTATACCAAGCTTTATATGAGGCAATTTCTTTAAACAAGTAACAATCATAATATGTTCCAACTAATTTCATAAAGCATATACCAATAAGAATATACAACATATAACATAAATACAACAACAAATCGCAATTTGTATCCTAAAGCAAATTCCATTTCGACAAATATTAAACTACCACAATTTAACATACAACAATTCATCATCCATAACAAATATCAAATAACATTGAAGTATCATAATTTAACATACAACCATTACACAAAACACGAAGGTTAAATGGGCCAAATTACAAACCCACCATCCACAAGATCAAATAGTGTATGCATACCATTTTGGGGTATGTCAAAAATTGACGCATCCGCATCAAAAATTATCTAGATTTGAGTTTCATCGCCACCTTCTAATCTTTGTCTTTCTTCCGCTGCTTCAACCAAAGCCTACGATGTTCAAAAAATACAATAATATGAATCAAGACATGAAAACAACACATATTATCCCTTCTAACAAATATTTTATAACTCAAATATTTCATAGCTAGAAACAAACATAAAATAACATGATGAATTTTTTTACCAAGTGATGACATCAATAGTAAATGATCACTCAACTCAGTTTTAAACTGAGCCTACGTGGCTCGGTTTTATCTTGAACCACTATGGATAAATATGATATGCTTATTAGGGCGTTCTACAACAATTACTAACATACTGACAGTGCATGCATGCCAAGAAGGTTTGGTGAATTTTCCTTTCCCCAGGTTTTCAAGTAGAACTGATTTTTTTTCCAGCTCCGTAATTATCAGTATGATGAATGCTTTAATCTGCTTATAAGGTATATCTTGGCTAAGTTGAGTTTAGAAGTCGTGTACTAGAAGGAAACTGTGTATATAATGTGGACTAAAAATAAGAATAGATATTGCTGCTACTCATAAAATTGTACCTCAATATTTGATAAATCCCAACATACCGACTAAAAACAAATATATATGTACCCAGTATATAAGATTAAGTCTACCACAATATTGACCAAAAACATGCGATTTTTGGTGTTAACTATGGGAACCAACAACTCTATAATGCCATTGGCACTAATTAGAAACTCACAACGCCAATTGAATACTTGCCTGGTGCAAAAACACGTGACTGAAAACATGTGATTTTTTGTGTTGACTATCACAATAATTATCCTGAGCTCAATTGAATGCTTGCCTGGTGCAAAAGATGTCTCTATAATGCCATTGGCACTGATTAGAAATTCATGGGCTAACGCATTGGTTTCCATAGTATACCGAAAATCACATGTTTGAAATTCAATATAATGTGGAAATCAATGTGTTAGCCCGTGAAACAGCAAATACGCTCTAAAAAATATATTAACAACCACTAATACGTTGGATAAATTTATGTGTGCAGTATTTTATATTATTACCAGAGTTTCCCATTGTTAGCAAGCTAGATCCAGAGATATACAGCGAACCTGCATCATTAATTATAGCATACATTATCAACCAAGAAATAAGAGGAATCATGACTGCACAACAGGTTCAAACAGCAAAATATTGGCGTGATTTTAAATAGCTATTGGAATTATGTAACTTTACAACAACATATTTTCTAAGATTACTCATATTCTTAAGAATTAGAATAATTTCTAAGATTTATATATATAACTTTACTTATGCTCAAAACCAAATACATATTTTTGCTTTGAAATTAGTATATATGTAAAGTTAAATTCAAAATTAAGTGCACAAAAACATGTGGTGTGTTAAAGAATGCCTAAAACGTTTAATCTTTTGTATGCAAAGATTGACAAAGGGCACATGGCGCCATGCTACATAGCATAACCCTTGTATAAAGCAAATATAAAATTTGTTAAGGCCTGCGCTAACAGTTTTGTACCCTTCAAAACGTTGCTTGCCTGAAACCAGTTTCGTATTCAAATCGCTCTGCATATTAAAAGAAATCATGCATATATGAATCTTCCCATATCCAAACTTTTCAACTTCAAATCAACGATGTTATAAAATTTTCAAAACATGCTTTGGGTTTGGATATTTTATTTGTGAAGAGAAGGAAGAATGAAAGGAAGAAGGAATAGGCAAATATGATTTGTCCCACATTGTAAAATATTGAGGGGTGTATCACTATATATGTAATGAAATGAAGTATCATATCAAAAAGAAAGAAAAGGGAGAAACAAGGCAATGCATGGACATGACATGGATCTTGATATTTAAAAGGTTAAAAGATGGGCCTTGGGGCTCTTGGGGTCTCGTGTTCCATTGTTGCAAATAACAGTCGCGACGCTTAAATATATGGTCGCCTCCCTCTACATATACAAAAATAGGCACGGTCATAACCATGAAAAAAACAACTCGAATTCTTCTTCTTCGTCTATCATTCTGCAACGCCATTAAACTGTTGCAAAACAGTTCTATTCGAAACACTTCTGAAGTGTTTCAATTCTAAAAGTGTTGCAGAATTGATTTCTTCTTCTTACTCTTCATTTCTAAATTTGCATCATCAGTAAACATAATTCAGAGTGTTCTTGGTTGGATCAAAATCGTAAAAATTTTAAATCCGATTATGTCAAGGCTTCATTGAATCCTGAAGTCAATAGTTCGTTAACCTGTTTGTACCTGGCGGGTAGAACTATTGTCTGAAAGAATTTGCTCCGCAAATACTTGAAGTTAGAAGTACGGCAAACTCTACTCCTCCAAAAATGCCTCAAACCACAAACGATTACATGTGGAAGTAAGTATATTGTAACAACCCGAAAATCTGGGCCAGTTTAAAATTTTTATTTTGGCAATTTTAGCGAATTTTGTTTATTTAAAATGAATTATTTTAAATAATATCGACGAGAAATTTGTTTTGAATATAAATCGAACGTATATATTTATACGCGTCGTCGTTAGAATATAAATATTTATATATAATTATAAATAGAATTGAAAATAGCGCGGTAGTTCGATAATTCGATTTCAAACTTCAATTGGATGTACCGGGTGCAAAACAATCCGGATTTTAGTGAAACCAAAAACATTAGGATCTAATTGATGATATCTTTCCAACGAATCCGAAAAATCGAAATTTGATAGCAGGAATCAAAAGATATGTCCAGTTGAAAATTCTGAATAGTCGCTATGGAATTCAGGCCCTTAAAAATGGGAATTTTGCAAACGACCTCGGATTTCGACGAAACCACTTTTGTCGGGTCCGTGATGTTAAGTTATTGCTAGATTCCAAATTTCATAATTTTTCGAATCAATATGTAAGCGTGGTAAAGGAAAACGCGTTTGACCAGTTTCAGTTGATTTTAATCGACTGGAAAATGGCCATTTTTCCAACGGCCTCAGAATTCGACGAAATTAGTTTTGTTAGGACCGTATCATCAATACGAAGCTAGAAAATATTTTTATGGAATTTATAGAGTTGTTATGTGACCCAGGTAATTTGAAATGTACGTTTAAAATTCAATATAGCGATTTAAATGCAAATTCAACGGAAACTGATTCAAACGATCGAATCGGCTTACGATACATATCCCATTGTGTTCGGAATGGGGGTAAAACGCTATGGGCGACAGGCGGTGGGCCGAGTTTTGAGATCGAAAATAAAAGTTGCTTTTTGGCGAAAAATAAAATAATAAAAAAAATAAAAAAAATATATCTCCCCCATAACTCAGTCAAACTGCCCCCCCCCCTGTTCATTTCTTTCCCGAAAACGAATCTGAAAAGAAAAAAAAACAACGATGGACGCATCGTCGATCCGCCATCCCCGAGACCGCCGCCGCCGCCTCGAAGAGCCCCCCCAGGCGCCAGAGCCACCGCGAAAACCCCACCCCCTGCCCTCGCGAACGCTACAGCCGCCCCCCCTTGAAGCGAACGCCACCGCCCATCGCCAGAAACCCACCGCACCACCCTCCACAGCTCGCAACGCCCTCCTCCAGCCGATTTACTGTGAGTTCTTACCGTCCCCTTTTCTTTATTTAGTTATTTATTTGAAACTGAAATTTATTTAAATTAAAACTGAATTATGATTATATTAAAAGCATGAAGAAGGTAAGATTTTTTATTTTAGATAAAGGCAGGGTTTTTGGTAATAAAAATCCAATTTTTATATTTTTAGCAAAATAAAAATATGATCTTTATATAGTAGGAGGGATAAAAATATTATTTCTATCATGGTAGCAAGTTAAAGAAACTACTTTTATGAGAGTAACAAGTTAAAAATATTAGTTTATTCGTGTAGCTAAGTAAAAGTATAATCTTTTATGTGTAAAAGACGTTATAAAAATATAATTTTCGTATTATAGAAAAGGCGAAATCTATATATGGAAAATAGCGTGATAAAAATATAATTTTTATCTATATAACATAGTAGTAAAAATTCGATTTTTATATATTGAATAACGGAATAAAAATTCGATTTTTAAAGGTATGAAGCAATTATAAAAATATGATTTTTAAATTGAAGGTAAACAAATAAAAATGTGATTTTTATTTTAATGACATAAGTATATAAAAATGTGATTTTCATATATGTAGTGAATACGGGCAACGAAGATGACAAAAAGGCGAGAGCGACGAAGGTTTCTGCAAACGAAGTGCCGTGGAGTTAGGATAGCTATCGGTGAGAATTTCTCACCTTTCAATTTCATTTTCTAGTTATATATATATATACTAGGATGCAGACGGTGCTTAGTAGCACCCGACACAATCGTCCACAGACCATGGACTTGTTTGTTTGGTTGCATAGATTAGTTATATGATTTGATTTGAATTTGGTTGTTTGGTGATTTTGATTGATGTGTGAATGGCGTAGGCCTTCACTAGACCGGGGATAAGGCTAGGCCTTGTCCCGTTTCTAGTATCGTGCCGTTATGCCGCCGAAATTTTCTAAAATATGTTAGAAAAATAAAAATATCATTTTATTGAATAAATGAACTGAATAGGGCATTCATAAGTTAAATAAAATATTTTATCGTTAAAAATATAATTTTAACGTGGAAGTGAATAAAATAAAATATTCATTTACAAACCGGACGGTTTGTTTATGTACACCTATTTGAAGGACATTGATTGGGTCGATAGATTTTACACATCGCCCAACTACACAACTAAAATCTGTGTTTGATTGTTTGAAACCCCACACGGGTGTTGGGATGAAATTTGAAGTTCACTCATCCTGATTGATTAAATATGTCGATCGATTGATTGACAGGCTGTTATAAGCGTTAGATATCTATATTTGATGCTTATACAGTGTAGTGCACTTTGGTTGATGGTTGATTATTTTTCAATGCTATTATATACGTGTGATGTATGAAAATCCATATAATTAATGTTATATGGTGATTGATTGGGCCTCATTCCAATTTAGAAAATAAAGAACAATATAAAGTAAATGTTCATGTGTTGACTGTACTCATCCGTTGAGATTAGTCATGTGTTGAACGAAATATTTTAATAATAAAATTTACTTCTTTATCAATATAAAGTAAATGTTCATGTGTTGACTGTACTCATCCGTTGAGATTAGTCATGTGTTGAACGAAATATTTTAATAATAAAATTTACTTCTTTATCAATATAAAGTAAATGTTCATGTGTTGACTGTACTCATCCGTTGAGATTAATCATGTGTTGAACGAAATATTTTAATAATAAAATTTACTTCTTTATCAATATAAAGTAAATGTTCATGTGTTGAACGAAATATTGGAAATAGAAATATTTTGATAGTAAGAAATATTTGAAATAGAATATTTGAAAATAGAAATACGTTAAGCCGTGTTGATTAGATTGACGCCATTTTGACATGAATGATATTTATATCGATTTTATTCATTTCGAAATGAATATAACGATTTCGAAATGAATTGAATATATAACGATTTCGAAATGAATTGAATATATAATGATTTCGAAATGAATTGAATATATAACGATTTCGAAATGAATTGAATATATAACGATTTCGAAATGAATTGAATATATAACGATTTCGAAACGAATTGAATATATAACGATTTCGAAATGAATTGAATATATAATGATTTCGAAATGAATTGAATAGAAAACGAATGTGATTTCAATTGAATATATAACGAATTTGATTCGAATAGAAAACCAATTTGAATTGAATCGAATAGAAAACCAATTTGAATTGAATCGAATAGAAAACCAATTTGAAATGAATTGAATAGAAAACGAATGTGATTTCAATTGAATATATAACGAATTTGATTCGAATAGAAAACCAATTTGAATTGAATCGAATAGAAAACCAATTTGAATTGAATCGAATAGAAAACGACTTTGGAATTGAATTAAATTGAAAACGAATTCAAATTGAATTGAAAGCGAATTGAAATGAATTCAAATTGAATTGAAATTTGAATTGAATAGAAATGAATTTTAAAACGAATTTATAAAGAAGAATTCAATTTTGCTTTGGATTGAAATGGAAGTTGAAATTGTTTTTGAAACGAATTTAAAACTATTTATATAATTCGTTTTAAATAGTAATCGATGAAATATATATTATATATATTATATATATAATATAATGGCCTGAATAGAACGCGCTGCGCCGCGGTAGTTCGTGAATTTCGACCATTTATTTCGAACGGACATTTCGGGAGATCCGACCGTCGGATTCTCCTAAAACCGGAACCGTTGGGTTCGTATCGAAAAGAGCTTTCTAATGAATATTATAAATTAGAAATCTAACGGTTGGATTTGGAATTATGTCCAAATCAAATTTGAAAAAGGTCGTTGTAAGTGCAGTTCGATGGCCGTTGATGGAAATCGACTGTACGGGCCTTGATAAAATTATTAAAAATAGTAATAATTTGTGTAAAATCATAAGAAATGATTAAGAAAGAATTGGGATGGAAAACTCCATATTTGAAAAGATAAAAATAGATTTTTATCGAAATAAACTAGTTTTGAACTAGAATTATAATTCTATTTATTTTTAAGTAAATAAATTGAATTTGAAAAGGGTTTTAAAAATAACCAGAATTTCCAATGATTGCATTGGAGTGGATTTGAATCGAAATTGTCTTCGGAATATTTCGATGTTGGAATTCGTGATTATACAGATGTTGTTATGGAAATTTGAAAGATATATATTTATATCGTTATTTCCAATACGACATTTGTTAATCGTAGGATTTGATATTGAATATAAGCCGGGATATTTTCTATTCAGAGCCTTGTATTTAATATCAAATGTGATTTGGGTTTGTCGTGAATGGTGTCTTCATTAACACTGTTCTTGAACCCAGTTGAGAAAAGATTAAATCTTTTTATGAGGATTTAATGAAGCGTACCAATTAAATAATATTTAATTGAAATTGAATTGATATTGATTTTTGGGTTTATTGTGGACAGTGTTTTAAGTAACACTCGTTCTTTAACCCGAGAATTAATGGAATGTGATTTTGGGTTTATCGTGAACCGTGTTTTAAATGACACTGATTCTTTAACCCAGTCACAGATTAAAACTAAGTGGAGTTTTAATGAATCTTTAATTAGATTGAAAAGATCGAGAATGGAGTATCACCAGTTTTGCTCTAGACGATAGTTAAATCTTTAATTAGATTTGAACGTGAAATGGTAATTGAATTTACCGATAACACCGTGGTGTTAGATATTAAGTATTACAAGTTTTACTTCATGGGATGAATATGTTGGGATTGAGAAATTAAAATAAATGATTACTTCGGTAAGGTTCGCTAACCCCGACTAGTTTGAATTGATATTCAAAAATAGATTAAAGAATAAATTCAAGAAATTTATCTTGGATAAAATTAATGGGAACCTTTCCCTATGAATGTGGAATTTAGAAACTAACTGTCGGTTAGCTAAGCAGAATGGTTTTCTGGATATTGATCTGATGTTGGTTTCGGCCTTCGGGGTTAATATTTGGGGAATTATTCTCTTGATTAATTTACGGTTAGTGACTGATGAATTGGAATGAGGTGTATGTTGTGTTTGTGTAACACTTATTTAAAATGTACGCGAGTTATTCGGAAAGACCGAGTTTATCCCATTCTGAATAACTGATACCACGATAAGTGAAGATGAAGACGATGGTCGAAGACCGGAGATCTTCACGTCGTTTGGGTGATTACTGATGATCTTGATTGGGCTGTACACCCAAGAAGATGGAAACAGTTGGTGATCGTCCAGACGTGCTTGGAGATCGATGGATATGCGGGGTACTAGGTGCCTCCGGTTTCGTTCAGACCCAGAACGGACTTGTAAATGGACTGTGTGTCTGACATTGGATTTTAGTCCGTGCGATTGATCTCTATTAAATATATATCTGTTTGGCGGCGGAGAATTTATTCTCTTGCTTAACGCCCTTCTCTGAGACGTACGAGCTCAGGGGTTATATATTGATGGATATCAAACGCATGGAGTGAATTGCCTATGTGGCATGCCTAAGTGGCAATTGATCGAGGCTTCTGTTGAAAAGCAAAGTCTTGTGGTGATGATCAAAGCACGACCTTTGTGGCATAGCTTTGTGTAACGTTTACTTCGCGAGTTTCACACCCGGTATGAACCAAAAACGGGAGACGGACCTCAGGGAGGGCATGCGTTTCTTTTTAGTTAGAAGTGGCGTCAGTGGTTTTACACGCCTTGACGAGTTTGACTTATGTGGTTGTTGCTGTTGCGAGGCGCCTCGGTTTGATCGGATGATCCGGGTCCGATGGAGTCATTTAGTTGGCTCACCTACGCCCCATAGGGCGGGGAAACGCATGTTCAGGCATTTTAATCCACATCGGTGGACCGGCCCTGACGATCCAAGGGCCCACCTGTGTCTGGGTCCTGAGACACAGACTAGAGCGTCTCGAATCGGTGGAGGACTATCTTTTGCCTCGGTTCATAGATGGAAATCCAATTTCCAAATACGTGACATTTACGGTTTTAATTGTAGAACTAGTATGGCGACATGATATATGGTACCCATGCCGCCTATGATTGATACTTATGATTTGAAGTTGTTTTATACACTATGCACTTATAATAGTATTAAACGATTTGTTTTAAAACGTACCAAGCATTCTTTGGCTGTTATAAGGGAAAAACCTATCCCCCGGCTTGCGTTGCATTGTGTGATAGGACCTGGGTCTTATAACAGCTTCATTTTTCTTCATTTAGCATTGCGCTGTTTGTTATATGCACTGGTATTCTTGGGAGGAAACCCGTTCCGTGTTATACGGCGTGGTCCCTTGATTTACCTAACTTTAAAAATAAAGATTAATAACTGTTTTAGTTCTCACACCAGTCACATGACTGACCTGGAGTTTATTGTTTTAACCTAAACTCTGGGTGCCCCTATTTTGACACGAGCAGCTAGTAGTTTTGGTTTTGCAGATTTATATTCACAGGATCCTGGTTTACAGCTGGAATGATATCCGGAAAGCTTTGTATCCGTATATCTCTTCTAGTTGTGTATTGTATTATTTTCCGCTGCTATGTATTTAAATGTAATTTAAGTCTCTGATATTTTTGTGTAATATTTATTCATACTCTGTATATTCTTGTAATCTGATGCATTGATGTAATATACAATGAAATGTTCTTTTATATGCGTTCTGTTGTGGCTTGTTCTCGAACTATCCGACACTTTCCTTTATGGGGAAGTTACGGGTTTTCACAGTTGGTATCATAGCTTTTGTTTACAAAGCTCAGAGAACAAGACATATTAGAACCATACGAAAGAATTCATCAGATATTGGATTAGTAATATCCAACGGGAATGACTCGTTAGAGATGGGATCAGTAGTATCCTTGAACGAGTGTGAAGAGTATATTTTTCAAATGAAAACAAATTTTGTTTTGCAAATTTAAATAAACTATTCGTATTTGATTATTTGTTTATATTGATTTTGGACAATTCAGTATATAAAGAATTTGCATATACGCCTTGCAAACGTATATTCAAAGTTTTAATATATTGGATAGATATAGCATCACACTCTAGTCGCCCGGAGATATTATTGATAATAGCGATCGCATCATCAACATTTATGTTCGAGTTTCGAAGGTGTGATATATATATATTTCCATTAGACTGGTGTGAGAACCAAAATTAGATTGGGCCTATTGTTGTGATTTGGTATCAAAAACATGATTTTTGTATATGTATCAAAATTATGAATTTGAAACTATAATTCACTAATTGATTGATGTTTGTGTTGTTTGTTTAATTGATTGATAATTTTGAACCATTATGCCTAACTGAATCAAATATTGAATTGTATTGAAAATTGGTCGCATTTGCTTGCATATACATATACTTATATTGAACAGGTCATAGCAAGGAGGCTAGAGCCGAAGAATAAAATTTGTTTGCCCGACAAATAGGTACATGTTTACTACATAATTTACTGTTTTGTTTGGGTGATGATGATTTTATGAGCCTATTGGCTAGCCGCTTGGCTTTTTCTTTTTCTTTTTGAGATTAGAAGGACCGGGGAAGCTATTTGAAATTCCCCGATGCTCCCGGTGTAGGGGAGGTTATGGAGAAATTTTTCGAAAATTTAGGGTGTTAGCCAAATTTTTGAAGAATTTGAAAATTCTCAGAAACTGAAAAGTTGGAGAATGGAAGCCAGATCGAGCGTAGAGTTGATTAATCAAACCACTTTCGACTTTGTTCCTTTTCGGGGACGAAAAGTTTTAAGTGGGGGAGATTGTAACAACCCGAAAATCTGGGCCAGTTTAAAATTTTTATTTTGGCAATTTTAGCGAATTTTGTTTATTTAAAATGAATTATTTTAAATAATATCGACAAGAAATTTGTTTTGAATATAAATCGAACGTATATATTTATACGCGTCGTCGTTAGAATATAAATATTTATATATAATTATAAATAGAATTGAAAATGGCGCGGTAGTTCGATAATTCGATTTCAAACTTCAATTGGATGTACCGGGTGCAAAACAATCCGGATTTTAGTGAAACCAAAAACATTAGGATCTAATCGATGATATATTTCCAACGAATCCGAAAAATCGAAATTTGATAGCAGGAATCAAAAGATATGTCCAGTTGAAAATTCTGAATAGTCGTTATGGAATTCAGGCCCTTAAAAATGGGAATTTTGCAAACGACCTCGGATTTCGACGAAACCACTTTTGTCGGGTCCGTGATGTTAAGTTATTGCTAGATTCCAAATTTCATAATTTTTCGAATCAATATGTGAGCGTGGTAAAGGAAAACGCGTTTGACCAGTTTTAGTTAATTTTAATCGACTGGAAAATGGCCATTTTTCCAACGGCCTTAGAATTCGACGAAATTAGTTTTGTTAGGACCGTATCGTCAATACGAAGCTAGAAAATATTTTTATGGAATTTATAGAGTTGTTATGTGACCCCGGTAATTTGAAATGTACGTTTAAAATTCAATATAGCAATTTAAATGTAAATTCAACGGAAACTGATTCAAACGATCGAATCGGCTTACGATACATATCCCATTGTGTTCGGAAAGGGGGTAAAATGCTATGGACGACAGGCGGTGGGCCTCGTTTTGAGATCGAAAATAAAAGTTGCGTTTTGGCGAAAAATAAAATAATAAAATAAATAAAAAAAATATATCTCCCCCATAACTCAGTCAAACTGGCCCCCCCCGTTCATTTCTTTCCCAAAAACGAATCTGAAAAAAAAAAAAAACAATGGACGCATCGTCGATTCGCCATCCCCGAGACCGCCGCCGCCCTCCCCGAGACCACCGCCGCCGCCTCGAAGAGCCCCCCCAGGCGCCAGAGCCACCGCGAAAACCCCACCCCCCTGCCCTCGCGAACGCTACAGCCGCCCCTCTTGAAGCGAACGCCACCGCCCATCGCCAGAAACCCACCGCACCACCCTCCACAGCTCGCAACGCCCTCCTCCAGCTGATTTACTGTGAGTTCTTACCCTCCCCTTTTCTTTATTTAGTTATTTATTTGAAACTGAAATTTATTTAAATTAAAACTAAATTATGATTATATTAAAAGCATGAAGAAGGTAAGATTTTTTATTTTAGTTAAAGGCAGGGTTTTTCGTAATAAAAATCCAATTTTTATATTTTTAGCAAAATAAAAATATCATCTTTATATAGTAGGAGGGATAAAAATATTATTTCTATCATGGTAGCAAGTTAAAGATACTATTTTTATGAGAGTAACAAGTTAAAAATATTAGTTTATTCGTGTAGCTAAGTAAAAGTATAATCTTTTATGTGTAAAAGACGTTATAAAAATATAATTTTCGTATTATAGAAAAGGCGAAATCTATATATGAAAAATAGCGTGATAAAAATATAATTTTTATCTATATAACATAGTAGTAAAAATTCGATTTTTATATATTGAATAACGGAATAAAAATTCGATTTTTAAAGGTATGAAGCGATTATAAAAATATGATTTTTAAATTGAAGGTAAACAAATAAAAATGTGATTTTTATTTTAATGACATCAGTATATAAAAATGTGATTTTCATATATGTAGTGAATACGGGCAACGAAGTTGACAAAAAGGCGAGAACGACGAAGGTTTCTGCAAATGAAGTGCCGTGGAGTTAGGATAGCTATCAGTGAGAATTTCTCACCTTTCAATTTCATTTTCTAGTTATATATATATACTAGGATGCAGACGGTGCTTAGTAGCCCCCGACACAATCGTCCACAGACCATGGACTTGTTTGTTTGGTTGCATAGATTAGTTATATGATTTGATTTGAATTTGGTTGTTTGGTGATTTTGATTGATGTGTGAATGGCGTGGGCCTTCATTAGACCGGGGATAAGGCCTTGTCCCGTTTCTAGTATCGTGCCGTTATGCCACCGAAATTTTCTAAAATATGTTAGAAAAATAAAAATTTCATTTTATTGAATAAATAACTGAATAGAACATTCACAGGTTGAATAAAATAATTTGATCGTTAAAAATATAATTTTCAACGTGAAGTGAATAAAATAAAATATTCATTTACAAACCGGACGGTTTGTTTATGTACACTGATTTGACTGACATTGATTGGGTCGATAAATTTTACACATCGCCCAACTGCACAAATAAAATATGCGTTTGATTGTTTGAAACCCCACACGGGTGTTGGGATGAAATTTGAAGTTCACTCATCCTGATTGATTAAATATGTCGATCGATTGATTGACAGGCTGTTATAAGCGTTAGATATCTATATTTGATGCTTATACAGTGTAGTGCACTTTGGTTGATGGTTGATTATTTTTCAATGCTATTATATACGTGTGATGTATGAAAATCCATATAATTAATGTTATATGGTGATTGATTGGGCCTAATTCCAATTTAGAAAATAAAGAACAATATAAAGTAAATGTTCATGTGTTGACTGTACTCATCCGTTGAGATTAGTCATGTGTTGAACGAAATATTTTAATAATAAAATTTACTTCTTTATCAATATAAAGTAAATGTTCATGTGTTGACTGTACTCATCCGTTGAGATTAGTCATGTGTTGAACGAAATATTTTAATAATAAAATTTACTTCTTTATCAATATAAAGTAAATGTTCATGTTTTGACTGTACTCATCCGTTGAGATTAGTCATGTGTTGAACGAAATATTTTAATAATAAAATTTACTTCTTTATCAATATAAAGTAAATGTTCATGTGTTGACTGTACTCATCCGTTGAGATTAGAAATATTTTGATAATAAGAAATATTTGAAATAGAATATTTGAAAATAGAAATACGTTAAGCCGTGTTGATTAGATCGACGTCATTTTGACATGAACGATATTTATATTGATTTTATTCATTTCGAAATGAATATAACGATTTCGAAATGAATTGAATATATAACGATTTCGAAATGAATTGAATATATAACGATTTCGAAATGAATTGAATATATAACGATTTCAAAATGAATTGAATATATAACGATTTCGAAATGAATTGAATATATAACGATTTCAAAATGAATTGAATATATAACGATTTCGAAACGAATTGAATATATAACGATTTCGAAATGAATTGAATATATAACGATTTCGAAATGAATTGAATAGAAAACGAATGTGATTTCAATTGAATATATAATGAATTTGATTCGAATAGAAAACCAATTTGAATTGAATCGAATAGAAAACCAATTTGAAATGAATTGAATAGAAAACGAATGTGATTTCAATTGAATATATAACGAATTTGATTCGAATAGAAAACCAATTTGAATTGAATCGAATAGAAAACCAATTTGAATTGAATCGAATAGAAAACGACTTTGGAATTGAATTAAATTGAAAACGAATTCAAATTGAATTGAAAGAGAATTGAAATGAATTCAAATTGAATTGAAATTTGAATTGAATAGAAATGAATTTTAAAACGAATTTATAAAGAAGAATTCAATTTTGCTTTGGATTGAAATGGAAGTTGAAATTGTTTTTGAAACGAATTTAAAACTATTTATATAATTCGTTTTAAATAGTAATCGACGAAATATATATTATATATATTATATATATAATATAATGGCCTGAATAGAACGCGCCGCGCCGCGGCAGTTCGTGAATTTCGACCATTTATTTCGAACGGACATTTCGGGAGATCCGACCGTCGGATTCTCCTAAAACCGGAACCGTTGGGTTCGTATCGAAAAGAGCTTTCTAATGAATATTAGAAATTAGAAATCTAACGGTTGGATTTGGAATTATGTCCAAATCAAATTTGAAAAAGGTCGCTGTAAGTGCAGTTAGATGGCCGTTGATGGAAATCGACTGTACGGGCCTTGATAAAATTATTAAAAATAGTAATAATTTGTGTAAAATCATAAGAAATGATTTAGAAAGAATTGGGATGGAAAACTCCATATTTGAAAAGATAAAAATAGATTTTTATCGAAATAAACTAGTTTTGAACTAGAATTATAATTCTATTTATTTTTAAGTAAATAAATTGAATTTGAAAAGGGTTTTAAAAATAACCAGAATTTCCAATGATTGCATTGGAGTGGATTTGAATCGAAATTGTCTTCGGAATATTTCGATGTTGGAATTCGTGATTATACAGATGTTGTTATGGAAATTTGAAAGATATATATTTATATCGTTATTTCCAATACGACATTTGTTAATCGTAGGATTTGATATTGAATATAAGCCGGGATATTTTCTATTCAGAGCCTTGTATTTAATATCAAATGTGATTTGGGTTTGTCGTGAATGGTGTCTTCATTAACACTGTTCTTGAACCCAGTTGAGAAAAGATTAAATCTTTTTATGAGGATTTAATGAAGCGTACCAATTAAATAATATTTAATTGAAATTGAATTGATATTGATTTTTGGGTTTATCGTGGACAATGTTTTAAGTAACACTCGTTCTTTAACCCGAGAATTAATGGAATGTGATTTTGGGTTTATCGTGAACCGTGTTTTAAATGACACTGATTCTTTAACCCAGTCACAGATTAAAACTAAGTGGAGTTTTAATGAATCTTTAATTAGATTGAAAAGATCGAGAATGGAGTATCACCAGTTTTGCTCCAGACGATAGTTAAATCTTTAATTAGATTTGAACGTGAAATGGTAATTGAATTTACCGATAACACCGTGGTGTTAGATATGAAGTATTACCAGTTTTACTTCATGGGATGAATATGTTGGGATTGAGAAATTAAAATAAATGATTACTTCGGTAAGGTTCGCTAACCCCGACTAGTTTGAATTGATTTCAAAAATAGATTAAAGAATAAATTCAAGAAATTTATCTTGGATAAAATTAATGGGAACCTTTCCCTATGAATGTGGAATTTAGAAACTAACTGTCGGTTAGCTAAGCAGAATGGTTTTCTGGATATTGATCTGATGTTGGTTTCGGCCTTCGGGGTTAATATTTGGGGAATTATTCTCTTGATTAATTTACGGTTAGTGACTGATGAATCGGAATGAGGCGTATGTTGTGTTTGTGTAACACTTATTTAAAATATACGCGAGTTATTCGGAAAGACCGAGTTTATCCCATTCTGAATAACTGATACGACGATAAGTCGAAGATGAAGACGATGGTCGAAGACTGGAGATCTTCACGTCGTTTGGGTGATTACTGATTATCTTGATTGGGATGTACACCCAAGAAGATGGAAACAGTTGGTGATCGTCCAGACGTGCTTGGAGATCGATGGATATGCGGGGTACTAGGTGCCTCCGGTTTCGTTCAGACCCAGAACGGACTTGTAAATGGACTGTGTGTCTGACATTGGATTTTAGTCCGTGCGATTGATCTCTATTAAATATATATCTGTTTGGCGGCGGAGAATTTATTCTCTTGCTTAACGTCCTTCTCTGAGACGTACGAGCTCAGGGGTTATATATTGATGGATATCAAACGCATGGAGTGAATTGCCTATGTGGCATGCCTAAGTGGCAATTGATCGAGGCTTCTGTTGAAAAGCAAAGTCTTGTGGTGATGATCAAAGCACGACCTTTGTGGCATAACTTTGTGTAATGTTTACTTCGCGAGTTTCACACCCGGTATGAACCAAAAACGGGAGACGGACCTCAGGGAGGGCATGCGTTTCTTTCTAGTTAGAAGTGGTGTCAGTGGTTTTACACGCCCTGACGAGTTTGACTTACGTGGTTGTTGCTGTTGCGAGGCGCCTCGGTTTGATCGGACAATCCGGGTCCGATGGAGTCATTTAGTTGGCTCACCTATGCCCCATATGGCGGGGAAACGCATGTTCAGGCATTTTAATCCACATCAGTGGACCGGCCCTGACGATCCAAGGGCCCACCTGTGTCTGGGTCCTGAGACACGGACTAGAGCGTCTCGAATCGGTGGAGGACTATCTTTTGCCTCGGTTCATAGATGGAAATCCAATTTCCAAATACGTGACATTTACGGTTTTAATTGTAGAACTAGTATGGCGACATGATATATGGTACCCATGCCGCCTATGATTGATACTTATGATTTGAAGTTGTTTTATACACTATGCACTTATAATAGTATCAAACGATTTGTTTTAAAACGTACCAAGCATTCTTTGGCTGTTATAAGGGAAAACCCTATCCCTCGGCTTGCGTTGCATTGTGTGATAGGACCTGGGTCTTATAACAGCTTCATTTTTCTTCATTTAGCATTGCGCTGTTTGTTATATGCACTGGTATTCTTGGGAGGAAACCCGTTCCGTGTTATACGGCGTGGTCCCTTGATTTACCTAACTTTAAAAATAAAGATTAATAACTGTTTTAGTTCTCACACCAGTCACATGACTGACCTGGAGTTTATTGTTTTAACCTAAACTCTGGGTGCCCCTATTTTGACACGGGCAGCTAGTAGTTTTGGTTTTGCAGATTTATATTCACAGGATCCTGGTTTACAGCTAGAATGATATCCGGAAAGCTTTGTATCCGTATATCTCTTCTAGTTGTGTATTGTATTATTTTCCGCTGCTATGTATTTAAATGTAATTTAAGTCTCTGATATTTTTGTGTAATATTTATTCATACTCTGTATATTCTTGTAATCTGATGCATTGATGTAATATACAATGAAATGTTCTTTTATATGCGTTCTGTTGTGGCTTGTTCTCGAACTATCCGACACTTTCCTTTACGGGGAAGTTACGGGTTTTCACGTATATCTATACATCTTTCAAGCTTGTACATACCAAGCTTTATATTTATTTCAAATCATGTATGTTAAAAAAAATTCTTGCTTCTACAAAATGTTTCTACACTCAATACTGCATGTATACGTTTAGGACATCACACATCTATGAAGCTATATGATCGTAACTTAGGTTCTAAGGTTTCCATATATTTAAATTCATGTACGTCTGAAGCATCTGTGTATAAATGAAACCAATATAGGATACATGAAACTTATACTTTCACAATCATGTGCTTCAGAGATCATGGATACATGAAACCTATATATATATATATAAGAGCGGTTGTTGGGACACAAAATTAAACAAAATATTAGAAACACAAAATGTGAACCATTGGATTCATGTGTCCTTTTGCAGTGAGTGAAATTTAGGGGGAGATCTAATGGTTCAGATTGTTTGCATCTAATTTTGTGTCACTGTTTTGTGTCTAAATAGACATTCCCTATATATATCTACACACACACACACACACACACACACACACACACATATATATATATGAAATCAATACTTAAGTTTAATACCATAAGCATTTATAAATTATTTCATAAGGAATAATACACAAAACTAGATATGCCTTACACTTTATATCCCATTTAAATATGCATTTGAATTGAAAATATAGGAATGACTACAAAAAACGAATATTTGTCTGAATATTATCTCGGTGTTCTTTAATTTATTTTTTTAATATTCATAGACTATTTTTATCTTCATAGTGATTGACAGCTGAAGTCTATATTTGAAATTGTGCAAGACTAAAAACAATAATATTCTCAAAACTTAGATGTGTGTGTGTGTGTATAAGATAATTCTGGCACATGTGTACGTAGGAATTTTTATTTGTTTATCCATTTGTTCAAAAGTATATAGTTAAAGAATCGACTGTATACATAAAGTTAGGTAATAATGAAGACAAAGTGTACTTATATACGACTTAAATTATCTAAAATCAAAGGTATCCAGAGTCAAGTATATGTATTTGGAATCTAAATATATTCATGAAACTAACATGTTTCAACAAAGTGTACATGTATGAGGCTTGGTGGTTCTTATATGTACTGAAATCCATATGATTTGTAAATCTACACATTTGGGAACTATACAAACACGTAAGAATCTTTTATGATATCTAGAACAATCTTAAGCTATTTTATCAGAAAATTTTGCATATTTTCCAAAAGTCATTATGCCCAAACTTTGTATATCAAACTCATCTCAAGTATCAACAAAAGCAGGGTAAAGTTAAATTTTGTGAAATCTAGAATTTATGCTTTAAGCTTCCTAACGTTTTCCTACGAAACCAAACATACAGGTACAGAGTTAGCCTATATGCTTAATTATATGTGTATACATTTACACTTGAAATTATTATGCGCTGTAATTCCATTCAATTATTTTTGGCAACTTGGTAAAACTCATGACGTTATTCAATTATTTCTCTATACATGAGCTTATCGATCTGTAAATTTTAGCAATAAATATTTATCAGTTTTTAGAAGGCTGGAACAATATCAGATTGTAGGGGGAAAAATCATAATAGCAAGTATATTAGTGAAAACAACAGTGGTGAAGTGCCAACGAGGAAAGAAAATATATATGTACATTGAGGTTTACAAATATAACAGACTAAACCATATACAGAAAGTAAGGCAAACACAATTAAAAATATTTAAGTGGTACATATAATCAAACTGTTAATGCACGTCTAAACATTATAGATGTTAATTTTAAAAGGATTTAATAAACATGTGCATGTGGGGGCAAAGGTAGTCGATCACAGTCCAAACCTAGGAAGGGAGCAAAGTATCGGTGAACTTACCGCTTCTATTTTGGCTTGTCAAGCAGCAGGTGAGATGAAGCAGAAGACTCAGGAGTTGCAGAAGATAGTTATTGCTTTTTTGTGGGCAGGTCCTACTTCATCCTGCAAGTGTTTAAAATTCGGTGTTTGGAAAACTAAATATGCAGAAATTTTCAATCAAATAGGGGAAGAGTGAACCTTGTACGATATGTCCACAAAATCAACCCCAGCTGCTCTACAGAATAGTTCCCTCCAGAGATGATTCCAAGAACCGAAGGAACATGCATATGGGTACAATCAAACAAATATGAATAACTTTACCCTTGGGATACTGAGCCAAACTTCATGAAACACAATATCCACTGCATTACAATTTTGGACTCATAACATTAACCTACAAAATACAAACCAACACATATAGTATTACAATCAATTTGCACTGGCAGTAGTTAAGATGCAGCCTTGCAAACCACATGTTGATAATAAATAAAGCATGCAAATAACTATACCTGAGTTGGAAAATAGTAATTTCTAAATGTACTTAATTTGTAGCTGATAAATCACTACCAAATTCCTAATAGCAAATTACTAAAGGCATTCATGGACTCATAGAGGCAGTAAACTCATCTCCAACTTTATCTCAGCTATTGCAAGAATTTTTATATTACGCCAAAATACATAGCAACATGTCATGCCTCTTTAAATTCAGTGTGAATCCCTAAAGTTAACTGTTCATATAATCACTTTTAGAGAAATCCCACTACGACAATTGCAGCTTGCCCTCTAATAAATAGTTGGTAGAAGATTTCCCACTTCATTATCTTAATCTTACAACACCAAGAACTAACAGTGCACCACAAAGAATAAGACCAAAACTAAAAATGGTGTATGTTTCTAAGCGAGCATCAGAAGTTTAACAACCCGGAAAATCTGAACCAATTTAAAATTTTTATTTTGGCAATTTTAATGAATTTGAATATTTAAAATGAACTATTTCAAATAATTACGACGAGAAATTTATTTTGAATAGAATTAGAATGTATATATTTATTTGAATCGATGTTAGAATATAAATATTTATTTTTAATTATAAAAGGAATTGAAAATGGCGCGGTAGTTTGAAAATTCGATTTCAAATTTCAAACGAACGTACATGATTCAAAATAATTCGGATTTTAGTGAAACCAAAAAAAAATAGAATCTATTTGAAAATATCTTTATAATGAACCCAAAAAATCAAAATTTCATAATGGGGATAAAAAGTTAAGCCCAGTTGAAAATTTCGGAATAATCGCTATGGAAAATATAGCCCTTAAAAATGGAAATTTTGCAATCGACCTCCGTTTTCGACGAAACCACTTTTGTTGGATCCGGGATGTCTAATTATTTCTAGATTCCAATTTCCATAATATTTGGAATCAGTACGTGAGCGTGGCGAAGTAAAACGTGTTTTGACAGTTTCAGTCAATTTGGATCGACCAGAAAATGATCATTTTTCAAACGGTCTCCAAATTAGACGAAATTAGTTTTGTTAGGACCATATCATCAATACGAAGATAGAAAATATTTTTCGGGAATTTTTAGAGTCCGTATGTGGCCCTGGTAAATTGAAGTGTGCGTTTAAATTCAATATATAGATTTATATTTTGATTTTGACGGAAACCGATCGAAACAGCCAAACTGGCTTATGATACATATCCCATTGTGTTCGGAATGTGGGTAATTAGTTATGGACGACAGTCGGTGGGTTCGATTTCGAGTTCGAAATAAAAGGTTACTTTTTAGGAATAATCAAATATATATATATATATATAATATAGAAAAGGGGGTCAACCCCTTTCCTCTTCTCCACAACCCGACATCGGGTTTAATAAAAAAAAGAGAACGCGGGGGAGGGGGATCACCGCCGCCGTGGTCCCAGGGGCGCCGTGCATCCGGCGCCGCCACTAGAGGGAACCGCCCCTCCAGCTCTCCTCCTTCTCCTCCCTCCTTCCTCCTCTGATGCGCAAGCCCCAAAACCGTCGTGCCCTACCTCCGCCCTCGCTCTGACCTCCGGCGTGCCACCGCGGTCAAACGCCCCTCCTGTCGCGACCTCCCTCTTCTCCTCCACCCTCCCTTAGCTAAAAATCACCAAAACCCCCTTCTTCCAGTCCAGCGAGCGCCATTTTGCCCT
The DNA here is from genome assembly GCA_030737875.1 of Allium sativum. Taxonomy (NCBI): domain Eukaryota; kingdom Viridiplantae; phylum Streptophyta; class Magnoliopsida; order Asparagales; family Amaryllidaceae; genus Allium; species Allium sativum. The sequence goes on from CM060916.1 coordinate 479,439,888, forward strand.
CTCCGACGAACGATGGAATAAAAGGTAATTTTTAAATTTTGTTATTTTAGTTATTTTTATTTTCTTCGATGTAAATAAAAATAGGATAATTATTTGTGAGAAAGTTTAGATTTTTATTAAAGTATCTCGTAGTAAAGTTTATATTTTTATATGAAGTAAAAATTGTTTTTTAACTTCAAAAAGATTCGATTTTTAACTTCAAAAAGATTTGATTTTTCATTGTAGAAAAAAAAATTAGATTTTCATTTTGAAAGTATCGGTATAAAAATTGGTTTTTTTTATATGAAGTATCAGTATAAAAATATGATTTTTATTATTTGAAAAGAAGAATAAAAATGTGATTTTTATTTATTAGAATGGCGCGTTAAGAATATTATTTTATTATATGAAGACCGATATAAAAATTGGATTTTTATATATGAAGTAGCGAAATAAAATTGTGATTTTTATTTATATGAAGTTCCATTATAAAAATGTGATTTTTAAAATAAACATCGTATTAAAAATATGATTTTTTACTATGAACAGCGGGAAAAGATAGCGATGGTATCGAAATCAAAATGGAATCCTTACCATTTAGAAGGAAAGAATGACAGAGTGGATCCCAAATGTGAGAAAACTCCTCACTTTAAATTTATTTTCTAGTTGAAATATATACTAGGATGCAGATGGTGCTTAGCAGCACCCGACACCCGTCGTCCACAGACCATGGACGACTTGTTTGTTTGTTTGATTTTGTTGTGAAAGTTAATTGTGTGATGTGGAATGTTATAAATATTTTATAGTTATAAATATTTTATAGTTAAAAATATAATTTTTAACGTGAATAGGAATAAAATAAATATTTATAAACAAATCGGACGATTTGTTTATGTACACACATTTGACTGATATTGATTGGGACGATAAATTTTACACATCGCCCAACTGCACAAATAAAACCTGTGTTTGATTGTTTGAAATACCACATGGGTATTGTGATGATATATGACATACACTAATCCCAATATTTAGTTGTATGTCGATCGATTGATTGACATGCTGTTATAAGTGTTAAATATTTATATTTAATGCTTATGCGGTGTAGAATGTACTATGAATGATGGTTGACTGTGTTTGATTGTTGTTATATACATGTGTGTATGAAACTATATAAATCAAATTATATGGTGATTGACTGTGTCTGATTCCAGTTCAGAAAGAATGAATATTTTAAAATAACGATTATTTTAAAATAACGAATATTTTAAAATAATATTCAGTAAAAGATCAAAATTTGATTTTGATGTCCGAATTGGGATGGACACGAAAATATTTAAATATATAAAGCCGTGTTGATTAGATTAGCGCCATTTGACGTGAACGATATTTATATCGATTTTATTCATTTTTGTTATGAACATCGAAAAGCAACTGCTTTCAAAATATCATGTTTTGAAAATACTATCATTTATATATCGATGATATGAAATATTCAATTTTGATTTGAAACTGAATATGAAGTTGAAATCGTTTTGAAGACGAATTTAAAACAATTTATAAAATACGTTATAAATGGAAATCGATGATATATATATATATTATGTATATATAATGGCCTGAATATAACTCGCCGCGCTGCAGCCGTTCGCGAATTTCGACCTTTGACTTCGTGCGGACATTACGGGAGATCCGACCGTCAGATTCTCCTAAAACCGGAACCGTTGGGTTTGTATCGAAAAGAGATTTCCAACGAATATTAGAGATTTGAAATCTAATGGTTGGATTTGGAATTATGTCCAAATCAAATTTGGAAAAGGTCGTTGTAAGTGCAGTTCGATGGCCGTTTATGGAAATCAACTGTACGGGCCTTGATAAAATTATTAAAAATGTTAATAATTTGTGTAAAATCATAATAAATGATTTGGAAAGAATTAGGATGAAAAATTCCATATTTGAAAAGATAAAAATATATTTTTATCGAAATGAACTAGTTATGAACTAGAATTTTAATCGAATATTTTGAAAATAAATAAATTGGATTTGAAATGGTTTTAAAAATAACCAAGATTTCCAATATATAATTTGGAATGGATTTGAATCGAAATTATGCTCGGAATATTTCGATATTGGATTTCATGATCATACGGATATTGTGGAGGAATTTGGAAGATATATATATCGTTATTCCAATACGGTATTTGTTGGTTTCAGAATTTGGTATTGAATATAAGCCAATTTATTTTCTATTCAGATACTTGTATTTAATATCAAATTTGATTTTGGGTTTGTCGTGAATGGTATCTTTAATAATAGTGTTCTTAAACCCAATGGAGTTAAGAAAATTAGAATCTGACTGGAGATTAGTTAAGTTGAATGGTTTCCTAGGTCTTGATCTGATGTTGGTTTCGGCCTTCGGGGTTAATACTTAGGGAATTGTTCACTTCCTAATTTATGGTTAGAAACTGATGTGATTTTGTGTTTGTCGTGGATGGTGTCTTCATTAACACTGCTCTTAAACCCAGTTTAGAAAATATTAAATCTTTTTATTTAGATTTAATGAAGTATACCAATTAATTAATATTTAATTGAAATCGAATTGAAATTGTTCTTTGGGTTTATCGTGAATGATGTTTTAAATAACACTTGTTCTTTAACCCGATTACCAATGGAACGAGATTTTGGGTTGTTGTGAATGGTATCTTTAATAATACTGTTCTTAGACCCAATGGAGTTAAGAAAATCAGAAACTAACTGGAGATTAGTAAAGTTGAATGGTTTCCTGGGTATTGATCTGATGTTGGTTTCGGCCTTCGGGGTTAATACTTAGGGAATTGTTCACTTGCTAATTTATGGTTAGAGGTTGATGGAATGGAATATGATTTGGGTTTATCGTGAACTGTGTTTAAAATGACATTAGTTCTTTAACCTAGTTAAAGACAGGATAGGATTTCCCAAGTTAAACAATCGTTAATATTGTGTTTTGGGAAGATTAAAACCAAGTGGAGTTTTAATGCATCTTTAAGTAGATTGAAATGATATCCAAAGGAAGATTAAAGAATAAATTTAAAGAATTTATCTTTCATAAAATTAATGGGAACCTTTCCCAAAGCATGTGAATATTTGAATAAAAGAATATTCAGAATTGGAATGAGGCGTATGTTGTGGTTTATAGCACTTGTTTATTATATATGTGAGTTATTCGGAAAGGCCGGGTTTATACCCATTCTGAATAACTGATTCGACGATATGTCGATGATGAAGACGGTGGTTGAAGACCGGAGGTCTTCACATCGTTTGGATGATTACTGATGTTTTGATTGGGTTGTACACCCAAGCCGAGGTAATAAGTGGTGATCGTCCAGGTGTACTTGGAGATCGACGGATATGCGAGGACCTCTCCCCTGTATTGGACATGTGGGGGAGGAATAAGGTGCCTCCGGTTTCGTTCAGACCCAAAACGGACTTGTAAATGGATTGTGTGTCTGACATTGAATTTTATTCTATGCTGATTGATTTCTATTAAATATATATTTATTTGGCGGTGGAGAATTTTTCTCTTGCTTAACGCCCTTCTCTGAGACGTACAAGCTCATAGGTTATATATCGATAAATATCAGTCGCATGGCATGAATTGCCTGTGTGACATGCTGAGATGCAGTGATCAGGGCTTTTGTTGAAAAGCAGAGTCTTTAGGTAGATGATCAAAGCACGACTTTAATACAGCGTAGCTTTGTGTATGGCGTTAATTCGCGAGCCTCACACCTCGGTATGAGTTAAAAACGGGATAAGGACCGCTGGGAGAACACGACGTTTCTTTCTAGTTATGGGTGGTGTCAGCGTTTTACTAGCCCTGACATTGTTGATTATTACACCTTTGTGGATGTTGGAATGCGAGGCGCCTCGAATATATCGGTCTCTTCGGAGCCGATGGATAGGTCCGATAGGACCGGGAAACGTGTGTTGAGGAATTGCCAATCCACTCACGTAAGTGTGGACCAGCCCAGCCGATTCCAAGGGTTCTCTACGGGGAATCCTGAGTGTCTCGAAGCCAGTGAGGAGCTTGCCACTTGCCTCGACTCATGACGGAAATCCAGTTTCCAATACGTGATATTTCGGTTTTATTTGTAAATCCTAGTATGGCGACATAGTGGGATGGGGCACTATGCTGTCTATGATTGATACATTTATATTTGAAGTTGTTTTTCATACACTTTACACTATAATAGTTTTGAAATGATTTGTTTTAAGCGTACCAAGCATGTTTGGCTATTATAAGGTAAAACTCTATCCTCCGGCTTGTGTTGCATTGTGTGATGGGACCTTATAATAGCTTCATTTTTCCAAAAAGTATTGCGTTGTTTATTCTATGCACTAGTATTCTTGGGAGGAAACCCATTCCATGTTATACGGCGTGGTCCCTTGAATTACTCTCCTTTAAAATAAAGTTTTAAATAACTGTTTTAGTTCTCACACCAGTCACATGACTGACCTGGAGTTTATTGTTTTAACCTAAACTCTGGGTGCCCTATTTTCCACACGGGCAGCTTGTAGTTTTGGTTTTGCAGATTTATATTCACAGGATCCTGGTTTACAGCTGGAACGATATTCAGAAAGCTCTGTTTCCGTGTATCTCTTTCAGTTGTGTTTTGTATTATTTTCCACTGATATGTAATGTAATTTAATTCTCTGATATTTTTCTGATGTGTAATACTTATTCGTACTCTATATATTCTTGTATTCTGATGGAATTGTTGTAATTAACAATGAAATGTTCTTCTGTTTGTGACCCCATGTGGCTTGTTCTCAACCCGATCCGGGCTTTCCTTCATGGGGGAGTTCGGGTCGTCTCAAGAAGTAAACCAACATAAAGAAAAGCGCATGCTACATTTTACAAATGGTTGCATGAAAATGAGCATACATCCACGGAAAGAAGCAGTTAGCATATAAAAGCTATCATTTGAACATATATTCTAAAAACTGACAGAGGTTAATGTGTACGTAGAAAATGTAAAATAATGTATAGTAGACTCATGTAGCAAGACCTGACAGTGAATATAAATTCATTCTAAATGCTCGTTGTATATATCATGCTTGGTAAATATCCGATACGTACAACCTTCCATCACATATATTTCCATGGTTAACACATTAAGCAATAATATCCATGAAGTGGATGGTCTACATGACAATAGATGAAACTTAAGGAAATATTTACCCAACTAACAATAGCTTAACCATAAGAAGAGTAAGAAATAACACTGATTAAAATAGTTGATAACTAATAGTATTTGCCATTTATCGTAAACTATATTTAAAAAGTTATTCAACGTATGCCTTATCTTCTAATATATATGATTGCATAATTAAAGTGCTTAAATTAAGAATAGCAGCATAAATACATTATTATGGATTTTGAATACTCACAGCCATAAATTAATCAAACCTAAATGAAAATATATTTATGGAAATAAATGAATAGGGAACACCAATGCTACTATGCAGCTACGATAGCAACATAATTATGACTGGTGTCAATATATCACTATATTATATGTTACATGATGCACTGTTTGATCACTATTTATAAAATTATACCAAATAAATGAGATGAAAATGTAGCTATGTTTAGGATTAGTCATTGCAGGCCTCATTTATTACCCGTTAACTATGATTTAATAATTACATGTGGATGTGAGAAACATGTCAAAATTATTGAACTTAATTTCTTTATCAGATCCACATATCTATATGAAATACTTTTGTTGTTTAATTTCTATTTCAGATGCATATGCCAGAAGAAGCAAAATTTTATAACAAATTGGTTTAATATTTGGGCTAATGATATCAATATAATGGGTAATGAATGACATAAATATATTCACTGACAATGCTCATTTCTAATGTTTGGCAAAATGTTTCTAGGAGATGCTAGAGTTTCACACTTTTTTTATGAGTTGGTGTTGATTTTCTCAATTCTCCATGTCTAAATTCAAGGAGAAATGAAAGTCCTCTTTAGCAATTGTAGGCAAGTTCAAGCTTTAATTCAGAGTCTTGCTATATATTTAATGATCCTAGCAACTAAATATTTATGCAAAATTTAATGATGGCATGGAAATGAAAAAGGTCAGTATATTCAAATTTTGAAATTTCCAATTAATCAGACAATACCAATATTCAAAGACTAAATGTGATGAAATTAATATTACCAACATCTCAATAGAATTTATTCAATCAAATTGTAAATTATTTGAAATTTTATGTAAATAAGAATAACATAAAAATATCAATATTTAAAACATACTCCAAAATCGAATTTTCAACAGTAATCTAATTTTGTATCTTCAGTGTATGTCCATGCATTAACATTCACATAAAATTTCCCCCATACTTGAAATTATGCGAGGACATGAAACACATGCTCAAAATATATGGGAGCAAGCTCATTTGGAAAGTTTAGAATATTGCATTTTTAAATTCAAATCTAATGGTAAATCTTTTTCATTTTATAATGGCACTACTGGGTAAACAATAAAAATTGGGTTGATTGGTTTGGTATATTTGTCAATTCACTAATGAATCAGAAGTAAAAAAAAGGTTGCAAAACAGAAACAAGGCGTGTTTCAGAACAGAAAGATGTTTCAAGACACTATAGACATTTGATACATACGCATGATCCAGCCTGAGTGATGAATCTTCTCACCCTTCTTGCAGTACGCTGACATGGACAATGATTAGATCCAAATTGAATTTTGACTAAACAAAAAAAAACTGAATTTTTACTTTGAAAAAATTAACCACTCCTCAAAATTCAAGAACCAACCCTAACAATAAAACAAAAGAAAACTATGTTTCAAATTTTCATCCAGCATTCGACATTCCAGATATTATATTCTTGAAGTTAATTGGAAAATATCGTTTCCAGTGCAATCAATTCAAATTCAACCTTATTTAAAAAATCCATGCCTAAGTAGTTAAATTGAACACTTGAATCCAATTCGCAGTGCTTGATCAAAAAAGTTAGACGCAGAAACAAAACCAAAAATAATACCTAAAATAGAAAAGATTAAACGAGACATAGATTACATAAGCAACTGAGTGGCTGAGGAGGAGGCAAACAGAATGCGGATGAGATACAACAACAACAAAGCCATATATCCCAAACAAGTTGGGGTTGGCTAGATATGGAACCCAAAATTAAAATAAAATAAAATTAATAATGATAATATATATATAAAGGGTTTAAAATAACCAATCAAATAAAAAGTCGTCCGATAAAGGGTTTTTCTAAATAATAATAATAATAATAATAAGTAAAAATGTTCAATAAAAGTGAAATAAAATCTAAAATAGTAATAAAAAGTAAAAAGGTTCAGTAAACGTGAAATAAAGTCTTTAAAAAAAAATTTATGGTTCTGGTACATGGATTGCCAATTTCCATGCACTCCTATCAACTACCAGCTCTTCCGATAAACTCCAGCTACTTAAATCTCTCTTTATTATCTCCTCCCATGTCATTTTAGGTCAACCTCTACCTCTCTTTGGGCCTTCGGTGCGGCCTAGAATTCCAGCGCGTACAAGTGCATCGTATGGTCTACGTTGGATATGTCCAAACCATCTCAAGAGGTATTGGACTAACTTCTCTTCAGTAGGTGCAACTCCAAGTTTTTCCCGAATATTCTCATTTCTAATCCGATCTCGTCTGGTTTGCCCACAGCTCCAACGCAGCATTCGCATCTTTGCTATACTTATCTTCTGGACGTGTTGCCTCTTAGTAGGCCAGCATTATGCACCATATAACATTGCAGGCCTGATTGCTGTCCTATAGAACTTTCCTTTAAGCTTCTGAGGAATCTTCCGATCACAGAGAATGCCATATGTAGTCGCCATTTCACCCATCCTGCTTGAATTTTAAAACGAACATCCTTATCAATCTCTCCATCAAACTGCAATATAGATCCTAAGTATCGAAACGATTCCTTCTTGGGTACTACTCTACCGGCCAGGGTAACATCTCAGTCATCTGACCTGACACTGCTAAACTCACACTTCATATACTCTGTTTCAGTTCTGCTAAGCCTGAAACCCTTTGATTCCAAGGTCTCCCTCCATAACTCTGGTTGTCGATTAACCCCTATTCTACTTTCATCAATCAACACAACATCATCGGCAAAGAGCATACACCAGGGAATCTCCCTTTGTATATTTTTTGTGATTTCATCCATCACTAATGCAAAAATATAGGGGCTCAAAGCCGAACCTTGATGTAACCCTATGTTAATTGGAATGTCTCTGGTCTCACCATCGCATGCTGTAACACTAGTCACAACCCCCTCGTACATATCCTTAATAAGGGTAATATACTTTGACGGCACTCTCTTCCTTTCTAGCGCCCACCACATAACCCTCCTCGGCACTCTGTCATAAGCTTTCTCCAGGTCAATAAAAACCATGTGGAGATCAGTCTTCTGCTCCCTGTATCTCTCCATAAGTTGCCTAACCAAGAAAATTGCCTCAATGGTTGACCTTCCAGGCATAAAACCAAATTGATTCCTAGAGACACTTGTCAACCTCCTCAAACGCTGCTCGCAAACTCTCTCCCAAAGCTTCATTGTATGACTCATAAGCTTAATTCCTCTATAGTTTGTGCAACTTTGAATATCTCCTTTATTCTTGAAGATTGGAACTAAAATGCTTCTCCTCCACTCATTTGGCATTTTGTTTGATTTGAAAATATGGTTGAACAACTTAGTTAGCCATTTTATCCCTGCATCTCCACACCTCAATAGGAATATCATCAGGCCCTACCGACTTGCCTGATTTCATACGTTTCAACGCCCCCTTTACCTCAGCTTCTTGAAATCTCCGCACAAAATGTCTATTGGTGCTATCGGCTAAGTCTTCCAACTCGATCGAATGCGGATGAGATGATGGCAAATTAAATGACGATGGCGACAGAACGAGGAGAAGGCAGAACCCTAGGAGGCGCGTCGTAACAATTTGGGCAATCAATTGTCGGGTCGAAAGAATAAGTGAATAAAAGTGTACTGGTATAAATGAATACGTGAATAAACCGAAGTTACCATGCCATCCCCTTTATTTTATTTTATTTACATCATTACCAGACGTTGTAACGGTTATAACCATGATTATCAGTTATAATGGTAATAACTGTGATTAATTAGTAACAGATATAACTGTTACTACATGGAATGTGGAAAGTGTGACAAAATAGGTTGTTTGGTGTAGTAAGGCTTCTTCTGTTCATTTTCTACTTGCTGGCAAACTAATCATCGAGCTACAAACTCTGCTACATCTTTCTTCATCCCGACCCAAAATAAAATCCTCTTCATGTCTTTGCACATCTTATCGCCGCCCGGATGGTTAGTCATCCTAGAATGATGGGCTTCCTCAAGGACCGTCCTCAACAAATCCCCAAAACTAGGAACACAAAGTCTCCCATCTTGTTGTAGCTCCCTCTGTTATCTGTGGAATATCTACTGAGGTGACTAGAAACCTCCTCTTTACTGAGCCTATCCAAGATGTCCGCTATCTGTGGGTCCTCTCGCTTCGAAGATCCTATCTGATCCATAAGAGTTGGTCGTATCTCTAAGGATGCAAATAAACTAGGTGTAAGATCCGTAGATGGCCTAAAATTGAAGGTCGATATGTACTCCAAACTCCGCCTCTCTATGAATAGAGGAGTCAGAGTCATCCTATGGCCACTCAACGCGTCCACCACTACATTACCCTTGCCAGGGGTATAAACAATCTCAGAGTCATAGGACGCTAGGAACTCCATCCATCTCTGCTGTCTCAAATTGAGATCCTTCTGCAAGAACAAATACTTGAGCGACTTATGATCCATGTATAACTCGAACCTCTCTCCAAGGAGATAATGGCACCAAGTCTTAAGTGAGAACATTATAGAAGCCAACTCTAAATCATACGTAGGGTAGTTCTTCTCATGAACTCTCAACTTTCTACTGCCACAACATACTACCCTTCCCTCTTGCATCAAGACGACACCAAGGCCTGTACCACATATATCAGTGTACACTATGAACACCTTGCTCCCATCAGGCAATGTGAAGACTGAGGCTATTGTCAGAGTCTCTTCAACCGCTTAAAAACGTCCTCACAGTCAATACTCTAAGAAAAGGCCAAATTCATCTTTGTCAGTCTAGTGAGTGGGGCTGATATCTTTGCGAAGTCCTTAATAAACTTTCGATAATAACCTGATAAACCAAGAAAACTCCTCACCTCTATTGCATTCTTTGGAACCTACCAATCTTAAACTGCAACTACTTTCGCGAGATCCACCGCTACCCCATCCTTGGAGACCACATGCCCAAGAATCTCACCTTCTTTCTCCAAAAGTGACACTTAGAGAATTTCGCCTTAAGCTAGTGTGCTCTGAGAGTCCTCAAAACCTTTCCTAAATGTAGGACATGCTCTTCCTCGCTCTTCGAGAAAACCGGGATGTCAACCACAAAGATCACCATGAACTTATTCAGAAACTCCCTAAACACCCTACTCATTAGATCCAGTAAATACGTGGGTGCGTTCATCAATTCAAATGACATGACTAACCACTTAAAGAAGCCATCTAGAGTTCTGAAAGCGGTCTTGTCTATACTGTCCTCGGCCACCCTCAACTGATGAAATCTCATGGTCGGATCCAACTGCGAGAAAATAGATGTGCCAACAAGTTAGTCAAACAGATCGTCAATCCTCGGGAGTGGTTGCCTATTCTTCTTAGTGAGGTTATTCAACTCCCAGTAATCCACAGATAGGAAAAGCGAGCAATCCGCCTTAGTTGCAAAGACGACTGGAGCACCCCATTTTGATATACTTCGCCTTATGAACACCTTCACAAGTAGCGCCCCTACTTGCTTGCTAAGCTCCCTCCTTTCCTTAGAAGCTACGTGGCGCATAGGCAATGCGACTGGCTTTGCATTATCCTCCAAGTATATCCAGAAATCAATCTTACGCCTTAGAGGTAATCCCCGAACCTCATCAAAAATATTCGGATATTCATAGACTATAGGTACAGATCGAAAATCATTGGCAGAAGCATCAAGTGATTCTAAAAAGCTAAGCATGATAGACCCCTTTGGGTCACAAGAAATCACAAGAGCCCTCCCTCGGCAAGTCAAAAGTCTAACGACCCTCCTCTCACAGTATATGATGGTATCATACATGGCTAGCCAATCCATCCCTAGAATTAGACTATAGCCCATAAAACCAAGCACATACGCTTCGCTCTCGAACTTGACGCCTAAAACAGATATCCTCAAACCCTGACATATCATAGACAGACGAGTCATGCCCCCAATGGGGTTTGAGACGATAACGGAATCAGAAATAATACTAGAACTAAGGTGTAGAGACTCAACCACAGAATCAGATATAAAAGAGTGAGAAACATCAAAATCAAAAAGAGTCCTAAGTGGATGATCGAAAAGGGAAATCAAACCTTCGATAGAAATTTTCCTACCTCTGTCCAGTCCATTAGCCTCGAGAGCATGTACCTACCCTCCAGAAGGTCCTGCCTTTGCCCCTGCCCTAGCTTCTTCGGGCACTACGTAGTATAGTGTCCAACTTCGCCACCGTTGATGCAAGCATTATTCCTTTTTCTGCAATCCTTGACTAGATGCCCTGGCTTCTTCTTGTTCAGAGCTTTGTTGTTTTTCCACCCTTCTTTTGTGGTTCTTTCTTGGGCCACACTTTCTTGTTTTGAGTCTCATCCATCTTAACCTCTTTCTTTTCATCTTTGCCCTCTTCGTGCATCAATGCCATGTCAACAAGCCTCCCAAAAGTCACCCCCATCGGTATATGAGACAATGCCAATGCTTGGAGAGGTTGATTCAATCCTCTCGTGAACCTTAAAGCTTTCTTATGCGGGGTATTCACTAGTTCCAGCCTAAACCTTGCCAACTGATTGAACTTATTGACATACTCTTTAACAAACATACTTCCTTGCTTAAATGCCAAGAATCTCTCCATTTGCATACCCCCTTCTGCCTGAGAAAGAAGCTTCTCCACGAATATCTATCGGAAATCAGCCCAAATATCAACTGACGCCCTACTTGCGTCACCTCCCACCAAAACAAAGCCTCGTCCTTAAGCTGCCATGCAGCCAACTGTATCTTGCTACGGTCGTCGACATCAAAAATCCAAACAAATTCTCTGTCTCTCGCAACAAATTCGGTGCTTCCACAAAGATTTCAGTTCCACAAAATGGTTTTCCCCCATAGCACAGAAGTCCTAAGAAATCTTAGAGAAATTATCTACTCGCAGAGGTGGAGGAACTGCGGCTGTTTCTAGGGGAGGGGCATCTCCTTGGCCTCTGACAAGTGTTGTGGCCTCAAGATCTCTACGAAACCAAGCCGATATCGGAACGCCCTTGGGAAGATTTGATTCCCCAGACATGTTGAAAAGAAAAGGAAAGCGATTCAAACAGAGAATCCGAAAGATATTTTATATGGCTTTGGGGAATATGTTTTTCAAAAACAGACTTCTGTTTGAAAATACTTTATTTTTGAAAAAAAAATTAAAATTTTTATTCGATCTTGTAACCTTTAGCTCTGGTACCAAATATGACACCCCACGCCCGTTAATGTCACTCTTTATCAGAATGCATTGAATTTCGTGAAGCACTATAGGTAAACAGAAGCAGAATCTAACAAGATAGATATAAAAATAGCAGTAGAAATTTAAAACTTCATTATTCAGTAGAAAAACATTATAGTCTCAAAACTAGTTACAACATAAAGCTAAAATATTGAAACCAATTACATCAAACCCTTGCACTAAAAACCAACAGAGTACAGAAATGCCAAATCATAAATTCTATGTATAACTTTATAAATTTTTTGGGAATCTCATTTCGGCCTTTTAAGTTTATTTGGAAATCTAATTCTCCTCCTAAAGCTAAATTTTTAATGTGGTTAATAATTCATAAGAAACTTAATACGATTGAGCTTCTAAAGAGGAAGAATATCATTTTTGAAGTAAAATGTTATTTTTGTAATCTTTTGAATGAGGATGTGGATCATTTATTTTTCTCATGCAATTTCACAAATTATATATTTTATATGGTCTTAAGGATATTTGTTCTTGATTGTCCTAATTCTTTTAATAGTTGCGTTGATTATTGGAACTCTTATAGATTTGCTTATAATGTTAATAAAAGATACATTTTAGATTCTTTAGTCACTATCATAAGTTGGTTCATTTGGTTTGAGAGAAATTGGAGATCTTTTCATTCTAATTCTGTTTCTACGGATAATCTAATTATTAAAATAGTTTATTTTTGTTTGGATTGGATGTCTAATTCACATTACAAACTATTTGGGAAATTGGGCTTTGAGAGTTTTTTGATTAAGGTTAGATTTAATTTGAATTTATTTATTAGAATCAGCAGTTTTTTTCGTAATAGATATCGCATTGGTTGGTAATTTATTTTATTTAGTTTTTTCCTGTATTTTTCTTCTACACAAATATGTATGGTATATACATATGTATTTATGTATATATATATATGCTTATATAATATATATATATATATATATATTTATACATATATATTTCCATATATATGTGTGTGACAAATTACTAATAGTTTGTCGAGCTTTTCACAGATTCAGGTTGTTGATTAAGAGGAAGTACTTAGCGGATAGCTGGATGGATCGGTAGCAGTTGTTGTGGGGGATGTTTTTATAGCTAGTCTTGGTGTGTTATATTTGGTCGATTTTTGCTTACCGTTGGTTATTTTGACGTGTTTTGCTAGTATTGGAGTAGATATACTTTAATATCGGGTGGTGGTCTTGCCAAAATTCGATATTGAAGTATGATGGGCGGTGGTTTATCCGGAGCTAATCTATCTACATCCTTTACATTTATATACCGGAGACTGGTATTATGTAGATGGATTTTGTACTCGTTTGCTATATATATATATATATATGTGTGTGTGCTCTCTTCTTTTCAGAAGATCACACATTTTGTTTGTCAAAAAAAATCCCCAATAATAGCCATAATAAAGTAGACAAGTCGTCGAAGCGATACGTCAAAGCAAATTCAGATCTAAGCAGAAATAGAAGAGAGGGTCCTAATCACGCCTAGGCGTTCCCACCCTGAGAACCCAGGGAGGAAGAAAGAGAGAGAAAAGGAAATAAAAAGGCTTAAACAAAAAGTCTGGCGAGTCCAGTGACTTTTAGCATATAAAGAGATAAAAGTGTCTTGACAGGCATATAAGACTGGATGAGAGACAATAGTATCATATAACAAGTATAAACTACATGATAAGCAGAATAAATAGAGTAGACTATGCTTTTCAAATACTTTTCTCTACACCAATACTAGTATAATAGATATGTGACAGGATTAGGTGTTCCTTAATATAGCAGAAACATAATGGCAGTTTAAGGTGTACCCTAGTTTCATAACGGGGTTTTCCCTAAATTGAAATAACAGGTACCTTAATAGAAATAACGGGTGTTACCCAAATAGAAATAACGGGTACCTAAACAGAAAACAGAGAGGACTAAATGTACCCTAATTATTATCCCAAGCGATCAGTTCCCTAATGTGTAAATACCATGTGTCGGTCCCATAGTAGGGTGTACTACTTCCTAAAGTGGCACATACAGAAGGACACAGACCTATTTACTGGTGCTACAACGGCTTTTCTTCCCCCACATACTGGACCCATGCACGCACATGACTTCATTGCAACACACCTGTATACATCCCCATTCAGATGAACCTCTTACAATCAGTTCAGTATGCATGCCCTGACCCCTACCTAGTGCGGGGTCCCCTTTTAATACCAGAATGGGTTACTAACTGATATGGGCCCCATACAGCAGATGACACAAGTCGAACCCCTAAACTTGTGTCTCCGTATTAACTAGGATTTTTAACAGATTTAGCCTTACAGATTTACAGGTTCTCTTAACCCCCACAGATTAATAGGTTAAGTTTTACAGGTTAACAGGTTTATGTTACCTCAACAGATTAAACATATTTACTTAACCCCAACAGATTGAACAGGTTTACTTAACCCCAACAGATTAAACAGTTTAACAGGTTCACATAACCTAAACATATTAAATTAGTTCCACAGGTTAAGTATACACAGCTTCATTACATGTTCCAGTTAATCCTCAAATTAAGCCTACATATTTACATGTTCAAACACCCCAAGTTTTAGTCATGTTCCTCAGTACAAGATATGCCCCCAAATGTTCAATCATATTTCACAGTACAAGATATTCCCCGAATTTTACCCTCTTTTATTTTCATTCCCAAACATTCCTTAATTGTCTCAATTTCGTTCATATGCAAATCTCTTACGAGATTGGCCTAGGCTTGAAGGTAGCCTAAGCTTATAAAATAAAAAGGAATAAAAGAGGGAGAAGAACAGAAATAGGCATATAAGAACAGAAATAGGCATACAATAACAACCAAACAATAGAATTGGTGTATGGAAAAGTACATGTAATTATAGAAAAACTGTTAGATATGAATCAAAATAACAGGCATAGGCTCAGATCCTGTTTTATTAACATGTCAAGGTTACTATTAAATATTTATATTTAAAAGCAATATGAACTTACAGAGATTGGATTTAAAGAACATAGAATAATATGCTGATGTCGCAGAAGAGATTGTTGTACATGTTAGGTAAAAATTATCTTTATTCAATCCAAGTTTCGGCAGCATCTCCCCATCTTCATTTTATATTTTTGGAACAAGAGTTTGAAGAAGAAGTATGATTTATTTGATAGGAATGCATGCCTTTATATTGAGTTCACAAGACAATCCTTAACCGTCAGATCTCTGCTTTTAAATCAAACCATTCAGAAAATAATGAACCTGTTTAACAAATACCTAAAGAAACAAAAGATTGTATTCGACCAGATCAGGGTTGGGTCTACCCATCCCCACCTGGGTTGACCCCTAGGTCGACCCACCTCCACCCGAGTCGACCCATAGTTCGAGCCAACCTGGCGTGGGTCGACCCTTAACAAGTCCGCTTCCTGCCTTGTATTCCCGCTTCATTTCTTTGATTTATTTTAAATTCTAGTTTGTTTATTTATACATAAGTCTCTTATATGTATACAAACTTCTAACCTTCATATCTTTCCCATACGATATACGTTTTATGCAAACTTGGAGTTATCTGAACCAGAATTCCGAGATGAACACAATGGTACAATCTGTTTTACTTAACTCTCAATAATAAATTAAGTATCCCTTTAGATTACTAATGTTCTATAAAATTACAGGGTGTTACAATATAGCAGAAAATTAGTAGGCCATGGCTTAGGCGCTTGAGATGTCCATTCGCAGAATTAGGTTGGAAGCTTCAAAATTTGTTTAGGGCTCGTCTTAAAGATGAGCGATCGTGCAATATCAAAGTAGGAAATAAGAGGTCAAATATAGGAACAAGGCGGAAGGGGGTCTTTTCCTTAGCCATGTGCAACATGCAGTATTTGAATAAGCAATAAGAGATTCTATGTTCTTATGGCAATGATTGATAAGGTGCCCAGTCCTATAGGGTCTGCTGTTAAATTCAAAGTAGGCAGTAAGTAGCTATAAGGGTTGTCCAGTCATGGCGATGTTTGTTTGAGGCAAACAACAAAGCAGGAAATAAGAGGCAGTTTGCTACTATATACAAAGGAAGGCATGTGTGTACTCGATGAGACACACTGCAAGTTAACATATCATGTTCTTCTTTACTAGGCATAGTGGAGAATAAAAGGGACATGAGATCCTGATTGATCGACCAATGGTTGGCTTTGGGTTGAACTTTATATTAGACCATATGGTGTAGATAGGTTCCCTTAGGGAGTCGGGCCTTAAGAAGGAACATATATTATACATGCTTTTTGGAACTTAGAGTAAATATGAGATTGGTTACATTTGATATTTTTCTTTAAGTTTATATTCCATTCACCAGAATTTCTAACCCATTTCTTTTTACCCCACCTCAGGTAAATAGAGTAACGGTAATCAATGTCATTGGATATCATGTTTTGAAGCTAGTAAGATCGCTCTATTATCATTATGTATCTATTGCTTTTATCAATACATTAGCTTTTTTTTTCTTAAAGGGGTTCCTTTGACATACTCTGATGTTTTGAATTATGTATTGGTATTTATTTGAGACTATGGTACTTAAGTTTTGGGACTACTAAAGGTATTTTTGAGGTACTTGGAATTTAAATGTTTGAGATACGAAGTAGTTTATTCTAAAGCTATATGACATTATGTTTGAATATTTCCAATAATAATAATAATAATAATTTATTATTATTATATTGAGTTGTTATGATATCGATTTATATGGATTTAATTTAGACCTTCAAAAGATCTCTTATTCAAACAGCCTCAGATTTCAACGAAACAAAATTTATTAAATCCATAACGGCTAATTATTGCTAGATTTCGAGTTTAGCGTCAATCTGCGTTATTTCTTGAGTGTGCGTAAATTAAATTGTAAATTAATAGATAGTTTGAATTCAAACTCGCATTATTTGAGCAAACGGACTTAGATTTCGATGAAACAAGTTTCGTTGGGTCCGGAATGTCAAAACGTAGCATGATGTCCAATTTCGTGCAAATGGAGTTCATATATGGTCATATGAATTAATAAACATTGATCGTAAATGGCAATAGGCCTTAATGAATCAAATAACAGAATAATAAAATATTATTGGTCGTTTTCAGTAAAATATCACCAGTCACGTAAAGAATAGAATAGTATAAATCTCTTCTATATAAACACCCAACTCATAATTCTAATGCCCAAACCAAACAGCCTCTATTTTACATTTTAGTCTAGTTACAAACTTTAACTTTTATCATCCAATCCGTAATTAATTGGCAAATGTCATTGAATGGAAAGTTGTTAAGGATGGTAGGATCACAGATGATGAAATTTGGTGGCCAACATTCACCTGTGGTGGCCAGAATTCACTATAACCGAACTAGCACCATTTTCGTATTTCCTCATTTTGTGTAAACCATGAGGTTTCGAGTGAGGGGCCTAAAGGAGAGTTGTAGAGGGGAGAGAGACGACAACTTTGATGTTGGTTGGGTTGCCTAATATAGTCTGTAGTAGTCAAGGAATCGAGATGATTGGAGTTCATTACGATCGAATTTCATTGATTTCTGGATGGTTTAGGAAGTTTCAGGTGTTTGACCCTAAAGGTCGGAGGAAGGGGTTGGTTAAGCTGTCACGTTGGTGGTGGTTTGGGGGTCTGGTGTGCCCTGACGACGGCGACAATTTAGAGTTAACAGAGTATTGTTGAGGGGATTTTCTAACGAGCTGGTAGGATTGGAGGTGGTGGACTTAAAGATGAAGGGCCGACAGAGGACGGGGTTCCAATGGAGGGTCAGTGACTGGCTCTGTTGAAGGGAGAAAGACTAGGCGAGGTCGGGTTGTTTCCATACTAGAAGTTGATTTCATTATTCCTAGAACACGATGGGAGGAAACAATTAGTCGTTGATCACGGTTTAATAAGGTAATTAAGGTAATAAATCAAGATTAATTAATTATTTTAATAATCGTTAATAACATTCAACTCAATTATAACTTGTAATTGGTATATCTTGTTCATATATTATCGGAATCAAGCGGAACAAGAGACGTTGAAATCGCAGAGACGAAGGCTACGCAGTCAAGTTGGTTTTGTTAGGATTGGAAGCAATTAGGATTTTTATTTAATTTTAAATGTTCGTTTAAAATTAAATGAAACAGCACAAATCATCGAATAGAAATGAAATGGTGAGTTAACTCCCACGCTTTCTCAAATTCTATGATGTGGTTAAATTCATATAACTAAAATTTATCGTTGACAATATAAATTGGGTGATTGGATGCTATGGATGATTATTATTTGTTGTTGATCGATGTTTGTCGATATTTATAATTCCATCGTTTAAATCTTTGTTCTGTTAAAAAATGATATTTTGAGCTGTGATGAAGGAAAGAACAGGTTGGAGGGATCCGACTGGATTCCTCAAATAAATTGTACGTTGTTTGTCTTTCATATTATTAATATATGAATTGTTCAAACCGAGTAACAATATATACTGATTAGATGTTGATTGGATATTGATTGTTGAATTGGAAGTCAGCGATCACTGGGCTTTTAATCAATAGACAGATTAAGTGGTTGACAGCGAATAGCCCAAAACCCATTTTTTTAAATGTTGATTACGTCATTAGGCAAACTGATGCAATTGAAGTTATAAAATTGGTATTTATAACTAAAGCTATATTTACCCATATTTCTATAAGTTATGTATAAATGAAGCTTTGAAAATGAATTGATATTTATAATTTGTTTTATAAAATATTATAAAATGAGTGTATAATAAGATTTTTGTGTTTACATTAGTTTTGTAAGCAGATAAGCAAGGAATTAACCTACAGGTTAATGATTTGAAATAATTGTTTTGAGGAAAACAATTAAGTGGTATTATTAAATTAATTGAATTATTAATTAATATAATAGGAAGATTAATGGAAACCAGTTAACAAGTTAACTGATGTTTACTAGTTGACCAAGTCAACTATTTGAATTGGAATTGATTATTAGATTAATTTGTTTTTCAGTTAATCTAATAGAAATAATTTTTATGAATAATCACTAACTTAACAAATGTTCTTAAAGGTTAGTTGATATTTTAATTAATTGTATTTTAAGATAATTATCGAGAAATTATTTCTAATAAAATAAATTATTATTTTAATTACCTTTGGAAAGTGTTACATAGTTTATTTTTAGATAAATAACAAAATAAATACTCTTATTTTGGTTAATGTTCTAATTAATTATTATTTTAATTAATAAAAATTTAAAGGATTACCCTTTTAGTTGAAATCGATTAAGGAGATAATCAAGTTCGCAATTCAACTTTAAGTTGAATTAGGTAAAGGTTTTATTAAGATAAATCTCAGTTTCATGAACAATTTTTTTAAAACAAATACAAATGAATACGAGGATTGACTTAACATTTAAGTTAAGTAAAAATGAGTTAAGTGAAAGGAAACATCCTAATTTTCAAAGGAAAGGATGCCTAAATGAATTAGGACTTTAGCAGTGAACCTAAGGTTGAGCACTTAAATATGATGCCAAATGATTTTTGCTAATGGATTAGAAATGGATATTGTAATAAAATCCAAGTTATATAGCGAATTGTTTAAAAAGGGAATAAAGGTAAGGATTTGTATATTTTAGTAAGGATTTATAAAACAAGTTAAATAAAAGGTAATTATAATTGAAAGTGAATCTTTAAAAGCCAAGAAAATGGTTTATTGAACCATATTTCAAAATGAGATTATAGAGCTATAAAAAATTGATATCGGTTTGAGTTACAAACTTTTACTCCTTTTAAGATAAGAACGTTTTCGATCAAGGTCTGAGAGGTAAACAGAATACCGCAACTTGAATGACTTCACTATTACCGAGAGATGGTATTGATTAATAATGGTAAAGCAGATTTGTGAATATATAAAAATATTTCCAAGGTAAAGGAAATACTAAAGGGTTTTATATATATAAAACGATATTTCAGTGGTAAGGAAATATATATGGGTTTATGAAATATAGTGATATTTTTGTAATAAAGAAATATAATAAAAGGATTTTGGAATATGCCTATTATGAAAGGTATAAGACATAGTTTTGTTTCAATAGTTTGGTTTTCAAAAAAATGGGAATAAAAGTTATGTTGGTTTAGGAACGAAATTGATTATTGGAAATATAAATAAAATTTCCATAAGGGAGATTGAAAACCTTAATTGTTAAAAGTTTTAAAGTTAATGAAACTGCATAGAGTTATATTATAAAAGTAGGTCGTTTGACGTTATTTTTGACATGTAAGATTGATAAGTTAACCTATACCGATTGATTATGTATATATAACGATATTATCAAGGTAAAGGAAGTAAAAGAGGTTTACATGAAGTATAGAGATATTTGGAGGCGAAGGAAATAAAGGGAGGAGTCTGGTAAATATGTTTATTTTAAAGGTATAAATATATACTACTGTTTACAATGTAACGAAAACAGGGGAGATGTGTTGAGATAAATATATAAAATCAATTTGTATGAATCGATAAATTGATTTTAATGAATGATTTTAATCAAAAGGGGTCTGATTTTTTGATATACTTATCGATACTATTGAATTTGATAGCTAAAGAATATACTATAAAATCAATATCCCCTTGTTGATTGTTGACGAGTTAGTTTGAAGAGACCGGGATGGGCACTAGACCCAAAACCACTTCAAACTAATTGTGCATCTAAATCTAACTTGTAGGAATATTTCTAAATTTGGACCATTAAAGACTGTGGATCTTCATGAACGGAAGAACTACTCGTCAAAATTATCTGACTTGCAAAAGTTATTTCGACAATAATTATGTTGCGATTGAAATCTTATGGTTGCAAGGACTACTCGCTAACGATGCTTGGGGTGATTACTATATAGGATGCAGTAGGAGGGTGCCTTCGGTTCATCCTGTTCTTGGATGACTTGTATGGATGAATGTATGATAGAGTAGTTCCAAAGGATCACGTACGTTGATTTTTACAAATATACCAAATTTGGGGGCGGAGAAGACACCTTCTCTTATCTTAGCACCCTGGGTATATTTGTGGACGTCAATTAGTGAGTTAATGGATCTGACGATGTGATATTCAAAGTGGATAATGATGTGATGTTCTCAAAAGGCAATCGTGACCTCAAGCCTCATCGACCGGTAAATGACAAAAATCAGGCAGGTAACATGGCTATGTGGGTCATTCTCATTAGGGTATATTATCAAAATCTAGAGAAAATTCATTTGTTCTTATGTCACTTCTGTATCTCCCGAGAAACAGTAATGTTGGTACCAACCATGGGTGACAATATATTTGATACACTCAAGTTGAATGAGTGGTCAGTCGTGTGTGGTTGGGTTGCAAGATGTTCTTGTTGAACGTAGTGTATCCCCTCTGGAGTACACTAATCAGGAGGTAGTCCCATATCTTGCCATGTTGGAAATCCAAAATCCAGTATGAGCCATACGTTTTTAGATGTACACCAACTATGTTGGAAAATGAGATGCAAGCTTACTGGCTATATTCCTATTTATTTATGGATTGATAAACATTATTATAATATCATTGGATTTTGATATAAATAGTGATTTTGGGTATCGTAATGTAAAAACATGTTCCATGTTTATGTGTGATCGTGTATTACGAGAGTTCCATTCTTTCGAATGATTTTCTAATTTAAACAAGTTCCCATGTTATAAATTTATCACTAAAAGTATTCAAGACTGATTCAGATGAATTTTGCTTTGCTTCAAATGTGCTTGGGTCAGGCTGAGCATATTATCAGGTTAGGTTTTTCTTGGAGCTTCAGAAGAGGAGCTGGACTCGAAACGTATGTCTATATTATGTGGTATTAATTTATATTCCTTCGTGTGTGTTTTATCGAACTAAATGTGTACAATGATGTTGTAATCATATATATATATAGTTTTCTTTTTGAATAAAGAGTTGTTGATATATTATATTTTGTACTGCTGTGAGACTTTGATCTTCTTATTCTTCTATTTTAATATTTCTTTCTTTATCTTCTCATCTTCTAACTTCTTTCTATTAACAATCTGAATTTTTGATACTTGGGTTTTGGCAAGTGATACAGGATTATATATTATTGTCGAAATTCAAGGGTCAAATTTTCCAGGCCAATACAAGCCTAATATGATGCACCACTGCACCACTATCAGAATTCAGTTAATGCATCCTCTTTCTATTAACCAAAATATAACGTACTCACCACTGCAATGGTGCAGATGCACCATTTGCAATTGTGAGTATAAAATTTAATATATTTCATCGTGTGTGTTAGATAGTTACCAACTGGTTTCACAATCCTTTTTCTTAATAATGCATGCTTCAACATATATAAAGTGGAAAAAATGGTAAATATTTGACAAAATAGAAAAAAAAAACTGATAAGTGTTTTTGTATCGCTTTTGGTTTATTTTCATTTTTATGAACGATGCAAACAATGTATAAAAATAAACTGATTTCGAGAATTAATGTTAACAAATTCTTACAATTTTGTCTTTTATCTTCGCTAGCCCTTTGTGACCGCCCACCCCGCACCAGCCGATATTTCCCTTAAATGCGCTGTACCGATGTCCAACCAGCCCGGGACGATTGTCAAATGAAAGGAAAAAGGAAGGGATTTGAAACTATGAATCATCAAAGAACCTGTAGTATATCTCACAGCGCGTGGAACAAAATATAATAATAACATAACTTGATATAAAACAGGTGAGACAGTGCATAAGCTGAGAACTAAACCATCATAGCAGCGTAAAAATTCAGAATACAGCTTATGATCCAAACCATCATTATTACAATTTTTAAAACTATCTCTAAACACTACTACAAAAGTGGGCATATTCGACACTATTTTTATGTGGCCGTAGATCAAAAAAGCATTGTCGTAGGCCATTTTTTCAAACAGGCAACACAAGGGGGGCGTGGCATCCGCGGCCATTGCATTAGACCTCTAATGCAACGCTTTTGGCCTTGTACTGCCCCGAAAAGACAGTGTTGCATTATAACACTTTTGCAATAGAATATGCAAGTAATGCAACAATATATAGCATTGCCTTAAGCAGAAGCCAGAGCCTGGCTTCCAGGTCATGGTAGTGGGGCCCGCATGAACTTTCCACGTCAGCTGCCAACGTGTTACATGCCACGTCTGCTCTCCACGTCAGATGTCCATGTGTCACATGCCACGTCGGCTATCCACATTGAACCACATCAGTTGTGGGTCCTACGTGTCGTACCACAGTTGAATTAATAATATTTTATTTTATGCAACACCACTATCCTATAATGCAAGATCAGAAAAAATCAACAGCAACAGTAAAGAAGGCAAATGCTACATTGAAAGAAGGCAAATACAGCGCTTCAATTACAAATTCTGCAGTACTAGCTTTGTACATATAATAAACCAATCCAAAACAATATACATAGAATAAATCCACAAAAATCTTTCATTATCACATTCAAACAAACCAAAATATTCTACATACTAAACCACATCTTCAAATTGGATTTTCCTTCTAGCTTCAAAGTCACTGGTTTCGGGTTGATTCTTGTTGTTGCTTCAAGTACGATCTTTTCTATCCGTGTTGACCTAGTAAATGCTGAGCTACATATACAAACGTCATACATTTAATTATCATAATAGGATCAGACGGAGAGCATTGACATTATGAAATTGAGCATAAAACTCAGTATAATATCCAGAATTACTCACATTAACTAAACTCTTCTCAACTGGTCTACCATGTTCATCCACCTGGCCATATAAAACTCATTTTCTTCTTTCCAAGCAGATATAGTATACGTCTCAAGCTTCTCTTGTGTCAAGTTAGACCCATTACTCCCAATCTGCAATTTCCAATGCTTCCTGTAAGTACTTCTAGATATGCCGCCAAATATGTGTGCACTGACAAAATATTTCCAATTATGCTGGATGCAAAGTAGCATACACATAAATGCAAAGAGAATATCATAGGACTGACAAGTTAATATAAATCTTGATTGCATTTTAATAGTATTAAATAGAGGGAGAATGGAATTGCATATGTCATTCTCTTTTATCTAAGTGATCATAATAACATTTAAGCGAGCAATGACATATAAATATATAACGATACAAATACAAAATATTATCAGTATTTCATGGCACGGTATAACCAAACATTTAGTAGACCATATATACCAATAGAAGCTAAATAGTTTTAGTGAGGAAAAAGCATTAAATGAGCAGGAAAAATGGTCCGTTTTTGGTGCAACACAATAATGCACTTTTGCAAATTCAAGTACATGGAAATCAGAGTACATAGGTAAATGCAAACAGTATTGTGTGTTTAGAAGAAGGTGAAATTAACCATGTGAACGTTTAAATTGAAATCCCAATGGGATGCAATATGCAAGTCCAAATGAGTGGCACTGTTCCAATTAATAATGAAGAGGGTGGCACTTTCGCATGCATTACTGACATGCAGAGCACTTCTCAATGCATTGCTGACATGCAATATGCAAGTCTAAATTGAAATCCTATGTCCAAACATCAAATGAGCATATCTGCATTACCAAGTTTAGTATTATTTCTTGCATTATCATCAATAAGCCAATGACTCTCTTGTAAGTTATCTGAAGTTCTCAGAGGTGAATCTGACTTTGAAACATGATCTTCTACTAATGTGAAAGAGCTTTCTTGATACCAAACACCTCCACATTCAGTATCTTTACGGAAACAAACATCAATATGGTATAATTTGCATGTACCTTATATAACCCTTTTTCAGTCTGTATAATTTATCAATATATCACTAAAATAATGAGGCCACATATTTAAAAGAGCTCTGTGCGAACTATTTCAGCTTGTGGCTATTCAACAATCTACGTAAATTTATAATACTAAATGCATTACGAAGGCATATATTTTTATCTGTATATCAACACATCATTAAATCTACTAAAATGAAAAAAGGTACAGTAACATACCTAATGAGATTATATACAGAAAAGGCTAAGAGACTGGTAGCTACACCTTCTGCTATCCACTTCTTAATCATCTAAAGTGTTATACG
The DNA here is from genome assembly GCA_030737875.1 of Allium sativum. Lineage (NCBI taxonomy): Eukaryota > Viridiplantae > Streptophyta > Magnoliopsida > Asparagales > Amaryllidaceae > Allium > Allium sativum. The sequence goes on from CM060916.1 coordinate 479,465,572, forward strand.
TGAGAAGCAGACACCACCTTCTCAACTGAATATTAGCAAAACTAATGTCAGCCAAAATATCCTTTATGTCCACAAACTGCTATAGAGTGTCAGCAAATGGCCTTATAGTCATATACGTACAATTCAATACTTAAAGTCTGACATACATGATTATAAATAAGAAGTCAATTGTCAACCAAAATAAGAAGTCAGTTGTTTTCCATAAGACATGAGAGTAAGTTATATTAATAAACACAGATTCAAAATCTGGTATGAATATAACATCCAATTTAAAACTAACTATGAAATGAATTCGCATGCTACTGCTCATCATATCCTAGTGTTGCGCTGGCCCAGACCTGACCCATGGTTCCTGATGTGCTTATTCATATGGTTGTAAACATGTTTGAAGCTAACTACCAGGCTACACTTTTCTTTGTGCGTGCTATAGTATGAAAGTGTGGATGAAACCTCAAGTTTATGTAAAATGAAACTTGCCTGATAATAGAAGATCGATATTCATGACAGTCCCATATCTTGTGCTTCTATTTCTCTGCTTCAAAGCTCTTGTCTTTACCTAACCTTGTAGACAGGCAATATGTTTTTTTTAACTAAGAAACATAAATCAAGATTGCATTAAAGTATAGTGTAAACGTGAAGCACTAAATAACCAAAAAGACGACCAAGGTACGCGATCAATAAAAGAAAACTACAACAAAGCAGACCTCCATTAATTTACATAAAATGCCTAAACCTCGGCTAAGATTCACACGCATATGTATAAAGTTTTTTTAGACAGGATATTTGTACTGATGAAGATGACAACATTGACTGGATCGATAAGGTGAATATCGACATAGTCGATAAATTAAGCATCGACACGGTTGATAATAAGAGGTCGATGCAGTCAATAGGAAGGGTATCAACCTAGTCGACAGGAAGAGGAATGACTTAGTTGATACAAAAGGTATCGACATGGTCGATAGGAAGGGTATCGACACGGCCAATAAGATGAGAATTGACTAGGCCGAACTGTTTATAGCTAGAACTCTTTAAACGTGCGAGGGATATAGTAGGGATCAGAACCTTTATAGCTAGAACTCTTTAAATGTGTGAGGGATAATGAGAACACTGTCAAAGTGGATAAGGTTAAAGAAGATACTCAGGAAGTTAGAACCAAAGTCGACTATAATGACAATAGGAAAGGGATCTGGAAAAAGGTTGTTGGCAAGAGAATGAAGTTTGCCAAGCCTAGTAACACTCACTACCCAGTTAAACAGTTTTCTGCGTCATCGAGGAAACCGTCGAGTGAGGTACGATTTGGCAGTCTATACATATCAATAGCATGATTTAAAATGGATTAATCGTGCATATATATTGATGATGTACATTTGAAACATATACTAATACATATATGAAACAGATGTACATCTAAAATTCAGTCAAGACTACAATTTGAAACCAGTGACATATTCATAGCAGTTTAATGAATCAACCAATCAACTTTTGGTATATGCCAATGTGGCCAAATTCATGACTAACATGGCAATCAACTTTTGGTATACTGAAATCAATTCATTTCTGAACAATAAATAATAATATGGCAGGGTTTAAACATTTTAAACAGGAGAAACAACGACCTTTAATCCATAAATTCATGTCTTTTTCATATTATATATAAAATGATCTCTAATGAAACAATTTCATTTTTGAAGAATTTATGTCTAATTCTTCACATTAGTGTTCACAATACAATCGGATTTGCTATTAATCGAATAGCTCAAACCCTCATAGAACTCATTCTACAAATTCACAACAGCATGGCTCTGATACCATTGAAAGATATTTGGGTCAAATTACATTACAATAATGAAATTCAAACCAAATCGAGCAGGATCTTATGCATAAATTTGTAAATCGAGTCAAATCAAAACCATACCTGTTCGGGGTTGCTAGATTCCACGAAACCAAATTGAAGATGAAGACGTAACAAACCCTAGTTTGAGAAAAATCCCCTACCTCTAGAGGTATTCACAGGAACGCTTTCTCTTCGATCCGATCGAACAGAAGAACGCTTTTTCTTTGATCCGGCCGAAGAGAAAAAGAGAGAACAAGGTGCTAGCCGCCATTCTTTTAGGAATTTAATTGAAAAAGGACTTAAGTTTTTGAACGGATCTAATAAACGTCTCAAAATGGTAATCATACGTATATCTTAAGGGAACGCGAAGTGAAAAGAAGTTTCGCGGCAATGAAAATATTAGAGGGATATAAAGGATGGTAACGCGGATTGATTAAGGTGGATCAACGGTTGTGATTTTTCATTTATAAGGGAAAGGACTGATGAGGTATACTTTTAACTAGTGTAACGCAATGCTTTAAACTGGTGTTGCACGTCAAAACACTAGAATTCCCACCACAACAGTGCATTCACGTATAATGCAACAACATATGAATATTGTTGCAGAAGATCAAAGAAAGCATAGCTTTCTCCATACTTTTCATGCAACGCACATAAATTAGTGTCGAATATGCCCACTTTTGTAGTAGTGAAAGCAAAATAGGAAGGTACACTACTAATGCCCAAAGTAGTGACCAGCAACAACACAAGGAGAATATATGGGAATAATACGTGTAAGCTTCCTGCTCGTCTCTGGACAGCTACTCGTGCATAACTAGCTAACCTGTCTCTAGTCTGCTCGTTTAAGAGAACCCAGAGTAATAAGAAGAGACATAAAATCTGGGTTAGACAAAAGTCTGGTATGAGCAACAAGCAGCAAAATAGAACAATAACAGGTATTCATAACCATACCTGAACCTGGACCTGCAACCAAATAGTTAGTACAACAGGATGTACAATACTCTAAGGTGACACTAACACATGGTGTGAAAATAATGGGGAGGGGGTCTTCATGTCATGATGATAGCAAACATCAAACATAGCAATCATCCTCATATCACTCACTCAGTGCGTAAAGTATACGATATATACCACTTTGATCACCCAATTCTTTATTACGATCACTCTCCCCATGGAGTCATGACGGCTCCACTGCACTGATCCGTAACCACTAATACTTTGCTATGTCCACTCTGTCCCCATGGAGTCATGGCAACTCCACTGCACTGGCTCATAACCCTGCTACAATCACTTTGCCTCATGGAGTCATAACAACCCCACTGCACTGATCCATAGCAGCTAATCTGTCTCTCAGTGGTGAGTCAAAGCGATAGATATTGATAACTCCTTTGCACACGTCCGTAGCAAAGCACAAGTCATGAAGTTAACTCGTTGGTTCCCATTTGGATCCTGAGTCATAACTTCCTATTTGGACTACCTTTGCATCTCGAGTTTTGGCCTTTTCCCAGTTCGGTTTCCATTCGGTTCGGGTGTGGTTAGTGCTCCAGTCATCATCGGTTCGGATCTGTGCACTCTCGGTTCGGTTCGTGACTGCCAAGCTGGTTCGGGTCGTGATCTCTTCCAAGCACCGGGTCGGTTCATGAGTTCCTCTCCAGATCGGGTCGGGTTGCATTCCTCCACCGGGTCGGGGTCCTCCATTGGCTTGTGGGTTGAGCCTTCATCGGTTCGGGTTCGAGCTCCGCACCGGTCGTGGTCTTCGGTTCGGGCTCGTGGTGCAGCAGTTCATCGAAGCGGTTCATGGAAGGGGGTGCTTCACTAGTGGGTCGGTTCGTGCCTCCTTCCTCCGATCCGATTTGGGCCAATTTTCTGCAACTTTTCCAGCTAGTTGTTTATGCCATACGACGACGTTTTTGACCAATCTAACCTAACTATTCAATCACAAAGCATTCGAAAAAATAACAGCAACATGTATAATCAACCATAAACACCAAAACAACAATATGATATGTTTATATAGATCAAACATATCCAAAACCCATGTTTTCCCCTTAATCTTGTTTAACCATAACTAATGATAGGATTAGCAAAACATATCCAAATTAACCCAAATTTTTATCAGAGCCCTAAAATAATATTTTAGAATTTCTACATATTTTTCCAGAATTTTAGCATGCATAATTTCGTTAGTTAACACTAATCACCTCTAATTAGTGAAATACAATGCAAATCACTCACCTTAGCCACATATAAAACTTTAGATCTAAAACTCTACTGATTTGGGTCGAATTCCTACGCAACACAGCAGCTCCAACTCTGATTTAGTGTTGATTTTCCTTGATTTGATGTAGATCTTCTTAATTAGTGATTTGAGAGTGATTTAGAGGATTAAGGCCATTACTAGGGTTTCAAGGATGAAAAGTGGCGGTTGAAAAATGACAAAAACTGAATTTCCTAACCCTATCAGCCTTCCATAACCCTAATCCCGAAATGGGTTATGGGCCTGGCTGCTAATCACCCTAATTAGGCCCAGTTAAGCCGTTTTTCACCTTCCAAACCTTATTTAAGCCATATCTCCCAAACGGTAAGTCCGTTTGGTTATTGTGACCACTCTGCGAAAAGGTAAACCATCATGCGAATCCAATAGAAGTAGGTTCAGGTCAAAACTCCTTACCAATCAAAAGCTATGGGCAAAAAAAGTTTTTCCAGGGGCAAAACAGTCATTTGAAAATCGGCAAAAATCGTGAACATGGGAAATGACCCCAATAGTCGCTCCCCAAAGTTACACGACCATACAACTTCGTATGTGACTGAAATAAATATTCTATGATCCTCCGATGCGTAGAATGCGGGTCGTTACACTCTTCATCAATCTTCGCACTATTTGGGGTATGAGCTTTTTTCCACAAAATTGCCAGATTAGGTAATTCTCAGGGCGCTAAGTTCCCTGTCTTTACCTGTCTAAAATGTATAAACATTTATAATCCAGCAAAAACAAAAATTACAATAAAACTGATAGATTCTTATTTTTTTCTTCTTATAAACCAGTATACCCTTTCTTGACAAGCGGTGAGGATATTTCTGCTTACTTGCAACAAAAAAATTAAATAATTAAATTTACAAGTTTAAAAGTATTTGTAGATAATATTGCAAACACCTAAAGATTTTTTTTACACGAAATCAAGATTAGCAGCAAATTAATAAAAATAACTAAGTTATCTTGCATGCCAGCCATTTCTCGGAGGTCCTCTCTACAACAAAATTTTTCCAAGCCTCCTTACTCACGAATGCATACTCTTTTGGAGATTTCCTCAATTTCTTCCTCTGTCCAAGTATAGCAACACATAATCACTAGGTAACTTAGTTTTAAATTGTCTCTACTTCATCACTGCGGATTAAGCACCTATTCACTTTCAGGAGAGAATCAGAATGTATCCTAAAGAGCAATACGAAAGCATATGGTTGGACAACAACAAAAAAATTTATATAACATGTTTTAACAACAAATTATGTTATTGTTGTGCCGTCAAATGCATAATTGATTATTTTATTATATTTTACCAGAATGTGTTGCCATAACTTCGATTTTAATTTCGGATCAACATTTGGCCAACTTGATATGTCGATTGGAATGATAGTCCTAGCCAGCATCCCTATGTAGGACTGTAAGGTGTGCCTAGCATCTCCAATGGGAACTCTAAATTCATTGCATCTTACTTTAATTTTTTCCCTGAGCCTTCTTCACCACGACTCTGTACATTCTTGGAACACTTCGTACAGCTTCATACCTCTTTCTTATAGACTCGGTACTGATAACTGCTGCTACAAACTTCGAAGGTTGAGGTTCTGTTGCTTGTGGACCTTTAGACTGATAAACAACATCCAACACTTTGGCCTCCAGCAACAACAGCTTAACATCTTCAATGCTGTTATTACATTCTTTGAATTGTACTTTAGTGATTTTCTGTTTTTTAGGTGCCATTTCTATCCTTCAATTTGTAAAAAACAACATAATTAAATTCGTCATTGGTATATAAATGCTAAAGGCAATTGCATATTCGCATTTACAAAAAAAATTAGAAAGAAAATGTGTGTGTGCGTATATGTATGTGTGTGTGTGTGTGTATATATATGAAGTTAAAATATACAACTAAACGAGCAAACTAAAAGTGAATTCAAATAAAATAGAAAATAAGGAATTAAAAAAAAGCTATTAAGAGTGCTAACTAAAATTGCATTGAAGTAAAATAGTATATGCAAGAATGTAAAAATGCAAGTAAAGTGCAAAATAAAAGTGCATTAAAATACAATGGTAACACTTGTATCATAGTTCAGAACAAAATAAGAAACGACGCAGTATATAGAGCTACATTATCTAGGTCATTTTTTGATTCAAATTCCCTTAACATTATCTCTAACACTATACTCATCATCATCAGCAATATCACTTTCAGGGATTTCAGAGCAGAATGAGGAATGTTCCATTGACGTGTCCCCTAAATCATCCTTATTATAGATCTCAAGATAGTCTAAATTAGTGGAGGTTAATACTGTGGACCAAGTAGAATCAACTGGATCTTCAACATAAAAAACTTGCTTGACTTGGTCCACTAAAACATATTTATCTTTCTTGTAGTCTTGTTGATTAAATTCCACAAGTTTGAAGCCAAGATCATCCACCTTGATTCCTCTATCTTTTTCTTCCTATTTACACAAGAACAAGGGGAATTTGAACGCATGGTAATCTAAGTCCCATGTCTCTAAGATGATGCCGTAGAACATCATATCACTCTCCATGGGATTTAAATCCTTGGCACTAGACACTTGGACTGTCTTAGCAACTAAAGACACACAACTATTTTGAAAAACCCTTGAATCATCTCAATCCTTTGTAAAATATCAAACCCCGTCTATGAGATAACCTTCGCTAGTCAAACCGTAGGATGATGGCTTGTCAGCTAACCATCTTATTGTTTCTAAAACACCATCGCGATTCTCCAAGATTTCACTCCTAATCAGCTCACATTTTCATAAATTAAATTTCAAAAACTAATAACAATAGAAGTTATAGTATACAACAGAAGAAACGATAAAGAAGTTAACCTTTTTCAAACCAATCAGTAAATAGCCGATTGTGCTCTCCCATGAACCAATGAACACTTTTTCACTTAGTGAATTCCCACGAGATACTCCTTATGCATTCTAAAAAAATAGGGTATATCAAATGAACAACCACAAAAATACTTTAAAAAAAAGAGGGCATTTACAAGAAGAAAAATAAATTAACTTACATAACATTAGGATACACCACAAGATTGTTTAGAAGGATAGTTAAATGTGCCTCATCTCGCACTTTTTCTTCCACTTCTCTCATTTTTGCAATGGATAATGGTCCTAAAAGCTTTTCTTGGTATTTTGGAAGACCAACAATTGTGCTGCTCTCTTTAACAAACTCCAAGCAAAACTCTGCCGATTCTTCTCTAAAATAACTTTCTGCTATACAACCTTCTGAATGGTAACAGTTTCGTACATAACCCTTCAACACTTTATTGAACCATTCAATTGCATAAATCCATCTGTAGAACACTGGTCCGCATAACCGCATTTCCCGAAGAAAGTGGACTGTGAGATGTATCATTACATCAAAAAATGAGACATGGAATATTTTTTCCAACTCACACAATGTAACTATTACATCAGACTGCAATTTATCCAATTTTTAGACATCTACTACTTTGTTGCACGAGGAGTTAAAATGAAACCCAGTCCTATTATTGTGACCTTAACATGTTTGGAAGAATGGAACGAGTGGCAATCGAGAGTAATTGTTGGAGGAGGATGTGGCAGTCATAGGACTTCGGCCCATACACCTTCATATCAACCATGGAAACATAATTTTTGATGTTTAACGCATGTCCGTAGTGAAGTTTCATGAACAAGAATGATGGCAACATTGTTTTTTTTAACCTTTGACAAAGTAAAAGTGGAAGGGGGAAAGTAGGTTTTTATTTATCCTTCTTGTGGAGCAAAGTCAGCCCTAACACCCATTTCAATCATATCAAGTTGAGCTACCTGATTATTTTTTGACTTAAAAGGTAGATTCAATAGCGTCCCAATAATATTATCGCATACATTTTTATCGAATTGCATAACATTGAGATAGTGTCGAACAAGGATAAACTTCTAATATTCTAACTCAAAAACATTGACTTTTCTCCCATGGACAGTCCACCTTTGCCTTCTTTACTTTTTTCCCATAAGATGATACAATCTATTCTTGATGCGATAAAACTTCTTCTCAAGAAAGGATTGGATTTTCTTGTAAAAACTCTTATTCTTCATTAAAAGTTGCATTCTTCCTCCTACACGGATGATGCGCAGCCAAATATCTATGATGAACTTGTTAACATATTTTTCTGCTATAAGTTAAATATTTCGCTATGGTATTATCACTACATACTGGACAACTCTTATAAACCTCATTCACACAACGATATAAATTTCCGTAAGCAGGGAAGTCATTTATCACCCACATCAAAATTTCTCTTAAAGTGAAACAAGATTTACTGTAACCATCATATACATTTGGTTCACCTTTTTCCTAAAACTTCTTCAAAACATCAAACGTCGCCTCTAAATAAACATCCATATTATTACCTGGCTCACGAGGACCATAAACTAACATTGATAACATCATAAACTTCCTCTTCATGCATAACCATGGAGGAAGATTATAAGCAACTAATACTACTGGCCAACAGCTATACCTATTAGTTAGGCCATTATTATGTGGGTTTGTGCCGTCTGATGCCAAAGTTAACCGAATGTTTCATGGCTCACTAGCAGTCGGAGGCCAACGGTAATCGATGTTCTTCCAAGAAGTAGAGTTTCTCGGATTCCGCATGTGGCCATCATCTATTCATTGTTTTGCATGCTAAGTCATTTGTTCAGCAGAACTAGGAGATTTGAACATTTTTTTAAATCTATGAATGATCGGGAAATACCACATAACTTTAGCTGCAATATTGACCCTAACTTTACCATCCTTCCCTAACTCCCAGCGAAATAGATGACACTTAGGACACTTAGAAGCATTAAAATTTATACCCTATATAGTATGTAGTCGTTCGGAAATGCATGAAATTTTACGGACTCAAGGCCTAAATCTGATAGGGTTTTCTTAGCCTCATATGCATTAGCCGGCAACACATGATCCTTAGGGAGGAAAGAGTTAACAGGTGAAAGAAATTCAGCGAAGGAGTTATCACTTATACCAAACCTACCTTACCAATTACACAACTTTAACATTGACTCTAACTTAATGCACTCACTACCCTCATACAAATGTTGTTCAGCATCAACGACAAATCTCTTGAAGTCATACAAAGTCATCACCATCATAACCCCTTGAAGTAAACAATTCTTCACAAATGTCATCGGTTTCGGATGGTGGACATGTACTACCAACAGATGACCTGATATTCTTACAACAATCTTCTCCATGCCAAACCCAATCAATATAACCCAAACTAAATCTATTTTTATATAAATGACCCTAGATTATTTTAATATAAAAAATTCTATAGTTAACAAACGTGTACATGGGCAAGGATTTTTCTTCAAATTTCTTGAATTTTCTTCTGCATAAATCAAGAACTTTTCAACCCTAATTTCGTATTCTGAAGAACCCCTGTCTTTTGAAATCCATGACTTATTCATGTGTTCGTACGACGAAGAGTAGCCTACCTGATTGTCATTTTAAACATAAAGCGACATAAAAAAGTAAATTGTAAATTAACATGTACACATTACATATACAGTATTATGGGCAAGCCTTTAATAATGTATTAGACAAGTAAAATAAAGTACTAATTTGGGACTATGTCATAGGAAATCTCATAATCAAGCTCCTAGCCAGGTACTCCAATTACCTTCAGATAACATGCAAATCAATTACAAGCAAATAAAGTTAGGTCTTTGAACAGAGAGGGTTTCTTACTAACTTACCATCTCTAGCAACCGACAGATCTGTTGAAGGAAGTAAAAGTTAAAACCAAAAATAAAATTTAAAAACATATTTTGAATATACTTACAAATTCAATCTGGTTTTTCCTAAGAAACACTGAACCAAATCAATTTGAAGTTGGGTTTTGACTAATTAACACTAATAAATCCAATTGTGTTTGGCCTAACCAAAAAATGGGTTTGTAATTTTGTGAGTGTGAGATGGTGAGATATGATGAAGGTTTTTGTGTGTGGGTGTGAGTGTGAGGTGATGATCTATTGAGTGATAGGCTAGAGAGGGATGGAGTATGAGAGAGATGGACTTCAATAGAGAGGAGGGTCGAGATAGTGCAGAAAATAAGGGGAAATAAAATTTGGTTAAAGTGCGAATGAAATTTTTGGTTAAGGGGGAATAAAGAGAAGAGGGGGAATAAGAGCAGCCATTTTCTATTTTTTTCAAAGATATACATTTGTTTTTTAACTACCGATGTCTAAAGAGACATTTAACATCACTTTCAAATTTTCTGATGTTAAATAGACTTCTAATATCTGTGGTTTTTAACAACTGATGTTAAAAGGGTGATGTTGTATCCACTATTTCTAGTAGTGCAAAAACTAGGGATTACAGAACACCCAAAGCCTAACTTTCATCATTTCAATAACAAAAATCCAAACATCTCGCTTTTGATTGGCCATTTCCGCAATGAACAAAATATAGGATTTCAAGGATTTATAGTGTTTTATTTTCGTTTGAAATCCAAATCCCATATTGGCATAAAAATCAAAATCTATACTACAAAGAGTTAAAACTAGCAACTCCTAAAATTTCCACTCATTGAGACTCAAGGAAAGAATAATAGAATTTATGTAGAATTAAATTTGGATTCAGCCTTTGAAATTATCTTACTCTAATCATCCTAATATATATTTATATATATAAGAATCAAATCTTAGAATCTTTCATATACATAAAAATATATTTCAAAATCTAAATCTGTATGAATCTAGATCGTAAAAGATAGAATGGAGATTAAAGGAATAGAAGAGACTCATGATTTTTTCTAGAATTCAGCAATGGTAGAGGGACAATATGAAGGCGTAGAATGAAATGAAAGTAGGGTTTAGAGTGAGTCCAGGGGATATATTTATAGTTTTAAGTGTGTATATAAACCGTTGTATTAGTTTGATTTTGTAACAACCTGGAATTTTGGCGATATAAATTAATTATTTGGATTTTCAAAAATAGGAATTTCTGTAAATGATGGAATATGGCTACGAAATTTTAACCGATGCGTTCATCTCAGAATTCTGGTCAACTTTCATGTTTAAAGTTTCACGAATGGAGTCTGTATGAAAAAGTTATGGACGAAATAAGAAAATGGACAGAAAATAAATAAATCAGAATTTAAATAAATATTATACCTTATATAACTAGCCAACTTGGGCATCTAATTGCCCAAGCGGTCGACCATAGCGGTCGACCTACTGAGCGTCAGTTTTCCCAGTGGAGGCTAGGTTATATAGGGTTTGGTTTATAATATTTATATCACGAATGGACATATATAAAATAAAACTAATCCAATGGTCCTAAGACATTTCCAACCCTATAAATAGAGGGGTGAGGCCTCATTCTTTTTCCATATAAATCTGCAGTGCCAGCGAAGCTCTGCCATTTTCCTCCTTCTCTAAACCTAATTTCTATAATAAAATATATTCATACATAACAAATCAAATCCAATTCATATGAGATTTAGAGAATAAGAAGAGCTAGTGGAAAAGAATGCAAATTTACGCTCCAAATCAGACTCTCCCCTCTCTCCCTTTTTTACTACATCTCACAGATCTGGAATTTTCCCATTTCCAGAGAAATTGTAGATTTACAAGAATTTGGGAATTTATAGGCTTAAAAGGTTAAAACCTTGTATTTAAAGGCATAAGGTGAGTGGATAATTTATATATACATTTATAATAACATATTTACCTCATTTGTAATAGATTCAATTTTTATGCCTATGCCCATCAGATCTGGTAAATAAATTGTTTTAATTAAATTGACACCCATCTAATTTGGTTATAAATAGATTCTACTAGACACTGTTTGGGACAGATGACAACTTTATTATGAGAGCTCACCTTTTTATGTGCCTGATCTGGCTACCTACTTTACTGAAACCACGCGGGAAGTTACTCCACGAGATGCTATTGGAGGCTAGTTTCTCTAATAGCGTATAGTAGTCTAGGCAAATCTGCTTAGCTCCAGTATTTATATGAATGCGGTGGACGGTCCACCTTAAAAACCAATAGCTGATTGTTTACCCCCAATCACATGAACTTCATGTATTTTATTATTGGTTATAATAAAAGGTGTTTGTAGTCATCTTAAAAATCTGTCGGCTTTGCTAAACAAAACGTCGAAACATGTGAACTTTACACTGTGGCTACGCATAATATAAATTGTAGGATTCTTAAATTTGTTTACACATATTCCTACAGTTATGTTATGAAGTATATTGCAACTATATCGTAAACTGCATTGTGGCTGCATAATACTATAGATCTAGAAATTAGTCCCACTAAATACCATTTAGATGTAATTACACTCCGGATCTCTAGTTCAGTGTTGAATAATGAGATTTTGGTAAAAATGTGAAAATTGTAAATTGTATGATTGTAATATTAAAAGAAATATGCCTGTTTGTATACAATATTGTTGGGTTTTGGCTTGATCATTGTAAATATGTCATTTTCCCCCTAAAAAGTTCACTTCTTTGTTAATGGCGGCCTCTCAAGCAAATCCCTCTTCTTCTTCCTCTACCTCCTTCGCCTTTGACACCGCCTTCCCTCTCCTATCCTCCCGTTTATCCCCGCCTATTCCCCCTGATCCACCACCTCCAATTGCAAACCCCTCTTCTGATAAACCCCCTCATTTGAATTTCAGATCTAATCCTTCAAATCTTCAACCTACCCCTCTTAGATTTGCAAATCCTTCATCATCTGACCGCATGCACTGTTTGTCCCGCCTATCCCGTTTATCCCGTTCATCATCTGACCGCATGCACTGTTTGTAGGGTGTTTGGTCATACAACTAGCAGTTGTGAGTTTAATATCCATGCAGAAGATAAGCAAGATAAACTTGTTGAGGATCTTATTGATCATCATCGACAATTTAATAGGAAAGATACTTCTAATGCTAATCAAGGTCAATGGAAATCTGCTAATACAAGAAATGCTAAGTATTGGAGAAAGAAAGGGATTCATAATAGTTGTAAGACAATTGATAAAGATGTGGCAAATGTTAATGATGATCCCTTTAATGTTCTGGAATCAGAAGAAGATGTAACAATAGTCATGAAACTGCTGACGTGAATAATGTTAATAATGGTAATGAAGCTAATCATATAGATGTTAACATGGATAATGTCCTTGAAGCAGCATTAGATTCTGATGCACCAGAAAGAAATAATATTGATAAAGAGGTTCTTAATAATATGATCAACAATGTTGCTCAGTTTGCTGAAGAAGCGGCTCTACGGGGATCATATTAGAAGGCCACAGCAGTGAAACTGTGCAAACACCAAAGTCTTTATCTGGTAATATCACTTCATGTTCTTCAGATTCCTCAACAGACTTATCTAGGCCAAATACCTCCATTTCTCCTATCGATAATGGATTGAAGCTTACTCCGTCAGCTCCTAATCCTTCTCATTCACCAGTCTCTACATACGCCAGCTTGAAGCCTCCTTAAGATCTTACTCTACCTCCTCCAATGGTCATCGATTGTGGTATGACTTTTCCACAAGTTAATACCTCTTTAGCTTCTCTATCTTCTGCAATTCCTACGAGTTCTCTTCCTTTTTCATCTAAACCTAAGAAGTTGAAAGGAAAATTCTAGGACGACTCTGATTTAGATGATGGTAATGACTTCTTGCCAGAGGATGTGATGCCGCACACAAACAAGATGAAACGACATACCAGGTAGAATCCTGGTCCCATGTTTAATTCTGCCTTAAATTGAGTCTCGAGTCATTGGACCCTTTGTTAGTGACAACTTTACACAGTTATTGGTTAACTGTGATGAGAACTTTACCGTGCATGCGGTTTGAAATTGGTTTATGAGGATGATTTAGTGAATAATGTTGCCTGTTTCTTTCTTTGCAATTTGGATATAGGAATTTATGCTTGGTGTTGCTGCTGTGATTCTCGTGGTCGTAGTATCTTCACCTCGATATGAATAATGTTGCAATAAGTATGCTTCAATGTTTATTTTGTAATAAGTTTTTGTAAGTTCAAGGCTAGACATTCAAGGGTCTGTATTGCTTTTGCATTTTAAGTCATTTTAACTCTTGTATTTGTGAATAATAAAATTTTCACATGCCTTTCAAAAAAGAGATATGATAAAAAGGATTAAAAAGGGAAAAGTGGTGCAAATGTACGTGTGTGTGTGTGTGTGTGTGTATATTATATATATATATATATATATATTTGTGCATAATTCGCATCAACAATTCCAAAATTATATATTTACATATAATTCTTGTGATTTGGAAATATGTCAATCCACTAATTAGGCATTATTTACAATTATTACTGCTAACAGTCTTTTGTGGGATTTGAAACCTTTCGGCAAGATTGAATGCAAAAAGGAATGTTTCGGTTATTGATCTAACCAAATTATTTAATTTATGATAATAACAAAAATAAAAATAATAACCACGTTCAACTCACGAAAACTTAAATATAAAAATGTACATATTATCCATCGAAATCAGCGTAAAACGGTAAAATACAAGGAATGTTGAATGTGTGGATATGGTTCAATTACGGGATTATATGTAAATGTAATCCATATTGAATTAATATATTTGTGATGACCATTTGTAGCAATCAATATAATTAATTGCTATAAATAAGACCGCAAATCAATAATAACAACTATGGCGAATGTGGATTGGGGAAAATAAATATAATAGGATAATGGATATAATTCCCAAAATTGATTAGGATAAATGTTGTACACCCCAAATTAGGAAATTTGAATTATAACCGCATTTGGACAAGGTTAAGCTCAACTTGTGGTATAAGTATGCCCGGAACTGACTGTCAAATCCAGCAACTACAGTCAGCTTAATGTGAGGGGTATAATGCATAAATGTACTAAGGCACGAGGTTAATTTAACTTGTGGTAGAAGTCTGTCCGGAACCGACTGACAAATCCAGCATCCATAAGTTGTCAACTTAATGTGAGTGGCCTGGTACATAAATATATATATATATATATATATATATATACATATATAAGTCAACCAATATATAAACAAATAAATAAATGAATAAGAATAGTAATTGTCTATTGTGGTACGACAAATAGATACTTTGGGACTGATAAATAGTTGCCTTAGGAAAATATGACCATTATGGTCTTAAAGGGCAATAAAGATATAAATAAAAGAAAATGGGTGTCAGAAAGGGGATCTATGTATATTAATTATCGTTTAAATTACTAAGTCCAAATTAGGGAAGTAAACCAAATAAATATCCGAGGGTAAAAGAGGATATATATGACCTTCCTTATTTACATTAACGAATACAACACTTATAATTAAAACAAAGCTGGACTTAATAAGTTGATAATGTAAAATATTATTGATCATATGAACCCGTGACAAGATGAATTGCATGTGTATAATATTTCCGTCTAGAGGGACTAAACGGGAATAGCTTAATAGTGTAGCCTACTTTATCCTAATAGGGAAAGTTGCTGAAGACAAATGGGCTACGAGTCCAATAACCTTGCGAATGGTCTGTTTCCTAGATCTTACGCGGCTAGGGTTGAGGAGTCCACCTGGAAATAAGTCTTTCATTTTAGGGGTATTAAACGACATGTGTCGTATTGCCTTCCCAAACCTGGAAACTTAAAATGTCAGATATGGCTACCTATCATACGGGAAGTAATAAGCGACTAAGGAGGTTATCCAATATGGTCAGCTAGATGGTACAACGAACGATAAAATACCATCTCTCACCTTATACGGGGAAAGGGTATATGCGTAAATGACGGAAGCCTTAACTAGTAGAGCTTATAGCTTATGTCCTCTAGTTTATAAAAATATGGAGCAAGTCATCGAGAGGTATTAATTTACCAAGAAATCTATCGACCAATGAGTTCGCCTAGGGTCTTAAGTGATCGGGATAATCCACCCTATCTGTCATTGATGGTAAGGCAAAAAATAGTAAAAGGGAAAGTGGATGGAAAGGTCTATACGTATGTGAGAACTCCGTAGTTAGGGGTTCACTTCTTGGTCCAATACTCAATTGAATTATAATTTAAGGGGCTTCTCAGATATATGCTTAAATGCTCTATCTCGATATTATATCTTAGAATATCGCTTTGGGAAGAGTGGTAGAGTTGTGCGTAAGCATCCACAGTGTTAGGTAGAATCACTAACCTCGATAGGCATACATCTTGGGTTGAACCAAACATGATACATTTGGGTATTATAATGTACGTTGTACATTTCTTAGTCACCAGAACTTATTGTTATGACCCCCTCCTCACTACAACCTCCCAGGTTTCCTAGAGAAGGCTGGGTTCTCACAGATGTTTAAGTTTGGCTTTCAATTCTCGTTCTCTCTCAAGCTCAGTACAAGCAAAGTGACTTACTTTGAAAAAGGTAGTTACTTAAGTTAACACTAGTTAGCCTATTTTGTTTCTGCTGTGAGTTTTCTTTTATCGTACTCTGATTATGCTGATGCTCATTTATTGCAGGTACCAGATATACATGCTCCATGCTTGAACTTGTTGAGGTTTTGATTTTTGTCAAAATTTGGACGTAGCAAAGTAGGGGTGTTACATTTGGTTTCAGAGCTTAGGTTAAACGATCAGAGGAATTAGTTAAATTAAGACTCGTGAGAGAACGTAATTCAATTTTCTTTTTTTTCGTCTTTCTTACTCAGCTTTAATTTATTTCGACGATGAATTAGTCATGGGCCTAATAATAAAAATAGGCTTTATGCAACTAAGGGTTGAAATATGTTGATTTCGAGTTTCTAGCCAATTCTATCTTACCCTACAGTATGTTGGTGATCACGTCGTGAAGAGCATGAGGACGACATATGATGGAGTTCGTTGGCTCGAGTTTGGAGACTAGAAAAAAATCTAGCTACAACTGAGATAGTCGCAATTTCTGGTGTTTGGTTTTGTTGGTAGTTCCAATTAAGACCATTACTCGATCCAAAATGGGAAAAGTTCACATTAATTTGTCGTATCTATTTCGGAAATATAATTACGAGGTATATCCATTCGTTACTTTGTTAAATTTATGAATCTACCTTTGTTGAAATATTCATTTATGTTCTTGGCCTTGTATTTGAAGAAATTTATTTTTAAAACTATTTCGATGGTTTTGAATGACGGTTTCGGAAAATGGTTTTGTGAAAGCCTAGTTTTATAAAGATGTGATTTTTAAATTTTATTCTATTTTTGTTTCAAAATTTGGAGATTAGTGTAATTTTAATAAATATAATCTGATTGGTAGGAGAGATGGGGTTAGAAATGACAAGGAATTTTCCAATAACCTTGAAAATAATATATATTTATCTCTTGTGATTTTTAGTGTCCCTCTCCCTATATATATTGGATAATTTATTGAAATATCACAATTAACCCTTGATGTTTTAAAGTTCCAACATTTTTCAACCTGAAAAGGTTTTTCCAGTTTGTAATATAAACTGGAATATTAATAATAATAGTGATAGTAAATTGGATTTATAAGTACGAAACCATTAGTATTATAATAAATTCCACCTTTGAAAAGTTTTAAATTTTTCTTTGGAAAGGCTAAGGAAAATCCTTCATCTTGATATTTAGGTTATTTGATTTCGTGAATTATATGTTTGTTGTCAGCTATGCAAGTGGAATGTCCATTTTAATTTATATTATGGATTTCTAGCTGAATTATTTTCGGAAGTTCGTTCGTTCGTTCGTTGTGTAGTCGCATCATCATTGTTAAGCTTGGAGTTGGTTTAGAGTTTAACTACGGTCTTTAATATCTTGGTGATGAGGATAATTATTTTTCGGATCATGTCAAAATTTAAAAGAATACGCGAGACGATTAATATTTTAATCCGGCCTTTATTAGGTTAAGGTTCAGCCTTTGTCCAAAGCCCATCTTATAGTTGACCGTATAGTGTTATACTAGAATGGTCAACTAGTTAATGAGTTTCTGTACAACTTGGACCTAAGACTCAACCGCAAAAGTTATGTCCAAATTACCCATTAACTTCCTCCTTTCGTCCTTCCTTGCCATCTAGCTGAACCACATTCTATTTTTCTTCTCTTTCTTTATCAACGCCTCGCCTCTTCCTCTTCATGTTTGTTTGCGCATTAGATCTTGCCTCACAAATACTCCAAAATCTAATTTCTTTTTTCTGACCAATTCTTGGCCGATAACACCGAGTTGCAATATTCGATTCTACTCACACTATTTAGGCCTCCTCCTTAGGTAGAGATCATTTGATTAGATCGAAATGAGCAAAAAAGGTATCACCATTTTAGGGTTAATAAAATTTGTCAGGCAATTGGACTTGCACTGACCAGTTTCTTTGAGATCTTAGAATACATTGTTATTTGTCATGCATCCGCCTTTGCTATACCTTGTTAGAATAGGTTCTTTCTAAGGCTATTGTTGTTTCGAAGATGAAGATTAAGCTATCTTTTGGGTGGTTTTTCTGATGACGATCTCAATGGGATTTTAGAGGAATCCGTGTCTTACAAGGACTTGAATGGTCTTCCATTTGACTGACTTTGGAGATTTTTCAGCAAGTCCCTTTTCTTAATGTCGGTTCTTGAGTTTGACAATTTATGTTCGAACTATCCATGCATACGTGTGACCCATTTAGCACATCATTCTATAAATGGGAAGTTATGAGTAGTTTTGTCTCATGATGTGGGAACTTAATCCTTTGCTTGATCGGTGGCATAAGCATCATTTAGTACCACATCATATTCGATTCATCTTATGTTCTTGTGTGTTATCTAGTGGAGCTACTCTTTGTAAATTCACCTGCCCATTTTTTATTTTGATAATATTTGGTGGATTTCCATGAAGCAGTTTTGTTGTAGGTTCTTTTTCTCATCATAAATTCTCTCTTAGAAGAGATCATGATGTGGAAACCTCCAACAACACCAACAGTGTCTATAACACAAGATTGAGCATTTTTGCTACCACGATATGCTTAATTAAAGATCATAAAAATTGGTTTGCGCTCTAGCCATGGAGCAAGACATCTTGTTGTTTATAGCCATTGTTTTGGGAGTTTCGATGTTGTTGCTTTGTCATAGGCTTTGTTATTTTCTCTTGCCAACATCAGGTTCTTGGCTTTGTTGTGATTCGTGCTTGTAACTGTTAGTGTTGTTTAAATCACACGACTTAGGTTAATGAGATTTCTATGTTTAGAGATATTTATGTCATCCACATATGTTTGTTTGAATGAAATCTCAATTTTTTTATATGTATAGTAATGGTTATCCTAGAGCTGGAAAGAATAGAATTCTGTGTTGGATAAATTTTAGCAAAGGACCGGTTTTGCATTGTTTTCGTCATGGGTATATAAATAAATAAATCACCATTCCTTGTTAAAGCTAAAATTTATTTTGGTCTTTTTGTGTGTGATTTCAGTTTTCGCATTTTTGGCATGACTGACTTCTTTTTTCGCCAACATGTGACTTGAATCGTTTAAATTTTGGCAAATTGCATTTTTCAAAGTTTTTGGAAAAAAATGTTTGAAAATAAAACTTTTTGCCTTTTATTTTTTATTTTTATAGGAAAGTGAAATGGTTCTGAAATGAAATTTTCAAAATAAACATGGCAAGTTTTAAGCGAAAATTTATTTTCGTGAAGAAATTCGATTTTTTGTCACATGAATAGCGCAAGGAAGATTTTTGGATGTTTTGTGTGCGCGTTTTAGCGGTGCAATAGGTCCGACGATATGATAAAAACATTAATGACAACAAGGAAAAGACTGTTTTAGCCTTGGAAATGTTGTTTCCATACCTTGTCAACGATGCGGGTGAGCTATTAATTAACTCGTTTTACATCTTAGAGCTTGCTTTAAGCCTCTTTTACAGTCTACAGAGGGAAATTTTGGAGTATTTTGGGTAATTGAGGTGAAAATTCCTCTGTAGGGTGGAGAATGGAAGATTTATAGGCGAGAAAAATGTTAAAATACTTCGCTTTGATTTCCTTTTTCCAGTTTAGGAGAGAACAAATAGGGAACTATTATATTATATGACGTTTTGGATGGTAGGGTATCGATGCAAAATTGGTTTCTTCACAGTTTTATTCATAATTGTGTGAAGGTGATGGATAAAAAAAAGAGTTTCAAAATTTGCATTCATATAGAACTGCCAGCATCTTTAGGATGTTTTGCATCATGTTTTCGAAAGTATTTCAAAATTTTAATGCAAACATATAGGAGGATCCAATTTAGAATCATCTTGCATGCATATTTTGTCGTTGAATTGCAGTATGTACACCATGCACATATACACATGGTTGCAAAGTGGATGTACATAAATTGGCTATGTAACATAGGACTATAAGTGCCATAATTTCGGGGATAAATTCCTTTTAAGGAGGGAAGAATGTAACAACCCGGAATTTTAGCAATATAAATTAATTATTAGAATTCAAAAATAGGAATTTTCGCAAATGATTGAATTTGGTCATGAAACTTTAACCGATGCATTCGTCTTGGAATTATGGTCAAATTTCATGTTTGGAGTTTCATGAACAGAGTCCGTATGAAAAAGTTATGGACGAAATATGAAAATGGACGAAAAATAAATTAATAAATCAGAATTTAAATAGATATTATACCTTAAATAACTAGCCGATGTGACGACCCCAACCCCCGTACTTACGGCGGCAAAGGTAATCTTTGGAATATAACACATAAACAGATAACAGCAGAACAGAAATAAATAAATACACCAGATAATGTACAAATAATACACTGGATAAACATAATCATCAGAGTTATGCAGTATACAGGATCATACTTAGTACAAATACAGTTCAGCTATACATAAATGTCTACAGCGAAAAACAAACATAATATGTACAATAGGAGCTGAACAGCATAAAAAGAGATAAATGGTAGAATCCATCTTCAGCTCTAGCTATCCAGAAAGAGCCTACTAAAACCTGAATATAAGGCTGCCCGTGTAGAAAGAGGGGCACCCAAGTTTGCAAGTGAAACAAACTACGAGTCAGTCACGAGACTGGTATGAGAAATCTACTTAACACATTTTGTAATATGGCCAATCACAGGACCACGCCACTTTCGTGGAACGGGTTTACTCCTTTGAATTGCCAGCGCTTTACAACAAGTAAATCTTTTAAACATTGCAATGCTTTTTACAAAAATGAAGCCATTATAAGACTCAGTTCCCATCACACAATGCAACGCAAACCGGAGGATAAAGTTTTTACCTTATAATGGCCAAAATATGCTTGATACGAATAAAACAAAGGCTTCTGATATTACTACTAGTGTTCAAAAACAATTTCAAATCATAAGTATCAATCATGGACGACATTAATGCCCCATATCACTATGTCGCCATATATAGATATACAATCAAAACCGCACAGTCACGTATTTGGAAATTGGATTTCCGTAATGAACCAAAACAAAAGATAGTCCTTACCGAATTCGAGACTGTCTAGCCCGAGCCTCAGGACCCAGACACAGGTGAGCCCTTGGATCGTCAGGGCCGGTCCACCGATGTGGATTAAAATGCCTGAACATTGTGTTTCCCCACCCTTTGGGGGCGTAAATGAGCCAACGAATGACTCCATCGATCCCGGATCGACCGATATATTTGAGGCGCCTCGCAACAGCAACAACCATATAGGTGAAAATAATATAAATGTCAGCCAGTTTAAGAACTGACACCAGCTCTAGCTAGAAGGATTCGCATGTCCTCCCTAATGTCCTCTCCCGTTTCTGTTTCATACCGGGGTGTGAGGCTCGCAAATTCACGTTATACACAAAGCTATGCCACACAGGCCGTGCTTTGATCATCAACCACAAGACTTTGCTTTTCAACAGAAGCCTTGATCACTGCATCTTAGCATGCCACACAGGCAATTCACACCATGCAACTGATGGCTATCAATCACACAGAATGAATTCCAATGTCAGACACACGGTCCATTTATAAGTCTGTTTTGGGTCTGAACAAAACCAGAGGCACTATATACCTCGGATACCCATCGATCTCCACGTACGTCTGGATGATCACCACTCATTATCCATATTTTGGGATGCCTCCCAATCAGGACATCAGTTATCATCCAACCAAGGTGAAGATCTCCGGTCTTCAATCACTGTCTTCATCTTCGATTTCTTATCGTCGATTCAATTATTCAGAATGGGATAAACCCGGTCTTTCTGAGCAACTCGCGTATATAATAAACAAGTGCTACACAACACAACATACGCCTTATTCCAATTCAATAGTCACTAATTGTAAATCAGTAAGAGAACGATTTCCCAAATATTAACCCCGAAGGCCGAAACCAACATCAGATCAAAACCCAGGAAACCACCCATCTTAGCTAACCTTCAGTTAGTTTCTTAATTTCACATTCCATATCGTTTATAATATTTTATAATGATTTATCACTATTTTTATTTATTTAAAAATAGCCAATTTATTCAAACGAAGCTTCAGGCCATAACGCGGCCGTGGCGCTGTTTTTCTTCAGATTTGATTTACACATATCTGAAAATCTAACCGTTGGATCTTCACAAATTTTATATCATTAGAAATATCTTTTCAAAACGAATCCAATGGTTTCAGTTTTGGGGAAATCTGACGGTCGGATCTCCCGGTATACTCGTTTGAAGTTTCGATTTCAAAATACGAACTGCAGCGTCGTTATTTGATTTAATTTAATTATATATATATATATAATCGATTCTGGCGCTGTTTTTCTTCAGATTTGAATTAAACATTCTAAACAATCCAACCATTGGATCTTCACAAAGTTGGTGTCGTTGGAAAGATATTTCCAAAGCGAACCCAACGGTTTCGGTTTCGGGAAAATCTGATGGTCGGATCTCCCGCACTAATCATTTGAAATCACGATTTCAAAACACGAACTGCAGCTTCGTTATTCGATTTAATTTAATTATATATATATATATAATCTATTCTTCGATTTCAAAACCATATTCTTTTCATACATTTGATAAAAATGATATTTTTATCCAACAGACATTTATTTCGACACTTCACTATTTTTACCAATTCATGCATATAATAAAAATGTGATTTTTATTGTAAAACAATTTATTTCCAAGCACGACTATTTTATATAGTTCATATAGATGATAAAAATATGATTTTTATTATAAAACAATTTATTTCAAAACACGAATATTTTATATAGTTTATATAGATGATAAAAATATGATTTTTATTATAAAACAATTTATTTCAAACATGAATACCATTCAACACATGAATTTCTATTCAACGAATGAATTTCTATTCAACACATGAATGTTTTCTATAGCTCGTATATATAAAATAAAAATGTGATTTTTATTGTTGAAAATGTTTATTTAAAACACGAATACCATTCAACACATGAATTTCTATTCAACAAATGAATTTCTATTCAACACATGAATGTTTTTCTATTCAACACACGAATATAGTTTCAACACATGAAAATAATTCTAAAACATGAATATTATTGAAAATTTCGGTAGCATAACAACAGGGTAGTTAAAACCGGGGCCGTCCCTAGTACGGCTCCTCGCTCTACCTTAAAGCCTCGCAACTTTTGACAATGGGGATTCCATGCATCTAGTTCGCACGCAGGCGACATGTATATTTTTTTCTTTCTTTTCCACAAACTAATCCTATGTGGTTTCAACCAAATAATTCTCAACCACGAACGGGTATTTTTCAACCACAATCAATCAATTTCAACCACAAACAATTCTAATCAACCATTCGCTATCAACCAATTGTCATACCAATCACAACCAATAAATATCGTCCATGGTTTGAGGACGAGGGGCGTATATATATAAGTATATTTCACTTCTATTTCAACACATATATAATTTTTACAATGCATATATAACTTATACATCGAACATACAACTTATACAACGCTTATACATGAGGTGTACAATGCTTATATAACTCATACATCGACTATATAATTTATTTATCGTCGTTTTCCATATTGTTTATAATTCAGAAATCCCACATTGGGTTCCACTCCACCAAAAATATCAGAAGGCTCAGAAAAATATCCGGTCTCTTCTAGAATGTAGAAGACGTCCGCACGAGTCCACTGTCTCTTGTTTCACTGAATTTTGTCAAGAAACGAAAAGGATATGATTTTTACAGTGAAATCAAAAACCGTAGCGCTTTAAAATGCTGTAATATAGTTTAATTTAAATTCAGCCGTACCTCTCTATTTTTCTTCAAAATTAGGTTTGAAGATTTCTCGTTATCCGTAGCACGAGGTGACGATCGGGCTGCACTGCGATGAAGGGCTAGGCGCGGCGCTAAGGCACGCGATGGAATTGGCCAGTTCGGTGGTCGGAGCTAACGTCGGCGGCGGTCGAAAGTGGACACCTTCCCGAGCTCGATTCGAGCTCAATACTCCACGAAAACCTTCAAACTTTATATGGATGTGAAGCTCATGAGACGATCTACAAAAACCTTAACTGGGGCATGGGTTTTTATTGAGTGTGGAAGGAGAAATTGGAGGGGGAAGCAATTGCGTGGTTTCCGCCGTCGTCTGGAGTGTTTATCGGGGAGAGAGAAAAAGGTTTGACCAATGAGATTTTTTTTATATTTATAAATTTTAAAAATCCAAAAATACCCTCTTTCACACACGAACCCCAATCCAGACCCAACGAATGTCATCCCTTGCTAAATACCCCCATTCTGAACACAATGGGATATGTTTCGTAAGCCCATTCGACTGTTTGTGTCAGTTTCTCTGCAAATTAAAATATAAAACATTCAATATTTAATTTGAACGTACATTTCAGTTTGCCGGGGCCACATACTGATTCTAAAAATTCCCAAAAAATAAATCTAGCTATGTTTTGACGATACGGTCCCAACAAAACTAGTTTTATCGAATTCTGAGACCGTTTGAAAAATGACCCTTTTCTGGTCGATCCAATTTAATAGAAATCGACCAAACACATTTTCCTTTGCCACACTCACATACTAGCTTCAAAAATTATGAAATTTGAAACCTAGCAATAATTTGACATCCCGGATCCAACAAAAGTGGTTTCGTCGAATTCTGAGGTCGTTTGCAAAATGGCCATTTTCACGGGCTATATAAACTTTATAGCGACCTTTTTGAAAATTCATTTGGCCATAACTTTTGCTTCCCACTACGAAACTTTGATTTTTCAGATTCGTTAGAAAGATATTCACTAACAGATATAAATATTTTTGGTTTCACTAAAATCCGTTTTGTTTTGCACCCGGTACAGTCAGTCAAAGTTTGAATTCAAATTTTGTAACTACCGCGCCATTTCTGGCCTTGTTTATAATTAGAATTAATTATATTTATTTTCAAACATCGATTCAAACTCACTTCTCGTCGTTATTATTTAAAATATTTTATTTTAAATAGCTAAAATTCATTAAAATAGCCAAATTAAAATTTTCAAACTGGTTCAGATTTTCCGGGTTGTTACAGCCGACCTGGGCATCTGATTGCCTAAGCGGTCGACCATTGCGATCAACCGGCGGTCAACCGCCACGGTCGACCTACTAGGCATCAATTTTCCCGTGGCGGCTAGGTTATATAGGGTTTGGTTTATAATATTTATATAAAGAATGAACGGATATAACTTAATGTTGGAGAATGGAGTTTTGGTGACAACACCCTTAATTCAATATTAACTGATTATTAAATATACACTAGCACCTATCTAGAATATATATATATATATATATCTATATATATATATATATGTACATATGCAGGATTTGTTTACAGGAATTAATACTGAATACTGTACAGTTTAATAGCTTTTAGAGATTCAGAATTCAGATAGATTCAAGGCTCATGAGTAATCAAGATTTCAAGATAAATATAGTAATAGAGTCTAGTTTATGCAAGACTCCGAATAACACTCCAGGCTCAAATTCTATTTGTCAAATTATCTCTTTTCAAATTCAAAACTATTTTCAAATTGATTTCAAACTTCTCTCAAAATAATTTTTAATCTTCTAAGAATTTCAAACTTATGATTTCAAATATATTTCCTAATTTATAAGTATTCTTAATTTTATAGTTTTATTAAATATGTTTTACTAAGTTTATATTTGATTATAATATTATTTAAACTCTAAGTTTTCATATAACCTTTTGTCTATATATAATTTATAATTTTTTCTTTATAAATTCCTATATAAATGTTTATAACTATATTATATATGTTTAAAATTATATTATATATAGTTTTCATACCACAGATATACTAAGTATTTAATCATATGTTTAAATAATACTTTCTTGTGTTTTTATCCTTGAAAAATAATGTTTTAGCAAATAGTTTTGTTTCAGAAATTTCCAGAATTAAAATATTGATTTAAATACTTTAAAAGTGAGTTAAAAATCAAAAATATGATAGATATGTCGACATATATTTAAAGCTATGTTGACATATAACTATTAGAAAATTAAATTTGAAAGGAAGTGTCTTTTCACCATTTATAACGCTCTAGAAACGTTGAAACCTTTCAAATGTTACAAATAGTGGCTAATTTCGAATTTTTTATTCATTCCTCTTCTCCATCTTCTTCTCTTTTCATTACACCATTATTATCTTTCATTTCTATCTACACTTATACTCTGCCGAATGCAATTCTGTTTTCACCGATCTTCTTCTCTCTACACTCTTTACTCATTACTCTTTAAAACTAGTGCTATTGAAGAGTTATAGGGTTGCTTGTAATTGTTTGGGTTGAGTAAAGGAATCGGTGGTATCCCTTGTAGCCGTGAAATCAAGGACGGGTGGTCGGTGGTATTCCTTTTAGCCGTGAAACCAAGGATGGGTATACTTGATCAAGTGTGTGTGGAATCGGTGATATCCCTTGTAGCCATGAAATCAAGGAGGGTTGTAATTGGATATTGAGTAGTAATAAAACTCTTCGCAATCCAGCGTTGCATGGGACTGGACGTATGAGCATTTCCAAACTAGTATAAAATCCGGTGTGTTCTTTCCTTTTCTGCACTTTATTTTTGTTTATCTTTGCATTTATGTCTGGTTTGTGTCTGTGATTGTTTCTGTGGTGTTTGATTTATATATTAGTTCATATAAGTTTAGATTTTTTTAAATTCTCAAAAACACTATTCACGTCCTCTAGTGTTTGTTTTGCCTTAACGATCCATTCCGCAATCCCTAACAATTGGTATCAGAGCAAGGTCTTTCAAAAAGTTTATAATCTGATTTTTGAAAAATTTTAAACGAAAAATGAAACGACCTGAAATCCCCCTTACGGGAAACAGCGGATTGCTTCGAGAACAAGACTCATCAAAACACAAACAATAGAACATTTCATTGTTATTACAACAATTTACATCAGAGTACAAGAATGTAATAGAGTTCAAATAATATACAACATAAAAATATCAAAGATTTAAATTACAAAACAACGGAAAATATATACAGAAATATAATATGTAGCGGAAAATGACAACTGAAAGAGATACACAGATACAAAGCTTTCCGAATATAGCTCCAACTGTAATCCAGGATCCTATGAAAAGAAATATCTACAAATACCAAAACCACTAGCTGCCCATGTGGAAAATAGGGGCACACAGAGTTTAGGTTAGAACAATAAACTTCGAGTAAGTCACGGGACTGGTGTGAGAACTAAAACAGCTATTAAATCTTTACTTTGAAAGTTGGGAAATCATGGGACTACGCCGTATAATACATAACGGGTTTACTCCACACGAATCTTAGTTTAAAATAAAACAACGCAATGCTTTTTAGAAAAATGAAGCTATTATAAGACTCAGGTCCCATCACACAATGCAACACAAGCCGGAGGATAGAGTTTTACCTTATGATAGCCAAACATGCTTAGTATGTTTTGAAACAAATCATTTTGATATTACTATAAGTGCATAGTGTCAAAAACAACTTCAATATAAATGTATCAATCATAGATGGCATAAGTGTCCCATCCTGCTATGTCGCCATACAGGTTTACATCTAAAGCCAAAAAATGTCGTATTGGAAACTGGATTTCCATCATGAATCAAGGCAAGGAATCATCCTCACCGATTTCGAGACACTCTAGCAAATGCCTCAGGATTACACACCGTGGGGCAACCCTGGTTAGCAATAGTGTCGGTCCACACTTACTTTAGTGGATTAATTATTCCTAAACAATACGTTTCCCAGCCCTATCGGACCTATCACTAAGCCACTAGGGACTCATATCTGAGGCACGTCGCAATCCATCATCCATATAAGTAAAAATGCCTGGGCTCCATACCATGACACCACTATAAGCTAGAAAGAAATGCATGCACTCCTTGCCGTCCTCATTCCATTTTTGACTCATACCGGGGTGTGAGGCTCGCGAATTAACGATATACACAAAGTTATGATAATTAAAGCTATGCTTTGATCATCATCCACAAGACTCTGCTTTTCAAAAAAATCCTTGATCATTTGCATCTCAGCATGCCATACTGACAATTCACGCCATGCAACTGATGTCTATCAATATATAACCTCTAAGCTCATACATCTCAGAGAAAGGTGTTAAGCAAGAGAATAAATTCTCCGCCACCAAGTAGATATATATTTAATAGAAATCAATCAACACAGAATGAAATCCAATGTTAGACACACATCCATTTACAAGTTCGTTCTGGGTCTGAACGAAACCGGAGGCACCTTATTCCTCGTCCCATATATCCAATATAGGAGAGAGGTCCTCGCATGTCCAGTCGATCTCCAAGTATGTCTGGACGATCACCACTTATTACCTTGTCTGGGGTGTACAACCCAATCAAGACATCAGTAATCATCCAAATGATGTGAAGTACTCCGGTCTACAACTATCGTCTTCATCGTCGACTTTTAGTCATCGTATTAATTATTCAGAATGGGTTAAACCCGGTCTTTCCGAATAACTCACGTACTTTATAATCAATAAACAAGTGCTATAAAAAACATCATACGCTCATTTCAATTTAGAATGTTCTTTTATTCTAATATTCACATTTTTAGGAAAACTCCCCGTTAATTTTATCAAAGATAAATTCTTTTAAAATTATCGTTAAATCTTCCTTTGGATATCAGTTTGAATTGATTTTATTTATTCCTTTATCAATTCTAGACCAAATTAAGGTTTATAAAACTTGTTGGGATTATCAAGCCATACCGAAGTAATCATTTATTTATTAAATCCAATCCCAACCTATTATCCCATGGAGCAAAACTGGTAGTACTCCATATCTAACACCCACCACGTTATCGGTAAAATTATTTACCATTTTTCGTTCAAATCTAATTAAAGATTTAACTATCGCCTGGAGTAAAATTGGTGGTACTCCATTCTTGATCATTTCATGAATTCGATAAATTTAATTATCCCATTCTCATTCCAATCTAATTAAAGATTCATTAAAACTCTAACCTGGCTTTAATATCATAAATCATTACTTTATGATTATTCAACTTTAAGAAATTAATCTTGTATTTAGCCGGGTTAAAGAACTAATGTCACTTTAAACACAATTCACGATAAACCCCAAAATCATATTCCATGAACTATGGAATCTTCACGGAAAACAGATTTATATATAATCGATATAAATTTCCGTATCATACTGATACTATAAACGGAACAACGGCAATGCCTTTTAAATCCCATAAATAGTATTGGTCTTCCTTCACAGAATCTCATTTCGATTATTACCAAATCGAATTCTGTTCAATTCCAATATTAAATTGGAAAATCTTATCTTTGTAAAATTTCCATTAAATCATAATAAAAATATTAATAAATTCCAAATCTTATCTTCACTGTTAATTAGGTTAAAGAACAAATGTTATTAAAAACATTGTTCATGATAAACCCAAAATCACCTTTCATTTCAATTCCAATTAGATTAATTGGTGAACTTCTCTAAATCTTAGTTAAAAGATTTATTCTTTTCTCAACTGGGTTTAAGAATAGTTTTATTTAAGACACCATTCACGAAAAACCTAAAATTCAATTTGACATCAAATGCAAGTCTCTGAATAGAAATTATATCGGCTTTTATTCAATATCAAATTCTGCCACCTACGGATATCGTATTAGGAATAACGATATCTGTATCTCCAAATTCCTCAACAATATCCGTATAATCACGGAATCCAATATCGAAATATTCCGAACATTATTTCCATTCCAATTCATCCGTTGGAAAACTTTGGTTATTTTAAAACCATTTCAAATCCAATTTATTTATTTAAAAACATTGGATTATTAATCTAGTTATTAACTAGCTCATTTCGATAAAAATATATTTTTATCTTTTCAAAACAGGAAATTTTCATCCAAACTCTTTCCAAATCATTTATTATGACTTTACACAATTTTTTTGATATTTTTAATAATTTTATTAAGGCCCTTACAGTCTGTTTCCAATAGCGGCCACCTAACTGCATCCATGGCGACCTTTTCTGAATTTGATTTGGACATATTTCAAAATTTAACTGTTAGATTTCAAATCTCTTATTATCATTGGAAAGCTCTTTTCGATATGAACCCAACGTTTTTGGTTTAGAAGAATCCGATGGTCGGATCTCCCATTACATCAATTTGAAGTCAATGGTCGAAATTCGCGAACGGTCACTGCGCGGAGCGTTCTATTCAGGCCGTTAAATATATATAGTATATATATCGTCGATTTCTATTTAAAACGTATTTTATAAATTGTTTATAAATTCATTTTAAAACAATTTCAACTTCATTTTCAATTTTAAATCAAAATTGAATATTCCATATCATTATAATATTAAAATGATAATATTATCAAAATATCCGATTTTTAAATGAATTCTTCTCGATATTCATTATAAAATGAATAAATCAATCGATAAACCCATTCGGGTTAAAATGGCATTCCTACACTTAACTCGGTTTCATATATTTTTATATTTTTGTGTCCACTCAAAATCGGACATCAAAATCATATTTTGATTATTTACTGAACATTATTTTAAAATATTCCTTATTTTAAAATATTAGTTATTTTAAAATATTAGTTATTTTAAAATATTCTTTATTTCTAAATCGGAATGTGACTCAATCAATTGCCATAAAATTTCAGTTATATGGATTTCATACATCACATGTATTCAACAATAATGGTAAATAATAATCAAACATTCAATTTACATCCATAGTGCAATTTACAGCTGTATAAGCATTAAATAATTAAATAACCCTTATCAAAATCTTTCGATCAATCGATTTAGATATAATGAAATTCAGGGGAGATATGAATAAATTATCGTCCCCAAACCATGTGGGGTTTCCAAACAATAACAGTCGATTCAAAATAGTCACTGGTTAATAAATTTAACCAGTTCTAATTCGATTTGAATTATTTTTCTAATTAGCCAGTTTTCACTGTTTAAATTATAAATATTTGTAATTTTATTTCAACTACCACAAAATAATATTAAGTTATTTTTAGTATTTTAAACATCATAATCAACACCCAACACGGTCAAAACACAATACAATCAGTTAAATCATCCATGGTCTATGGACGAGGGAGCTGAGCTAATAGGCACCATATACAATTTATAATGATTAAAATTGATAAAAATCTACACTGGCAATTCTATATATTTCTATACGTGAATACAATAATATGATAAAATATAATTTAGTGAGAAGGAGTTCTCACATTGGGTTCCACTCCTTCTTTCTTTAATGGATGATGATTTAAAAAAAAAATTAAACTATCATTTAATATTATCAAAAATTCTAACAATTCCCGTTTCAGTTCCGGTCAGTTCCATTGTGTAGAATTCGTTGCCAGGATTCCAACGATGTCTAGTTTGCTAATTTATGTTCATGTTTGAACAAGATACGACAGTTTTAAACCTTAATTACATTAACAAAATTAATAATACAATTAGCTAAATTAATTAAGTTAATCACCATCCTCATTGTTTAATTCTTCAGGTTTCAAGCAGAAACCCATCAACATCGTGCCCAAGGGCTTGAACGCGCTGCCACTGTGCTGCGCTGGAGCACCATCAGCCACCGCCACCTGGAAGACTGTGTCGCTCCCTACCTTCGCCCTCCAGCTCGTCGAACTCGGCCCTCTCGGGTGGCCAGAAAATTCGATCAATGCCGCCGCCTATTTGACCTCGCCACCATCACAGCGGGCCACCAGAGAAGATCACACCGGTCAATTTGTAGAGGATACTTAGCTGTTCGATTTTTCTTTTGATTGCAGCGAAAATTATCAAGTGGATTGGAAATTTAAAGGGGATTTAATTTGGGAAAATCGGCCATTAATTTCAAAAGGGGCTGACGGTGGATTCTGGAACGAATTAGGGTTGAGGGGCTTTGACCGATTTTGACCCCTTATATATATTTATTTTATTTAATTCCAATAGTACCTGTTTTTGCATTCAAACTCCAAATCAAACCCAATGATTGTTGTTCCTAGCTAATTACCCCTATTCCGAACACAATGGGATATATTTATAAGCCAATTCAATTGTTTCGTTTAGTTTTTATTTAAATCAAAATGTAAATCAATATATATTGAATTTGAACACACATTTTAATTTACCGGGGCCACATACTAAGTCTAAAAATTACAGAAAAATAATATCTAGCTATGTTTTGACGAGCCTAACAGAACTAATTTCATCGAATTTGGAGGCCGTTTGAAAAATGGCCTTTTTCCAGTCGATTAAATTTAAACTAAATTGACAAAATATGTTTAAATTTACCACGCTCACATATTAATTCAAAAAATTATGAAAATTGAAACCTAACAATAATTTGACATTCCGGATCCAACAAAAGTGGTTTCATCGAAAACGGAGGTCATTTGCAAAATGGCATTTTTTAAGGGCTATATATTTATATATTAATATACATATATATATATATAAATTCCATAGTGACTATTCTAAATTTTTAACTGGACATAACTTTCAATTTAAATTTTGAAATATGAATTTTTCACATTCGTTAGAAAGATATAATTAAACAGATTCAAATGTTTCTGGATTTACTGAAATCCGATTTATTTTGAATTTTGTATATTCATTTAAAGTTTAAAATCGAGTTTTCAAACTACTGCGCCATTTCAAGCTCGTTTTATAATTAAAATAAATTTATATGTTCTTACTTCGATTTAATAAATTTTAGTCGTTATTCTTTAAAATAAATCATTTTAATTCAAAATCCATTAAAATAGCTAAAATAAAAAATTTAAATTGGTATATAAATTCCAGGTTATTACAGCGAATTTTGAAATAATTGTTAACACTATTTTTAATTCATGTATTGCATCAGTATTATACGAGTCTACATTCAATTTTATTGAAAAATCAATTTATCATGATATGATTTCTTGAAAAGTTTAAATAGATATATCACAAAATCATTATGATGTTATTATCTCAAATTACAAGTATTTATTTGGAAAATTAACTTGATTCTTTGAAAAGGTATGTTGTTTTGCAGGAAAGAAGTTATATCTGATGACTAGAAGTTATATCTGATGACTATTGGCCAAAAGACACCAAGATGATCATTCATCAAAAGAAGAGTTTGTGAGTGGATATGACTTTTGGGCTTATAGTAGATGAAGTGTCCGTTCATTCAAAATTTAAATTCAAGTTATGACGCCAAGTTGACCAGGCCGTGTAAAAAGGATGTTTCTTTATCTAGACGATTCAGATTCATCATAAGCAATGAGGAGCCAGAAATCATAAATTCGTATATGTGTTTCACAGCAATTCAGAATTCCGAAAATATCGAAGAAATTGATTTAAAAACTGGGTACGCTTTAATTAATTTTTTAATTTTTTTTGAGTGGATGTTTTGTTGCTTCATTTTGTTTTCCTAGTTCTGAATTTGAAATATAAAATTTAAAATTCAAACTTGAAATTTAAAATTCAAATTGAAAATTAAACGTTGAAATTCAACATAATAATATAATAATAATAAATTTTGAATGTTTGTTAGAATTAATATTATTTCAAGAAATTGTTAATCCTGAAATATAAATCATTAATATAATAAAACCAAGAAGCCAAAACAATATGTTTTCTGATTTTCCACATGTATGTTGACATAATGAAATTCAAAATTTGAATTTCAAAAGTTTAAAGTTTCAAACTTCCCTCCATTTTTTTGAAAATGCTAGTGTAAACTGTAGTTATTAACTTTGTTTGTCGACTTATTTTCTTATATCTTGTTTCAAAATATGCTTATATATTAAAAAGTATATAAATTAATAAAATATATAGGCATATTAATATGATATACATAATTAATATAAAATTTTCAAACATTCGATATTACTATAAAATATAAAATTATTTATCTTTATATATAGTTTAAAACATATATAGTTTAACTTACATATTGGTCATATGATTTCATAACAAATTTTGGGTTATATTCTCACAAATACTATTTGTAACTAAATACTTATTTTGATTTCTTATTAAGATCTATAAAACTTGATTATTTAACCAAGTATTTTGGTATAAAAATAATAATATATTTATGATTTTATGCCTTAAATATGTAATTTAAATATAAGAAGTTATAATTTAATTTATATCTAGATTTCATAATATTGTCATGATTATAGAATTCTTTCTAAATTTAACATATAAATGGTTCCTTAACAAATTAATATATTTTGATTTCTAAAAGTTTAAATTTAAAATTGATTTGTATCAAAATATTGATTTATATTTCATAATGAATTAAATTTTAAATCCTTTTAAAAAAATGTTTTTATAAATACAATTATGACTATATGTTTACTTTATATGATGCAATTCTATATTCTCTTTAAAAAGATCCTCAACTTTTACTATATTAAAGAAGCACCCTACTAAGATTATTTAACTCCACATTTCTCATATAATTAATTTTATATATTTTATTATATATTATGAATGCCATAAAACTTTTATCTTCACAATCCTTTCAATCTTTTTCATAAGTATCATTAACCTAAGTCTAGAAATTAATACATATTATCCTTGTTTAATTCAAATGATTTGTATATGTATATGCATAGTAGTTAGATAGTTCTTTGAATATATTTCACCTAGATAGATATAATTACCAAATCATTTTGCATACTATCACTACATATCTTATTTCAAATCATATATCATTATTATAAATTACAGTACATCACAAATTAAAATCATTTACATCACAAGATGCATTTCATTCAATATATATCTTCATATAGATTTGCATATGACATACTGCATTATTACCAACACACTCATTACATATTAACTTTAAACTTCACACATAACAAGTATATTGTATGAAAAGTTTTATCTAATTAGAAATATAGGATTATTAATCAAATACATAACATATTTACTTTGTCTTAATTAACTTGATTGAATTGCTTGACTTATTTGTTGGTTTGTTTGATTTGTTTGACTTGAATAACTTGATTGACTTACTTGACATGGTTAAATTCCATAAGTGGTTGATAGGTTTGTTAGAAATGTACTTATGCATTTGCAGTTGATAGGAGATTTATAGGTTTTAGGATGAATAGAAGTTACAAGAAATGATTGGTTTCATGTTTGAATTGACGTTTTGTGACAACAAAACTTAAATTGGTTGATTGGATTGAATTGCTTTACTTATATCATAATTTTAAGGATATCTTATCAGAGTCATTTACAAGTAAATATTAAGGTCTTATTATTGTTTTAAGGGAATTAGAGTTTAGAATAGATTTAGTCTTATATTAAATTAAGGTGAAGTTTCAGAGTATCTAAGGATTAGTTGAGGGTTCTAGAATACTTTGGTTGATTTAATCATTTAGATTGATTGTTCGAATTGCTTGTTTGTATGAATTGCTTCTTTGCTTGAATTATTTGTTTGAATTGCTTGTTTGTTTGAATTGTTTGTTTGAATTGCTTGCTTGAATTGCTTGTCTGAATTGATTTACTTGTTTGAATTGATATTAAGTTGTTTGCTTAGTTTATTATCCTTCTATTTAGTTTATTAGAATGGTATAGTCCTAATTTTAGGGGCATTTATAATCTTTTAGGATTAGAATCAGAATCAGGGATAGTTATATTTAATCATTAGGATCATTTATAGCATGGATTTAAGGGCAGTATTTTATGATGTATAGATAGATTTAGGGTTCAGGGGGAGTTATTTATATACCTTAGAAATTTAGTATAGATTTAATTAGAAGATATGTTTAGACAGTTATACAATTTAGAGGGAGTATCTTTAGAATTTGTTTTTGATAATGCCAAAGGGGGAGAAATTATAAAATATAGATTTAGTTTATAGTATTCATATAGAAAGGGGAAGTATTAGAAGGATCATCAGCAACAGGTATGTACAGGTCTGATATTTTATAAACTAAGGTTGTCATCATCAAAAAGGAGGAGACTGTTGGAGAATGGAGTTTTGATGACAACAACCTTATTTCAATATTAATTGATTATAAAATATATACTAACACCTTTATCTAGAATATGTATATATATATATATATATATATATATATATATATATGTATACATATGCAGGATTTGTATACAGGAATTAATATTGAAGACCGTACTGTTTAAGAGCTTTTAGAGATTCAGAATTCATATTAAATTCAAGACTCATGAGTAATCAATATTTCAAGATAATTATAGTAATAGAGTCTAGTTTATGTAAGATTTCGAATAACACTCTAGATTCAAACTCTGTTTTTCAAATTATCTCTTTTCAAATTCAAAATTATTTTCAAACTGATTTCAAGCTTCTCTCAAAGTAATTTTTAATCTTCTAAGAATTTCAAACTTATGATTTCAAATATATTTTCTAATTTATAAATATTCTTATTTTTATAGTTTTATTAAGTATGTTTTACTAAGTTTATATTTGATTATAATATTATTTAAACTCTAAGTTTTCATGTAACCTTTTGTTTATATATAGTTTATAAATATTTCTTTATAAATTCCTATATATATTTATAATTATATTATATATGTTTATAATTGTATTATATATAGTTTTTATATCACATATATATTAAGTATTTAATGGTATGTTTAAATAATATTTTCTTATGTTTTTATACTTGAAAAGTAATGTTTTTGCAACTAGTTTTGTTTCAGGAATTTCCATTAAATATTGATTTAAATACTTAAAAAATGAGTTAAAAATATAAAAATTGATAGATATGTCAACATATATTTAATGCTATGTCGACATATAACTGTCAAAAATTTAAATTTGAAAGGAAGTGTCTTTCCACCATTTGTAATGCTCCAAAAACGTTGCAACCTTTCAAATGTTATAAATAGGGGATATTTCAAAAATTTTCATTCCACTTCTCCATCTTCTTCTCTTTTCATCACACCATTATTCTCTTTTATTTTTATGATTTCTGTACTTATACTCAAACGAATTCAATTTTGTTTTCACCAATCTTCTTCTCTCCACACTCTCTTCTCATTACTCTCTGATCTAGTGCTATTGAAGAGTTATAGGGGTGTTTGTAATTGTTTGGGTTGAGTAAAGGAATCGGTGATATCCCTTGTAGCCGTGAAATCAAGGACAGGTAATCGGTGATATCCCTTGTAGCCGTGAAATCAAGGACGGGTAATCTGTGATATCCCTTGTAGCCGTGAAATCAAGGATGGGTATACTTG
Source organism: Allium sativum (assembly GCA_030737875.1). NCBI lineage: Eukaryota > Viridiplantae > Streptophyta > Magnoliopsida > Asparagales > Amaryllidaceae > Allium > Allium sativum. Next base: position 479,503,409 of record CM060916.1, read on the forward strand.
ATCAAGCGTGTGTGGAATCAGTGGTACCCTTTGTAGCCGTGAAATCAAGGAGGATTGTAACTGGATATTGAATAATAATAAAACTCTGCACAATCCAGCGTTGTGTGGGACTGGAGTAGGAGAAATTCCGAACCGGTACAAAATCCGATGCGTTCTTTCCTTTTTTGCACTTTATTTCTGTTTATCTTTAAATTTTTGTTTAATTCTGCATCTGTGATTGTTTCTGTGGTGTTTGATTTATATTAGTTCATATAAGTCTAGATTTTGTTTAAATTCTCAAAAACATTATTCACCCCTCCTCTAGTGTTTGTTTTTCCTTATCGATCCAATCCGCAATCCCCAACACTTAAAACTAATCCAACGGTTCTATGCCATTTCCACCCTTATAAATAAAGGGGTGAGGCCTCATTCTTTTTCCACAAAAATCTGCAGTGGCAGCGGAGCTTTGCCATTTTCCCTCTTCTCCAAACCTAATTTCTAAAATAAAATATATTCATACATAGCAAATCAAATCCAATTCATTTGAAATTGAGAGGATAAGCAGATCTAATGAAAAAGAATGCAAATTGACGCACCAAATCAGATTCTCCCCTCTCTCCTTGTTTTCTTACATCTCTGAAGATATAGAATTTCCCCTTTCCTGATAAATTGTAGATTTATGAGAATTTGGGGATATGTATGCTTAAAAGGTTAAAACTTATGAAATTGTGGCTATAAGGTGAGCGGAAAATTTATATATACATTTATAATAACATATTTATCTCATTTGTAATAGATTCATTTTTATGCCTACACCTATCAGATCTGATAAATAAATTGTTGTAGTTAAATTGACACTCATCATATCTGGTTATAAAAAATGTTGAAACTTGTGAACTATACATTGTGGCTGTGCATAATATGAATTGTAGGATTATTAAACTTGTTTACACATATTCCTACAGATATGTTATGAAGTATATTGTATTTATATTGTAAGTTGTATAGTGGACATTGCATAGCACTATAGATCTTGAAATCAGTCCCATTAAACACCATTTATATGTAGTTACATTCCAGATCTCTAGTTCAGTGTTGAATAATGAAATTTGGGTGAAGTTGTGAAATTCGTAAATTTTATGATTGTAATATTAAAAGAAATATGCATATTTGTATTCAATATTGCTGGGTTTCGGCTTGATCGTTGTAAATATATTGTTTTCCTCCTTTTGTATAAAAATGCATGAATTTGAAATCGCAAGAGATTTGATAAAAAGGATTAAAAAGGGAAAAGTGGTGTAAATGTGCATGTGTGTGTGTGTGTATGTGCGTACTTTGCATCAAATATTCCAAAATTATATATTTACATATATTTCTTATGATTTGTAAATATGTTAATCCAATAATTAGGCATTATTTATAATGATTACGGTTAACGGTCTTTTGTGAGATTTGAAACCTTTTGGCAAGATTGAATGCAAAAAGGAATGTTTGGTTATTGATTTAACCAAATCATTCAATTTATGATAATAACAAAAATAAAAATAATAACTATGTTGAATGCATGAAAACATAAATATAAAAATATACATATTATCTGTCCAAACTAGTAAAACGGTAAAATACATGGAATGTTGAATGTGTGGATAAGGTTTAATTATGGGATTATATGTAAATGTAATCCATATTGAATTAATATATTTGTGGTGACCATTTGTTGCAATCAATATAATTAATTACTATAAATAAGACCGTAAATCAATAAATAACAATTGTGGCGAATGTGGATTCGGGAAAATAAATATAATAGGATAACGGGTATAATTTCAAGATTTGATTAGGATAAATATCGGACACTCCAAATTAGGAAATTTGAATTATAACCACATTTAGAAACGAGATTAAGCTCAACTTGTGGTATATGTCTGCCCGGAACCGACCGGCAAATCCAACAACCATAGGTAGTCAGTTTAATGTGAGGGATCTAATGCGTAAATGTACTAAGGCATGAGGTTAAGTTTAACTTGTGGTAGAAGTCTGTTCGGAACCGACTGGCAAATCCAACATCCACAAGTTTCCAACTTATCGTGAGAGGCCTAGTACACACACACACACACACACACACATATATATATATATATATATATATATATATATATATGTGTGTGTGTGTGTGTGTGTAAGTCAACCGATAAATAAACAAATAAATAAATGAATAAGAATAGTATAATTGTCTATTAGAGTACAACAAATAGATACCTTGAGACTGATAAATAGTTGCTCTAGGAAAATATGACCGTTATGGTGATAAAGGGCAATAAAGATAGAAATAAAAGAAAATGGTTATCAAAAAGGGGATCTATGGATATCGATTGTCGTTTAAATTACTAAGTCCAAGTTACGGAAGTAAGTCAAATAAATATCCGAGGGTAAAAGAGGATATATATAACCTTCCTTATTTACATTAACGAATACAACACTTATAATTAAAATAGAGCTGGACATAGTAGGTTAATAATGTAAAATATTATCAACCATACGAACCCGTGACAATGATGAATTGTATATGCATAATATGTTAGTGTAGAGGGACTAAATGGGAATTGCTTAATAACGTAGCCTACTTTACCACAATAGGGAAAGGTGTTATAGGAAAATGGGGTACGAGTCCAATAACCTTTGTGTATGGTCCACTTCCCAGGTCTTAAATGGCTAGGGTTGAGGAGTCTACCTAGGAATAGGTTTTTCAATTTAGGGGTATTAAACGTCATATGTGGTATTGCCTGCCCAAACCTGCAAACTTAAAATATCAAATATGGATACCTATTTACGGGAAGTAATAAGCGACTAAGGAGATTATCCAATAAGGTCAGCTAGATGGTACATCGAACGATAAAATACCATCTCTCACCTTACACAGGGAAAAGGTATATGCATGAATGAAGGAAGCCTTCACAAGTAGAGCCTATAGCTAGTGTCCTCTAGTTTATAAAAATATGGAACAAGTCATTGAGAGGTATTAAGTCACCTAGAAGTCCGCCAATCAATGAGTCCGCCTAGGGTCTTAAGTGATTAGGAGAATCTACCCTATCTATCATTGATAGTGAGGCGGAAAATAATAAAAGGGAAAGTGGATGGAAAGGTATATAAATATGTGAGAATTCCGCAGTTAGGAGTTCACTTCTCGGTCTAATAATCAATTGAATTATAATTTAAGAGGCTTTTTAAATATATGCGTAAATGTTCTATCTCGGTATTATATCTTAGAATACAACTTTGGGAAGAGTGGTAGAGTCGTGCGTAAGCATCTACAAGGTCAGGCTAGAATCATTAACCTTGATAGGCGTACATCTTGGGTTGAACCAAACGGGATGCATCTGGGTATTATAACCTGTATAGTACATTTCTTAGTCACTAGAACTTGTTGTTCTGGCCCCCTCCTCATTACAACCTCCTAGGTTTCCTAGAGAAGGCCGGGTTCTCATAGATGTTTAAGTTTTGCTTTCTCTCTCATGCTCGGTATTGACAAAGTGACTTACTTTGAAAAAGATAGTTGCTTAAGTTAATACTAGTTATCCTATTTTGTTTCCATTGTGAGTTTTCTTTTATCGTGCTCTGATTATGCTCGTGCTCATTTATTGTAGGTACCAGATATGCACGCTCCATGTTTGGACATGTTCAAGTTTTGATTTTTGTCGAAATTTTGGCGCAGAAAAGTATGGGGTGCTACAGATTTAATCTGGATGGTTTATTGATGCAAAATTATAAACAACTCCCATATAAAACAACCACCTCAATCCTTTGCTCGGGAGGGCGGTCGACCCCCTTCTATAGGGGAGGTCGACCACCTTCCTATATAGGCGGTTGACCCACCTTTTGGGGTCGAGCTAGGAGATATAAATCTCCTTGTAACATTGCTTTTTAATCATTTCTGAATCTATATCATTGATTCTTTTTTATGTTTATTATTTTTGTCCTCTTCTATATGTATATATCTACGCACAATTCAAATGCTTGTGGAATATTCTTTTATGCCAATTAATATATTTTTATTTTCTAGATTTATATTCATTTAATTTGAATTCCAAGCTTTGTGTGTAAAAAAATTACGTCTAAATTGTTTTATTGATATCTTCTTCATATGTACTCCAAATTCAGTAAAATAAGGTATGAAAACCGATCAGAATCTCTCCATGAACGTAATAACAATAATTTCGTGACTGACTTCCTAATTATTCGAAAAATATTTTCATCCCACTGAATTTACTTGTTATTATTATTTAATTTAATTTAATTATCTTTGTCTATTTATGGTTTATTTTATGGGGTGTTACATTTTTCCCCCTTAAAAGAGATCTCGTCCCGAAATATTTTTTGAAGGGACGAAAAACATAACTCGCACTAACAATCATGTTGTACACCGATGTTATTTATAAGAATCCATAAATTATTTTAAGTTTGTAGTGCAGACTTGCCATAGTGAATTCAGACTAGTGTGTATGTGTAACAAGCGATGCTGAATGCATGCAAAACACCTTAATATGCATATAATTTCTGTATGAGTGCACACTGCATTTGTGTTGCAACCATACCTAACTTTCTAATCTAACAACCACAATGAAACCATAAAAGGAAATAATTACTTGAGAAAAGCTCTGGGTGAGTTTTCCTCATCTTCTCTCCAGTTTCCTATGTGCTTTTCGCTGGGTTATCTCCTCATTGTGCTTGGACTAGTCTGATGGATTTGTTGTGGAGTCTTTTGATTCCATGCTCCACTATCCTTGCGATGGCACAGGGCACCCTAGAATCCAACTAAAAGCTATATATGTCTCCAATATCATCTTGCTCAAGAGTAATGGCAGAATCACGAAGGCATCTCCTAAGAAGAAAAATATAGAAAACGTTATGGGCCCCTTATAGACACTCTGGAAAATCCATATGATAAACCAGCTTCCATGTCTTACCAATGATTCTAAATGGTCCAATAAATCTGGGAGGCAACTTCTCAGTCTTTCCAAACCGAACAATCTTCTTAAGAGATGTCCTACTCTTGTTCGCTGGAATGAAGTGGCACTCTTCGTCAGTCAATCCACTATAACCAAAATAGATTCATTCCATTTCTTACTCCTTGATAGCCAATCCATGAAATTCATCGAATTATATTCGCATTACCAAGTGGAAACCTCCAAAGGTAATAATAATCCTTTAGAACTACCTTAATCTACTTTGATTTTCTGGCATGTCAAACAGTTCGCAATGAACTCAGCAACATCTTTCTTCCTGCCTACCCAATAGAAAGTCCTCCACATATCCTTAAACATCTTATTCCCTTGGGGATGCTTGGTCATCCTAGAATGATCACATTCCTTTCGAACCTCTTCTCTTAAACTACCAGTCCTAGGGACATAGAACCGTCCGTCCCTTTTCAAGATTCCATTAGTATCAACTGAATGTCTATCAAAATGGGGAAAGTGCTCTCCTCTAGCAATTTTTTCTCTCAATATCCTTGACTCCTCATCGAGAACTTCCTCATACTTAATATGATCCATCAAGGCTGGTCTCACTTCCAAAACTGCAAGAAATCCGTGAGATGACTCAAATAGTGGTTGAAGGTTAAAACTGAAAAGAAATCCTAACTGTCCCCACTTGGCAATAACAATAAGGGTCACGTGTCTCCTGCCCAAAGCATCCATGATAACATTACCCTTCCATGGAGTACACTGAATATCAAAATCAAACGAAGCTATATACTCTATCCACCTCTGCTACCTAAGATTCAAGTAACGCTGAGAAAATAAATACTAAAGAGATTTGTGATCTGTAAAAAGCTCAAACTTGTCTCCCAAGATATAATGCCTCCATATCTTAAGGACAAATACTACGGCTTCTTGGTCCAAATCATGCACAGGGTATTAATTGTAATAACCATATAGTTGTCTACTTGCGTAGGAAACTATCATACCTTCTTGCATAAGCACTACTCTTAACACTATCCTACAAGCGTCCGTGAAACCCTTTAACATCTTAGTCTTGTTAGGGATGATAAGGACATGCACACTCATAAGAGACTCCTTTAACATCTTGAAAGCACTACTACACTTATCGCTCCAAGAAAACTCAAGAATCTTCTAAGTCAAATGGGTTAGAGAAGCTGCAACCCTTGCAAAGTCTTTAACGCATTTCCCATAATAGCCCGCTAACCCAGAAACTCGTAATTTCTGATGCATTCCGAGGAATCATCCATCCTTGAACAACTTCCATGTTTGGGGTCCAAATCCAAACCTTTCCCCAAAACTTAACTTCCTGTCCCCAAAAGTGGCACTTGGAAAACATAGCCTTAAGCTGGTTCTTTCTTAAGATTCCTAAAACCTCACTTAGATGATTCTCATGCTCTTTATAATCCTTAGAAAATATGAGAATATCATCCACAAACACCACTCTTAATAAGAATGCTTCTAAACATTCTACTCATCAAGTCCATAAAGAAGGCAATGGCATTCGTTAATCCAAAGGGTATCACCTCCCATTCAAACAAACCACCGGGTGTCCTAAATATTGTCTTAATTTTTCTATCCTTAGGAATTCTTAACTAGTTTAATCCTGTTCCTCGGTCCAATTAAGAAAAGACTTTAGCGCCTCCTAAATGATCGAATAAGTCATCTATCCTAGGTAAGGGATACATATTCTTATTGGTTAATTTATTAAGCTCCCTATAATCAACGTACTATAACACTCCATGTTTTTCTGAGCCCAAATTTTGACAACTCATCCAAGCACAGAGAGTATAAATCTGATACCTGTAAATAAGCAAAAGCATAATCATAGTACAATAAAACCAATTCATAGTGGAAAAAATAGGACAAAAAGTATCGACTTAGGTAACTACCTTAAAAGAAATCACCATATCAATACCGAGCATGAGAGAACAAGAACAGAAAACCAAATTTGAACGCTTGCTAGGACCTACTTTCCCCGAGATGAACTTGAGAGTTGTTATGAGGAATGGTTAGAACAATAAGTCTTAGTGAATAGAAAATGCATAACACTATCCATAATACACAAACGTGTCCCATTCGGTTTCACCCAAAATCATATGTCTAACCAGACTATGATTCTAACCTAACCCTGTAAGAATTTACACCGATGATTAACTACATACCCAATGTAGCACTTCCCAAAGATAACGTTATCGTAATATACCGAGATAGAACTTTTACGCATATATTTGAAGCCTTTGAACCGCTAATCGAACTAATATCAAAAATAAGAAGCAGGCTCCCCAATTATTCAATACCTTATTAATAAAGGAAGTGAGTCATCTCTATATAACCAATTATGGCCTCGCTATCAATCAAACATAAAGGCGGATCCATTGATCACTTAACACCTCATTGGGTGGTTTACTACGTCGTAATATAAATTAGAGAACACTAGCTACTAAGTCTTACTAATCTAAGGCTTCTGACATTCACGCACATTCCTATACCCTACATAAGATAATGGATAGTAAGCAATCGCTTATGACCTATAGGATTGGTAGATGACTAACGTCTTTTATGACTTCCCTCGATGGACCACGTGTTACACCTACCTGACCTTGTTAGATAACCCCTAAGTCCCTAAATACTTCCCATAGGATAGGAAGTCCACCGAACATTGATTTCTTATACCAAGGTGGACTCTAGCCCAGTCACTTACTTCCTGGAGGAAGTGAATCATCACGGAGATTACCGATCTCGCACCCAATTAGCTTTTCTAATATTAAGAAGGTTACGTCATGAATTATTTCCTTTTGGGGTTTCTTCTTTCAGAAGGGAGGCGGCTCCTACAGCCACTTAATACCTCACACTTGAAGTAAACCCTTTTTAGGAATCATTCTCGCTACGCAATTTACTATCATCACTGGTTCCTATGATTAATGCTTTCTCACATCAGTTGTACGTATATTCGACTACTAAAGACTTCTGTCAAATAAGCCAACTGATCTCCCATCATTAACCTATTAATTCCAATCCTTAATTATGATTAAAGATATTAATTCTTGATTTAAACTAGAGCAAGCTAAAGATAATTCTCTATATCTTCCCACCTTGGGACATTTAATTATTTATTACCTTATTGGACTTAGTATTTACTACATCAATTAATTCCCATTAAACCCCCTTTCATTCCATTTATTATTATTATGGTCACATGCCATTAATGACCCTAATGGTCATAAATCCTAAGCAACTGGACACACAATCAATTCAATTCCCTAATTGTCTTGTGCCATTAATGACCCTAATGATCATGTTTCCTAAGGCAACAGACAACCTTTTAAATGCCATCCATATCAGTCCAACCTAAAATTCAAATCTAGTTACTGTAATTTCCAGACATTTCTATATCAGTTTAATTCTATTTAATTCTTGTTTGAGTATATATATAAGTTTATTATTTATTTATTTCTCTTATTGGAGTTACAATCCCTATTCCTAATCACAATTTAAATTGCAACCATTTTGGCATTTATTTCCTATTCGTTCCATTCCTCAAAGTGTACATGATTACAATATTTATTACCTTATTCGTGACCTTTTAATTATAGAATCAGTTCCACATTTATTGCTATAATAGTCACAAATATTTATTTCCATCTAGTATAGATTATATTTTCCATATACATTCCCATCAAATGAAAACCATTCAATTTTAAACACATAAAAACCAACATTTATTTAATATAACAACATTATATATGTAGGTTTGGATGGATAAGATTGTAATAGCTATATATTTATACTTTAAGCACGGTGTTAACGTAGTCACTAACTATACTTTATTATTATTTTATATTTGTCAAAACTAAAGACAGTAATAATCCATTTTGTGTTTAATCTTGTTTAAGATTCAAAATCTCATGAAAAGGTTATTTATTGTAATCATTGTAATTTTTTTCCCAAATATTTAAAAGAGGAAAATTGACTTATTTCAATTCACCAGGAAATAGGTTAATATTTTATTTAGAATAGATTTTGAAAACTATGTACAAAAATACGTGAATTTGCACATCTCTTCCTATTTGGTTTGTTTATATTCCTTGTAGATTTCAAATAATGCATTTTTGTATAAAAAGATATAAAGGGCAAACTTACAACAATCAAGTAAAAACCCATAATGATATCAAACGAAAACAAGGTTACAAATCTAAATTCAATATTGCACAAATCATGTACTTACACTCAAATCCTATGAATCTGGAATAACTACACTATATATCTAACTATATTTTGGGACTGACTTCCAGATTCATGGTGTTTACAATAACCATAAACAATCCAAGGTAAATTATAGGAAATATGGTAATATTAAACTGAAACGCCTACAAATCCATATCCAAATTTCATACATGTTATTTCAAATTTGACAACAATAATACATTTGCTAAAGTTTAGGCATATAATCCAGATTTAACACTAACAGATTATATAGGATATTATAAAAAGTGAATATAATTTCCACTCACCTGATATCTTCAAGGGCTACCTGTCTTTGGTCCTTCAGTGGTCACTTTGAAGGGGTGCTACCTCTAAAGTATAATTCTTCCCACTTGATCCTCCCTTAAGCTTTGGGCAGTTCATATCAAGATGTTCTTCTTCATGATAGTTATAACACTTCCCCTTGAATTCCAGCTTTTCCAGGCTGACCCTACAATCTTTGGCCTCGTAGACTTTCCTATGGCGTCTCGTATACTCCTAAGATTCATTCTTGATTTTTCCTTTCTCCTTATTCTTCCACCAAAAGCTCTTCTTCTTTCCAAATTTCAAAGTACCCTTACTATTAACATCTTTCTTTTCCTTCGCAGACTATAAAATAGTAGCCTCCACAAGCGCTTCAAAAGTTGCTCCGAATGTCACTTGAGCCAACAACATCTCTCTGATAGAGGAGTTATGTCCCTTTACAAAACTTAGCCTCTTATTTATAGGGGTATCTACAAGGCTTCAACCAAACTTATACAATTTCGTGAATTTTGCTATGTATTCCCTTGAAGATGACTCTCCTTTCTTAAGATGGATGAACTTATCCATCTACAAACTCATTTCGGCGTTGGATGAAAACTTAACCTTAAATCGGGCCTTGAACTCATCCCAAGAGGATAACCCACCTGCATTATTCTCAAAAACCATGTTCCACCATTTCGATGCTTCGCCTTTAAGATGCCAAGCGGCTGCCCTTCTCTTTAATAGGTCTTCCTATCCTATAGCCTCAAATATGATCACACTCTGATAGTCATGCCTTAGCTTCAAGAAATCCTTTTGTTCTGAAAAAGTGCTTGCCTTCAAGATTTAAGAAATCCTTATGGAGATAGGGGAAATTAAAGACCACGTCAACGGGTTGAGCTGCTAGTTCTGTTGGGACTACAGGGGCAATGGAAACCGGTCCCATAGCCCTTAAATACTTTTGAAACCATTCAAGCAAGTACCGTGCTCTTACCAGATTCCCTTGCTCGGATTGGTATTTTTTCATTTCTACTATTTGTAAGAGGAAGTGGAAATACCTAAGATAGTATTTAAGCCAAAAGCAAAAAGGAAGAAAGAGAGATTGTCTAGTATAACCGCGTATGTCTTGGGGGTATCATATATAATTGGAAAACCTTTTCAAATAAAAATTACGTCTTCCATATGAATATTTTCTCATAACCGGAGAAACCTAGGCTCTGGCACTAAATGTAACAACCTTCCCATAAAGGCCTAAATCCCGACCTAGAAAAGGCCCATCGGAACTTAGAACCACTTTAAGTAAGTCATTGGTTTCTATAAGAAATAAATAGTAGAGCCAGACTAAAATTAAATTAGAATCTCACAACGGATGGAAAAAAATATAATAACTAAAATAAATATACCATTTCATAAAAACCATTATAATGTCAGTTATATCACACATTCAAGTGTCATAAATACAATACATTAGCAATATCCCATAAATACAATTATTTGCCTGGCATAGTAATGCTAATAGACTAGAATAAAATCTTCATCGCCAAGCTCCTGTCTTCATGATATCCTCAATCATGCATCTCAACTTACTAACCTATGTTCATAAGAGGAGGGGAAGTCAGAACAACATGTTCTGGTGAATGACAATCATTTAAATTTAGTGGCAATCTATTTTCTATACTTGGTAGTATAAATAATATAGCCAGACCAAAATGAAATCAGAATCTCACGGCGGATGAAACAAAATATAATAACTAAAATAAATGCACCATATCATAAGAATCATTATAATGTCGGTTACATCACATATTCAAATGTCATAAATACAGTACATCAGTAATATCCCATAAATATAATTAGTTGTCTGACAGAGTAATAATAATAGATTAGAATAAAATCTTTTCCTCCTAGCTTCCGACTTTGTGATATCTTAAATCATGCATCTCCAATTACTAACCTGTGTTGCTAAGAGGAGGCGGAGTCAGAACAACATGTTTTGGTGAATGAAAATCATTTAAGTTTAATGGGAATCTATTTTCTATACTTGGCAATATAAATTCATCAAGTTATTTTTTAGGCGATCTCAACACATAATTTAATATGACATAAACATGCATTAAATAGATGGACTATCCTATGGTAACTAAAGGCCAGTAAAGATATATGTTAGGGCGGATTCCAACAATCACTTAATACCCTTTGAGGTGGACTATCATTCGGTCACTTAAGGCCATTTTATATATTTATTAATGGGTGGATTCCTATGTTCACTTGATACCTTATGGAGGACCTCAGTCTTACCTCGATTAAAGTCACCAAATATTCTCTTAATTATAATGCGAGAAATATTACTCTGCTAGTTACTTGGCGAGGGTAGATACTCATCGCCATTTATGACCCCTCTGGTGGACCCTTGTGTTACTATTTAACTGGTATTACTGGTGAACTCCTAGTCACTTAATACCTCCCTTAGATGGGGTGTCCCTCTTACATGCTCTTTAGAACTCTTATTAGCTCATCCCTATGTATGATGTGACACCCCACGTCCATTAATGTCACTCGTTAAGAGAATGCATTAAGTTTCGTGAAGCATTACAGGTAAACAAAAACATAACAAGACAAATATAAAATGGCAGCGGAATTTAAAACTTTTATTAAGCAGAAAACATCGTGGTTCAAAACATAGTTACATCACAAGTATGAAATGCATAAAACCCAGTACATCAATTTAAAACTTCCGTCTTGTACTTAAATCATCACATACAATAATAAAAGAAGCATAATCCCCAAAAGATAACCATAGTAGAGATATGAAATCAAGTAGTACATCTAAGCAGCTCCAACCAAGATGAAAGCTGAATCTTGATCAAGCTTGAGTATTCCCACCCTGAGAACCTAGGGATGGGAACGAAAGAGAAAGAAGAGGAAACAAAATAGGTCAGACATAAAGTCTGGCGAGTCCAGTTACTTTTAGCATATAAATAAGTAAAAGTATCATGATAGGCATATAAACTGGACAGATACATAACAGCACAATAAGGCAGGTATGACAAGGTAAACAGGATAAACATGATAGAATATATTGCTCTTCTCTAGTACTTTCTCTATACCAATACTAGTGTCGTATGAACAAGATGATCCCCAACAAGTATAAGATGGTAGACTTTGGCGTACGTCTAGTGAGAGGTTTTACCCCATACAATAACAGGCAGCCGAACTAAATATACCGAAATTACCCCTAAGGATAATAACGAGCTCCTAAACATACCAGAGTCTAGATGTACCCTAATTGCTACCCTAATCGATTGACTCCCTACTCTATAGATACCCTGTGTTGGCCCCACAGTATGATGTATCACTTCCTAAGGTGGCAACCCTTTGTTTTCAGGAGGTGCATAACCATATCTACAGGTGTCACGACATCTTAATCCTTCCCTGTCCGGACCCATGCACGCTCATCCCTGTCGGAATGCGCCGCCCATACCTCCCTTTCGTTTGGATCTCTTACCATCTGCCCAGTAAGCTTTCCCCCACTCCGACCAAGTTCGAAGTACTCATTTGATACCTATATATGGGTTATTGACTGAAACAGGTCCCATACACAAGATGATACAAGCTTCCCCTAGGCTTGCATCCCCACTACTAGGATTTCCACATGTTATGCCCTACTAGTATAACAAGATTGCATAACCCCACAGGTTATGCCCTACCAGTGTAACAAGATTGCATAACCCCACAGGTTATGCCCTACCAGTGTGAAAAGATTGCATAACCCCATAGGATAAGTTTGTGGGCATATATATATATATATATATATATTACATACCACCCTAAGATATACTTAACCCTCCCACTGTTTCAAACAAGTTTACTTAATCCCTACTCAAGTTACATGTTCATGTAATCCCTGTGGATTCAACCAGGTTAAGTATTCATTACCATTTATTCATTTATGGTTATAATGCGCAAGACCCCCACATTAAGCCTACAACTTGTGGATGTTGGATATGTCGGGCGGGTCTGGGCAGACTTCTTCTACAAGTCGGACTTAACCTCGTGTCTTAGCACGTTACACGTTTATGCACTTAGACCCCTTACATTAGATTCACCACTTGGGGTCGCTGGATATGCCGGGCGGGTCCAGGAAGACTTCTACCACAAGTGTAATCTAACTCATGTCAAAGCATGGTTACAGTTTCTAATTAGTATAATTCTAGGCATTTTCTCTATTTAACAATTATCCTTATTTCATTATAGGTTTTCATGCCCCTTTTCCAAGTCATATTCATCATGTGCCATATGCCTCAAATTAAGATTCTAAATCACAATTTGATCTATGCCCCAAATCCATATTCATGTATTTAATTCAAGCTATGCCCAAATTTCCCAATACAAGTTATGTCTCAATTTCAAAATTTTCCCTTCGTTCCCAATTTCACACATTCGCATATTTCAGCGGTGTGCCTAGGCTCGAAGGTAGCCTGACAATAAAATAAAAAGGGAAAAGAAGAAAGGAAGAGAATAGAATTAATCATAATAACAAAATTGACATATGACGAAAAAAATAGGCATATCAACTAATAAGCATACAGTGACAAGATTGAGCATAATGACAAGATAGGCATATAGGAACAGATCTGATGAACATGTGATAATATAACTGATTAGGCAAAGTGTCATGATCATAAACAGGCATGATGGGATCTAATTCGGTGAATTAGATATACCAATAATGGAAGATCTGTCATGATAAATAGGCAAAGGCTTAGATTCAATTCATAGTTATGTTAAAATAACTTAGATACACATGTTATGGAAGATCTGATATGATTCAATTAGCCACAGGCTTAGATCCAATTTATAAACATGTTAAGATTATCTTTTAAGTATTCATATCGAAAAATAATGTAGACTTGCTGTGATTGGATCTAAGAAACCCGAGGAAAGCGTGTTGATGTTGGATCAACGATCTTTGAATACATATGAATCATTGCTGATGAAGAAAAAGCTAATTTAATCTGAGCTGGAGCAGCATCTCACCGTCGCCATTGATTTAGATGAATAAAACAATGAGTATAGGGTCTTATTTATAGACATTAGTCAACGAATCTAGACCAGAAATCGGTCCACGTTCACGCACAAGAATCTGCCTAGATCTGCGGTGGGGTCAACCCCGGTGTCGACCCCGCTTTGGGTGGGTCGACCCATGGGTTGACCCCCATGTTGGTGGGTCGACCCCTATGTCAACCCCAGTGGTCTTTTTTCCCGCTCCCACTTCTCGCTTCTTGTTCTCGAATTGTTTTGAATTTTAGACTTATTTTATTCATATATATTTCTCTTATGCATATACAAGCTTTGATCCTTAATATCTTCTTCATACAATGTCTGTTTCACGCAAACTCGGATTCTATCTTAAGCAGAATTCCAAGATGAACGCAACAAAGCAGTTAGTTTTACCTAATTTTGAATATTTAATTAAGTATTCCCTAATTTATCATTGTAATGTTTTATAAAATTACGTGGTGTTACATTCTCCCCTACTCAAAGGATTTCATCCCCGAAATCTCTAAGTTAAGAAGAATGTATGTCCTAACATCCATCATCCATCTACTCATCCACCAATCACGAACATCCATTGTACTTAAAGATTTATAATGCTTATATGAACATATGCAAAGATGTGTGTATATATCCCTACACTAATGCGAAAGATTAGGCGGTCTGCTGATTCAGTCGACCTCCTTAGTTTAATGTATGTCAGTGCCATGAGTCCAGCAAGTATGCAAATAGTCCTAGTACAACATGTAAGTTATATATATGTGCACAATCATTCGTCTAAATGCAACATCCATATGATGATACACCCACTTTCATTCATAAAAAAAATGCACACACATCCATATGCAGTATGAGAATGATTGAGTCGATCTAGTGCCTATTGTGTGTGTATATGCATCCATTAGCAACCACTAGTAAAGACTTGCATCCACTTGCATCTATCAAACATAACATGTCTTAAACACATGTTTACATTCATGGGATATCTACCTAAGGGTCGAAGATTCAATCGATAGGATATACTTAAATGACAGAAACAAGCATGAATAAAAGCTTTGGAAAAAGAAGTTAAGATCATACCCATGAACAGAAAAGGGTACGAAGCGCGAATATTGTCTTCGGTCTCCCAAGTTGCATCCTCTTGGTTATCTCCCCACTGAACTTTCACTAACTTGGCTCTTGATTGTGTAGCTTCTTAACCTCTAATCCAAAAATACGGGTAGGAACTTGTCTGATTGTCGCCTCCCGTTCCACCTTTACTTCCTCCAGTATAAACTACTTTTGCGGTATCATGCAAGCACTTCCATAAATGAGAAACGTGGAAAACATCATGAACACCGAATAGCCTCTCTGGTAGTTGTACTCTACAGGCCATTTGGCTAATCCTTTCTGTTATAGGAAATGGACCTACAAATCTTAGTGCCAATTTCCCTATAGATCCAAAGCGAGCCACATTCCTTAATGACGATACCTTAATGAATACCATGTCTCCCACCTCAAACTCAAGGTCAGTCCTTCTCTTATTTGTGTAGGACTTCTTCCTATCCTGAGCTTTTTTTATTCTCGTCTAATAAGATCAATCTTTTCGGAAGTTTCTCTAACCATATCTGGTCCAAGTAGAAGTCTTTCTGTAGGCTCCCACCAATAAGTAGGTGATCTACAAGATCGCCCATACAATGCTTCGAAGGGTGCCATGCCAATACTAGCTTGATAACTGTCGTCGTAGGCAAACTCTACTAAAGGAAGATGCTCTTCCTATGTCCCTCTGAAGTCTATGATACACAGTCCTCTTGGACTCTATTCACCCTTTCCGTCTATCCATCAATCTGAGGGTGATAAGTGGTGCTCAAACACAACTTTGTACCTAATGCTTCTTGCAAGCTCCTCCAAATTTTACTAGTGCAAATGGGGTCACAATCACTTACGGTACTGGAAGGCACTCAACGAAGACGGACTATCTCATGAACGTAAATTGCTGCAAACCATGTTGTCGTCCTCTTACTCTTAACTGGAATGAAATGAGTGCTCTTAGTAAGTTTGTCCACTATAACCCAAATACTGGTGTTGCCTTTCCTAGATGTAGGCAAATCGTCACTGAAATCCATCGAGATGCTCTTCCACTTCCATTATGGGACCTCCAAAGGGTGAAGTAAACCACAGGGCTTCTTTTGATCAACCTTGACTTGCTGGCAAATCAAACAATGAGAAACAAACTCCATCACATCTTTCTTCATCCCAGCCCAAAAGAAAACCCTCTTCATATCTCCGTACATCTTACCACCACCTGGATGAATAGTCATCTTAGAATGATGGGCTTACTTAAGGTCTGTCTTCAACAAACTCCCAACTCGAGGAACACAAAGCCTTCCATCTTGTCGCAACCGCCCTCTATCATCTGTGGAATATCTACTGAGGTGACTAAAAGTCTCCCCTTTATTGAGTCTGCCCAAGATGTATGAAATCTGTGGATCCTCTCGCTGCGAAGCTCCTATATGATCCATAAGTGTAGGTCGCACCTCCAGTGATGCCAATAAACTAGGTAAAAACTCGGTGGAGGATCTAAAATCAAAAGTTGATATAAACTACAAGCTTTTCCTCTCTACAAACAGAGGACTTATGGCTACCCTCTGCGTACTCAATCCGTCAGCCACCACATTACCCTTGCCAGGGGTATAAGCAACCTTGAAGTCATAGGACACTAGGAACTCCATCCATCTTTGTTGCCTTAAATTAAGAACCTTTTGCCAGAACAAGTACTTGAGAGATTTGTGGTCGGTGTATAACTCAAACTTCTCTCCAAGTAAATAATGGTGCCACGTCTTAAGTGTGAATACTATGGCAGCTAACTTCTCTCCAAGTCATGGGTAGGGTAGTTCTTCTCATGAACCCTTAGCTGTCTTCCTCCATAACATACTACTCTTCCCTTTTGCATCAGAACCGCACCAAAACCTATACCACATGCATCAGTGTATACTATGAAAACTTTGTTCCCATCGGGCAAGGTCAAGACTGGGATGTTGTCAGAGCCCTCTTCAGTCGCTGGAAATAATCGTCATAATCTACATCCTAAAAAAATGTCAGATTCTTCTTCTTCAGTCTGGTGAGTGGGGCTCATATCTTTGTGAACTCCTTAATGAACTTCCTATAATAGCCTGCTAACCCCAGAAAACTTCTCACCTTCGCTGCATTCTTTGGGATCTGCCAATCTTGAAATTCAACTACCTTTGCGGGATCTACTGCTATCCCATCTTTAGAAACCACATGCCCTAGAAATCTCACCTCTTTTCTCCAAAAGTGACATTTGGAGAACTTCGCCTTAAGCTGGTGTGCACGGAGAGTTTTCGAAACCTCCCTTATATGTAAGGCATGCTCTTCCTAGCACTTAGAGAAAATCAAGATGTCATCAACAATGACCACGACAAACTTATTTTGAAACTCTCGAAACACCCTACTCATCAAATCAACAAAATAGGCGAGTGCATTCATGAATCCAAAAGGCATGACGAGCCACTCGAAGAAACCATTCGGAGTCCTAAAAGCGGTCTTGCATATGTAACACCCTGAAATTTTAATGACGCTTAAGATGATGAATTAAAGAATAATCAATGTGAAGTACATTGTTAACAATGAATTAAGGAGAACTTAATTTAATAATCAGAATTAAGTAAAACGGACTATGCCATTGCGTCCGTCTCGGAATTATGGTCAACATAGACACCTAGTTTACATAAATCAGACACCGTATGAAGAAGTTATTAAGGTTTGAAGTTTATATGCATATAAGGAAGATATATATACATATAATTTCAAAATATTCAAAAATCAGCAAAACTAGAAATTTGGCGCGCAAATCGCGAAAGGGCCGACATTTTGGAGTCAACCCGAGACCTTGTTGGGTCGATCTAGGGGTCGACTCAGGCTCATGGGGGTCGACATCCATGAAGAAGGGTCGACCCACCTGAAGAGGGTTCGGCCTAGGGGTCGACCCACCTGAAGTGGGTCGGCCCACCCGTGGCTCTAGAAGCTTCTTTTCGGAACCTGGACGATTTTGGAGCTAGATTCATGAACCCTAGGCTATATAAAGGACCCTAGACCTAGGTTTTATTTATCTAAATACTAACGACGAAGCTCGGCTGCAATGAAAATTAAAATGGCATTTCTTCTTCTAAATCTATTCAAAGTAGATTATACATATTCGAAGATTGCTACAAAATATTCAGCGATGGCTACAACAACTTATTCAACATGTTCTTCGCAGTAAATTGGATCCATTTCCTTAGGTCTATTCACTGTGAGTTCGTGTTATTTTTGGATATGAATATATAAATAGTAATCATGACATGTATATAAAAATTGGATCTTTAATCGGTGCCTAATCAATTCTATTATGACTTATTCCTCTGATCTGTACTTGTATGTTTATAGCATCACCAAGTCTAACCTTGTCATAATATGTCCATTTAGTTTTTATGCCTATTTCTACTGTTATATTATTGATTCGTTATTATGCCTGTTCTAATTCTATTCCGTCCCTCTTTTTTTCCTTTTTATTTTTATATAGCCAGGCTAACTTCGAGCCTAGGCCTAACGCTGAAAAATGTGAACATGCGAGCGATTGGGAAAGACATAATTTGGGAGCATAATTGGTATTGGAAAATGTGGATCTAAATTTAGGCATAAGTTTGGAAATATACGAATATGGCTTTAGGGACATATGTCTTATTGGATAATATGAATTTAGGCACACATTGGAATATATGTAAATATGGAATTGGGTATAAAATGGGACATGTCTAAATATTGATTTGGGACATAAATTGGAACATATGTGAATATGAATTTTTGGCATAAATTGGAAAATTTGTGGGTTTGGGTTTGTGTTATACACACACACACACATATGCCTTGATTTATGACATGAGAAAAAGGAGCATATGGTGTATAATTAAAAGATGAATTAAAAAGGGGCATAAAAGTATATAGTTTGAATAATGAATTAGGAATATAATTAAATATTGGGAAAAGAGACATGAAAACCTATAAAGGCTTAGGTAGAATTATTTGGATAAAAAATGAAATGTCTAGTGATTGAAATTAGGAATTTTAATTTCACTTATGACACGAGGTTAGGTTACATTAGTGGTGGAAGTCTGCCCGGACCCGACCGCCATATCCAGCAGCTGCTAATGTTGAACCTAATGTGAGAGGTCTAAGTGTGCAATTACGAATCGGGCTAAGACATGAGGTTAGACCCAACTGTGGAATAAGAATGCCCGAACCCGACCGGCATATCCAACATCCACATGTTGTTGGCCTAATGTGGGAGGTCTTGCCCATTATAACCATAATTGGACATAGTAATGAATTGGACTACTTAACCTAATTTAATCCATAAGGATTGTATGATTATGAACTTAAGTTAGGGTTAAGTAAAATTGGATGGGTAGTGGGTAGATTAAGTAAAATAGAGGGGTTGGGTAATATTTACATATAGGCCACGAACTTAACCCATTAAGGTTATGTAATTAAAGACACCTAGTCGTATATATAACCGGTGGAAAATATAATAAAGTTGTGTAACTAAAGACACCCTTGTAGGGTAAGCATAACTTGTAGAAATGATAGTATTAGATATGCGTAATAATCTGCTAAGTAAACAACGATAAGTTGTAGTGACAGTGTAAATTGAATTTATGATTGAATGAGAAAGAATGAGGAAAACTTGTAAAATAAACAAGTTATATTTAAATGGTAAGTGATTAGGAAACATGTGAATTGAGATATACTTAATGAAGTACTAAGGAGAACATGTTATTGTAATGATGTAACCAAGCAAGAATATAAAATAGATTGTGGATTATAGACCTTGGGCCACAATATAGAGAATAACATGTTGTGGGCTTATTAATAAACTTAAATGGATTAAGTTATATTATTGAAATTAATAAGCAAGAGAAACTTGGTAAATTGGAATAAGAATTCAATATGAACGGGAATAACCAAGTTAAATGGGAACCTGGTGAGGTAAGGCAAGCGTGTAAAAGAACGTTTAGACTAGGGTCTAACAACATATTAAAGAAACGCGCTTGGACTAGTCCGTATGTTTGAGGGTGAATAACCTAACGGGGTAGATCATTGAGGTGTTATAAGACACGAGGGAAGCGCACATTCATCTGATTGTTATGACGGCTCCAAAGGAATGGAAGAGGAAGCACGTGGCTTCCTGAGGTACGTAAGGTGCTCCTAGTAGTCCTCTGTGCGGTGATAGATGTTTTAGGTTGTACTCGCAGAGGTTAGGTCTGCGCATAACTACTAGGTGGGTGGGCCTTGACTGCAGATGTAGCTATGCAGTCAGAATGTTGTGACGAGGTGACACCAGGGTAATTCGATGGTTGCCTCACGAGTAGATAGAGAGGGTCATGACCAACAAGGATAGTAGACCATCAGATACCCATCATCGACAACCAGCGGGATGCGAAAAGACTAGAGCTAAACCTAAGATATCATTTCACCTTTCACTATCGAGGTACGGGGTTGAGGGTAGGCGCCACATGGATGTTTAGATTGGTTGTTATTAGGGGCGGTCGCTTAGCTCTATAGTCTTTACTAGTTTAGTGAGGGGCCGAGGTGGGGCCATAACCACCATGGAAAACAGACCCAAGGAATATCTGTATTTGAAGGCACTTAAAGGCGGCCTGTACAGGTATGGAAAAGCTCCCGATCGAGTTCGTGTTTCTTGTTTAGCCCTGCCACGGAACTCGGTGCACATTAGAGGACGTCCGATTGAGGCATCAAGCTACAATTATAGTACATACATGGGACAGTCTAGACACATGCATATCTACTCTGGATGATGTATCTTAGACTAGAGGGCATTGTTTCAATATGGAATCGGATTTGATCGATGGTGGCAGTCCATATGCTTACGTAACATAGTAATGACAGATATATGTGGAACATAAACACTGTTATATAGAGATTTGTATGTTACTCCGACGTAGGATGAGGGACTGCGTTCATTTCAGTGGAGATCGTGCGAGTGGGTTACCATGGGGTGTATCTCAATATTGATAGATAGCTACATATATTGTATTAGGTGAATTCACAGGAAAGTAAATGGGTACGATGCGCATATAAGTCTTGAGTGTTATTAACCCAAGTAACCTAATAATTAAGAAAATGTAATGGAACGGTATTAGTAGGGATCATTCTACTTCTGATATACTAGTATCTGCACGGTGCAGAGAAATGTATTTAAGAATAGAAGTATATCCTGTTCATTTTACCTTGCTCAGTTCGCACTTGTTATTGTTATTGTTATCTTGTTCTTCCAGTTTTATATACCTCCCATGGTACTTTTATTTATTTATATTTAAAAGTAACGGGACTCGCCAGACTTTATGTCTGACCCTTTTTGTTTCCTCTTCTCTCTCTTCCGCTTCCTCCTTAGGTTCTCAGGGTGGAAGTGCTTAGAGTTGATTTGGATTCTTTCATCTTAGCTTGGATTTTGGATATAGGTGTATCGCTTTGACTTCTGGTCAACTCTCATATGGCTTCACAGGGACATATGGTTTTATGCTTTTGTACTTTGATGTTTTAGGCAAGACAGATTATTAATGTAGTTATTTACTTTTTATGCAAACTCAGTATTTGGGACCATGATGTTTTGATTTAAATAAAGTTTTTAATTTTGCTGCTATTTTACATCTCTGTCTTGTGCTATTATGTTCTTATTTACCTATAACGCTTCACATAACTTAATGCATTCCCTTAGTTAGTGACATTAACGGACGTTGGGTGTCACAGTATATACTGTTCTCGGCCACCCTCAACTGATGAAACCCCATGGCCATGTATAACTGGGAGAAAACAGATGCACCAAGTTGGTCAAATAGATCATCTATCCTCAAAAGTGGGTGCCTATTTTTCTTTGTGAGTTTATTCAACTCTCTATAATCTGCACATCAGCGAAGCGAACCATCCACCTTAGTTGCGAATACCACCGGAGCATCCCATTTAGATATGCTTCGGCTAATAAATCCTTTCTCAAGTAGCTCCTATACTTGCTTGCTAAGCTCCCTCCTTTCTCTTGGAGCCATGTGGCGCACAGGCAATGCAACTGCCTTTGCATTGTCCACCAAGTATATACGGAAATCATTCTCATGCTTCGGAGGTAAGCCCCGAGCCACCTAAAAAACATTTGGATACTCACGGACTACTGGTACAGATTGTAGATCATCAATAGATGCATCAAGTCACTCTAGAAAACTAAGCACGACAGACCCCTTAGGGTCACAAGAAATCTCGAGGGTCCTCCCATGGCAAGTCAAAAGTCTAACGGCCCTCCTCTCACAATCCAAAATGACACCATACATGGATAGCCAATCCATCCCTAGAATCAAACTATAGCCCATGAAACCAAGCACATATGCGTCGCATTTAAATTCGACACCTAACACAAATATTCTCAAACCCCGTCAAATCATAGACAAATGAGCCGCACATCCAATGTGGTTGAGATAACAACGGGACCCAATACCATACTAATACTAAGGTGCAGAGACTCAGCCACAGAATTAGATATAAAAAAATGTTAAGCACCAGAATCAAAAAGAGTTCTAATAGGATGATTGGAAAGAGAAATCGAACCTTCAATAGAAACTTTCCTACCTCGGTCTGGCGCACTGGCCACGAGAGCATGCACCTTCTCTCTTGAAGATCCTGCCCTTTGACCTAGTCTTTGATTCTTCGGGCACTCCTTAGAAAACTGTCCGACCTCTCCACAATTGAAACAAGCATTCTTCCTTTTTTTGCAATCCTTAATTAAGTAACCCTCGCGTCCGCAATTATGACACTTCCTCTTATCTTTAGCCTTGTCGTTCTTTCTGCCCTTCTTTTGTTTTCGTTCTTGTTGTTGTCCCTTCTTAGGCCATACTTTCTTGTTTTGTGTTTCCTCAATCTCGACTTCTTTCTTTTCAGCTTTATCTTCTTCATGCATCAATGCCATATCAACGAGTCTTTCAAAAATTGCTCTTATTAGAATATGGGACATAATTAACCCATGGAGGGGTTCATTCAGTCCTTTAGCAAACCAAAAAGCTTTCTTATGCGGGGTATCCACTAGCTCCAACCCACACCTCGCCAGTTGATTGAATTCGTTAACATACTCTTTGAAAGTCATGCCTCCATGCTTGCGTGCCAGAAACCTTTCCGTTTTCATACTTTTCTCACTTGAGAAATAAACTTCATTTTAAACCTCTGCCGACAATCATTCCAATTCTCCACTGGACCCCCTGCTTGCCTCACTTCCCACCAGAATGAAGCCTCATCTTTCAGCAGCCAAGCGGCTAGTTGAATCTTCCTACGATCGTCAACTTTGAAAATTCCAAACAAGTCCTCCGACTCTTTAATCCAATTCCTTACTTCTACGAATGTTTCTGTTCCTCAGAATGGCTTTCGACCCATAGCACAAAAATCTTTACAGATCTTAGAAAAATTATCTGCTCGCGAAGGAGGAGGATGAGGAACAACGGATGCAGCTGGTGGAGGAATGTCTTCTTGACCACCGGCAGGCGTTGTGGCCTCTGGATACCTACGGAACCAGCCTGGTATCGTAACGCCCTCAGAAATAATAAGTTCCCCAGACATGCTAAAAGAAAAGGAAAAGGGGTTCAAACAGAGAATCGAAAGATATTACATATGACTTTGGGGAATATGTTTTGAAGCAGACTTTTCTTTTTGAAAATGCTTTCTTTTAAAACCTTTTTGGAAACAATTTTCAAAATCTTTTATCCGATCTTGTTAGCCCACTTTGTGAACTGGGCAACACAAAGTCGCGATGTGAAACATTGAAGAACTTGGAAAGCATTATAGCGGGTCGGATCGGAGAAATGTAGTGGTTCGGATCGGAGAGGTTTTGCTGTTCGGATCGGTGAGCTGTTATTGTTGGAATCAGAGAGGCACTGCTGTTCAGATCGGAGAGCAACCTACTGCTAGTTGGAGCGGAGGGCTACCTGCTACAGAGACAGATCGGAACAGAGCAAAAGTTGATGAAGACTTAGTCTTGGGTTAATCCGGATCGGATACTCCGATCCGAACCCCCACTGCAGGCTCCTCCGATCCGAACCCATATTCCACATCACTCTCCCCCATGATCGCCTAGTTATTCAGAGCGGTTATGACCAGTTCCTGCCCACAACGTTCATTTCTATGATGCGTTGTCAACACTGAAATCCATCCGCACCCGAGGATGATGGGATGGAAGACACGTGGCTCCGATCCGGATCGGGTTCTGAGCAAATTTCCACCTATAAATTTTCTGCCTGGAGACAATGAAAAGGAACTTCTTTTTGGCACTTTGAGAGTTCAACCACTTTCATAAACTGAATTCAAGCACTCCCGGATAATCCAAATCGTCTTTCAACATTTGTTTTGAGACAATTGAGTGAATGTATGTGAGTTGTGAGTGAAATTGAGTGAATATCTCATTGTAATTGCAACTATATCATTGAGAATAGTGATTGACAAGTGGACGTAGGCTTTTCTTCGCCGAACCACTATAAATTCTGTGTCTCTATTTTACTTTTGATCTTATTTCATTCTGCTTTTAGTCAATTTGGGTGTTATAACCACTTTTTGGTCTAACATTTTGGTGCTTTCACTGAGAATCATCTGAATTCTCTGTTTTTCAGGATTATCGTTCTACTTTTTGGACCGTTGAGTTCAAAGAAGTTAATCCTCAAGTTTCGATGCTCTTGAATATTTGTTGAATTGATTGTTGAAGAACTATGGCCAAAGTAAAAGGCAAGGAAGTTCAATCTAGTCGGGGGAACGGAGTTGGTGAAGATCAGCAAAATGCAGTTGTGACAAGGTCTCGTGGGCAGAGCACAGCAGCAGAACGGACTGATACAGGAAATCCGAACTGCACTCAGGGGGAGAGCTCCGATCCGATCCGGGTAGGAGAATCTGAAGCAGTGCACTCCCCCAACCTGAACCGACCCGAGCAACTCGCCCTACGCCGACCCGACCTGGCTTTCCAGCTCCGACCCGAACAGTCTTCCCATCTCCGACCCGACCCGATTTCCCATCTCCGAACCGACCCGTCACTTGGTGATGTTGGAACCTCTACTCGAGCCCCTACAAATGCTCCGACTCCAGCCACCAGGGTCAATGATCAGGTCAATCCATCCACACCTATCACTCAAGGAGATTTCTCGCGCCTTCTTGACATGCTTGAGAGTACTAGGGAGGCTATGAAAATCCACGAGCGCACCAATCTCATGATGCAAGAAAACACGAGACTCATGAGCAGGGAAATTAGCGAACTCCGTAGACAGAGAACCCCATCCCCGGTTCTCCACACACCAATGGATCAGTCTTCTTCTTCCGAGGAAGAACGGCCCCGTGAAAGAAGGCCGCTCGAACGACCTCAGAATTTGGAGCAACTGACGTTCGGATCTTTGGGGTCCCACGAGGATATTGCGCAAGCACTAGGAACCAATGATCCAAGCTTGAGAGACCCTAACCATACTAATCCCACTCAGGGGCAAATGCTCCAGCCCCCTCCTCCCGAGATCGACCGGGAGCGCAGGGAACGAAGCAGAGCAGAAGCAGCTTAAAGAAGAAGGGCATCTCCTGAACAAGAGCCCAGGAGGAACCCGGATACCAGGACCAGGGAGCCTGAGCGGCCCCTAACTAATGCTGACGTACAGGCAATGGTGCGCCAGATTATGTCCGAAAGCCGGAATTATACCAATGAAGATTATGGCATTGAGCGTAGCCATACTCCTTTCACTGACGACATCCTCAATTTTCAGTTTCCCCGACGTTTTAACCTGCCGTAGATGGACAAGTACAATGGGAGAACCGATCCGGGACAACATTTGATGCGATACTCGTGGCTCATGAATGCTGCTGCTGCTCCTGACGCAGTGAAGTGTAAAGCCTTCCCGATCTATTTAGAAGATGTGGCGCTGTTATGGTTTACCCGACTTCCCCCTCTTTCGATATCGAATTATAGGGAATTGAGCGAACGTTTTATGAATCAGTTCCGACTCCATACCCGAAAGTCTAAAAGTGTTATTGAATTATCAAGAATTAAGCAGGCGCCAGGAGAGACTTTGAGGTCATATCTCGACCGTTTCAACTTAGCTGTGACTGAAGTTAGTGACCCACATGAGCCCACCATCCTGATGGCTTTAATGGAAGGAGTCGATCCTGACTCCGAGTTTGGAGATTACCTTTCTGGGAAGACACCCTCCACAAGAGAGTTATTCTATGAAAAGGCCGATATTCACTTAAGACGAGAGGAGGCCAGGGCAAACCGAAAGAGAAAGTCTGGAGCGGCTTCAAAAGAAAATGTTTAGAGTAACGTCGCCGTGAAGCAGTCTAGGGAAAGTTCCGGAAAAGTTGAAGTGAATGTGGGAAACAAGAGTGGAAACGACAATTCTGGAAACGGGGGCAACAACAATAATAGTAACGCGAATGGTAACAGAAGAAATAGAAATAGGGGAAGTGATCCTAACAAAAGACCCAGATTCCAGACTTATGAGAATTATACACCGTTGAACGACACTCTGGAGAACATTTACTTGGATACATACAATGTTTTGCAATATAAAAGACCGCCACCTCGCGACTCAATGGAGAAAGAAATGGCAACTGGTAAGTTTTGTTTGTTTCATGGAACTCATGGGCATTCAACCAATGAATGTTGACATTTGAGAGAC
The DNA here is from genome assembly GCA_030737875.1 of Allium sativum. Classification (NCBI taxonomy): domain Eukaryota; kingdom Viridiplantae; phylum Streptophyta; class Magnoliopsida; order Asparagales; family Amaryllidaceae; genus Allium; species Allium sativum. Next base: position 479,530,653 of record CM060916.1, read on the forward strand.
TTGATTGAGAAGCTGTTGTGCGAAGGGAAACTTGATGAATATAAGGTTGCCCCGAGGGACAGGGGGCAAGGAGAGCAGGCTCCAAAACAGATTCAATCTGCTCCCAAGCCTACAGCGCAGCAGAAAGGCAAGCACGTAGTGGGTGGACCCCATAGTGGGTGGACCCCACCCAGCAATCCGTAGTTTTAGAGCAATGGATCAATATGTAAATGCTGCCAAGCACGTAGATGTGGATGAATGTGATGATTTAGAAGATATCGCTCCCATAAAACAGCAGAAGATAATGTTTGACGACGTGGTATTCCGTAGCAGAGATAATGCCGGGATCCAGTCACCCACCGACGATCTGTTGGTCATTACTACCACCATTGGGCCGGCCTTGGTTCATAAGGTGTTAGTAGACAATGGAAGCTCTGTTAATATTTTATTTAAAAAGTCATTCGATCAGATGAAGCTAGAATCTGAAGATTTGAAGCCATGCGAAGGTTGGATCCGAGGCTTCAACGGGGCATCGACAGCTCCAATAGGGTACATAGAATTGCCCGTAACCTTGGGGCAAGGAGAACGCCAAAGAGTACGGATGCTTCAGTTCGTAGTGTTGGACGTAGATTCGCCTTATAATGCATTTTTGGGAAGGCCTGCCCTTGCTGAGTTCAGGGCTTGCATCGCCCCTTGGTGTTTATTGCTTAAGTTCCCAACTGAAGCCAGAACTGGAGTAATGAGAGGGGATCAAGTCTCCGGACGGGCCTGCTATGTTGCTGAATTAAAGATGTTGATGAAAGGACTTAACATCGAAAGTAAAGATGCCTCGCCTCCTCCAAAGGAGGGCTCGGCGTAGCAATTAGAGGGATCGGCCCCGAAGGAGTTGCCCAAAGGAACGCCTGAAGACCTGGATCCCAGAAAAGACGAGGAACCAGAGACTAGAAATGCAACTCCTAATGAAGCGACAGTGGACATTCCCATTGATGAAGCTGATTCAACAAGAGTTTTGAAGATTGGATCCCAGTTGGATCCACGTCGGGCCAAAGAACTAGCTGACTTCCTGAAGGCAAACTTGGACGTGTTTGCCTGGACCCACGCTGACATGTGTGGGATATCGCCATCCATCATAAGTCACTCACTAAATGTAAACCCGAAACACCCGCCTATAAAGCAAACGAGACGTATGCTGGGCCCAGAGAGGTCGGCTGCTCTGAAAGAAGAAGTGGAGAAACTGAAACAGAACGGATTTATTAGAGATTCGACATATCCCGACTGAATATCAAATCCCGTCTTAGTAAAGAAGCCGAATGGAAAGTGGCGGACTTGCATTGATTTTTCAGATTTGAACAAAGCTTGCCTGAAAGATAGTTTCCCACTTCCCAGGATTTACCAGCTTGTAGATTCAACAGCAGGACACGAACTTCTTTCTTTCATGGACGCATATTCCGGGTACAACCAAATTCCTATGCACATGCCAGATCAAGAACATACAAGCTTCATTACAAATTTGGGGTTATACTGTTATGTGGTCATGCCGTTCGGACTGAAAAACGCCGGAGCCACTTATCAGCGCTTGGTGAACAGAATGTTTTATAATCAAATAGAGAAGACTATGGAAGTTTATGTGGATGATCTGCTTGTCAAATCGAAACAGTCCTCCAGCCATACGCAAGACTTGGCAGAAATGTTTGGTATCCTACGAAAGTATCGGATGAAGTTGAATCCTTTGAAATGTTCATTTGGAGTCGCATCGGGAAAATTTCTAGGCTTCATTGTGAGCTCCCGAGGAATTGAAATCAATCCCAGCCAAATAGCAACGATTAGAAACATTGAAGAGCCGAGGAGAATTAAAGACGTCCGAAGTCTTGCGGGGAAAGTAGCTGCTTTGAGTAGGTTTATCTCCAAAGTCACGGACAAATGCGTCCCATTTTTTGATTTGATTAAAAGGGGAAAGAAGAACTTCGAGTGGACTCCGGACTGTGTTGAGGCCTTTCGAAATTTATTGGAATTGCTAGAAAAACCGCTGATTTTGTCAAAGCCAGTGGATCACGAAGAGTTATTTGTTTACTTGGCAGTCTCGGCTCATGCTGTTAGCACAGCCTTGGTTCGAGAAGAAGACAAAGTGCAAAGGCCAATATATTATGTAAGCAAGAAATTGGCAGCGGCAGAACGCAACTACCCAAAGATTGAGAAGCTCGCTTACAGCCTCCTAATCACCTCCCGAAAACTTCGTCACTATTTCCAAGCTCACCCAATAACCATATACACTGACCAACCTTTAAGGCAGGTGTTGCAGAGACCCGAAGCATCGGGATGATTGATCAAATGGAATATTGAATTAAGTCAGTTTGATTTAAATTTTCAGCCACGAAGGTCGATCAGACGGCAAGCTCTGGCAGACTTTATAGCAGAGTTCACTATCCCAGAGGAGGAAGTAATCGATGACAGAGTGGTCAAGTCCGAAGATGAGTTAAAGATAGATTCATGGAAGCTATACACAGATGGAGCCAAAAACGACCGAAGGTCCGGAGCTGGAATCGTCTTAGTTACTCCTGAAGGGCGGTCGTTATATTACGCTCTACGATTAGAATTTTCGGCGACTAACAATGACTATGAATACGAAGCCCTGATTGCCGGGCTGAAAATTGCTAAAGACCTCGGAATAAAAGTGTTGGACATATTTTGCGACTCCAAAATCGTTGTTTGCCAAGTGAGAAAGGAATTTGTGGCTCGAGGACCTCGACTCATCGCCTACCTCGGGAAAGTGGAAAAGCTGTTGAGCAACCTGGAGCGGTACAGTATAACGCATATCCCAAGAGCTGAAAACCAGAAGGCAGACAGGCTGGCAAAGCTAGCTAGTTCCGACAATCCAGAAGAAACCGAAATAATTCCAATTGAAACGTTGGAGTCTCCAAGCTTTGAGTCGATGGAAATTGAGTTCATTTTCGAAGCAGAACCGGAGAAGGAGTCGTGGATGACCCCAATTAAGAGCTTCCTTAAGAATGGGACGCTCCCATCAAAGAAGAGTGAGAGAAGGGCTATAGTTCGCAAGGCTACCAGATATGTCCTACAAGATGATACTCTTTATAGGCAAGGATTTTCTATGCCCCTGTTACGATGTATAGCACACGACGACATCAAACGTGTACTAAGAGAGGTACACAAAGGTGAGTGTGGAGATCATACAGGAGGTCAGACTTTAGCGAAAAAGATATTGCGTTATGGATACTTCTGGCCCACAATTAATAAAGATGCAGCTGATTATTCACGACGCTGCGATAAGTGCCAGAAATTCGCCAAAATCCCCAGAGCACCGTTGACTCAACTCAAATCGATGGTGAGTCCTTGGCCTTTTGCCACATGGGGAATTGATATCATCGGAGTTCTACCAATTGCTAAAGGAGGAGCGAAATATGCAATAGTCGCTGTGGACTATTTTACGAAGTGGGTGGAAGCTGAGCCCCTAACCAAGATCACGGCGAGAAAGGTGATAAGTTTTGTGGTTAGAAATATTATATGCCGATTCGGGATCCCAAGGACCATTGTAACTGACAACGGAACCCAGTTCGATGGTGCTGAATTCAGAAATTTCTGCCAGAAATATAAGATCGACAAACGGTATACTGCGGTTGCTTATCCGCAGTCGAACGGGCAAGTTGAAGCAATAAACAAAGTTATAAAATCCATCCTCAAGAAACGGTTAGAGCGCGCAAAGGCAAAATGGGTTGACGAATTGCCTTTAGCTTTGTGGGCATATCGAACAACATTTAAGACAGCTACTGGTCATACCCCTTTCTCTCTCTCTTTTGGTTCAGAAGCAGTAATTCCAGTAGAGCTTGAAGTTCCTCCCCACCGGGTGACGTATTATGACCCGATGACGAATCGGGCGCTCTTACTCGAGTCTCTTGATGAAATTGAAGAAAAAAGGGACGAAGAAGATTTGCGCGCGGCAAGACATCGACGTCAGATGGCACTCTATTACGACAAAAAAGTTCGCCTTAGGACTTTTGAACCAGGAGATTTGGTGCTAAAGAGAATCTTTCCTTCCCTTCCTCACCTCGGTCCAAAATGGGAAGGACCCTTTGTCATCCAACGGAAACTTGAAAAAGGAACCTTCAAGTTAACGACCGTAGATTGCGAAGAAGTACCTAGGGCATGGAATGCCCAACACTTGATGCGGTATTTGGATTAGAAATGTTGTATTCTTTGTTATTTTTCTTATGAACTCTATAAAAAGGCACGACTTGCCTTAGGAAAATTTGATGATATGAATAAAGGACTATAAAGTGGATGTAGGCTACGACTTAGCCGAACCACTATAAAAATATCGTGTGTTATTTACTTTCATGCATTATATATATACATTCATCGACTATTCTGTTGTGATTATGGAATATAAGATGATTCAAGACCTGAAAGGTTGAAAACAGTTTAAACGTAAGAAAAAGCACAACGACTATTTGTGCGATAAGACATAAAAGAATGGGAAAACGACATTCTTAACTCTAACTCTCGAGAATTGAGAGAGAGAGTATAAAAGGACGGGAAGACGACGTCCTCTGAGGCGTGAAGGTGCACCAGACAAGAGACCGCCTCAGTAAGAACTCTAACCTGAGTATAAGACAGGAGAGTATAAAAAAATGCCATAAAAAAACGACAGGCATTGACGACACAGAAAATGCGATTCCGTCAGAAAATCGGGGACATTCAGACTACTTGATTAAGTCTCGAATAGTTTTTTGAAATCGACTGGGGGCATATATGTATACACATATTTCCTCCCACCATAACTTCATTACATAACTATAGTAAGACATGCATTCTTACATAAGTGCAGAACTAATGACTAACAGACATTGCGGAAAATGAATTATTTTTTATTTACAAATGAATGAATTTGTACAGGAAAATAGCCAAAAAGAAGGTGCAAGAGCCACCCTTATAGCAGCAATTATTGGTCCACCAAATGCTAAAACAACGCAAGACAACCCACTATTTAGACTTTGAGTGAGGCTTGGACTTCTTGGCGGCTTTCTCCGCATCCTTCGCCTCTTTCTCGGCCTCCGTCAAGATGCGCTTTGATTTTTTCTTTCCTGAAGATGCGGCGCTGGAATCGGTTGACTTCTTCCCGGAGGGCGGAGCGCTGGAATCAAGAGAAGACTTTTTAGCGAGTTCCTCTGTAATAGATCTAGTTGAAAGCTTAACAACTAACCTTGATCCCGCATCCACAACTGCGAGAGGCTTGAGGATTTCAGGGTCTAAGTCTTCAGCTTTTAACTGCAAGCGTTTATCTTGATCAGCTTTCATTGCAGCCAAAGTAACATCATCTGCACTTTTCGACTCCCCGATTATTGCCACCTCTGGATCTTCCTCATGTCCTCCATCGCCGCAATCATCCTTTAAGGAGGCTATCATTTCTTCATCACGAGGAGTGTCTGCCTTAGACGGCTCGCTTCCTTCTCCCAAATCTATAGGAGCAGCCTTGTCCTTTCCCCCTTTTGCCTTCTCTATAGGCTCCGCCCCAGAGGCGGTTCCCTGAGTCACATCTATCTTTCCAGATGGCTCAATACCTACAGAATGAGAAGCAACAGTTATCAACTCAAGAGAAAATGATGGGTTTTTCATCGATTGCTCAATCATGTGGCGAAAGGTAGAGATGGCCCTGACGAATTGAGGAGAAAATGTAGAGATACCTTCCGAAGACCTCTCGGCAGGGGTAACTGCTGTCTTCGATGCTGCTTCGGGAATAGGGGATAGAAGAGTTGTTCGAGGGATTCCCAGGTTTTCAGGATCATACCCCTCTACTTCAGAAGTTGCGGGGGCAGTAGAAGAGGAGCCAGCCTCGGGAATGTTCTTCTTCTTAGTCCTCCGCCTCTCTTCTTCCATAGCATCAGCAATGAGGCGACGCCCTTCAGCTAGGCGTTCTGGCTCGTCTTCCCTTAAATATTTCTCCATCAGCTTGTCCTCATCAATGGAATCAACCTTGAGCTACTGTTTCTCCCACTCAACGATCTGACTCCATACTTGGACTAGAGTAGATGGATAATCCTCAATCCAAGAAATGTTCCGGCGACGGATGATATGTGCAAAGAATTCAATCATTAATTCGCCAAAACCCTGAATCTCTGCCTCCGCCTCTGACAATTGTTTGCGGGCCTCCTCAGCGGATTTGATAGCACATTCGACGTTACCCTCCGCCAGGGCAGCTCTGTTCTCCACCTCCATTAGCTTAGAAGCCAATTCAGCATTTTTCTTTTCTAGCTCAGCATTCCTCTTTGCTAACTCGACATTTTTCCGTTCAAGGTCAGTGTAAGCAAGGCGCGTTTTAGTGGCATCTGACTTAGCATCTTCAGATTGCTTTTTTAACTCAGAACGCTCTTGAGTGTGAGATTCAAGCAAATCATGATAACGTTTTTGCATATCTTCAAATTGTTGTTTGAAGCTAGTAGCGTCCCTTTGAGCAACCGCAAGCTGGGCCTGTGTGTCTTCCAAATCTTTTCCTAGATTTTTTAAGGCCTTTACATCTTCTTCTGCGGTTTTTTGCATCGAATCAGCATTCGTGATTAGAGTACGAATGATTCTGGAAAGGTTGCGTGAATATTTGAACATTTCAGAATACTGTTTTTCGACCGCATCTATCTTTGCTTTGGCCTCATCTGCCCACCTGGAAGAAATAGGCTCGAGGGCAGGTAAAAAAGTCAAGTTCTCGAAGTAATGTTCGGGAAATTGCTCCTCCAAATACGCCCGCTTGATTGCAGTTTCAGCATCTAGTGGTGGAGGGGCGGGGATCGTCAACTCAGTATCCCTGTGCGTGGAGGATTCAATAGTCTCTTTATCTGTTCTAGGCCGTTTAGTAGAGAATTTGCATTTACTTCGCGACTCAGTATCTTTTGGCGGACTTCTCTCCCTGCTGCGCTTTTCTTGGGAAGAGGTGGAGTCTTTCGGTTGCGGCCTGTCCTCTTCCCGACGACCTTGATAACCTTTATGTCTCTCTGGGTCCGTCCGAACAGGAGAGCGAGAACGCGAAGTTCGAGAGCGATAGGGTTCATAAGGCCTTCTCTCCTCCCTACTGCGATCGTCGCGACGATCATACTCAGTATCATAAGGTGGATTAGACATGCTGCGGCGGAGTTTTCTGATATCGTAGTAAGATCGAGACATCGTGCCTGCACAATAAGACAAATGAAATTCAGGATCAATATTTTCACAAAGAGAAAGATGCAATGAGTGGTAAGGTTTTTGTGTATAATGTGTCCTAAGTGGTGTTCTTCCCCCCGACACACCCGAGTCCGAAGCTAGACTAGTACGGGCGGGCTCTTTGGCCTTAGCAGGAGTGGTCTCTTCAGAAGAGGTGAAAACTAAAGGATCCTTCCTAAAATCTTATGAGGTGTATACAGTTTCAGGTAAGGGGAGATCCCCCAAACCCTGAAATAATGGGTCATCAGTACTAGGGACATCTCCCTCGGAAGCATCAGTTGGCGACTCTTTGGAAGACGTTGACCTTTCTGGAGAAATGGCATCCTCAGGAACAGTATACCCTTCGCGATGCTTTTCGGCCAAGTTAGCCAAGTCATCATCTTGAGTAGAAGATGGAGAGGGTGAAGTTTGAAGAGGCACTGTAGGAGCTCCCGAACCTTCCCTTGTCTCTGGGACTACATCCACTGGAGGAATATATATGTATGGAGCCGTCCCGTGACCAATGCTACGAGTAACAGATAGCAACCCATGAAAATGAAGATACTCGTCCTTAAGGACTTCATCAATAGTCAAGAACTTCTGATCGCCATTAAGGAGCTGGTGCATCCGGTCAAAGAATACCTGGTCTAATATTTGTTTTGGGTTGTCGACTGCAAACAAAAAGAAAAACGAGTTAAGGCGATGACTTGAATGTATAGAGCCGAGATTTAGAAAATCAGTACTTTACTTGATTTCGTCCACCTCCTGGCACACCCAGGCTGTCGCTTCACATAAAACCATTCCAACCTGGAATCTCCAGCTTTACTACTGAATGGCACTGAAATTATCTTCCTCTTAGGAATAGACTCAAAATAGCAGAAAGAAGGAGTCTCTCGAGTCCGGTGCTTGAAGTTGTAGAAGAAATGAACGTCATCGAAAGTGAGCTCTATGCCTAAGATCTCACTGTATGCTATATATAAGGTGTGTAAGTAAGCATAAGAATTGGGATGCAGCTGCATGGGGAAATCCGCATTTGTCTTAGAAAATCAACGATGAAGGGAGAAAATGGAGGGATAGCACCGACCATGCACATCAACCGAGTAATTACCATATACCCTTCTGGAGGGTTGTGGGGACAGTCAGTTCTCGAAGGCACTAGGGTGTCCCTTTTTAGTATCCCGTATTTTAAACAAATTCGGATAAGTCTGTCATTGTCGATTGTTGATTCAACAGAATCTTGGGGTGATTCCAATATGACAGCCGATTCAAACTCATCAGGAGCCCGGTCGTCACCAATCCCTCCTTCCTCTTCAAAACCTAGAGAAACTTCACCCTCCGAAGATACATTGTCACTTTCGCGATTTCCAACCTTGTAGTCTGAACCCTCATCATTCCATTCTGGATCCGAAGGAGAAGATATGTCCTCGAAAGTAACTTTGTTGGATGTCTCCGGGGCCTCTTTCTTCTCAGCTAGTCTAGAAGAGCGCCTGGGTCTCATGGTCATAAAACTATTGAAGAAGCAATGGCACAAGTTAGAGTAAATTAGCCCGTATCCCCCCGTGCATGTGTGCAAACTAAAGTGTAAACAGTGTATGTGAAAAGTGTAAAGTAAATGTTTAAAAATGCGACGCGAAATTTTGGCAAAGTATAAAGGATTGAAGTAGTTCTTGATGTCCAGTTACGTTCGCAAGGCACTATCTTAACTGTCCATTAAGTTGAAGATTATGCCAAAAGTTGATTGGGCCAGTTAAACGAGTTTTTATGCATTAAGGTAGGTTGCATTTCAGTTCGGTTCGGGCGCATTCATTGGATCGGATCGGGGGCGTAGCCTTGAGCTAGGATATCTCGTTGAAACTCAGAAATCAAAGTCGGATCGGCTCGAAAGTAGGTTCCCCAAACGGTTCGGGTCGGACCAAGTAGTCATGCCTCTCCACCTTTATCTTACAAACCGACCCGATCCGGTTAGGTGAGGACCATTTCTTCCTTCTTTAATTACTTTTCCCGCCCGATCCGACCTTTTGGACTTCTTTTCTTTTTTCTTTTCTCCACTTGCTCCGACCCGATCCGATATTCTGGACTCCTCTTCTTTTTCCCTTTCTCCACTTTTCATACTCCACCGCCCGAACCGACTTCCTATGATCTTCTTCTTCTTCCTCCTTTTTTGCCTCAAACCATAACTCCCTCTTCCAACGCCTCGAAGTAGCAGCGAGGCCACCAACGACGATAACGAAGGAAGAGGAGACTGCAGCGTGGAAACCACGTCCAGATCGGTCGAATTGACCATCAGTTTCAATTAAAACTTGTTATCACGAAACCAATCAAGGATTCAAACCTATCAGAGTATGTAAATTGGAAATTCGCACGAGAATGTTGAAAAGTTCTTATTTCTTTTTCTCTAAATTCTAGAGTTCCGAAGCAGAAAGGGTAAAACGATAAAAAGGAAACGAGAGGAAGATGAAGACCCAGTTTATATAGAGAAGCAGGGTGACTATTCGTCTCCCCGTTCGAACCGGATCGACAGTCCAGTAGCAGAGCTTGGCCCAATATTCCAATGAAAAATAGAAAGAAGAGGGGGTCTGTTCGGATCGAAATCCGAACCAAACAGAATTCTGTAACTCAGCAGCGAATTAAATTGAAGTTCGAAGAAGAAGATGAAAACATAAGGAAAATCAAAGGAAAAATTACCTAGAAGACACTGTGCAATGATAATCAAAGCATGCTCCATCTCCAACAGAAGCATCCTTTGAGGGTGCAAAATGTTAGCCCACTTTGTGAACTGGGCAACACAAAGTCGAGATGTGAAACATTGAAGAACTTGGAAAGCATTATAGCGGGTCGGATCGGAGAAATGTAGTGGTTCAGATCGGAGAGGTTTTGCTGTTCGGATCGGTGAGCTGTTATTGTTGGAATCAGAGAGGCACTGCTGTTCGGATCGGAGAGAAAACTACTGCCAGTTGGAGCAGAGGGCTACCTACTACAGAGATAGATCGGAACGGAGCAAAAGTGGATGAAGACTTAGTCTTGGGTTAATCCGGATCGGATCGGATACTCCGATCCGAACCCCCACTGCAGGCTCCTCCGATCCGAACCCATATTCCACATCACTCTCCCCCATGATCGCCTGGTTATTCAGAGCGGTTATGACCAGTTCCTGCCCACAACGTTCATTGCTCTGATGCGTTGTCAACACTGAAATCCATCCGAACCCGAGGATGATGGGATGGAAGACACGTGGCTCCGATCCGGATCGGGTTCTGAGGAAATTTTCACCTATAAATACCCTGCCTGGAGACAATGAAAAGGATCTTCTTTTTGGCACTTTGAGAGTTCAACCACTTTCATAAACCGAATTCCAGTACTCCCGGATAATCCAAATCGTCTTTCAACATTTGTTTTGAGACAATTGAGTGAATGTATGTGAGTTGTTAGTGAAATTGAGTGAATATCTCATTGTAATTGCAACTATATCATTGAGAATAGTGATTGACAAGTGGACGTAGGCTTTTCTTCGCCGAACCACTATAAATTCTGTGTCTCTATTTTACTTTTGATCTTATTTCATTCTGCTTTTAGTCAATTTGGGTGTTAGAACCACTTTTTGGTCTAACAGATCTAGTAACCTTCAGCTCTGCTACCAAGTGTGACACCCCATGTCCGTTAATGTCACTTGTTAACGGAATGTATCTGGTTTTGTGAAGCGTTATAGGTAAACCAAAAAAGAAACATTACAAGACATATATAAAATTGCAGCGGAATTTAAAACTTTTATTAAGCAGAAAACATCGTGGTTCAAATCATAGTTACATCACAAGTCTGAAATGCATAAAACCCAGTACATCAATTTAAAACATTTGTCTTGTACTTAAATCATCAGATTACAATAATAAAAGAAGCATAATCCCCAAAAGGTAGCCATGTAAAGAGATATGAAATCAAGCAGTACATCTAAGCAGCTCCAAGCATGATGAAAGCAGAATCCTGATCAAGCTTGAGTATTCCCACCCTGAGAACCTAGGGGTGGGAACGGAAGAGAAAGAAAAGGAAACAAAATAGGTCAGACGTAAAGTCTGGCAAGTCCAGTTACTTTAGCATATAAATAATTAAAAATATTATTACAGGCATATAAACTGGAGAGATAGATAACAACACAATAACGCAGGTATGAAAAGGTAAACAGGACAAACATGATAGAATATATTGCGCTTCTCTAGTACTTTATCTGCACTAATACTAGTGCCGTATGAACAAGATGATCCCCAACAAGTATAAGATGGTAGACATAGGCGTACTTCTAATGAGAGGTTTTGCCCCATACAATAACATGCAACCCAACTAAACATATCAAAGTTAACCCTAAGGATAGTAACAGGCTTCTAAACATATCAGAGTCTAGATGTACCCTAATTACTACCCTAATCGATCGACTCCCTACTCCGTAGATACCCTGTTCTGGCCCCAAAGTAGGATGTATCACTTCCTAAAGTGGCAACCCTTCATTTGCAGGATGTGCACAACTATATCTACAGATGCCACGGCGTCTTATTCCTCCCTTGTTCGGACCCATGCACGCACATAATCCCATCGGAATGTGCCGCCCACACCTCCCTTTCATTTGGATCTCTTATAATCAGCCCAGTAAGCGTGCCTCGATTCCGATCTAGTTCGGAGTACTCGTTTGATACCTATATATGGGTTACCGACTGAAACGAGTCTCACACACAAGATGATACAAGCTTCCCCCAGGCTTGCATCCCCACTACTAGGATTTCCACAGGTTATGCCCTACCAGTGTAACAAGATTGCATAACCCCACAGGTTATGCCCTACCTGTGTAAAAAGATTGCATAACCCCGCAGGTTAAGCTTGTGGGTCTCTCTCTCTCTTTATATATATATACACATATACTACCCACCACCCCAAGATATACTTAACCCTCCCACTACTTCAAACAAGTTTACTTAACCCCTACTCAAGTTAACATGTTCATGTGATTCCTATGGATTCAACCAGGTTAAGCATTCATTACTATTTATTCATTTATGGTTATAATGCGCTAGACCTTCCACATTAAGCCTACAATGGATATTGGAAATGCCGGGAAGGTCCGGGCAGACTTCTTCCACAAGTCGGACTTAACCTCGTGTCTTAGCACATTACACGTTTGTGCACTTTGACCCCTAACATTGGATTCAACACTTGTGATCACTGGATATGCTGGGTAGGTCCGGACAGAATTTCATTACAAGTGTAATATAACCTCGTGTCTAAGTAGGTTATAGTTTTTAATTACTGTAATTCTGGGCATTTTCACTATTTAAAAATTATCCCTATTTCCTTATAGGTTTTCATGCCCTTTTCTAAGTCATATTCATCATGTGCCATATGCCCTAAATTAAGATTCCAAATCACAGTTTGATCTATGCCTCAAATCCATATTCATGTATTTAATTCAAGTTATGCCCAAATTTACCAATACAAGTTATGCCCCAATTTCAACGTTTCCCCTCATTTCCAATTTCACGCATTCGCATATTTCAGCGGTATGCCTAAGCTCGAAGGTAGCCTGGATATAAAATAAAAAGGGGAAAGAAGAAGGGAAGAGAACATAAATAATCATAATAACAAGACTGACATATGATGACAAAAATAGGCATAGCAACTAATAAGCATGCAGTTACAAAATTGGGCATAGTGACAAGATAGGTATATAGGAACAGATCTGATGAATATGTGATAGTAGATCTGATTATGCATAGTGTCGTTATCATAATCAAGCATGATGAGATCTAATTCAGTGAATTAGATATACAAATAATGGCAGATCTGTCATGATAAATAGGCGTAGGCTTAGATCCAATTCATGGTTATGTCAAAATACTTTAGGTACACAGGTTATGGAAAATATGATATGATTCAGTTAGTCACAGGCTTAGATCCAATTTATAAACATGTTAAGATTATCTTTTTAAGTGTTCATATCTAAAAATAACGTAGACTCACTGTGATTGGATCTAAGAAAATTGAGGAAAGCGTGTTGATGTTGAACCAACGAACTTTAAACATGTATGAATCGTTGTTGATGAAGAAAAAGCTAATTTAATCTGAGTTGGAGCAGCATCTCACCGTCTCCATTGATTTAGATGAATAAAACAATGGTTATAGGGTCTTATTTATAGCCATTAGTCAATGAATCTAGACCAGAAATTAGTCCACGTTCACACACAAGAATCTGCCCAGATCTGCGGTGGGGTCGACCCAGGGATCGACCCCCCTTTGGGTAGGTCGGCCCATGGGTCGAACCCCCTGTTAGTGGGTCGACCCCTATGTCGACCCCCAACGGTTTGTTTTCCCGCTCCAACTTCCCTCTTCTTGTTTTCGAATTGTTTTGAATTCTAGACTTATTTTATTCGTATATATTTCTCTTAGGCGTATACTAACTTCTAACCTTAATATCTTCTTCATACGATGTCCGTTTCACGCAAATCCGGAGTCTATCTTATGCAGAATTTCAAGACAAACGCAATGGCGTAGTCTGTTTTACTTAATTCTGAATATTTAATTAAGTATTCCTTAATTTATCATCTTAATGTTTTATAAAATTACGGGGTGTTAAATATGCCTTCGCATGGCCCCTAGATAAGAAGCATACAACTTCTAGAGAACTACCTCACTCATATGTCTATCTATTTATTTAAGACCACTTAATACCTCACTAGTTTATTAAAGAAAGGTAGAGCCAATGACCACGTAATACGTAATGAAGGCGGGTCCCGTAATTTTAGACCAAAACCAAGGAGTAAACCAAAGGAACGACCCTAGTCCTTGCCACGTAATACCAAAATAAGGTTGGTCAACCACTTAATACCTTCTCAAGGTAGGAATCATTCACATAAGTATTTATTACACTAGACATCTCACATTAACCGCCTTCTTGTAGCTATTAGATTTGTTGATTGGTTTCGAGCAGACTTCTACTACAAGTAGGCTTAACCTCGTGTCTTTGTGTACTTATTACAATGGCCCATGGCACTAGACGTTTCACATTAACCCAACGTCTTATAGATGTTGGATATGTCGGTGGTTTCGAGCAAGCTTCTACTAAAAGTAGGGGTGAACCACGTATCATGTGTCATTAAAGCCATTAATGCTCATACACATGCAAATTTCCTATAGGTACATTTTAAATTTGAATTCCTAATTAAATACATTGCAATATATATATACACACACACACAAAAGCCAAATTTGTGGCGCATGTAAAGGAAACTTTCTAAATATATAAATGTAAACCTAACCAATAATCAAGGTGTACAAGTTATACTTCCTAAGCTTTCTCAACATAACATGTAATATTTATTCCACATCTGAAGCAATAATAAGGGAATAACAAAACATAAACAAAATAACTTGCAACCTAGGTTTTTAGGATTAATTCAATAATAAAAGAAAAGGACAAGGCATAATATAAATATATATATGTGATTTCCTTATAGTATTACTTTTCTTTCCGATAATATATTGACGTAAAAACTAAATTTTGGTATTATGTGTCTTACTACACTAATACCATATGTCTTTATAGAAACAAAGATTTATATATATATATAAATTACAATACCCAATTCCACGCTTTTTCATAAACTAGATTTTCATTAAAAAGAAAGTAAATCTGACTAAATGGTAAAATCACACAATACCCAAAAATCCAGGTATTTATTACATCCATAATCCAAAACCCAAATTAACATATGATTGACCATTTTTAATATTATTTAGAGATTTAGGGGATTTATAAATGTTTCGTTTTCACAAAAATCCCAAATTTCTATTGGCATAAAAATCCAATTCTACACAAACAATTACAGAAAATAGTAAACTTAGAATAATTCTCACTCATAGAATTACAAAGTGTGAGAAGGAGCATGTAATAACCCAAATTTTTATATAATTAATTTATGGATTAATTAATTAAGGAAGAAAACCCAAAAGTTCGCAAGAAAATGTAAAAAAGCATTAATGCAAAGAAATGCATGTGACAAATTAAAGGTAAGCAGATTAGCATATTAGTACGTGCGTTAAATAAGGAAATTTAATGCAATAATGCATACGGTAAAAGTATTAAATAAATAGCTTCATATATATGCATATGTGCAATTATGTTAAAAAGATACAAATTTAAAAATGTGTGAGTACAGAAAGAATCAATACATGCAATAAATTGATTGCAACATTGATTTGTAGATATGTCTAATATGACATTGATTAGAAAACAAGTAATTTGTCATTTATGTTCGATTGATTGTCATTTATGTTTATTTGATGATAATTTAGGAAATCGTGTAATTAATCTTAATTTGTATGAATACTTATGCTAATTTGTCACTTATGTCAATTAACATTAAAGAGAATACGATAATTTGTCACTTATGTTAATTGACAATAAAAATATATATATATATAGAATATATATACATTTACATATATATATATATATGACGTGTACGCATCATGTGGCGCACGTGGCACATTTTTGTTGGTCAAGGATTGATTTTTTTTCGTACGTGGCCTTCTCTGACTGGCCTGGTGACGAATTCTGAGGTATTAGGGCATATGTGTCGTGCTGTGATTGGCTGAGTGACACATCTCTTTGATTTTGATGGCTCCGATTACTCCTAGATTGATCTAAAGGCTAGAATTAATCCTACAATCTTATATAATCACGTCTATCCTAAAACCTAAATCAAAACAAAAATCATTCTCAAGCCGCCATGCTGCTGCAACTAGAATGAGCAAGCTTCTCTTATTCAATGAATTAAAACTTAGGATGGTGGAAAAAGGATTCTATGCCTAATCTATTCTCTTCTTTAATCCGTTCATAGTGAGTACAGCTTCTTTAACAAGATAATTGTTGAACGTAATTGTGATGGGTTTATAAGTTGGACTATATGAACATGACTAATTACATATACTTGATTAAGTCCATCTTACGATGTTAATTCATGTATCTAATTGTATATGCTCGGTTAGATTCATTTTATGATGTTGTTGTTTGCAAATTTGTATGCAAATCATATGCAAGTTTATGTGTGAATCATGTGATATTAGTCTACATGTCTAATTACGTATGTAAGTTTATGTGAAAATCATATTCATATATGCAGGTTCCTATTTACATGTTTAGATCTATGTAAGTCATATCTTATATGATTAGATCCATGCCAGTTTATATGTTTATGCAAATTCATATTTTATATGTCTATTGCTTATGCAAGTCATTAATTATGAAAATTTATGTCAATGTAAATTATGATCATGCAAGTTTATGATCCATGCTAATCTATTTTTACATGTTAATTTAGATCTAATTTTTTATGCAAGTCCATATGTTAATTTAGATCTAATTTGTTGTGCAAGTCCACATGTTAATTTAGATCTAATTTGTTGTGCAAGTCCATATGTTAATTTAGATCTAATTTGTTATGCAAGTCCATATGTTAATTTAGATCTAATTTGTTATGCAAGTCCATATGTTAATTTAGATCTAATTTGTTGTGCAAGTCCATACATTAATTTAGATCTAATTTGTTGTGCAAGTCCATATGTTAATTTAGATCTAATTTGTTGTGCAAGTCCATATGTTAATTCAGATCTAATTTGTTATGCAAGTCCATATGTTAATTTAGATCTACTTTGTTATGCAAGTTCATAAATGGGATCTTTGTTATATGCTAGTTATGTTCATAATTGGATCTATATTGTTTTATGCCAGTTTGGATGTTATATGTCTCTTTCTTTCCATTTTTCTTATGGGTTAGGCTAATTGCGAGCCTAACATATTATATGAATCATACGAACGATTGACGTTGGGAAACAGTTGGGAAACATTAAATATTGGACATTCTGTAATTGGCATAAAATGGGTTGTAATCATATAATTAATTTTGGGCATATCTAGTAAATGTGGAATAACTTGAATTGACCATACTTATGGATAATTTAGATATAAATCTAGATTTGGACATAAATGGTAAATATGTAAATTGGTTAAAAGATGAACATGCCTAACCCGAGGATAGATTGAGTTGGGGTGTAAGACTGCCCGGAACCACCCGGCACATCCAGCGACCGCAACAACACAGATCTAATTTGAGAGGTTAGCGCATTAAGCTCAAAACCCGAGGTTAGAATGAGTTTACGTGCCCGGAACTGCCCGGCACATCCAGTGTAATGTCCCGTATTTTCTGGCCATTTTATTTGAAATATTTATTTATTTAAAATATTGATTTAAGTTTTAATAATGGGATTTGACCATTTTAATTTGAATATTTAAATTATATTAATAATATAATAATATTTTATTTTCAGCATATTTGGAAAATGTTGATTCTGCTGTATAATGTGATCGGGCGATTTAAAATGGTTTAATATCGTTCGTACTGAAATTATAATAGCTATTTCGTTTATAAAACAACATTAGAACATTAAATTTATAATTTAATTATAAAACGAGCTGCAGCGGCGCGGTAGTTCGTAATATGGCGTTTTGAACTTTAAACAGCTGTACAGGTTCCAAAATAAGCCGGATTTTCACGAAACAAGAAACGCTAGAATCGGTTTGACGATATTATTCTAATGAAAGAGAAAAATCCAGTTTTCATAGCGTATATTTTGTTTTATGTCCAAATCAAATTTTGAAAAGGTCGTTATGGAATTCCTTTATATATTATAGCGATTATTTTTATAAAATAATTGGTTTTTAAATATTTTAAAATATCGATTTGGATTGAAATTCAACCCATGATATTTTGTCTTGGTAATATATGAAATTCTAGTCACCAATGGCCAATTACAATATTTTATATATATTATATTGAAGTATTTTATTTTATTTTTATTTTGTTTGAATTGGGCAGTTATAAAAGGGACTTTACTCAAATGACCTTCGTTTTCAACGAAACGAATTTTATTGGGACCGCAACAGTAAATTATTGTTAGGTTTCAAGCTGCGCGTCAATCGGGGCTAATGTGTGAGGGTGGCAAAATAAAATACAAATAAAAATGACCATTTGAACGTGAACGAGCGCTGTTTGAGCAAACGGACTCGGAATTCAACGAAACAAGTTTCATTAGGACCGTATCGTGAAATTATACTATGTCGTCCATTCGCATCGCGAACGGGGTTTGTATGTAAGCACACGGACAATAAACGGCATTTAGAAATTGCAATAGGTACGAAATAAAAATCGTTAGTTAACATCGCTTGTCACGTCGACTTAAAATATTAATATGTACAATTATATATACCCCCAAAATCAGTATTTCAGCCCAAACCATTTTCCACCCTTCAGCATAATTGCAGAAAACACCCTACTCCCTTTTTAATTTATTTCTTCAATTCTGGTGATAATCGACGAGGGGAACCTGAACAAAAGTGGTAGATCGGGACGATATGGGGTGGAACGGAGGGTTGTGGTGGCCGGAATCGTGGTTTAAAGCCACGAATTCAGTTTCATTTTTGGCCTGATTGTGGGAGATTGGATTATCTATAGGTGTCGGGACCTGGGGGAAATGAAAGTGGGAAGACAAGGCTTTAATTTGGCAGTGGTCTCGGGTCTTACGGTTGACGGTGGTCGGAGAAGTCAAAGGATGAACGGAGGTGTTCAGTTTTGGGTTGTTCTCAAAAGTTGTTACCGGATTTGCTAGTTTTCCGGCGGCTGGAGGGTGAGTTGGTGTCGGGTCTAAAGGGGGACTGGTGCTTGGTGGCGAGGCCAATCGAATGAAGGTGGTGGCATGACGTCCGGTGGACTGTGGCGGCATGGGTGGTGATTTGAACGTGTTCTGTTCGAGCAAGGTTTCCTGGCGAACCTGGAAATTTGGGATGGCGGCGCTTGGTTCTGAAGAGATGCATGGTGGCGTGGTGATGTGTCAGTGGTTGAGGTTCAGTCTAATGGCCATCTATGGCTCCGGCAATGGCTAAAAGTAGGTGAAGTTTAGATGATGGTAAACATCGGGATATCAGGAAGAAGCTATCGGGTTTGAGGAGTAGAGATGGGAGAAAGCGTGTTTTCTTGTTGCTGACGTGGGTTAGTGGGGGTAGTAGGGGTTAACGACAGCAATTAAGGTAATTAGTTTAAATTATTTAATTAAATTATTAATTAGTAGTTAGTTAAAAATCGTATAATTTATATAAACTTGTATTGACCATAATTTTTATGTACATTAACGAAATCTGACGAAACTGGATTTGTTAGAATTGCAGGGATGAGCTCTAGACGATGGCACTGACTAGACGTTGATATGACACAATTGATATTTCAGTTAATTTTGAACGTTCGTTCAAGATTAAAAGGAAAAAACGCGTCAACCGCCAACTGAATAACCTGGTGAGTTAATTCTCACACCTTCTGGAATCCTGTGATGTGGTAAATTCATATTAAAATATAATTTACCGTTAAAAGTATAAATTGGTTGATTGGCTGCTATTAGTTGTTTATTGTTTAGTTGATTGCTGTCATTTATATTTCATCGTTTTAAATAATAGATTATTGAATTTTTTTGATATATTATTATCAAATGTTATAACAAACTGTGGTGTAGGGAAGAACAAGTTAGGGGAGATCCGACCGGATTCCTCAAATATTACATATGTTGTTTGTTTTTATATTGTTGATATATGAGCTAAATTGAACCCCATATAGTAGTAGAACTGGTTGAACGTGATGATTGAAGGGATATTCACTGGTGTTGTGTTTAAAATCAACCGACAACGTTGATTGGGAAATTTTCAGTGAATGGACATAAATTAGACGTCGTTCTACCGTTCGATAAATCGACGCAGTTTTAGAGTTATAAATTATTTTATAACTAAATTGAGGTTTCTCAGTCATTTTTATTAATAATTAAATTAGAAGTTTATTAAAATATTTTAAATTGAGTTTGTAAAAGGGATTATTTAAAAGGTTTAGGTAATAAAATCTTGTGGTTTATACAAGTTCTAAAAGCAGAAAGCTAGAAAATTTAACTAAGAGTTCTTAAAATGAAATAATTGTTTTTATAACATTTAAACGGTGTTTTTAAATTAATTAAGTTGTTTAATTTATTTAAAAAGGGGAAATGACAAATGGAAATCAGTTAACTGCTAACTAACGTGCACAGTTGACAAAATCAACCATCTTCAATTAAAATTGATAATTTAATTAGATGTAAATTTTTCTAAGTATTCGCTAAATTTAACAAATAGTGTTAAATACTAGTTAATCTCTGATTAACTATTAACTAAGAAATTATCGAGTTGTTTAGTGTAAATGAAGTTTATTATTATTTAATAAGCTTTTAAAAATGATAATGATCCTATTAATAGCAAAGTCAACTGTTCATAATATTAAAGTTAATTATTATTTTAATTAATAATAATTAAAGCAATGATTTTAATTTGGAATTCAGTGTAGAAGTAAGTAGGTGACGACAAGTTTGATCAAAGGGGCGATAAGAGTTAATAAAGGGATTTATTATCTAAGTTATCAAAACGAGATTTACGAATAGAATTGGCAAGTGAATGGGGAGATCTAAATAAGATTTTTATTTAATTACGAAATTAAGTAAAGAGGATTCAATTCAAATGAAGTGATTAAAGAAGATGATGTATAGGTTAATAATGGACTAAAATATGGTAATGGTTTTAGATTGAAATCAAATTGGTGAAAAGAGGATAAATGGACTTGTAAAAGTATTTAAGAAGAAATCCAAGTGAGGTTTAGAAAAGGGTTTTTAAACTTAAGCGACAACTTTGAAAAGTTTAAGAATTGTTTAAACGAAACACTTTAATTGAAATAAGGATTTCAAAAGCAAGGGAAGATACATATAGTGATTTTGGCTAAAAGTTGGTAAATGGATTTTGGAAATAAAATCCAAGGTAAAAAGGCTTTATCGTAAAGAAGGCAGTAAATAGATTTTAGTTATATAACCCAAGATAAGTTTTATTATTAAGAATGTCGAATGTAGGGAAGTAAATTATTTGATGTGAGATTTTTATTAAAAAAACTTTAAGATAAAAGTTATGTTTTATTGAACATTTACTTAATTAAAGGAATTAATTAAAGAGATTTTTGAACAAGGATTTCGAATATAAGAAACGGCATATGAAATCAGCTTTGAAATCAAGGGGGCGAATGAGAGTTTAATATCAATGGTTAAGTGACAAACTGGTATTATTCTAAGATAAGAACGTTTTCGATCAAGGTCTAAGAGGTAAATAAAATACCCCAACTTGAACGGCTTCATTTTTATCGAGGAATGGTATTAGTTTGAAACAGGTGAAAGGTGTCGTGATTGGTGTGATATCCCAAACGTGAAGTATTGAATATAAATGCGAGATTTTGAAATAAAAATAATACTACGATATTCATTTCAACATAAATAAGAATATTTGATTTTTAAATTATATAAGCCGACATTTGATTTGTCATATCAGAATTGGTAATTTGGTTTATACCATTAAGTATCACATATATATAAGTATATATCGTGATGCCAGGATTAAGGAAATGGGAAAAAGGGTTTGAAAAGTAGAATGGCATTCCCAATGGTAAAAGGAATGGAAAGGAGGGTATATATATGGTTTAAAGCATATAAAATAGTTTTGAGAACCCTGTTATGAGTAAAAATAAGATAAATTTAATGTTTAAACATAATGTAAGGTTTAGAAGTTTATTAAACAATTTGTCAAATATATTTTAAACAGGCCAAGTCATGCAAAGTACCGAATCAATAAACTCATTCACACTATTGTTATTTGATAGTAAAATCACTGACTATCAAAACCTGACCGAATACGATTGTTGGTACGGAAAGAACGGGATCGAATTATATTCGATAACCATTCCAACCAACAAATAAGTGAAGACGTCAATTGAAGACGGAGCAAGTGAAGGCCGTGGATCTTCATAAGCGGAAGTATTACTTGACGGTTATTCTCTGTGTTGCAACGCAGAGGTATTCTGACGTGATTCGGTCGAGGTTGAGATTTTGCGGATTACAAGGACTGCTCGCTACTGATCCTTGGGGTGTTTCCTATATAAGGAGGTGGTAGGAGGGTGCCTTCGGTCCTGTTCCTGGATGACTTGTATGGACGAGTGTCTGACAGAGTATTTCCAAAGGGGTCACGTATGTTGATTTCTTCAAACATATTTCTGTTAAAGGCGGAGAAGGCCTACACCTTTTCTTAGCTAAACTGCAGAGTATTTTTGTGGATGTCAATTTATGATATCTGGCGGATATGATGATGTAGCATTCAAAGTGAATGATGACTAGATGTTCTAAAGATAAAATTCTAGCCTCGAGCCTCATCAACCCGGAAATGACAAAAAATCGGGAAGGCAGCATGGCTATGTGGGTCGCTCCCACTAGGGTGTATAATCACCTATCTAGAGAAATTCCATTTGCTTCTTTAATCTATATTCAATTCTGTCCCTTTTCGGGAGACGGTTGCTGATCCCAACCGTCGGTGATATACATTCGATACACTCAAGCAAAATGAGTGGTCGGTCATGTGTGGGCCAGGTTGCAAGACGTTCTTGTTGAACCCAGTGTATTCGCCTCCAGAGATACACTATCGGAAGGTGGTCCCATACCTTGTCATAGTTGGAATCCAATATCCAATCAGCGCCCACATTTTTGGTTTGTATACTATATATGTGGAGCGTGAGATGCAAGCGTTCCGCTAGATTGTTATTTACTTGTATTTAGACACTATGATAATATCAGAATAAGTTATGATTTCAAAAACGTTTTGGGCTATAGTAAGGTAAAACCCGTCCGTGTTTATGTGTGGGCTGGTCTTACTATTATCCTTTGATTTCAGAAAGGATTTTTCCAAAGTTAAACAAGTTGTGTGTTTTTTGAATTTATCACTGAAAGTATTCCAGACTGACTCGGTGTATTTTGCTTTGCTTCAAATGTGCTCAGGTCAGACCGAGTATATTTCCAGGTCAGGTATCACTTGGAGTTTCAGGAGTTGGAAGCAGGAGGCTTCACCGCTAGATATATAGAGTTATTTTTCCGCTGTGTCTGATATATGTTGTACTTTGATGGTTGGTATATATATATGTAGTTCTTTTGTATAAAGAGATTTGATATTATATTTTATTCGTTCCACTGTGAGATTCTGATGTGATGTTCTTTTTCATTCTTCTATTCTAATATTTCTTTCTTTCTTTTCTCACCCTCTAACTTCTTTCTAATAACAATCCGGGATTCGATACTTGGGTTTTTGGGCACGTAATATGAGTTATGTACTATTGTCAAAAATTCGAGCGTCGAATTTTCCCTGGGTCGTTACAGTGGTATCAGAGCTATTGGTTTAGTGATAACCTTGGCTCTGTGGTATGACTCGATAGAGATGGGGTTAGTTATACCCTAGGTTGAGTTGAGTGTATATATGAGAGCACGTATTTTTAATTTGATATAAAATTATTTTGAAATTTGCTTTTGCCCAATTTATTTTATAATAAAATAAAAGTGATGATTATTATAATATGGGAAATTAATTGGATTTGCTAATATTGATTAGGATGATATGTTTGGATTATGCTGTTGGTTGCTTGAATATAAATCTGAACATGAATCGACTTGGTTTAAAACCAGTATGAAATAAATAAGTTGGATAAATAATCCAAATTTAATAAATCCGAGAGGATTATCAAGGATATTAATGAATTGTTAAGACTTGGTTATAAAAAATTATCTCGTGTGGATTGAACTGTGTGTAGAATTGGTTGATATGAATGGTATGGATGTTTTAAATATAACTGGCATTGTTGTGATGATTGATGAAATTCATTTGAGTTGAGAACAGTTGCAGAAATGCCAATTCAGCTTTAAAATCCATCCAAGAGAAAATTCTGGAGTTAATTGAGTCCAGTTTGAACAGAGCTGCATAATAAGTAAGCAAGCTCGAGTATAAATTATAGCTTATCGTGTGATAACGCTCGCCAAGAAGGTACGCCTACGCAAAATTTGAATTTTGGTTTTTATTTGGGTTTTGAGTTTGGTTTTTGAATTTTTCTGACCGTGTTGGTCGATGTATAGATATTTCTTGAACCTGCGATATTGCAGATGTCCTCCGTACAGGGGAGACTCTGCCAAATTTTTTTCCAAAATTTAAGGTGTTAGAAATTTTTGAAGATTTTTGGGAAATTTTTTTATTTGACTTAATTTGCTTTTACAACAGATTAGATTAGCTTTGAAAATAAAATCGAATTTTAAATTTAATATCTTTGTAAAGATAATGGATTGTAACGTTCTTTCTACCTTAGCAATTTCGAGGACGAAATTATTTTAAGGGGGAAGGAATGTAATGTCCCGTATTTTCTGGCCATTTTATTTGAAATATTTTGTTTATTTAAAATATTGATTTAAGTTTAAATAATGGGATTTGACCATTTTAATTTGAATATTTAAATTATATTAATAATATAATATTATTTTATTTTCGGCATATTTGGAAAATGTTGATTCTGCTGCATAATGTGATCGGGCGATTTAAAATGGTTTAATATCATTCATATTGAAATTAGAATAGCGATTTCGTTTATAAAACGATGTTAGAACATTTAATTTATAATTTAATTATAAAACGAGATGTAGTGGCGCGGTAGTTCATAATATGGCGTTTTGAAATTTAAACAGTTGTACAGGATCCAAAATAAGCCGGATTTTCTCGAAACAAGAAACGCTAGAATCGGTTTGACGATATTTTTCTAACGAAAGATAAAAATCCAGTTTTCATAGCGTATATTTTGTTTTATGTCCAAATCAAATTTTGAAAAGGTCGCTATGGAATTCCTTTATATATTATAGTGATTATTTATATATATTTTAAAATATCAATTTGGCTTGAAATTCAACCCGTGATATTTTATCTTGGTAATATATGAAATTCTGGTCATATATGGCCAATTATAATATTTTATATATATTATATTGAATTATTTCAAAATTTGTTTATTTTATTTGAATTGGGCAGTTATAAAAGGGACTTTATTCAAATGACCTTCGTTTTCAACGAAACGAATTTTATTGTGACCGCAACAGTAAATTATTGCTAGGTTTCAAGCTGCGCATCAATCGGGGCTAATGTGTGAGCGTGGCAAAATACAAATACAAATAAAAATGACCATTTGAACATGAACGAGCGCTGTTTGAGCAAACGGACTCGGAATTCGACGAAACAAGTTTCATTAGGACCGTATCATCAAATTATACTATGCCGTCCATTCGCATCGCGAACGGGGTTTGTATGTGAGCATAGGGACAATAAACGACATTCAGAAATTGCGATAGGTACGAAATAAAAATCGTTAGTCAACATCGCTTGTCACGTCGACTTAAAATATTAATATTTACAATTATATATACCCCCAAAATCAGTATTTCAGCCCAAACCATTTTCCACCCGTCAGTATAATTGTAGAAAACACCTTACTCCCTTTTTAATTTATTTCTTCAATTCTGGTGAGAATCGACGAGGGGAACCTGAACAAAAGTGGTAGATCGGGATGATACCTACCTACTGGAGAAAATTGGGGTGGAACGGAGGGTTGTGGTGGCCGGAATCGTGGTTTAAAGCCACAAATTCAGTTTCGTTTTCGGCCTGATTGTGGGAGATTGGATGATCTATAGGTGTCGGGACCTGGGGGAAATGAAAGTGGGAAGACAAGGCTTTAATTTGGCGGTCGTCTCGGGTCTTACGGTTAACGGTGGTCGGAGAAATCAAAGGATGAACGAAGGTGTTCAGTTTTGGGTTGTTCTTGAAAGTCGTGACCGGATTTGCTAGTTTTCCGGCGGCTGTAGGGTGAGCTGGTGTTGGGTCTGAAGGGGGACTAGCGCTGGGTGGCGAGGCCGATCGAATGGGGGTAGTGGTGTGACGTTCGGTGGTCTATGGCGGCGTGTGTGGTGATTTGAACGTGTTCCGTTCGAGCAAGCTTTCCTGGTGAACCTGGACATTTGGGATGGCGGCGCTTGGTTCTGAAGAGGGGTATGGTGGCGCAGTGATGTGTCAATGGTCGAGGTTCATTCTGGTGGCCATCTATGGCTCCGGCGACGGCTAAAAGTAGGTGAAGTTTAGATGATGGTAAACATCGGGATATCAGGAAGAAGCCATCGAGTTTGAGGAGGAGAGGTGGGAGAAAGCGTGTTTTCTTGTTGCTGACGTGGATTAGTGGGGTGGTAGGGGTTAACGACAGCAATTAAGGTAATTAATTTAAATTATTAATTAGTAGTTAGTTAAAAATCGTATAATTTATATAAACTTGTATTGAACATAACTTTTACGCACGTTAACGAAATCTGACGAAACTGGATCCGTTGGGATCGTAGGGACGAGCTCTAGGCAATGGCATAGACTAGGCACTGATCTGACGCAGTTGAAATTTCAGTTAATTTTGAACATCTGTTCAAGATTAAAAGGAACAAACACGTCAACCGCCAACCGAATAATCTGGTGTGTTAATTCTCACAACTTCTGGAATCCTGTGATGTGGTAAATTCGTATTAAAATATAATTTACCGTTAAAAGTATAAATTGGTTGATTGGATGCTATTGGTTTTTTATTGTTTGGTTGATTGCTGTCATGTATATTTCATCGTTTTAAATAGTAGATTGTTGAAATTTGTTTCATATATTATTATCAAATGTTATAACAAGCTGTGGTGCAGGGAAGAACACGTTGGGGGAGATCCGACCGGATTCCTTAAATATTACATATGTTGTTTGTTTTTATATTGTTGATATATGAACTTAATTGAACCCCATATGGTAGTACTGTTTGAACGTGATGGTTGAAGGGATATTCACCGGTGTTGTGTTTAAAATCAACCGACAATGTTGATTGGGAAATTGGCAGCGAATGTCCATAAAAGTACTGTTTAGACGTCGTTCTACTGTTCGGTAAATCGATGCAGTTTTAAAGTTATAAATTATTTTATAACTGAATTGAGGTTTTTCAGTCATTTTTATTAATAATTAAATTAGAAGTTTATTAAAATATTTTAAATCAAGTCTGTAAAAGGGATTATTTAAAATGTTTAGGTAATAAAATCTTGTTGTTTATACAAGTTCTAAAAGCATAAAGCAAGAAAATTTAACTACGAGTTTTAAAATGAAATAATTGTTTTTATAACATTTACACGGTGTTTTTAAATTAATTAAGTTGTTTAATTAATTTAAAAAGGGGAAATGACAAATGGAAATCAGTTAACTGCTAACTGATGTGCACAACTGACAAAATCAACCATCTTCGATTAAAATTGATAATTTAATTGGATGTAAATTTTTCTAAGTATTCGCTAAATTTAAAAAATAGTGTTAAATACTAGTTAATCCCTGATTAACTTTTAACTAAGAAGTTATTGAGTTGTTTAGTGTAAATGAAGTTGATTATCATTTAATAAGCTTTTAAAAATGATAATGATCATATTAATAGAAAAGTCAACTATTTTTAATATTAAATTTAATTATTATTTTAATCATGATTAAAGAAATGATTTTAATTTGGAATTCAATGTATAAGTAAGTAGGTAACGATAAGTTTGATCAAAGGGGCGACAAGAGTTGATAAAGGGATTTATAATCTAAGTTATCAAATCGAGATTTACGAATAGAATTGGCAAGTGAATGGGGAGATCTAAATAAGATTTTTATTTAATTGCCAAATTAAGTAAAGGGGATTCAATTCAAATGAAATGATTAAAGAAGATGATTTATAGGTTAATAATGGACTAAAATATGGTAATGGTTTTAGATTGAAATCAAATTGGTGAAAAGAGAATAAATGGACTTGTAAAAGTATTTAAGAAGAAATCCAAGTGAGGTTTAGAAAAGGGTTTTTAAACTTAAGCGACAACTTTGAAAAGTTTAAGAATTGTTTAACCGAAACACTTTAATTGAAATAAGGATTTCAAAAGCAAGGGAAGATACATATAGTGATTTTGGCTAAAAGTTGGTAAATGGATTTTGGAAATAAAATCCAAGGTAAAAAGGCTTTATCGTAAAGAAGGCAGTAAATATATTTTAGTTATATAACCCAAGATAAGTTTTATTATTAGGAATGTCGAATGTAGGGCAATAAATTATTTGATGTGGGATTTTTATTAAAAAAAAAACTTTAAGATAAAAGTTATGTTTTAGTGAACATTTACTTAATTAAAGGAATTAAGTAAAGAGATTTTTGAACAAGGATTTCAAATATATGAAATGGCATATGAAATCAGCTTTGAAATCAAGGGGGCGAATGAGAGTTTAATATCAGTGGTTAAGTGACAAACTGGTATTATTCTAAGATAAGAACGTTTTCGATCAAGGTCTAAGAGGTAAATAAAATACCCCAACTTGAACGGCTTCATTTTTATCGAGGAATGGTATTAGTTTGAAACAGGTGAAAGGTGTCGTGATTGGTGTGATATCCCAAACGTGAAGTATTGAATATAAATGCGAGATTTTGAAATAAAAATAATACTACGATATTCATTTCAACATAAATAAGAATATTTGATTTTTAAATTATATAAGTCGACATTTGATTTGTCATATCAGAATTGGTAATTTGGTTTATACCATTAAGTATCACATATATGTAAGTATATATCGTGATGCCAGGATAAAGGAAATGGGAAAAGGGGTTTGAAAAGTAGAATGGCATTCCCAATGGTAAAAGGAATGGAAAGGAGGGTGTGTGTATATATATATATGGTTTAAAGCATAAAAAATAGTTTTGAGAGTCCTGTTATGAATAAAAATAAGATAAATTTAATGTTTAAACATAATGGAAGGTTTAGAAGTTTATTAAACAATTTGTCAAATATATTTTAAACAGGCCGAGTCATGCCAAGTACCGAATCAATAAACTCATTCACACTATAGTTATTTGATAGTTAAATCACCGACTATCAAAACCTGACCAAATACGATTGTTGGTACGGAAAGACCGGGATCGAATTATATTCGAAAACCATTCCGACCAGCAAATACGTGAAGACGTCGATTGAAGACGGAGCAAGTGAAGGCCGTGGATCTTCATAAGCGGAAGGATTACTTGACGGTTATTCTCTGTGTTGCAACGCAGAGGTATTCTGACGTGATTCGGTCATGGTTGAGATTTTGCGGATTACAAGGACTGCTCACTACTGATCCTTGGGGTGTTTCCTATATAAGGATGTGGTAGGAGGGTGCCTTCGGTTCATCCTGTTCCTGGATGACTTGTATGGACGAGTTTCTGACAGAGTATTTCCAAAGGGGTCACGTATGTTGATTTCTTCAAACATATTTCTGTTAAAGGCGGAGAAGGCCGTACACCTTCTCTTAGCTAAACCGCAGAGTATTTTTGTGGATGTCAATTTATGATATCTAGCGGATATGATGATATGGCATTCAAAGTGAATGATGACTAGATGTTCTGAAGATAAAATTCTAGCCTCGAGCCTCATCAACCGGGAAATGACAAAAAATCGGGAAGGCAGCATGGCTATGTGGGTCGCTCCCATTAGGGTGTATAATCACTTATCTAGAGAAATTCCATTTGCTTCTTTAATCTATATTCAATGTTGTCCCTTTTCGGGAGACGGTTGCTGATCCCAACCATCGGTGATATACATTCGATACACTCAAGCGAAATGAGTGGTCGGTCATGTGTGGGCCAGGTTGCAAGACGTTCTTGTTGAACCCAGTGTATTCGCCTCTAGAGATACACTATCGGAAGGTGGTCACATACCTTGTCATAGTTGGAATCCAATATCATCAGCGCCCACATTTTTGGTTTGTATACTATATATGTGGAGCGTGAGATGCAAGCGTTCCGCTAGATTGTTATTTACTTGTATTTAGACACAATGATAATATCAGAATAATTTATGATTTCAAAAACATTTTGGGTTATAGTAAGGTAAAACCCTTCCGTGTTTATGTGTGGGCTGGTCTTACTATTATCCTTTGATTTCAAAAAGGATTTTTCCAAAGTTAAACAAGTTGTGTGTTCTGTGAATTTATCACTAAAAGTATTCAAGACTTACCCGGTGTATTTTGCTTTGCTTCAAATGTGCTCGGGTCAGACCGAGTATATTTCCAGGTCAGGTATCGCTTGGAGTTTCCGGAGTTGGAAGCAGGAGGCTTCACCGCTAGATATATAGAGTTATTTTTCTGCTGTGTCTGATATATGTTGTACTCTGATGGTTGATATGTATATGCAGTTCTTTTATATAAAGAGATTTGATATTATATTTTATTCGTTCCGCTGTAACATTCTAATGTGATGGTCTTTTTCTTTCTTCTATTCTAATATTTTTTTTCTTTCCTTTCTCACCCTCTAACTTCTTTCTAATAACAATCTGGGATTCGATACTTGGGTTTTTGGGAAAGTAATATGAGTTATGTGTTTTTGTCAAAAATTCGAGCGTCGAATTTTCCCTGGGTAGTTACATCCAGCAACCGCAAACAACAGTTCTAATGTGAGAGTTTGGTGCATTAATAAATTAATTAATGCCAATGAACAGACATGCTTAGAACGGAAGTGTTAAGTAATATATGAATAGGCGACACTTAACCAATACAACATGTTAATTAGACAAGTGGGTGGGGTTAAGTAAATTGAGAACAATTAACCAATACAATATGTTAATTAGATAAGTGGGTGGGGTTAAGTAAATTGAGAACACTTAACCAATACAACATGTTAATTTGATAAGTGGGTGGGGTTAAGTAAATTGAGAACACTTAGCCAATACAACATGTTAATTAGATAAGTGGGTAGGGTTAAGTAAATTAAGAAAACTTGACCAATACACATGTTAATTAGACAAGTGGGTGGTGTTAAGTAAATTTAAAACACTTAACCAATATAACATGATGAATGAACAGGGTTAAGTTAATAAGAAACACTTAACCAATACAACATGATGTGTGGGTGGGTTAAGTTAACATGAATGGAGAGCACTTAACCAATATTACATGAACAAAGGGGATAGGGTTAAGGCAAGCTTAACCAGTAATACATGTTGACTTGATAAGTAGGAGGATTAAGTAAACCTTAGGTAAATGGGTAATATTAGTGTATATAGGCCCACAAACTTAACCGTTAAATAAACATGTTTGAATCAGTGGGAGGGTCAAGTACATCTCGTGTAGGTAGATAACATTTGCATATATAGCCCTACAAACTTAACCAGTAGGAAACCATAGTAACGGGGACCCATTTCAGCAGTAACCTGCATAAATGTATCATGGTACCCCGAACTAGGCAGGGTGGGGCACGATTACTGGGGTGATTATAAGTGGTCAAAATAGCGGCCGGTGGTTCGGCAGTGCAGGTTCCGACGGAGTATAGGCATGCACGTGCTCCGGAGTGGAAAAAACCAGGCACTGGGCATCAGTAGTATACACTGTGCATCTTGAATTGTGTTGGGTTGCCATCATAGGAATTGATACACCCTATGGTGGGACCAGCACAGGTATCTACGTACAAGCGGGGCCGAATGGCACAAGTAAACAAGCGGGGCCGAATGACACAAGTAATAAATACATGCGAGTTAGGGAGCCAATCGATTAAGCGATAAGGGGGTAGTATGGGGCATCTAGTATTTAGTATGGGCAAGTAAAGATTGTATAAGGTGAATACCTCTTACTAGATGTTACGCCTGAGGAGTACCAATTACAAGATGGGGATTGAATTTCAGTATGGAACCAGTAACGGTGTGGTGAAATTAGCATTGGTACATTGTAGTAATTATCCTTTAGTGATTAGAAGCGCGATCAACGTTTATCTTATTCATCCTGGTTACCTTGTCATGCATACTTATGTATAGTCATTTCTTACTTTCTAGTTTATGTTCTTATCCTGTTACTTTAATTATTATATTGTTAAAGTCACTGGATTCGCCAGACTTATGTCTGACCTAGTTCGTTTTCGCCTCTTTTCTTTCATTCCCCCCCCCCGGTTTTTAGGGAGGAAATACTCAATCTTAGTTCGGATATCCCTTCTTCCAGCTTGAAGTTGAAAGATGAATTGCTTGGCTTTGATTCAGCTTATCTATGGCATTTTATGTTGGGGATTACAATTTTAATATTAAGTACTCTGAAGGTTTAGTAAAAGATTGATTTTATGTACTTGGTTTTGGTATTTGGAAATCTAATCAAACTTATTTCTGTTTCCACTACAACAAAGTTATAAATTTTTTCAAGTACTACTTTCTTTGTCTTGTAATATTCCGTTCTGTTTACTTATAATACTCCATGAAACTTAATGCATTCCCTTTGTGAGGGACATTAACGGACGTGGGGTGTTACAATTGGTATCAGAGCTGAAGGTTACCAGATTAGATTAAAGTTTTTAAAAACTATTTTCAAAAAGGTTTTAAAAGGAAGTATTTTCAAAAGGAATGTTTATTTTGAAAAACATAATCCCCAAAAGCCATATATCTTTCTTCTGATTCATTGTTTCGAGTTCCTTCCTCTTTCCCTTTTGAATCTCTTCCTCCGCGTATAGATGCTTTTTCTAAAATGTGTAAGGACTTCCGTGCGGAAAATTGCTTCATGGGATTGAGATGTTTGTCGAGGCTAGAAGTTGGCTCAACGAAGTGGAAGGCTTGTTGGTACCTTTGAGATAGACGATGGGAGGAAGGTTCAACTAGCTGCTTGGTTAATAAAGGATGAAGCTTCATTTTGGTGGGAGGTTACAAATGGAGAACGTGCAGGGGTGACATGGATAGGACACAGGATAAGAAAGTGGATACAAAGAAAGGCGGTAAGGATAACAAGGGCCAAGAGAAAAAGGAAGTACCACAATTGTGAAATACCTGGCCACTTAAAGAAAGACGTTAGAAAGAAGAAGAAGACAAGTTTTTATCATTACGGAGAGACAGGGCATCTTATCAGGATTGTCCAAAGAGGCAAGGGCAAGGGTTAGGACAAAGTACAGGATCTTCAAAAGGGGAGGTTGTGTTCTCGTGGTCAGTATATTGGAAACAGATAGGAAGTTTTGGTTGAAGATTTGATTTCTTTTTCCTAGAACTCTTTTCGACTTTTGCGTCGTTTGTATCTGCTTCGATAGTTGAAACACTGCACCTAAATACTAGTCTAGTTATGGATCCCATTGTAGTCTCATATCCTATTGGTGGTTCGGCTCACTTATATATGGCTTGTCGGGATTTGAGAGTGTCTATCTTGGGCGTTGGGCTTGAATGCAACGCATTCATTCTTGGTTTCACGGGCTATAGCTTGATTCTAGGAATGGATTGGCTAGCTAGGCATGGTGCCATCCTAGATTGTGAAAAGAGGGTAGTTACACTGTTGACTCGTTGTGGAAAGACCCTTGATATTTCCTGTGACCCTGGGGGTTTAGTGATGCTTATCTACCTAGAATCTCTTGACGCATTCATCGATGATTTGAAATTTGTTCATGTGGTATGTGAGTTTGATGACGTCTTTGATGAAGTTCGGGGTTTACCCCCGAGGCGCGAGATAGACTTTGCGTATCACGAGACGAGGGTTTGAGGAAGACAATCCTTGAAGAAGCGTTTACATGATAGCGCGGAAGTAGTGGAGCCGAGCATGCTTAGGGAAGTAGAAGTGGAGCAAGATGCCACGATTAGACGAGCTCCTATGTGCATCCTTGGATTGGAGGTCAAGAACTTACACAACCGAGAGGTCAAGTGGTTAAAGTCCAATGGGGAGATGATCATGGAGACGCGACTTGGGAGATGGAAGACAAGATGTGTACGCTATACCCTTTCCTTTTGGAGGGTATGTTCTTAACTTCTCCTTTTTTCTATTACTCTGTTTATACTTGTTCTATCGTTCAGTATGTCCTCTCGATTACATCTTCGATCTTTAAGTAGGAAAATCCTATGGTTATAAACATGTGTTTGAGACATGTTATGCTTGGTGGATGCAAGTGTTTGCTGGTGGTTGCTTGTGGATGCATTTACACACACATTAGGCACTAGATTGGCTCAATCACTTTCATGTTGCATATGAATAAGTGTGCGTAATTAATTTGATGGATGTATGTTGAATGTGTTATCATATGGATGTTGCATTTGAATGAATGATTGTGCACGCATGTAAAAATATGTATCATTAGGATTCTTTTGCATACATAATGGACGCATGGCACTATCATGAATTGCATTAAGGAGGTCGACTTAGTCAGTAGACCGTCTGATTTTGCATTAGAGTAGGAACATATACACACACTTTTGCATATGTTCATTAAAGCATTAGAAATCTTTGAAGGACAATGGATGTCTGTGATTTATGGATGAGTAGATGGATGATGGATGGTAGGATGGTAACATTCTTCTTAACTTGGAGATTTCGGGGATGAAATCCTTTAAGAAGGGAGAATGTAATAACCCAATTTTTTATATAATTAATTTATGGATTAATTAATTAAGGAAGAAAATTCAAAAGTGCGCAAGAAAATGTAAAAAAGCATTAATGTAAAGAAATGCATGTGACAAATTAAAGGTAAGAAGATTAACATATTAATACGTGCGTTAAATAAGGAGATTTAACGCAATAATGTATACGGTAAAAGTATTAAATAAATAGATACATATATGTGCATATGTGCAATTATGTTATAAAGATACAAATTTAAAAATGTGTGAGTACAGAAGGAATCAATACATGCAATAAATTGATTGCAAAATTGATTTGTAGATATGTTTAATATGACATTGATTAGAAACAAGTAATTTGTCATTAATGTTCGATTGATTGTCATTTATGTTTATTTAATGATAATTTAGGAAACCATGTAATTAATCTTAATTTGTATGAATACTTATGCTAATTTGTCACTTATGTCAATTCACATTAAAGAGAATATGATAATTTGTCACTTATGTTAATTGACAATAAAAAACAAAAAAACATATGTATATAGAATATATATATATATATGACGTGTACGCATCATGTGGCGCACGTGGCACATTTTTGTTGGTCAAGGATTGTTTTTTTTTAGCGTGGCCTTCTCTGATTGGCTTGGTGATGAATTTTGAGGTATTAGGGCTAATGTGTCGTGCTGTGATTGGCTGAGTGACACAACTCTTTGATTTGGATGGCTAGACTGATCTAAAGGCTAGAATTAATCCTACACTCTTATATAATCACATCTAACCTAAAACCTAAATCAAAACAAAAATCATTCCCAAGCCGCCATGCTGCTGCAACATAGACTGAGCAAGCTTCTCTTATTCAACAAATTAAAACTTAGGATGGTGGAAAAAGGATTCTACGCTTAATCTATTCTCTTCTTTAATCCATTCATAGTGAGTATAACTTCTTTAACAATATAATTGTTGAACGTAATCGTGATGGGTTTATAAGTTGGACTATATGAATATGACTAATTACATATACTTGATTAAGTCCATTTTATGATGTTAATTCATGTATCTAATTGTGTATGCTCGATTAGAATCATTTTATGATGTTGTTGTATACAAGTATGTATGAAAATCATATGCAAGTTTATATGTAAATCATGTGATATTAGTCTACATATCTAATTACATATGCAAGTTTATGTGAAAATAACATTCATATATACAAGTTCCTATTTATATGTTTAGATCTATGTAAGTCATATTTTATATGATTAGATCCATGCCATTTTATATGTTTATGCAAATTCATATTTTATATGTCTATTGCTTATGCAAGTCATTGATTATGAAAATTTATGTCAATGTAAATTATGATCATGCAAGTTTATGATCCATTCTAGTCTATTTTCACATGTTAATTTAGATCTAATTTGTTATGCAAGTCCATATGTTAATTTAGATTTAATTTGTTGTGCAAGTCCATATGTTGATTTAGATCTAATTTGTTATGCAAGTCCATATGTTAATTTAGATCTAATTTGTTATGCAAGTCCATATGTTAATTTAGATCTAATTTGATATGCAAGTCCATATGTTAATTTAGATCTAATTTGTTGTGTAAGTCCATTTATTAATTTAGATCTAATTTGTTGTGCAAGTCCATATGTTAATTTAGATCTAATTTGTTATGCAAGTCCATATGTTAATTTAGATCTAATTTGTTGTGCAAGTCCATATGTTAATTTAGATGTAATTTGTTACGCAAGTCCATATGTTAATTTAGATCTAATTTGTTGTGCAAGCCCATATGTTAATTTAGATCTAATTTGTTGTGCAAGTCCATATGTTAATTTATATATAATTTGTTGTGCAAGTCCATATGTTAATTTAGATCTAATTTGTTATGCAAGTTCATATGTTAATTTAGATCTAACTTGTTATGCAAGTTCATATGTTAATTTAGATCTATTTTGTTATGCAAGTTCATAAATGGGATCTTTGTTATATGCTAGTTATGTTCATAATTGGATCTATATTGTTTAATGCCAGTTTGGATGTTATATGTCTCTTTCTTTCCCTTTTTCTTATGAGTTAGGCTAATTGCGAGCCAAACGTATTATATGAATCATACGAACGATTGACGTTGGGAAACAGTTGGGAAACATTAAATATTGGATATTATGTAATTGGCATAAAATGGGTTGTAATCATATAATTAATTTTGGGCATATCTATTAATTGTGGCATAACTTGAACTGACCACACTTATGGATAATTTACATATAAATCTAGACTTAGACATAAATGGTAAATATGTAAATTGGTTGAAAGATGACATGTCTAACCCGAGGTTAGATTGAGTTGCGGTGTAAGACTGTCCAGAACCGCCCGGCACATCCAACGATGCAACAACACAGATCTAATGTGAGAGGTTAGCGCATTAAGCCCAAAACCCGAGGTTAGAATGAGTTTGCATGCATGGAACTGCCCGGCACATCCAGCAACCGTAAACAATAGTTCTAATGTGAGAGGTTGGTGTATTAATAAATTAATTAATGCTAATGAACAGATATGCTTAGAACGGAAGGGTTAAGTAACATATGAATAGGCGACACTTAACCAATACAACGTGTTAATTAGACAAGTGGGTGGGGTAAAGTAAATTGAGAACACTTAACCAATACAACATGTTAATTAGATAAGTAGGTGGGGTTAAGTAAATTGAGAACACTTAACCAATACAACATGTTAATTAGATAAATGGGTAGGGTTAAGTAAATTGAGAACACTTAACCAATACAACATGTTAATTAGACAAGCGGGTGGGGTTAAGTAAATTTAAAACACCTAACCAATATAACATGATGAATGAACAGGGTTAAGTTAATAAGAAACACTTAACCAATACAATATGATGTGTGGGTGGGTTAAGTTAACATGAATGGACAACACTTAACCAATATTACATGAACAAAGGGGATATGGTTAAGGCTAGCTTAACTAATAATACATATTGACTTGATAAGTAGGAGGGTTAAGTAAACCTTGGGTAGGTGGGTAATATTAGTGTATATTGGCCCACAAACTTAACCATTAAATAAACATGTTTGAATCAGTGGGAGGGTTAAGCACATCTCATGTAGGTGGGTAATATTTGCATATATAGGCCCACAAACTTAACCAGTAGGAAACCTTAGTAATAGGGACCCATTTCAGCAATAACCCACATGGATGTATCATGGTACCCTGAACTAGGAAGGGTGGGGAACGATTACTGGGCTGATTATAAGTGGTCAAAATATCGGCGGGTTGTGCGGCAGTGTAGGTTCCTGCAGAGAATGGGCGTGCACATGCTCCGGAGTGGAAAAAGAAGGCACTGGGCATCAGTAGTATACACTGTGCATCTTGAATTGTGTCTGATTGCCATCATAGGGATTGATACACCCTATGGTCGGACCAGCACAAGTATCTACATACAAGCGGGGTCGAATGACACAAGTAAACAAGCGGGGCCGAATGACACAAGTAATAAATACATGCGAGTTAGGGAGGCGATCGATTAAGCGATAAGGGGGTAGTATGGGGGACATCTAGTATTTGGTATGGGCAAGTAAGGATTGTATGGGGTGAATACCTCTTACTAGATGTTACGCCTGAGGACTACCAATTACAAGATGGGGATCAACTTTCAGTATGGAACTGGTAATGGTGCGGTGAAATTAGCATTGGTACAGTGTAGTAATTATCCTTTAGTGATTAGAAGCGCGATCAGCGGTTATCTTATTCATCTTGCTTACCTTGTCATGCATACTTATGTACAGTCATTTCTTACTTTCCAGTTTATGTTCTTATCCTGTTACTTTAATGATTATATTGTTTGAATCACTAGACTCACCAGACTTATGTCTGACCTAGTTTGTTTTCGCCTCTTTTCTTCCGTCCCCCTCCCCCCCCCCCACACACACACACATAGGTTTTTAGGGAGGAAATACTCATGGTTAGTTCGGATATCCCTTCTTATAGCTTGAAGTTGAAAGATGAATTGCCTGCCTTTGATTCAGCTTATCTATGACATTTTCTGTTGGGGATTACAGTTTTAATATTAAGTACTCTAAAGGTTTGGTACAAGACTGATATTATGTACTTGGTTTTGGTATTTGGAAATATAATCAAACTTATTTCTGTTTCCGCTGCAATAAAGTCATAAAATTTTTCAAGTACTACTTTCTCTGTCTTGTAATATTCCATTCTGCTACTTATAATACTCCACGAAACTTAATGCATTCCCTTTGTGAGTGACATTAACGAACGTAGGGTGTTACAGAGAAAATTATGTAGAACAAATCTCCGGATTGTAGTCTAGAAATTGTGTACTCCAAATATTCCTCCTAAGTTATTATATATATATATATATATATGTAAGAATCAAGTTAGAATCTTATATGCTTACAAACCTAATTCTAGATTCTATAAATAAATTATAATAGAGAAGATAGAAAATAGGTTGATAGAAGAAGCTAACATGGGCTAATTATGGAATTTATACAAAATAAAGACGGAGTTTAGAAGAGAACGTAGGGAGTGGAGATGGGGCTAGTGCCCTATTTATACTTTTTGAAGTGTGTGGGGACCATCAGATTCATTTTATAAAATCTCAAAGGTTCATATTCCAACAAGAGTACGTAAAAACCTCACTAAAAATCAACCTACACCCACCTCTCTTTCTTAAAGTACGATTGACCCCCAAGTCAAGCCCTCTTAAAGATCGGGCGTTAAAATTTAATTCTCCTGGTCACTTCTTTTTATATTAACACACTATTAATGTTAATTGATTGTTTTCATTTTCTTACGATTCTTGTCCCCTCTTATACACACACAAATTTGAAATATGAAAGAAATATTCCATTACGTCGTAGGTATATATTTTTATTAGTTGTATATCTACAGTTTGAATTTCAAATGTTGTGTGTGTATTATTTTTGTACCACTTGTTTTATTCATAACTTTTTCATACGAACTCCATTTTCGATAAATAAAATGTGAAAATGGATAAGAATCTCCCCACTAATACAATGGAAATATTTTCATGGTTCAGTTCTTAATTACTAAATATAGATATATATATTTTCAGCCCATTAATATTTTATTAATTATCATTATATATATTTAATTAAATAAGCTATGTCTATTTATGGTATATGTTTACGGGATGTTACACCACCGCTATAATACGACTAAGCGCTTTAGCTGCATAGTTTCGTAGAAACCAAAGTGAGCCCAGCAAAGCTTGTTGGTCGGACAATGGAAGGTAGTCATACCATATTTGTTGAAGTAGTAGTAAGATGCCTAGGACCGTTGGCTACATCAATAGGCGTAGGCTAAGATAATTTCGGTCGAAGATAATGGGACATCATCAGTTAGAGAATGAGGACCCACCATCTTAAGAATTGATGGCGGCGATCCCAACATTATCAAGATGAGGGGTATAGTAAAAAGAATAAATTAAAATTGAGAAAAGTAAAGTAAGTATCAATTTAGATTTGATTTTGAGTTTTTGGATGGAGAATGGGTTAATGGAGGCTTAGATATATTCGAGAAGGATAAAAGTGAATTAGGAATGATGGTTCATCCAAATATTATCTCCAAACCCAAAATGTCATAGCGGGCTTAACCTCAAATTCACTAACCATCCATGAAGCTGCTTCAAAACGTTGATCTTTAAATAGTCATATCTCTTAGGAAGAAAGTCCAAATAGCTGTTAAGATTCCTCCTTGGAAAGAGAAACCCTCATATCTTTCTAATAAAAATAGTCTTAGCTCCTTATTTTGTTCCTATCAAACTTTTTGGCTATTATATGATTTTGAGAAAAAAAATATCTTCTAGAAAATTATGAAGATAAGAAATGTAACTAATAAGAACTTTCCAATGTTTAAAAGTCATATGACCTCATATTAATTAAGAACAAACTTTTATGATCTCCAATACGTTAAATACAGGTCAATACCGCATATTATAACTCTGAATACGTAAGCCTATAGTTTTTCCAACGACGGTGTTTAATGCAATATCCAACACTTTGAGAGCTTTACTCTAATCAAAACAGATGTATCGACATCATTTCTTAAAACATCTTTTATTGGGAATACTTAGGAGAAATAAATCATTTTATATCACGATTGATCACTTGCGATTGCAGCTTTAATCACATAGCATTTTATTCTAATGATTCTCTTAATTACATATTTTAAAGTGAAAATAAGTGTCAGGTCCCTAAATCATTTCAAAATAGAACCCACGTCCCTTCCATGTTATCCATTCAACCCCGCCTCCTATTTTTGGAACTTCCGCTTTTTTTTGTTTTTTGGACAAAAAAGGCGCCGACATATAAAAAAATTCTAAATTATGGAAATATTCTCAGAAGTCCACGCAAATTTATAAAAAAAAGTTGCATATATATATATGCAACTATTACCAATAGTTGCATACATATGTGCAACTATTGCATAAGCTGTTTTGGCTTGAAAATCTGGACGAAACTTGCATATATGTGCGCAACTATTTGAAATACTTACACACATGTATGCATCTATTGCACGAAGAAAACTTAAGTGAAATTTAGCCTGCGGATTGTTGCACACATGTGTGGTACTTTTCTGTTTTAGTGCACACTTGAATGCAAATAAATGTGAACTGATTTGCATGGCTACGAATTATTGCACACTTTTATGCAAGAATTATGCAATACTTGCACAGATGTATGCAAGAAAATCAACACAGATGCATGACTGATATACTTGCACAAATGTATGAAGGAAAATTCAAATATATGCATAATATTATGCATTTAACTACAGTTTCACTGTTTTGCTTGGTTTTTTCATTTTTGATGCCTTGTTTGATTGTTTTTTGATCTGAATTTTTTGTCGACTACATGTTTAATTTAAATATGAATTTACATTTTTTTGTATTTTTCAAGTGAAATTTCGAAAAATATGGACTAAATTTATAATAAGTTTATGACCAGATATGAAGCTAATTTTAAAACTTAATAAAAACATGTGCCAAACAGACCCTATTTTAAACTGATTACTCGTTTATTATAATAAAGATATAAGAGAAGACAAATGTTAGGGGTCCATTCAACCCCATAAGCGTCGAAAAATTAAAGAGAAGACAATGTCTTTATTACTAACAAGACTGATTATAGAGCTAAATGTTTGTAATAAACTATATAATCCCCCTATAGTATACTATTAACCCTTTCAGAAAATATGACGAATGTTAATACTCACACAATATAAATTAATTTTATTTAAGAAGATGATTTTTAAATCTTATAAAATTGATTTGTATTAAATATGATTTAATATTGTTTTCAGAGGTATCTATAGTAACACAAATTATTCTTCGGGAAAATTTAATTGAATGATTTTTTTTTTAAATCAACCACTTTACTCCAGTACAAGCTATAGAGCATAAGCACCGCTAATGCTTCACTAAAACATTTAGTGCATTTCAACCGTTATACATTTTTGATTTAGTTTAAATTCAAGTTTTAAGCGCTAAACATAAATTAGAGCTCTATTCTATTTTCCAAATTTATACTGATGCATCATGATATTCTTCTGTTTTGTTATATAAATAAACGGTGCTTCCTTTTTACGTGCAAATGACTGGGAAACGAGAATAAACCAATTTTGATGGTTTGATTCTATCACTAGCAAAAAAAAAATTTAACACCTTCTTTTTTTCGATATATCTCCACTCTAAACCCAAGAATACACACAACCATCGTAATATACACATACGTCCACACACATATGTAGATATGTATGTATTTATGGATATATGTGTGTGTATATACACACAAGTGCACGTGCATGCATACATATATGCATGTTTTGGATTATAAATGCAAATGATTCAAAAGTACAACTATTTTGAACATGTGTCATCTTGAATCAAAGTTGGAACATTTAACCATCAAGGCAGTGATGCTACAGATGTAGTACATATATACTTATTAGTAACTAAAAGATGTTTTTCAGCAAATATTACTAATATAAAACTTTTTGATGGCTAACACCTTATTCGAACTGTTAAAACTCTTGGACATGGTACGAAATGTCATGGGTTCAATTTCAGTCTTACGTTGTATCCCCCTTGGCATGTGGTATATAATTTTTATCAATGAGTTTCACTTCTTTCAAGTTAGCAAATTTCCTTTATAGGTTGTTTGATTCAATCCAAAAGAAATATAGACTTTCCAATGATGCAAAATTACATAAAATAAAGTTGGAAAAAGAAAAAGAAAAAAAGATCCGTGCAATGACAACAATATTTACGGTGTGGGGAAATGTTTAGCTGAAAAGATGACTACCAATATGACTTTATCTACTTGTAATGGTTTCAGTTTTACCACTAAAATAAAGGACATGCATTTCAATTCAAACAAACTCATCTACTAAATAATAGTAAAGCAGAATCTTTTAAAGCTCTCTCCTTAATTTCAAAAGTTTTCTCTGTTCTCCTTAATTTTCTATGGATATTTTATTTTCAAATTAGTTTAACATTTTTCACTTATTAATTATTTCTCCCACGTTATTTTACTTCTTCTGTCATTTTACATTTTGATAGTAACATTTCAAAGCTTACACCATTATTTATTAACAGTTAACTCATAACATTTTATATTTAAGTCTATATATTTAAATAAATTACAAAACCTAAAATATAAGTAATTTAAACAAATTTTGTTAACTGGCCTTTTGGTCCGGTTCCCAAAAGTACGCGTGACACGCTCGACTCAACATATCATGTGATATTACATCCCAGAGGCGTTGCCAGTACTAGAAGACTCGAGTCTGGCAACTAGCAGAATGTCGCATCCCTCGAACGCGACCTCCATCATTATCCATCTGCAGCCGAGCCGAAGGCGAGCCGTCAAGCAAGTCCGGGTGCAATGCCGGTAGGGGTTCGGGGAACCACAGTCCCGGCGGCGATCGACCTAACCGGTTAGGTAGAAAAAGTGGGGACCGCCCGATTCATCTGATTTC
Source organism: Allium sativum (assembly GCA_030737875.1). Classification (NCBI taxonomy): domain Eukaryota; kingdom Viridiplantae; phylum Streptophyta; class Magnoliopsida; order Asparagales; family Amaryllidaceae; genus Allium; species Allium sativum. The sequence continues at coordinate 479,574,246 of CM060916.1, forward strand.
CGTCAACAAGTTTGTTTTCTAGAATCACCAGATCGAATCAAAGTCAGGATTCAGCCAGCAACATCTGTGAACCTCGCCACCCCTCCAAACATTGCCAAACTAAGACCTCGCAATGCGAGTCGTGAACCCGAACCTCGAGCCACCAAAACACCCATACCCATGGCTTCGCACCACCTATAAGGTGACCTTCGTACCCCTCGGGGTGTGAAATTCGCACTCCTAAGGGGTGCGAAATTCGCACCCAGCAGGGTGCGAAATTCGTGCCATGGGGTGCGAATTTCGCACGCCGGAAGGTACGAATTTCGCACCCCCATGGGGTACTAATTTCGCATCCCGTGAGGTGTGAAATTCGCATCCCAGGGCTGGGTGCGAAAATCTGGCATGTTCAGGTGCCAGGTGCTAATTTTTGGGTGTGGTCCTCTATTTCTACCTACTCCCACCTACTTCTACCTAATCTCTTTCCTATAAATACCCCATGACTTCACACTTGAAAGGGGTTGGAATTTGTGAGCTCTAGACCTCTAAAGAGCTACTTTAATGGCATCTCCTATTTGAGAAAGAAGAAGGGCCAAATTTTCATTTTCCTAGTATATTAAATATATGACAATTATGACATCATATATGACAATGATGACATCATGTCTTAGAGATGACATCATATAGCCTAAGAGATGACATCATATACCTTAGAGATGACATCATATAGCTTTGGGATGAATGTAATGAGATGGTCTCAACCTTGTAACCTTTTGTGATCAATAATATTCCAACAACGCTTCAAAGTGGACGGAGGCCCCTCACGAGACCGAACCACTATAAATCTCTTGTGTTATTTACTGCTTTCTGCTCTTGTCTATACGACCAAATTAATTATTCCCAGTAATTGGAATCTTTGGTGTTTACGACATTTTTTGCCATTAACAAATTTAATGTTTTTTAAAATGCTAAAAATGACAAAATTATGTTTTTTTGGATTCGAATATATACACTTTAAATTTTCTATAATCATTTAAGTCACTCTCAATTCTTTTCAAATATTTGGCGTCAGTGCCATATTTTACGATTAATTACATGATATTAAAATTATTTAAATAATTTTAGCAAACTATTACTATAATGAACCGAAAAATTAGATGCTCGAATTTTCGACACAACTACATCTTGTGCCCAAACTCGAGTACCAAAAATCCAGAACGTTTAAGAAAGAAGTTAGAGGGTGAGAAAAAGATAAGAAAGAAAGATTAGAATAGAAGAAAAAGAAGAAGAAGAACTCACATCGCAGCGGAATAAAATATAATACAGAAATAACACCTTATTGAAAACTTGAAATAATACTTACAATTCATCAGGGTACAGCAGTCATTCAAATCATCTGGACAGTTATAACAATCTGTCCTCATTTTCATCACACAGCAGAAAAATATCTAGATATATATCATACGTCTGAACTCCTCTAGTTTGCCTCTTGAAATCTGTATCATCCTACTCTGGACCTGTATAACTCGGTGGACCCAATTGGGTCTGACCCGAGCATTACAAACGCCAAGGTCAGTCTGTTGAACCAGCGTGAGAAAAACCCTTTAAATTATTGGTATCATCTAACTTGATTTTAAAGTTAAAAATCATTTCGAAAGAAAGGATAATCGTAAGACCAGCCCACACATAGACACGGACGGTTTTTACCTTACGATAACCCAAAACATTTTTGAAATCAATATCTTTTCTGATATTATAATAGTGTCTAAATACAAATAAATATCAATCTAGAAGAACGCTTACATCCCATGCTCTACATATATAGTATACAATCAAAACCACAGGCGCTTATTGGATACTGGATTTCCAACTATAACAAGGTATGGAACCACCTTCTGATACTGTATCTCTAGAGAGGAATACACTGGGTTTAACAAGAACGTCTTGCAACCCGGCCCACACATGACCAACCACTCATTTCTCTTGAGTGTATCGAATATATTATCACCTACGGTTGCTAGCAACATAACCGCTCCCGGGAGATACAGAAGCGAAAAGAAATAACAAATATGAACAATCTCTAGATGGTGACAATACACCCTAATGGGTGCGAGCCACATAGCCATGCTGCCTGCCCGATATTTTTCATTTTGCGGTTGTGAGGCTTGAGGTCGTAACGTATCTTTTGACAGATCACTCCTTCGTTTACTTTGAATGCCACATCATCATACCTGCCAAATCACAAATTGATTTCCCTAAAAATACCATGGGTTTAAAGCTAAAAGAAATGAATTCCTCTGCCACCAACGTAAGTACGTTTGAAGAGATCAACTTACGTGATCTATTAGGTATACTCTGTCAGACGTTCGTCCATTTACGTTGTCCGGGGACTGGACAAACCGAAGGCACTGTCCTACCGTATCCTAGGAATCACCCTATGGATCAATAGCGAGTAGTCCTTGCAATTCATCGATTTCAGCCACGATAAGATCACCAAAAAAATATCTTTGGGCGCGACTCCAAAGAATTTGATAAGTAGTCCTTTCGCTTATGAAGATCCACGGTCTTCACTGCTTCATCTTCAATCCGTATATTCTACGTTTCGTATTAGTTAGTTCGGAATGGTTTTCGAATAAATTCGATCCCAGTCTTTCCGTACTAACCATCGTATAGGCAGATTTGATAGTCGGTTATTTAACTATCAAATAAAACAACCATTCATCCACAAAAGAAAATTGAATTCACTGATTTAATATCCATTACCATTTTAGCCTCTTTTCGATTAATCATTCATTTATCCAAAACTTCTCCATTTTTTCAATAATTGAAATACTCATTTCTCTTCTTATATATGTATATATAAGCATATTCAAAAGCCCCTTTCATTTAAAAATCCTTTTTAGCACGTATTTCTCAACTCGGTCATTATTCTCTAGCTGTAAACTAGTAAGAGAATAAATCCCTAAGTGTCGAACCCGAAGGCCGAAACCAACATCAGATCGACACTCAAAAAATCATTTAACTCACTAATCCCCGGTCAGTTTCTAATTCTCTTACACCATTTCTTAACTTCTAACGAATAAAAATTTCAGTTATTCGTTATCATTTTAAACGCGATATTAATCTCAAATTTATCATATTTCAGATATTTTACTTACAAATATAATTTTCCAATGTTTGCTACAACTATTATCGAATATTCAACTTTAAGATATGATTTGCAAAACACTTGCTAATATTTATTTATTTCTAAAACTGAAGCAAAGTACTTTTTATACGATATAATTCATTTACCAATTCAATTTATTTTAAACTTCAAATAAATAAAGTCTTGATTTCAGAAAACACCTTTATAGATTTACTACAACTTATTCCAATTTTATTCCAATAACTACATTCCATATATAAAATACTTGTATATTAATGTCGTTGTAAATTCCTTACCATTGATATTTATTGTCCAAAGTCTTATATTATTATTATTTGAATTCAAATTCAATTAGCATTTATAACTCCAAAACCCTTCTTATCGAATCAACTTATTTGCTTTAACACCTCTTCACATCACACGTGAATGATATTTATCAATACAAGCTTATACATGACTTATTCAATCATCCTTAATACTTACTCGCAATTCAAGTTTAAATTCCATTTAACTTTCATTTCATAATATCTCCTTTATATTTTTCCTTGTAATTGGAAAATTTTATCCATTTCAAATGTTAGTTTTCAAACCACATTTCCACTTCCTTTTTCGAATCCATGCTCAAAGTATAACTATCTCAAAATACTTCCAATATATGGTTTTCACTTTTGCAAGTGTCACTTATAAAATCGAGTTCTCATCTTATTTGTTAAAACAACATTTAGTCTTCAATTCTATTTAATTGGGTTTCTAAATAAACATTTCTATTTGGAAATAAATATTTCCTATTAAGTTCTTTTTATATTTCTATTCTACTTTGAAATCTATATTTTCCAAATTCTCAAATGGTAGTCATTTATCCCTTTATAAACATTGTTTTATACAATCACCTCATTAACACATTTGTTTAAACAAATCTTCTCCTTTAAACCGTATTTATAATTTGGAATCCACATGAACATTTCTATTTAAAAATAAGTATTTTCCCTTAGGAAAAATTCATTTTTTTTCAAAATAACGGTTTATCTTACGATTCCCATTTCCTTTCCAAATTCATACACGCTTCACATTTTTCTCAAATTTTCCATTTCTTATAATATGTTTGAAAATTCACTTCTTCACGATATTTCTTTGAACAATTATTTGCTTTTAAATTCTATTCTAACTAACCGCTTCCATTTGGAATAAATATTATAAAATTCTTTTTATATTACAGTTTCTGTTTTGAAATCGATATATTATTATTCAGAATATTTAAAATATCCAAAATCAACCATTTGTGACACTAACACAGTCAAACATATCATAAGCCATCACAGGTTATAAACACATCACATATCAGTATATAAGAACAAATAATTTAAATGTGAGGAATCCAGTTGGATCCCTCCAACTTGTTTTTCCTGCATCCACAGATGTTAGTCAACAATAATAATACCCATCCTGCGTCGAGGAAGGATATCGCGATATAAAGGTCATCCACTATATATATTGTGGGGCGCATAGGGAAATCATCCGCTAATGGTACTGCCGGCATTCGCTAATGGTACTGCGGGAATAACCAATCACTAATCACCAATGTTATTTTTATATATTATTATTTCTTTATATCAATCAATTATCAGCCAACAAGCAATAAAACAAAAATCTAAACTATTAAAAACAGTTCAAATAATTAACTGAGTGAGTTTAACTCACCTCGAGTTTCCGTGCTGAATATTCTGTTTAAATTTCCATATCGTCTCAGCCCCGTATAATCTTGAATTATCTTGAATAAATTAATCACCCACGATTGTTTTATTTTATTTATCAATTAATTGTTGTTTATTCAAATGACAAACTAATGAATAAATAAATAAATTCTATGGAAATTTAAATTTTCGTAAAAACGGTATACCTTATGGCTCTACATTTCTCGATTAACCCATTAAGCAAAATTACCAGTTAGCTCCAATGAATTTCCGTTAGCCCATATCGGCATTTCATCAAGCAATTTACTGTCGATCTCCCCGTATGAATTTTGCACTGTCGCATACCCCGTAAACACATCATGATGTTCAACTCAGACCTCACACTCTCCTGCATCATCCCAAACCATTCACACGTTCAACCCCATATTCATATATCATCCCTTCCAATTGCCAATGCTACTTACTTAAAACACAACACCTCGACTACCCAATTTCACATATCAAACTCTACCGCATTTTTCATGGATCTGAACTCATCGCACTCCATATGATTTACCATTTCAACACCCTCATCTGCTCTTCCAAAATGCAACTCACGACAACCTATTCTCCAAAACCTTCCCAGCTCACCGCACAGTAATTCGATCACCCAATGAGATTGAACTCTAATACCGACGTTGGCTTTGTCTCCTGAATCACAGCATCCCCTACAGTAATCACGCACCTCCATTCGATATCCAGTATAACCCTTTTCCATAACTCAGAACAACCATCGATGCCCTACTTCATCCCCTCCACACACGCTTCAGCTCGAATCGAACTACATGCAACTCGCGATTACTAGTTCGATTGCTCTCTCTTTTTTTCCTTTTTTTGATTACGGAGGAGTGTTTCGCGATTTGACAGAAGGAAAATGAATGAAGGGGTTGGACTAAATTGATTTTCGAATGAGAGAAAAAGGACGGAGGAAGGCTTTATCAATTTCCTTATCAAAATCAATGGATAGCGATTCCTAGAAGAAGAACTAAATTGGTTTTGAGGATGGGTAAATTAAGGAAGATGCGGTTGTTATATAGGCGAAGGATTAAGGGATAGATACAACGTCTTTCACATAGGTTGAGAGGTAGAGTAGGCTTTTGTGTACTCTTGCTGAAGGCTTAAGGGAGAAGGAAGTAAGCAGATGTGAAAGTGAAAAGAAAAGATGACATAGGAATGCAGAATAGCATGTGATCGAAATTTAGCTCGTCTCCTATATTATTAATATTTTATAATTTAATTGATTAAATTTTAATTATTTAACCGGTGCACCTTAAATTAAAATATCCTACGCTATTGAACTCCTATTTGAATGGAACAAACGACATTTCCAGGGTTCTACCACCATTCTGAACACCTTGGCACAGTTTCAACGGTCTAATTTGACCATATACAGAAGATATTAAATTAAATTAATGATTTAACATTAAATTCGATTAATATATATTTATATGTTTCAGATTCCGTTTTAATTAATATAAAATTTCATTTATATTAACAATTCATTATTTAAACTAGTTTAAATATTCAAACAAATATCGATAAAAATGCGGGACGTTACATTCCTTCCCCCTTAAAAGAATTTCGTCCTCGAAATTACTAAGTAGGAAAAATAGCTATGCCTTATTAACTTCTCCCAATCCATTAATGCAACTCAATACTCACTTCAATATCCTTACTACTCAATCAACTCGCTAGATTCCAATCCCCTTCAAAAATCCTTAACTTCGACAAACTTTTTGTTAACAAAAATTTTCAAAACTGTTGAAAAAATTTCTAACTCCCTAAATTTTCGAAAAATTCGCCAGCACCTCCTTTGTATGGGTCAATAGTTCGAACCTCAACTCGCCTCTCTAGGCCCTTCCCATTTAAAAAGGAAATCAAAAAGCCAAGTGGCTTGCCGATTCGGCACATAGAAGCTCATATTGAATTAAACGTGTACCTATTTGTCGGGCATCTCATATTTATCCTTCACATTTGCTTCATCTAGTAAACCTATCCAATCACATACATATCTGTTCCTATTCGGTCATAATCATTTTAACTTCTTACCTTCAATTTCGCCAATTCATTCATTAATTGGTTTTCTAGCTTAACTCGTGATAGTTTGAAACAAACATGTTCAAAGATGTATACATTTGCTTATAACGAGTCAAGTTTCAATTACAACCCCAGTTCTAGGTCTTATTTCCAATTCACAAGTCCTTTTGAATTTACTCTTTAGTTTTAAGTTCCATTAAACTTTAATTGATTAGTGCTTCATTCATTTTCTATTCAACTCGAGTTTATACAATCTGAGTTATATTCATTACCCAATATATACACGCATATTCCCTTTATTTCAAGACTCGGTTTAACTCAACTGAATAACATTTTAAGTCATATTCAATTATCATTACTCGAATTGGCTTTATTGTAATTCATTTCTTATTTCACCCGACATATTCAAACAATATGTGTCGAGCTTTATTTAGATTATCTACATTTATATTTCAACTTGAGTTCCAGAATTTTCATTCCATATTGATTCAATAATTCATTTTAGTTAATATGGTTTCAATTTCAATCCAAATCTGCTTAACTTAATTTTCAACCAAGTTTCAATCCAATCAATTCATTATATTGGAATTTGTTTCTTATCTTCCAATTTATTTTTTATTTTTGAATTTTGATTTTTATTTCAAGAATTGTTTCATCTTCTGGTTATAAAACCAGTTCAATTCCATAATTCCATTTGAATTATATTCAAACAATCAAGCAACCAAATATCAATAATATTTAAGAAAACTATTTCTTTTATATACAAAACTAAATTTGGGCAAAATTATTTCATTTACTCGCTTTACAAAATAATATTGTATCAATTTCCAGTTCAATGCTTTTCAACACTTGAACTGATCAACCAACACAACATAAAACATTTGTATATGAAATCTACAAATACGCTCTCATATATATACACTCAACTCAATCTAGGGTGTTATTAACCCTATCTCTATTGAGTTATGCCATAGAGCCAAGGTTATTCCTAAACCATTGCTCTGATACCACTGTAACGAACCAAAAAATTCGATGCTCGAATTTTCGACACAACTACATCCTGTGCCCAAACTCGAGTACCAAAAATCCAGAACGTTTAAGAAAGAAGTTAGAGGGTGAGAAAAAGATAAGAAAGAAATATTAGAATAGAAGAAAAAAAATAAGAACAACTCACATCGCAGCGGAATAAAATGTAATACAGAAATAACACCTTATTGAAAACTTAAATAATACTTACAATTCATCAGAGTACAACGGTTATTCAAATCATCTGGACAGTTATAACAATCTGTCCTCATTTTCAACACACAGCGGAAAAATATCTAGATATATATCATACGTCTGAACTCCTCCAGCTTGCCTCCTGAAATCTGTATCATCTTATTCTGGACCTGTACAACTCAGTTGGACTCAATTGGGTCTGACCCGAGCATTACAAACGCCAAGGTCAGTCTGGTGAACCAGCGTGAGAAAAACCCACTAAATTATTGGTATCATCCCACTTGATTTTAAAGTTAAAAATCATTTCGAAAGAAAGGATAATCGTAGGACCAGCCCATACATAAACACAGACGGTTTTTACCTTACGATAACCCATAAAATTTTTGAAATCAATATCTTTTCTGATATTATAATAGTGTCTAAATACAAATAAATATCAATCTAGCAGAACGCTTGCATCTCATGCTCTATATATATAGTATACAATCAAAACCGCGGGCGCTTATTGGATATTGGATTTCCAACTATGACAAGGTATGGAACCATCTTCTGATAGTGTATCTCTAGAGAGGAATACACTGGGTTCAACAAGAACGTCTTACAACCTAGCCCACACATGATTGACCACTCATTTCTCTTGAGTGTATCGAATATATTGTCACCTACGGTTGCTAGCAACATAACCGTTCCCAGGAGATACATAAGCGAAAAGAAATAACAAATATGAATATTCTCTAGATGGTGACAATACACCGTAATGGGTGTGACCCACATAACCATGCTGCATGCCCGATTTTTGTCATTTCCCGGTTGTGAGGCTTGAGGTCGTAACGTATCTTTTGACAGATCACTCCTTCATTTACTTTGAATGCCACATCATCATACCCGCCAAATCACAAATTGATTTCCCCAAAAATACCATGAGTTTAAGGCTAAGAAAAACGAATTCCTCTACCACCAATGTAAGTACGTTTGTAGAGATCAACTTACGTGATCTATTAGGTATACTTTGTCAGACATTCGTCCATTTACGTTGTCCTGGGACTGGACAAACCGAAGGCACTCTCTTACCGTATCCTAGGAATCACCCTATGGATCAGTAGCGAGTAGTCCTTGCAATTCGTCGATTTCAACCACGACAGGATCACCATCAAAGTATCTTCGGGTGCGACTCCAAAGAATTCGACAAGTAGTCCTTTCTCTTATGAAGATCCATGGTCTTCACTGCTTCATCTTCAATCCGTATATTTTACGTTTCATATTAGTTAGTTCGGAATGGTTTTCGAATAAATTCGATCCCGGTCTTTCCGTACTAACCATCGTATAGGCAGATTTGATAGTCGGTTATTTAACTATCAAATAAAACAATCATTCATCCACAAAAGAAAATTGAATTCACTGATTAAATATCCATTACCATTTCAGCCTCTTTTCGATTAATCATTCATTTATTCAAAACTTCTCCATTTTTTCAATAATTGAAATACTCATTTCTCTTCCTATATATGTATATATAAGCATATTCAAAAGCCCCTTTCATTTAAAAATCCTTTTTAGCACGTATTTCTCAACTCGGTCATTATTCTCTAACCGTAAACTAGTAAGAGAATAAATCCCTAAGTGTCGAACCCGAAGGCCGAAACCAACATCAGATCGACACTCAGAAAATCATTTAACTCAATAATCCCCAGTCAGTTTATAATTCCCTTACTCCATTTCTTAACTTCTAACAAATAAAAATTTCAGTTATTCGTTATCATTTTAAACGCGATATTAATCTCAAATTTATCATATTTCAAATATTTTACTTACAAATATGATTTTCCAACATTTGCTACAACTATTATCGAATATTCATCTTTAAGATATGATTTGCAAAACACTTGCTAATATTTATTTCTAAAACTGAAACAAAGTACTTTTTATACGATATAATACATTTTCCAATTCAATTTATTTTAAACTTCATAAAAATAAAGTCTTGATTTCAGAAAACACCTTTATAGATTTACTACAACTTATTCCAATTTTATTCCAATAACTACATTCCATATATAAAATACTTATATATTAAAGTCATTGTAAATTCCTTACCATTGATATTTATTGTCCATAGTCTTATATTATTATTATTTGAATTCAAATTCAATTATAATTTATAACTCCAAAACCCTTCTTATCGAATCAACTTATTTGCTTTAACACCTCTTCACATCACCCATGAATGATATTTATCAATACAAGCTTATACATGACTTATTCAATCATCCTTAATTCTTACTTGCAATTCAAGTTTAAATTCCATTTAACTTTCATTTCATAATATCTCCTTTATATTTTCCCTTGTAATTGGAAAATTCTATCCATTTCAAATGTTAGTTTTCAAACCTTATTTCCACTTCCTTTTTCGAATCCACCCGCAAATTATAACTATCTCAAAATACTTCCAATATATAGTTTTCACTTTTGCAAATGTCACTTATAAAATCGAGTTCTCATCTTATCTATTAAAACAACATTTAATCTTCAATTCTATTTAATTGGGTTTCTAAATAAACATTTCTATTTGGAAATAAATATTTCCTCTTAAGTTCTTTTTATATTTCTATTCTACTTTGAAATCCATTTTTCCAAATTCTCAAATGGTAGTCATTTATCCCTTTATAAACATTGTTTTATACAATCACCTCATTAACACATTTGTTTAAACAAATCTTCTCCTTTAAACCGTATTTATAATTTGGAATCCACATGAACATTTCTATTTAAAAATAAGTATTTTCCCTTAGGAAAAATTCATTTTTTTTCAAAATAACGGTTTATCTTACGATTACCATTTCCTTTCCAAATTCATACACGCTTCACATTTTTCTCAAATTTTCCATTTCTTATAATATGTTTAAAAATTCACTTCTTCACGATATTTCTTTGAACAATTATTTGCTTTTAAATTCTATTCTAACTAACCGCTTCCATTTGGAATAAATATTATAAAATTCTTTTTATATTACAGTTTCTGTTTTGAAATCAATATATTATTATTCAGGATATTTAAAATATCCAAAATCAACCATTTGTGACACTAACACAGTCAAACATATCATAAGCCATCACAGGTTATAAACACATCACATATCAGTATATAAGAACAAATAATTTAAATGTGAGGAATCCAGTTGGATCCCTCCAACCTGTTTTTCCTGCATCCACAGATGTTAGTCAACAATAATAATACCCATCCTGCGTCGAGGCAGGATATCGCGGTATAAAGGTCATCCACTATATATATTGTGGGGGCACATAGGGAAATCATCCGCTAATGATACTACGGGAATAACTAATCACCAATATTATTTTTATATATTATTATATATTATTATTACTTTATATCAATCAATTATCATCCAACAAGCAATAAAACGAAAATTTGAACTATTAAAAACAGTTAAAATAATTAACTGAGTGATTTTAACTCACCTCGATTTTCTATGCTGAATATTCTGTTTAAATTTCCATATCTTCTCAGCCCCGTATCATCTAGAATTATCCCGAATAAATTAATCACCTACGATTGTTCTATTTTATTTATCAATTAATTGTTGTTTATTTAAATGAACTACTAACGAATAAATAATAAATTCTATGGAAATTTAAATTTTTGTAAAAACAGTATACCTTATGGCTTTGCATTTCTCGATTAACCCATTAAGCAAAATCTCTGGTTAGTTCCAATGAATTTCCGTCGGCCCATATCGGCATTTCATCGAGCAATTTACTGTCGATCTCCCCATATGAATTTTGCACTGTCGCATACCCCGTAAACACATCATGATGTTCAACTCAGACCTCGCACTCTCCTGCATCATCCCAAACCATTCACACGTTCAACCCCATATTCACAGATCATCCCTTCCAATTGCAAACGCTACTTACTTAAAACGCAACACCTCGACTACCCAATTTCACATATCAAACTCTACCGCATTTTTCATGGATCTGAACTCATCGCACTCCATATGATTTACCATTTCAACACCCTCATTTGTTCTTCCAAAATGCAACTCACGACAACCCCATCTCCAAAACCTTCCCAGCTCACCACACAGTAATTCGATCCCCCAACAAGATTGAACTCCAATACCGACGTTGGCTTTGTCTCCTGAATCACAGCATACCTACAGTAATCACGCACCTCCATTCGATCTCCAGTATAACCCTTTTCCATAACTCAGAACAACCATCGATGCCCTACTTCATCCCCTCCACACACGCTTCAGCTCGAATCGAACTACAGGCAACTCGCGATTACTAGTTCGATTGCTCTGTCTTTTTTTTATTACGGAGGAGTGTTTCGCAATTTGACAGAAGGAAAATGAATGAAGGGGTTGGACTAAATTGATTGCGAATGAGAGAAAAAGGACGGGGGAAGGCTTTATCAATTTCCTTATCGAAATCAGTGGATCGCGATTCCTAGAAGAAGAACTAAATTGGTTTTGAGGATGGGTAAATTAAGGAAGATGCGGTTGTTATATAGGCGAAGGATTAAGGGATAGATACAACATCTTTCACATAGGTTGAGAGGTAGAGTAGGCTTTAGTGTACTCTTGCTGAAGGCTTAAGGGAGAAGGAAGTAAGTAGATGTGAAAGTGAAAAGAAAAGACGACGTAGGAATGCAGAATAACATGTGATCGAAATTTAGGTCGTCTCCTATATTATTAATATTTTATAATTTAATTGATTAAATTTTTAATTATTTAACCGGTGCAACTTAATATAAAATATCCTACGTTATCGAACTCCTATTTGAGTGGAACAACCGGCATTTCCAGGGTTTTACCACCATTCTGAACACACTGGAACAGTTTCCATGGTCTAATTTGACCATATACTGAAGATATTAAATTAATGATTTAATCTTAAATTCAATTAATATATATTTATACGTTTCAGATTCCGTTTTAATTAATATAAAATTCCATTTATATTAATAATTCAATATTTAAACTAATTTAAATATTCAAACAAATATCGATAAAAATGCGGGATGTTACAGTTACTTATTGATTCCCTAATAAATCACATTCAGATTAACCATATTTGTATTAACAAAAATGAATAAAAAATCAAAAATTTAAACACATCAGTCACATAACATAAACTATACGCATAAACAACTATCAAAAGTTCAAAATTGAACTCATTTACGTCAATATATTTACTTTGTATTGTAATATTAGTGTCTGTTAGCTTGCTTTGTGACCAGGCCCCCCAAAGCCCAAGTGATCACCATTGATCGGCAACTGCTTGGGTAAAGTGACAAAGCATATGTAAGATTAGATTTTTGCATACATAAGCATCGAGTCGAATGTAGGCCCTGGGACGGATCATGACCTTTGGGTCGAATCACTTGGCTCGAATGAAGGCAACGTGGATGCATTAGAACACCCCCGGGTCGGGTCAAATGGACAATGTGGATCGGATCAGACTCGACCCACATACTTATATGATGAAATAGCAAAAACCAGGCACCATCGGGTCGTTCAAATGGGCTCGACCTGGCCCGTCTAAACATGTGAAGGAGGCAACCTAGAATAATCAATTCAGTTCGGATTGGACAAGCAGCGACCCGATCTCATTTTAACAGACCTAAAGCGACTTCTTAGTCAATCGATGACCTAATCTTTAGCCTATAAACTCGGATCAGTTAACACCTGATAAGGCACGAGGTATAGAAGCTTTCTCCACTACTTCCTGAGATCTTCTCCAGGCTCACCACGTGGCAGTAGACCCGAGCCTCCTAAATGCCTATAAAATACATGGAAATGTAACAATTTCAAGGGACTTTTGGGCCATATGAAGCTCCACATTCCTTAGCCGTGGCTGCCAACTATCTATCATTTCGAAATATGAGTGATAAATATGATTGTATTTGAGAGATTGAGTGGATATAATCATTGTACTTGTAATTCTCTAACGAATCAAAGAACTATAAAGTGGACGTAGGCTTGATAACGCCGAGCCACTATAAATCTCGTGTGTCTGATTGCTTTTTTCTGTTTTTAGCTTATAATTCTTCATTATTCTCTACGAAATCTAGTCAGTTAGGTGTTAGTGCCATTTTTTGGTTTAACAGTGTCAAACATCTACATTTTAAAATTTATTTAGTTATTCACAAAACAATGCATAATATCACTGAACATTGTACATTTAAGTCAATATTTTAAAAATAATTATGTGATTTTGAGTTTGATCAATAAATTATTTTTAGTTCATCTACTTACTGCTAAGAGAGTGATGTTTTAAAATGTACACCGTGTGTAACAAAAATGACAAAAATGGTTTTTTTTTTCCCAAATATTAAGTTAAATAAGTCACGCGATTTAAATAATAATATATGTAAATAATAGTAAAAAATTTAATATATTATACACTTACCTCGATAAATTTATCGTAAATTGAACAAAGCAATTTCGGCTTTAAATACTTGAATTTTAACATTTCTATAGTTATTTGTTGAACTTTCTCAATTCTTTCGTGATATTTTATATTTCAATCCATATGTATAACTTACTCATAAAATATTAAATTTTAATTGTTTAAATAATCTTAGAGAATATTTAGTTCATCTTTTTAATAGCTCTAAAAATATACGCTAATTTTATTATGTATATTCATATTGAAAAAGCTATATTTTTCATGCACTATAAAAATGTATAAATCACATAACATGAATTATGTATATCAACAATAATGACAAAATTAATTTGTAAATTAGTTGTGATTCATTTATATCAAAAATTTACTATGTATTATATCATAGAATTCTTTGTGAACATCAATAACTTCATAACAAATTTATATATTATTTTTGCAAATTTATTTGCAATTTTTTCTTCAATATTACACAGTTAAACTAACTTTGTTAATTTACATTTAACTTATTCAAACAAATTATATTAAATAAAGTTTGCTAATTTATCGAATAGATTACTAACATTCGTCAATTTCAAAATGTATATCTATATTAATAAAAATGTTATTTTTTTTTTTCAAATGCACACACATACATAATGTTTGTAGAAGCTATGGAATATAAATTACGCACAAACAATAATAATAATTTTAATTAATAGTTTATTTATTTCACATCAAAATTTATTATATAATACATAATAAAATTATCATTTTAACGTTAAAATAATAAATACTGCATTTAATAAAATTGTCGTGTGCAACGCACAGATTACACACTAGTCCAGTAGTATGTCAAATAGGTGCAAGTATGCATATAGTCCACCAATTTCCAATGGAATCAATGCACAAAGAAAAAAGGCCAATTAAAAGCTTCATAAACGCAAATGGACACCATCATCAGCACTACCATTCTTAATTAAATTGGAAAGAATAAAATCAACGTAGGAAAGGCATGTACTAAAAAATGTTTTTCCCTTTGCTCTATACACTGTACGTAGCCTGGAAATGAATAGGCGAACATTGATACAACTTAAAGTGACTCAGGTTCGTAGGTGATACAGAGAGCCTTTCGAACATGGCATGCAACATAAAATATTTGAACTACACTTGTTTATACATGTTTCATGCATTGTTGTGTACGATAATTTGGTGAAAAGGAAAGCAAATTGATGCTTGTAGTGGCAAAGTGGGCATTGCAACCCTTTTGCACAAACAGCTATAAATAGGCAGCATTTCCCTCTTCATTCCTCATCCTTAACAGACGACCAAATCAAGCCTTATCAAAACAACCCGAGTTTAATCCAGCTGATTTGGGTGATCTCCTCAAAACTTCAATTCATATTTGATCCATCAGTGAAATTAGCAATTCATCATCATGTCGATGGCGGTGTTAGAAACAAGAAGCATTTGGAGCTCAATCAATTCCCAGATGATGAAGCAAGGGCCATCGACTGAAAAGCGAGCAGAGCCATACATTGATCCATGGCTTAAACGTAATTCGCTCAACAACCTCAGTCCAAAAAGCCTGGAAATATGCACCGAAGCTCTCTGCTCTGAAACAGGCTCCGACGACTTCTTTGATTCCGACTTCTTTTCCTCTTCTTCTCTACCAAAACAATCTGAAATTCTGTTTTCAAAAAAATCAATGAAATGTGCCACGGTTTCAGCACCAAAAAGGCCATTTCCCCCACCACTTTCATCGCTGTCAGGGCAAAACGGTAGCACCAGCATGCAAATGAGGACCCATCGCATTGAAGGCCGATTGATTTTGCAGGCTGTCTCTGTCCCTGAAAAGAATTGCTTGCAAGCAGAGCGACGTAATGGGCGTTTGCTTCTCACTTTCAAACACGATACCAGCTTAGTTTCATCACAAGCGGAGGTAGAAAGCAGAGCAGAGAACGAAACATTATCAACAAATAAAGAAGAAGAGGAAGAAGTTGAAGCCGCGGTCAGCACACAGCCGCAGAAAAACAACAGCTTGTCATCTGTGAAATTGCATAGATCATCCACTGTCATCAACAAATTTGCTACCTGCAACAGTGGTAACAGCGGTAAAGAGAATCAGCAGGTTTGCTCAAACGTAACTGCCATGCCAGCCGGTGATGGAGGTTGTTTTGGTTCAGATGATCAAAAGCCTTTCTTTTCTACTGTAAGAAAGAACGGTGAAGATCTTTTGCATGATATGAGAAAATGCAGTGAATTGAGAAAGCCTCTCTTTGTTTGGGAGCCTGGCTGCATTGCTACTTCATTTTAGTCCTAATTTCATCATGGTCGTGATTAATCTCCGCTGTTAGCATATCGCATGCCCACGATCATTTGTTTTATTTGGGGAAGTTAGTAGTGTGCTATTTGTTTGATGATTTTTAGCGTCAGATATTTCATGCTTGTTTATAATCAGTTGTTTCATGAAATTTGTGCTATGAATTTAAATTAATCTATAGACTTATTATTGAGTTCAAGACCAAAAATAAGAACTAAAACCTGGCTGACTATTTACAACCCAGAATTATGTGGACATTCAACGAAAAATAATAGTTTCTCATTTTCAAAATAATAATAATAATAATAATAGTTCAGTGTGCAATTCCAGATTTTGTGTCAGTTCAGTAGACATAATAAAAGCATATACTACATTCAAGTTTTGTATGTTAAATCTAGCTATTTGCATTTAAAGGACTAAGTACTGCCGATATTGATCGTTGGTAATCATATATTTAAGTTTGCTGGCAAATTGTTCATGAAAAATTAGTGCAATATAAAATAAATGTGGCTTTAATGGTTCAAAGTTGAGATCAAGGTGAAATGTATTGTCTCCAACCCTTTGTGTTCGGCTGCTCTCTTAGTTACCTCTACACAAGCAATTTTAGCTGTGCAGATTCTTAATTTCAGTCAATTACTAAAGGAGTACGCTTATTCGACCGACTCCCAGACTGGTGAAATCACTGGTCAGATATCAATATTGCAGCCCCATTGAATTCGACCGTGTACTTTGTCTCTCTACGCATTCCCCGTTCTTCTAATTGGCGGTTCTTCTAGCAATATCCACGATACCATGATCATAAATATCGACTCCTGTTTTGATCATGGTTAACCTTTAAACATAAATCCTATAAAAACCGCGATCTCGGTCCCATAATGACGAAATTTCGACCCAAAGGCATACAAATTGCACCAAACTAGCATTCGTTTTAGTTCTGACAATCAATCAGGTAATGGCTATTGTGGGATACCATTTTCAGTTTGAATAATAAATATAACATATGAGTGTCCTTGGTGTTATTTTCTGATTGTTATAAGAATATTCGACCAAAACACTCATGTTGATGTTCAAAACTCAAAATGTTCGAATCCATGACCTTTAAATTCTATATATAGATCATCGTACCATTAATCAGTTGGGAAAGTGGACCTTATAAACACTTCCCCAACCGTAACGTAAGCACTCTTATTTTGGTTTTATCTAGATCCATAGTTACTTATTACTGCTACTCCTTACTATTCATTATTTAGCACTCCTACCCTTTGTTTTCTAGTGTTGCTCATTAGATATGCTACATCACGGTATTACAGTATTGTTACCATTAATTATTATTTAAGCAAGTGCTGCTTAACTATGACATTTGGTTTATTGGTTCATAGTTTAATTCATATGTTGTTTTTCACACAAATGACATCTGAAATACATGATAAACTACCAAAAAGAAGATGCAAGATTTCAGTGGCCCGACCAGCGAGGTCACCGAGATCTTAAAGCCTTGAGGCATGACACGTAAATGTACTCACTCATATTTCTGAAGCAACTTGGCAAAACATAACATAGCACTGCCACCATGATTGATTGACTACATTAAACTAGCCCTGAGCTTCTTGTTCTATTGTAGACAGTAAATATATATATAACAATCCACGCATCGAATGAGAAGATGACAGCAACCCTTCTGCATTAAACAGATGCAGGAGTACCTGGTAGGAATCTTTACCCACGGCTACAACTCACTGTTTTGAACACAGGAGACATGCCAATATGTCAATATGTCATTTAGCAAAATAAATAGGATGATGAATATGCCGCTGTTTGGAATTCTGACAGACTTCTTTGTCGCACTTTGCCTTTGCATTTACACCAGTCCATCTTGGGTATATATTTTCTGCCGAAAGCTTGGATTGCTGTCAGGTGGAAACAGAAGCAAAAGATTGTCAAATATTTATATTGGTACGCACAGAACTGAGGTGGTATAAGCATCAGCCAAATGCTCGGTTGAAACTGTAAAGAGAACAAAAATAAAATATCAAAATGATGACTAAGCTAGTAAGGTTTATGATGTATTTAATTTGATCGTGGGTGTGTTTGCCTCTTTGTTTTTGCGCAAAAACCGGACGTTTTAGTTTTAATGCAAACCACAGTCAGCATTGTATGCATTTTATTATGCTAAGCAAAACACATGAATCCTAGCACAATCCAGTTTCATTAACTGCACTTTCCAGTACAATAATCACTACTTTTTTTTACATATAAAGACAGAGAACTGCATTGTGAGGTCACATTCTCTTTATCCCCACTTCATCATACACGGTAAACTTACACCTAGAGAACAATTTTCATATTGCATATGGTATTATTTCATTACTGCTCTTTGATTATCTTTATCCCCACATACCTAGAGAGCAAGATTTATATTGCATACAGTATAATTAATCTTATTACTGCTCTTTGATTATGGTAGGTGCATTTAACAAAATTCGATCAATGTGAACTGATCAGAACTTTCTTAAATTCGTTTAAGTTTGTGGATTTTGTGTCTTCATATATATGAAGCTGAAAGGATGCATGACATGCATGATATTTTAGTGCGAAATAATAAGCCTTTCATGATGGAAGAAGAAAAAAAAGGGTTGAGCAATATTGACCAAGTGAAATAAAAAAAGCAACACTGAAAAAGCAGCAGTATTGATCATCCCACCCATTTTATTTTTGGCCCCCATAAGAAACACAAAGCGAGCAAATTAAAAGGCCAACCACTCATGTGCACACCGTCGCTGAATTATGTCCCTTTTAAAAGCTTTATAAGATTTATGCAATCCATCACAGTACGCACGTACAAGATATATCCAATGAAACAGTTATCATTCATATATGTATTTTTCTGGTCTAATAATTGAGAAATGGAGGTCCAGTCAAATCTCATGGTGTATATAAATTGGAATGGGAAGATTTCCATGGGACCTGAATTTTTGCAATGTCAATTTCCTGGATCGTGTTGTCGAGCACTTGGATTGATTCTGCCTTTTCATGCGGACCGTTCAAACCTTTTAAATCACACATGTTTTATGCTAAGATACTTTTGTCCACTTCTATGATCATATACATCATACATGGATATTTTTAATGTGTTAAATTACTTGTAAACGTTCTGCGATTTCAAAGGTTAATTTTGATGTTACAGAGATCATTTCTACCAAGTTTACTTCATTTCAAAACTCTTAGATATGAGAAATGGGAAGACGGGATGGGATCTAAGGGTAATTTGAGGTTTTGAACCATGGGGTAATTATACGCACTTCCACACATATACACATTAATAAATCTCCACCCCCCAGACCAGACTCACCATTTGAAAATTGCAAGTATTATAGATTCATACACTTACATGCATACGAATATATTTAAATCTTCGCCGTTTTAGGACTAGTAAAGTTGACAGGAGCAACAGATTTTTAGTTTTTAATCAATATTTCCAACGGAGTTAGAAGTGGTTGTCAATAAGTACTTTGTTTATATAGAAAACTGGTACTTTATTACTATATTTATATATGAATTTACATCATTAGTTGTACAATTTCAAACAAGTGATAGGCTACTCACTCTGAAAACTAACTCGTACTGAAATATACTGCATGCAAAATCAAAGATGTAAATCGTATTGACATCTATTGCCTATATAAAACTAATATAAGACTAATAAAAGACTAAATTAGAAGACATACTACAAGACCACTATGAAATAAGACTCTATCTGAACTATACTCTCGATTCTACTATCCCGAAGAAACTCCGTGACCAGAGATAGATAATAACTCCAATTTCTTGAACTTCTTCACCTTCTTCTTGTCCTTTACTGTAGTAACCAGTGATTTCCATTCCGTATTATCAATTACTCCAGATTATGAAATCGCTTGAAACTCAGAAGGCTCTTCATCAGAACTGGCTTTTCGTATTGCCTTACGTCAAGATGTACGTGGGCTGAAATAGAATTGTTTAACTGTACTCCATTTTGAATCTCCATTTTTTCTTCTGTAACCTTTTCTTCTTCAGTCACCAAAGATGTAAAGTCTTCTAGTGTATGATCATATGAAGAATCATGTGGATCAATCACAACTATGATGAAACAGTCAAGATCACCACCCAAGAATTCAAGAAAATCATCCAATCTCTAACTATGTTGTTCAAATACTCAATTTAGAAGAATTTGCATCACAACTGAGTTAAAGAATTCTAGCATTTCAACCCTATTTCCTGCATTTTCTTAATTTAGTTCTATATCATGGCCAACAACAATACCTCATCAGCCTCTGTCAATGTCACTGAATCTCCAGATAATACCACTACTGTAGACAAATTGATAAAGACAGTTGTCAGTCTTCAAGCTCAACTCATTACTGTTCAACTAGATGAAAAAAATTATTTAATATGGAAGCTGCAGATAGAAACAATATTTCAAGGATATGGTTTGGATGGATATGTCATGGGTACGCTTGCAACACCATCAAAGTTTATAACAGATCAAGAAAACAAAATAATTGAAAATGAGCAATAAATGAAATTTCATAGGCAAGACGGCTTGATCAGTTCCTAGTTATTGCCATCGATAAGCCAAAATCTTCTACTACGTGTAACTGGATGCAAGACATCAAATGATATATGGCAGACAATTGAGAAAGGATTCAACAACTAGTCATATGCCAAGGTAATAGATTATAAAAGGAAACTACAAAAAATCAGAAAAGATAACATTACCATGAGTGAACACTTGAGCAAGATTAAATCTATCTATGATATGTTAGAGGCTGCTAGACATAATCCTTTTGAACCTGAACAAGTTCTTGTAATATTGATTGGTTTAAGTAATGAATATTGTTGGGTATTCCAGCCCATATTTGGCATAATTTTATGCAGACATATTTGGCATAATTTTATACAGGCATATTAGGCATATCTTTTTATGCAGGCCATGTTTAATTTGTGGGTGGGATTTATTGGTTTTGTCTTTTTCCCAGATTTATTGTGCAAGCATGTCTTTTGTGCAACAATATCTTTTCTTTTCAGGAAAGACATTTTGGGATATTACTCACATTTTTGGTATGCACATTAAAAGAAAAGAGGGTTAATATAACCAGATCTGGTCACATAAGGCAGTAGCAGTTTTGGGTCATTTATCATCTTCTTCAAGGTGTTTTGGTCTTCAAGATTGAGCATTATTCTTGCTCTATTCACCGCTGGCCTGAAGTGCACACATAGGGTGTTCTCTTACACCTTTTTCATCTCTTATTGTTTTTGGATTCCGGTGATTAGAAGCGAATCTTTTGTAAACATTTTGAGGTTGTTCTCCCTTTTTGGTTTATCAATAAGAGAAGAGGGTAGACTCCTTAAGAGGTCTCGTGGTTTTTTACTCTTCACATCGAAGAGGTTTTCCACGTATAAAATCTTGTATCGTGCTATTTTACTTTCATCGTATCTTTTTTATTTGAATGGTGTGTTGATTGATTGTCTTGTGTGTGATATTGTGGGTGTAGCTCTGATACCAATTTGTTATGCAAAAATTGCTCTGATATCAATCTGTTATGAAAATTGAGCATATGCGGAAGCGCAATAAATAGGATCTAGATTTGCCAATTGAACATCAATCTAATCTGATAGCAATTATTCTATTACATCAACAAAATAGTAAATAACTATAGCGGAGAAACGAAAAGACACAATATTTATACTGGTTCCACTATCCTCGAGATAGTGTACGTCCAGTCCAACAGAGAGAGATTTTATTTCATATGAAAGAATTACAACAGATCACAAAATAAGAGTTTACATATTCAAACCTCAATCAGGTTTAACAAGAAGAGACACCATCGGGGATCACTGGCTTTAGGCCAGGATGGGTTTACACTAAAGTCTACCCCTCAATATATAGCCAGTGCAAATCTATGTCAGTCATCAATTAAATTACCAACATATGATAATAATATAATGGAGGCAAATTACTAGAACAACAAATGTGCAAACATAAGAAGTAAATCAATCCGTTTCTTTAGCATAGATGGAAGAAATTAATCCCTTCATTTATTTCTCTGCCATCTCATCAAATGCAATCAATGCATTCCTATTATAAAAATATTTTCTTTCCATTCTTTGCAAATTTGCTCCAATCAATTTGTGATTTTGTATCACTAAATTTAACACTCCACCTTGATGCAAAATCACATATCTGCCACACCTCATCTTCAATCAAATTCTCTTCACAACATAAAACTCTTCAACAGAGCCCCACCTTCAATCAAAATCTCACACCGAGATACACCAAAAAATGAGTATTTACCAAATGGGTTTCAGCAAAGCCACCCCCCATCACACAATTGTTAACGAGCTCAGGCTACGTCCCCGCCCGCCAACAAATGTTGCAAATATCCAAAATAACAAAGAAGGCAGACACCAAAGTAATCTCAACACCGCCAAGGCCAAAATTTAATTCTCTCAATTAAAACCAACCTCGATTATAGGGCAACGAGATACACCCAGTCGATTTGAACGGACTACGACCACACCTCAATTACAAACACAACCCACCGCCTGCAAAAGATGCATCTACCACCTGAGCTGCATCGTGCATAAACCAACGGTCTAAAAGTGCTTGCAATTCCATCAACACCCGTCTACCACTTGACCTGAGCTTCTACTTCGATCACCCCAGATCCCTCGAGCATCATCAACATGAAGACCCCTGTCGAACACATCAGCAGTGACCAAACTAACATCTCCACATTGTTGTGGACTAGGTTCTTCAACCGTCACCCGCCTTCTTTTTCGTCTTCTTCCATCTTCGCTCATCCATATCAGAGGGCTTCTTCACAATAAACTCCATATCACATCAAAGTTCTCATATTGGAATGCTCTTCACTCTCGACATAATCTCCTCTACCAAAGTCTCCTTTTCTCCAAAATAGTAATAGCATAATCACCACTGAATCTACCAACCTTTGTAGAAATAATTGATGCATAATTTAAAACAAATCGCCTCACTCTGATACCAATTTGTTATGCAAAAATTGCTCTGATATCAATCTGTTATGAAAATTAAGCATATGCGGAAGCGCAATAAATAGGATCTAGATTTTCCAATTGAACATCAATCTAATCTGATAGCAATTATTCTATTACATCAACAAAATAGTAAATAACTATAGCGGAGAAACAAAAAGACACAATATTTATACTGATTCCACTATCCTCGAGATAGTGTACGTCCAGTCCAACAGAGAGAGATTTTATTCCACATGAGAGAATTACAAGAGATCACACGTCCAGTCCAACAGAGAGAGATTTTATTTCATATGAGAGAATTACAAGAGATCACAAAATAAGAGTTTACATATCCAAACCTCAATCAGGTTTAACAAGAAGAGACACCATTGGGGATCACTGGCTTTAGGCCAGGATGGGTTTACACTAAAGTCTACCCCTCAATATATAGCCAGTGCAAATCTATGTCAGTTATCAATTAAATTACTAATATATGGTAATAATATAATGGATGCAAATTACTAGAACAACAAATGTGCAAACATAGGAAGTAAATCAATCTGTTTCTTTAGCACATATGGAAGAAATTAATCCCTTCATTTATTTCTCTGCCATCTCATCAAATGCAATCAATGCATTCCCATTATAAAAATATTTACTTTCCATTCTTTGCAAATTTGCTCCAATCAATTTGTGATTTTGTATCACCAAATTTAACAAATATAAGGCAGTAGAGGCCGTCATTGCATCACAAAAGATATATTCATCTATGGATGACATACATTCAATTCTACTAGCATATGAAGCAAGAATTGAGAGTAAAAGGGCACATGAAAGTGAATTCAACATCAATTATGTAGCAAGTAACAATGGTAATAGAAACAAAAGCAATATCAATAAATCAGAACAAACCTCTCAATGGGGTGACAGTTCTTGTCAAGGCAGAGGAAAGGGCAGATGGAGTAATAACAATAATAAGCCAAAATGTCAGATATGTGAGAAAATAGGGCATACTGTACTTATGTGCTACTTCAAGTTTAATCCAAATTATGCAACTGGTCAAGGCTACAACAATCAAAAGGGATCAAAGCTCAGTGTTATTCTAGCACAGACTCAACTTGACATCAATACTCAGACAAATGCATCAAGAAACCAAAATGAAGCACCAAGAATCAAACATGCTCATGATGAAAGTTGGTACCTAGATTCTGGAGCAACAAATCATTTAACCAATAATCTAGAAAAACTAATTTTTGGTAATAGAGAGTACAAAGGTAAACAAACTGTCAACATGTGGTAATGGTAAGCATATAAACATCTCTCATATTAGCTAAGTTTGCAATAGAGGTAAAAGACAATTATCTTACATAATTAATTAAGGGTACCCAAAATCAAGAAGAATTTGACTAGTGTATCCAAATTTGCTAGTGATAATAATGTTTATTTTGAGTTTTATCCATATTACTGCCTAGTGAGAGACATTAACTAGAGACATTCTCTTGCAGGGTAATGAAGTCAAGGGATCATACAAGTTTAATTTTGATAAGTGCAATGGCTCTGTAAATGTTTAATTGTGTTGCAACACCGGTGAAACAAGTAATAATTATAATAATGAATCTATTGTTAATATGTAATAACTCGCGTTATTTGTTAGGATCCATGTGCCACACATGAAAAGCAACTAATCAAGCATAATCAACCAGATAAATTTTGAACACGATCTCAAAATTGAAAGACCGGTAACCTCCTTAAATACATTAGGAAAATCTTTAAGAACTTGTACCGAACTGAGATTGTCCGGTGACAATTTAAGAGAATATACGTAGGTCAACATTACACTCCTCATAGATTGTTGGAAACCTCCAAGCTATGTGCACTGTAAGTTCCTAACATGGTTGCCCTCCTATCGTAGTCTAGAATGGCCTTGTATAAGGCTAACCAGTTCATGTTAAGTAATAACCTGAACACAAAAAATCCAAGTACATAAGCATCACAATCAAATTTGACCCCTAGTATCATTAATGTCAAAGCCCGACATAACATAGATAAATGGTCCTATCCAGCTAAAGGTTTTGACAAAACTACAGATCCATCACAATACTAGTGTCTAGGTGAAGATTTTCTACAATCTTACTGGACATAAAAGAAGATGACGCCCTAGGGTCACATAAAGTGAAAACTGAAAGACCAAAAAGAGATAACACACCATTAATGGCTACCTTCTTCCCTTTGTCCTAAGCTGGCTGCACGTCGATAGAAGGGACTGCCTCAAGATCATATCATGAGTTGGCCGAGTAGAATCTTGGGAACGAATCCTATGTTGCGATAAACAATCCCTATTGATGTGCCCTACACGATGACAAATATAACACCTGGGATTCAGACATTCCTCTCCTACCTTGCCCTCTTTTGCATAATGTCAGGGCCTGCGATATTCAAAGCGGTTTAGATCCTTTTTTAGACCTTTCCTTGTTTTTAGACCCTCCTCATCATCCTTTTTTATACCTTCCCTTGTTTTTAGACCCTCCTCATCCTTTTCTCTTACGCCTCTAAGGTTTATTTCCCTCATTATTAGGAGCACTTTATCCCTCTCTTCTTTCTCTCAACGTTAGTAAGGAATACAATCTTTACTAATCCCTCGCATGTGGCCCTAATCCACATGTGACTCACTTGTAAATCCTGCAATGGTTAATTCAGACCCTTTGCAAAACTTGAGTTCTTTATTAAATAGAATATTAACTAACTCTATCCTCGTAAGTTGTGGCATACTCTTTAACTGATAGATCACCAAGCCCGAGATAAATAAATTTCTCCAACTGAATGTCTTCCATTTTCTAGGACAAGAACTTCCCCTCAAATCTCCTATGGAAATTCTCCCGTGTTATTTCTAAAATATCTACCTTTACAATCTCGCACCAACTTAGGGCTTCACCGTGCAACTACTAAGTGGCAAGCTGCCTCATGACTCCATCGTCTAAAGTTACAAGTCTAAATATCTGCTCATTGCTACATATTAAATTTCAACCTCCACGTAGGACTTCGAACATTTAAATAGCTTGCATCTAAAATTTGCGTAAGCTTAGGAAAATCGAGAATGTCGGTTGGACGGACAGGAGCTCTACTGACCAGATCATCCGCATGCTCTCTAATGCATGACTTAACTCGTGACATAGCTTGCAAATACTGGGAAATTCATTTGGTCATATTAACGCTCGGAATATTAGGAATGTTTATAGAGTCTATCCTACCAGGGGTTGTTATCTCTATTTCTGGATATTAAAGATTAAACAAGCCGCTTCCATAGATAGTTAAACGAGAGTAAATGGTAATTCAGGCAAGAAGAGTGAAAGTTTACAAGAGATCCTTGACAAAAACCTTTTTGAAAATAATTATACATACACTTTCCCAAAGAGTTACTTTGAAAATTGTTTGAGAAATCCTTTAATCTTTTATAACTTTTTAGGAATACTGCAACCTATGATCTAATACTGATTGAAATAACTGTACACCTTGACATATCCAAAATGATCAGATCAAAGGGTACAAATCATCGGTGGAAATAAGATGACTATGTATAGCCTAAGTTATTAGCATACAATGTAATCAATTGATAAAGAAAATATCATCATAATAGAATAATATCATATTGTAGACAAATCAAGTACATAAAGTTAAAACAATATTAAATTCATAGTAAAATCCCTTTATTTTACAAAATAAATCTTTATGGTTTATAAACGAATCCAAAGTGACCTTTTTAAAATTTGATTTGGACCTAATTCAAAATTGACAAGATGAAAACTCATCTTTTTTTCTCTTTTATTAGAAAATTATTATCTAGTAGATCTGGACGATTGTTATTTCAAAGAATTTTGACTTATATTGTACTATTTATATTCATTTAAAGTTAAAAACGTAAAACTACAAATTAACGCGACAGTGTGGGCTCGTTTTAAATTAAATTATAAATTATACTTTCAAACGTAGTTTACTAAATGAATTCGTTAACATAATTTCAAATAAAAACTAAATTAAATCCTTTACATTGCCAGTTCACACTATATTGCAAATTCAGCTAATTCCGAGTACTTCAGAATTAAATATATTATTATATTATTTATATTCATAAAATATTCAAGGCTATTGAATTAAAGTTATTAAACTTCCAAAACAACATTTAAATAATAAAAATAGCTTAAATACTTGACAATTAAAAATACGGGTTGTTACATTGTTCCCTTCTTAAAAGAATTTCGTTCTCGAATTACCAAGGTGGGAAAAATGTAACAAATCCATTATATTTCAAAATCTATGTTAGTTAAAATCTCCATTCCACTTTATAAAATTTAAAATTTTAACTAATCCAATTTAAATAGAAAAATCAATTCACTTTTATAAACAAATTTTCAAAAAAAAAATCTAACACCTTAAATTTTCGAATTTTTTTGGCAGAGTCTCCCCTGTAAGGAGGGACTTCTGCAATATTCAGGAACAACAAATATATATACATCGAACAAAACAGTCGGAAAAACCCAATTCATAACCCAAACTTCATATTTTGCATAGGCATACACCGCTTACCTTTTATGAGCGTTATTTAGCGATAAGCAATAAGTTGTTCGTGGACTCACTCAATTAGAATGTAGCTATAGCCGAACTAGATCCAATCAGCTCCAAAATCAATCAATATAGGCTCAAAGATGGATTAGCTCTTGCACTTCTTTACTTAGATGAAAACTCATTAATTCCATAACCAAGCAAATTGCAAAATTCCACATCCATTTCATTTTCATCCATAATCATTCGTATCACATTTACATGCAATATAGATTCAAACAACCAGATTATCTACTTCAGTGTGCCATTCAATTCACATGAAATGTAATTATAACAAACAGAAACCCATTTAGATTGATTATCTTAAATATATAAGTTTAATTCATTTATTTAATATACTGATTCCCAAATATTCCTCTCAGATTCTTGCATTTAATTCTATTTTCTAGACTCAAGTCAAACTCTTGTTGACTTAGGTTAAATTTCATTTCAAAGCTCACGTCTAATCGATACGATTCATTTCAACTCAATATATTTAACCATTGGGTTTAAATTAAATATTAAACTTCTCATTTAAACACTTCATATTCAAAATTGCTTCAACTTCATAATCCAATCCATCCAAATCATCATTGGTACATAGAGCTAATTATAATAATATAAGAAAACTATTACTTAACAAATTCTAGAAATCATTGAATTAGGAAATCATAATATAAAAATAATTCAATTACAAATACGCGCTTTCATATATACATATATATATACACACACACACATACATACATACATATATACACACACACTCAAACTCAATCTAGGGTATTACTAACTCCATCTCAATTAAACTACGCCACAGAGCCAAAGTTATCACTAAACCTTATGCTCCGATACCAAGTGTAACGATCTGGAAAATTCGATGCTCGAATTTCGACAATAATACATAATTCTATATCACTTGCCAAAACCTAAGTATTGAAAATCTAGATTATTAATAAAAAGAAGTTAGAGGATGAGAAGAGAAAGAGAGAAATGTTAGAATAGAAGAATAAGAAGATCAGAGTCTCATAGTGGAATGGAAAAAATATATTATATCAATAACTGTTTATTGAAAAAGAAAACTCTATATATATGATTACAACATCAGAGTACATATTCGGTTCAATGCCACAAATGCAACAGAATATAAATTAATACCAAATAGTATGGATATATGTCTCGACTCCCGCTCCTTTTCTGAAGCTCCAAGCGAAACCTAACCTGATAATATGCTTGGACTAACCCAAGCACACTTGAAGTAAAGCAAATTCACCCGAATCAGTCTGGAATACTTTCAATGATAAATTCATACATAACAACTTGTTCAACTTAAAAAACCTATGAAAGAATGGAAATCTCATAAGACATGACCATACATAAACATGCTACGTGTTTTTTACCTTACAATACCCAAAATCACTTTTTATATCAAAATCCAGTGATATTAAAATAACGTTCGTCAATCCAAAAATAAAATCACCTTTTGTACCCAAAATCATTTTGATCGCCCGACCACCACAGACCATATCAGGTGACCCGACTAACATCAAAGCTGTCGGCCTCTCTCCCCTCTACAACTCTCCATCATGTCCCCTCACCTAGAACCTCACGGTTTGCACACAAAATGAGGAAATACGAAAATGTGCTAGTTCTATTGTAGTGAAATTCTGGCCACCACATGTGATCGTTGGCCACCAAATTTCATCGACATGTCGAGCCTTCCATCGTTACAAACTTCCCAGTTAATGACTTTCTCCAATTCATTACGGATTGTAAGATAAAAATTAAAGTTTGAAACAATACTAAAATGTAAAATAGCAGCTGTTTGGTATGGGAATTAGGGTTATGCGTATGGTGTCTCTACAGAGAAGATATACATTATTCTATTCCTTAAATGACGAGCGATATTTTGTAGCAAAGGACTAATGATATTTTATTATTTGATTATTTTAATTCATTTGTGCCTATCGCTATTTCCGATCGATATTTATTGATTCATATGATCACATACGAACTCCATTCACAATACAAATGGACATCATGCTATGGATTGATGTTCCGGACCCAATGAAACTTACTTCTTCGAAATAGAAGTCCGTTTTCTCAAATAATGCTAGTTTGAGTTCAAATTATCGATTAACTTACATTTTAATTTACGCACGCTCACAAAAAAACTTCGATTGACGCAAAACTTGAAATCTAGCAAATAATTAGCCAATATAGATTTAATAAAATTTGTTTCATTGAAATTTGAGGTTATTTGAATAAGAGCTTTTTTTTAAAGGTTTAAATTAAATCAATATAAACCGATTTTGAAATAACTCAATCTAATAATAATAAATTATTATTATTGGATATATTCAAACAAAATGTCATAAAACTTTAAAAAAAACTACTTTAGATCTAAGACATTTAAATGCCAAGTTAAAACAATATTAAATTCATAATGAAATCCCTTTATCTTATATAATAAATGTTATGGTTTATAAACGAATCCACAGAGACCTTTTTAAATTTTGATTTGGTCATAACTCAAAAAAAAATATCTTTTATTAGGTAATCATTATCCAATAGATCATGACGATTCTTGTTTCAAAGAATACCGTCTTAAATTAGATCCTATACACCCATTTAAAGTTCAAAACATAAAACAACGATCTACTACGACGCTGCAGGCTCGTTTCAAATTAAATTATGAATTTTACATTCAAATATCTTTTAATAAACGAAATCGTTAATATAATTTCAAATCTAAACTCAACTAAATCCTTTACATTGCCAATTCACACTGTATTTCAAATTCAGATAGTTCCTACTCTTTTAGAATTAAATTTATTATAATATTATTTAGATTAATAAAATATTCAAAACCAATGAATTCAAGTTACTAAACTTCCAAAACAACATTTAAATAATAAAATAGTTTAAACACTTGACCATTAAAAATACGGGATGTTACAAGGTCATTCGTTGATAGTATGCTTAAGAGAAAAAAACTGAATTGCTACCATCCGGAAGTGAAAATGTCTTAAGTATATATAGGAAACTCTAGATTATTCATGTAGGGTAGGAGGAGTTGAAGGCTTTATCGTTCCTAAATTGTTGTTCAAATTGCCTAAGGGGAAGAGGAATCAAATCACAAAGGCCAAGTTGTTAGCCCGTGATCGGCAGCGGGATGAGGAGTTGGAGAGAACTGACCAAGAGTTGATAGCACATGTTGATGCTCTAAAGGCACTGATTATTCAATCGAATCTTCCCTCTCCAATGTTATCTGATAAAGCAAGCTGCCAAGAAGTGCTTCAAGAAGGAACAAAGGTAAAACCTATAGTTACGAAAGAATTTTTTGTGACTGACTGTGTCGCTATTGACCCCCATCTATTTGATAAAAATATAAAATAAGTAGTATATTTGTATGTTCTAGTGCACATATAAACTATAAGTTTAATTATTATCTTTTGATTTTAGGGCCCATGATCATGTGAGCTTGCAGTGGAAAGCATGGAAAACAAGGTTGCATTTGGAAAGATTTTTTATGAACCAGAACCGAATAAATCATTACATGGAGTGCCTCTGCAGCCTAGTTGTGTTCATGTAGTGGTGGATGGTTTCATCAAACGATGTACCTTGGTTCCCGTGCCGATAGACGGTGAAATAGAGAAGGTCCACGAGGCAATTGGCCCTCACTTAGCATGGTCTCGGGACTTGATAATCTTCCCGACTGCAGAGGCGACTGTGGAGCCAGTTATAGAGAAGACTATATCTAAACAAACTAAGAGAAAAGACCTGCCTCAGTCACCAAAAACAAATGAGTTGCTAAGACTGCAAACAATGTTCACCAAAACAGAGCCGAATAATAACGTGCCTAAATGTTCAGGATTTTGTATAAACATGCAAAAACATGTATGCTTGATTTTGGGGCCTGAATACTTATTCCTTGTGAAGTCGAAGTCTTTGGAGTTGAGAAGACGATATACATTTTGTTTGAGAACATAATAGCCTTGTTAGTGTTTAACATGATTGGATAAGCTGCAATATCTGCGTATATGGCGTAAGTATATTTTTATCTTAATTTCTTTTCATTCTGGACACATGTAATGTTGATTAGGTATTTCATATTTATGCGTAGGTACTTGCATACTTTGGTTTGTAAGAGTGATAGTTTAGACTTGTTTACCTTTGTCGATCCTAGAGCAACATTTACACTCAACAATGAATTTGAAACTTACGTTCTAAATTGGTTGAGAGAGGGTAATCTCGATCGTCAATTCTTAATGCCACATAATGAAAAGTAAGTGTTGATACAATATATATTATGATTATTAGGCCATCTTTTTGCAAACGCTGACTTTTGTATATTTTCTAATTAAAACAGCCATTACCGGATCTTACTCATAATATGGGATGGTGACATTTACATTCTCAATCCTTTATCTCATCAGATGCATATCTCTTCATTAGAAAAAGCATTATCAAGGTAATGTATTTCTACTATAAGGATGTGATTTGTTTCAGGTTTTTTTTTTGTTATGGAACATACGACTTATATGTTACTGACATTGTTACATTCTCTTATGTAGCGCAATCAAATCTTTCAGTGCTCAAACCGGAAGAAAACACAGAGTTCCTAAAATTAAGAACCTTGCAGTAAGTATTTTGCATCGACGATTTAATCGTATTAATGGCTCCTTGTTAAGTTAACAACACCACTCCATTGTGCATCTGTGTGCAGTGGTGTTGCTACACCACTACTATGTGCAAATGGTGCATCTGCACCACTACAATGGTGCAGTGCACCGTGCGGTGGTGCTGCGGCATCACTGATGTGTGCAAATTCACCATCTGCACCATTGTACATCACTGTTGTGTGCAAAAAGTGCATCTGCACCACAACACTACACCACTGCATTAATATGGTGAATTTGCAGACAGAAATGATGCAGATGCATCGCATAGTGGTGTTGCTGCCCCGCTACAGCAGATGCACCACAGAGTAGTGCAACTGCTACATTGGGGCTGCAGCACCACTATGTGATGCATCTGCACCACTTCTGTCTTCAAATGCACCAAATTGGTGCACTGCACCACTATAGTGGTACAGATGCACGATTTGCACATTGTAGTGATGCAGCTGCAGCACTGCTTGAGGCTACCATTGTAGTGGTGCAGATGCACCATTTGCACACAGTAGTGATGCAACAACACCACTGCATACAGATGCACTTAAGAGTGGTGTTGTTGCACTATGGTACTTAATGTGTGCAAATGGTGCATCTGCACCATTGCAGTGGTGCGGAGCACCAATATGGAGCACTTGCGCCATTGTAGTTGTCCTACTTACCAGTCCAGCTTTTTTTTGGTGTTGGTTGAAACAACTCACCTTATTGTTGTTTTCCCTTATTATTATTTGAATATGGATCCCCTAAACAACCAGGTGGTAGGGAATGCGGCTACGTTATGATGCGCTATTTAAAAAAAAATCATTTCAGATAAGGAAATGTCTTTCACTACCAAGGTAATCTATTTTATATTTTATTTAAAAAATAGTAAAGATATGTGGATGAATATATAATATTATACTCGTTTGTGTGTTACACTATTTAGTGGGTGACCAAGGCAAGGAAATCCTACACGATGGAAGAGCTTGATGATGTGCGCGATGAGGTTCTCGAATTCATACCAGACAAAAGGTAGTGTTTTTTTAATCATCTTATGAATTCATCCAGGTAAAAATCTAATGTGATTGTTAAGGTTGATATTGACTTGAGAGGCGAGAAAGTAATGTACTTTGTTTATGTGGATTCATGTCTGGGTTGTTTAGAATGTTCTAAATGTTGGAGTTAAATGGATTATTGTTGGGTTTGTATGGCTGAAATAATATATTAGTGTTGGATATTTTTAGATTTGAATGGTTGAAAAAAGAGTAATATAGCCAAGTTATTTGTGTGTTTCTTGGAATGTTGTAGCTAGATGATCTGATTGGATTTTCTTTTGATTTTTGGGTAACCGATGCTTATTACTAGAAATTTACATTGCATGCTTTAAAAAACCGATGTCTATCATACCGGATTAACATCACTTACT
This sequence comes from Allium sativum, assembly GCA_030737875.1. Classification (NCBI taxonomy): domain Eukaryota; kingdom Viridiplantae; phylum Streptophyta; class Magnoliopsida; order Asparagales; family Amaryllidaceae; genus Allium; species Allium sativum. Next base: position 479,608,801 of record CM060916.1, read on the forward strand.
CTAACGAATTATTGTCTGCTACAACATGTTTATATCGGTTGCTTTAGAAAACTGATGTATATAATAAAAATAAATTAGTTTCTTTAAAGCGGCTGATGTAATCAACATTTTTAATAACAGGTCTTTATAAAGAACCGATTTAAATTTGAATTCTTAACATTAGGTTTATTTTGCGTTGATGTTAACTGACTTAAAAGACAGCACATTTACAAAAAATAACGATGGAAATGTTAATTTCTGTCGTATGTGCTATGTGTTTAAGTGGTTCTAAACCTCTAATATAGCAATGTTCAAATGTAGTAGTTCAAGATTATTTTAAATTATAGTGAAAGATATTAGTTATCCTAATAAAAATGTTGTCTACATCCATCTTAGACATAATCCAAAAACCGATGTGAAAGACCCCGACCTTTCTCTACACTCGCAAAGACATCGGTCCAAAAGATTTTAGACATCGGCCAAGAACTAATGTTGTGGGCTATATTTCAAGTAGTGTTGGTCTGATTCACTTGGTTTTCACTTTAAATATTCATATATATATATATATATATATATATTTGTGTAATAAAGCATGAGTTTTGAGTGTTGTAAATTAACAGGTTTAAGCATATATTTCAAACAGATTTGTTTGAACATATTATATACAATATACAAGAATCTTAAGTTTTTGTAGATATAAAATAAAATGTGTAGTAGCACCAAAAGTAAGGTTTTACATATGTAACTGGATTATTGCACCTTGTCCATACTTTTATTATTTAGATAATTATTCAAACCTAGGTTGCAAGTTTTATTTATATCTGTTGTTATTTCCCTTTTTATCATTGAATGTGAGTATACATGCTTGGACCATGTTAATTGATAGGAAAATTAACTTGTATACCTCAATATTTGTTATTACGATTAACATTTCAAATGTATTAGGTCGTTATTTAAGTGCACTAAATTTACGCCTATTTATTTATATATTTTTAGTGTAATAAATGTAAAATAAATACATATTAATTGCATACTAAATGTATTAAGTTAGGAAAATAGGAATTCAAATGTCTCCATAGGAAATTTGTATGTGTGTGAGTTAATGGCTTTTATTATAATAAATGACACATAAACATGAGATTAATCATTGCTTGTAGCAGAAATTTGCACGAAACCAACCAACATATCTAGCATTTACAAGTAATAGTGGTTAACGTGAGTGGTATAGGTGTCATGAGCCATTAAAATTATTACACTAATACGTTAAGTTAAGCCCAACTTGTAGTAGAAGCCTTCATGGAACCACCCGACAAATCCAACATCTATAAGTGGTCGGTTTAATGTGAGATGGCTTGTGTGCATATATATTTGTGTGTGACGTAGGCCTTCCTATAGGAAGGTATTAAGTGGCTTACTCGCCTGGTTTGAGCACTAAATTGTTAGGACTAGGTCCATTCCTAAGGTTTAATCTTGGTTTAGGACCCAAGTCATGGGACCCGCCCTTATTAAGTTTTAAGTGGTCATGAGGTCAGCCTTTCTCTAATATTCATGAGGTATTAAATGGTCTTGGCGATTGTGTATGAGTGGGAAGTTCTCGAAAGTTGTATGCTTCCTCTCGGGACTGTGTGAGTGCTGACCTAGGGATGGTTTATATAAGAGGCCTAAGGAAATCACCATCTAAGGAAAGTATTAAGTGGCTGGGAGTTCACCGGTAAGGACAACTAGATACCGCCAGGAGAGTCTTAAATGGTGTCGTGCTCTTACCTAGATCTAGTATTAAGTGAGTACATACTATTTGTCGACCTACAAGAAGAGTATATATATGTGATAAAATTGGCAATCAACGATGAGGACTTAAGTGGCTAGTGGTGCGCCATAGCGTAATAAGTGATTGTAGGAATCCCCCATTAAATAAATCTAGGTAATGGCCTTAAGTGACCAAGTAGTGCACACCATGTAGGGTATTAAGTGATTGTAAGGATATCCACCTTTATATTAGCGTGCATGGTATTAAGTGACTATAACAATGTACACATTACTATTAATATGTAGACCTTAAGTGATTGTAAGGATGTCTGCCTCATAAGTTTGATTATGTGTGTTTTCTTGCATAGACATAATCTAAGAAACCCACGCTACCAAATATAGGAAATAGTTATCCCTTAACTTATGTGATTTTGATTCATCGATACTTTATGTTCTGACCTTCCTTCTCTTTATATAAACAGGTTAGTAGATGGGAATGCTTGGGATCAGTGATGCTTTGGAGATGGGTCCCGACGATGGAGAGTTTTAGTTATTTATGGTAGTATAATTATTTTATTACTAGGATAGTTATTGATGTATCTTTTATTTTTGCTTGAGACTCATTATAACTGAAATTTATGATGGTTTTATTTATGATACATCTATTTTTATATATTATATTATATTCGTTTCGCTGTGTGAGATTCTAATTCGTTTTAGACATTTATGTTATATTTATCTAAGTATTTTGCTTATAGGAACCAACTATCCGATGAGAATGGCTCTAAGTTCCGATGAGCCTTTTCAAGGTTGGAATTTAGCCCCATTCCGGGCAAGTTGTTACTTTTGGTATTAAAGCTTAGGTTACCTGATTATGGAGAATATACGTATGAGAGACGGATTTGTATTTGAAAAGTTTTCAAATTATATATATACGTAATATACCCCAAAAATATACGCAGTTATACAAGGCAATTTCATTTTTCTTCCTCTTTGCTTTTGGCTAAGATTATCTTAGGAATACCCATCAAGTGTTTTTCCTTTTTTAGAGAGTAGAAGTTGCTGACAGTCAACCTAAATAAACAAATCAGGCAATACCTAGGTACTTTCCCGAGTGGTTCAAGAATATCATACAACCGTAAAGAAATTCCCTGTGACCCCTTCAGCACTAGCGGAACCAGAAGCTCAACCCGTTGATGGGGATCCTAACTTTCCTAGGCTTTGTAAATATTTCATAAACTTAGGAGGCAAGACTTTTCTTGGAACTGAAGGCTTTCTAGAGGCCAAGGAGTGGATAGTTGAGTTCGATATGTTTTTGAAGCCACATGATGGGATGTATGATGAGCCCAAACCCCCGTTCCATGGAAGCAAGGATAATCATTGGAATATAACACATAAACAATAATAGCAGAACATAAATATATCATTACACCAGGTAATGTACGTCAAATTACATTGGAAATAATATCAACATCATAGTTACACAGTATAACAGGATCATACTTAGTACAAAATACAGTTTCAGCATAATATAAAATGTCTACAGCGGAATCAAACATAATATACATAATGAAGTCTGAACAACATAATAGAAATGATAGAATCCATCCTCAGCTCCATAGCTATCCAGAATGCGCCTGCAAAACCTGAATACAAGGCTGCCCATGTAGAAAATAGGGGCACCCAAGTTGCAAAGTGAAACAAACTATGAGTCAGTCATGGAACTGGTATGAGAAATTTACTTAACTTATTTAATAATAAGGTTAATCACAGGACCACGCCGGTAACGCGGAACGGGTTTACTCCATTCCAGTGCATAAACAAGTTAATCATTTAAACATCGCAATGCTTTTTATAGAAAATGAAGCCATTATAAGACTCAGGTTCCGTCACACAATGCAACGCAAGCTGGAGGATCGAGTTTTACCTTATAATGGCCAAAATATGCTTGATATGTATAAATCAAAATCATTTGATATTATTACCAGTGCATATATGTTTCAAAAAAAACAATTTCAATCATAGACGACATAGTACCATATCCAACTATGTCGCCATACTAGTTTTACAACCAAAATCGGATAATGTCGTATTAGAAGTTGGATTTCCATCATGAACCAAGGCAAGGGATCATCCTTACCGAACTCGAGACAATCTAGCCTACCATGTCTCAGAATACAGCCACAACTGCACCTTGGATCTTCAGGGCCAGTCCTCTATTACGTTTGAGGATTGGTAATACCTGAACAATATGTTTCCCCACCCTATGGGGCGTAATGGTCTATATGTCAACCATATCATTCATCAGCCCCGTAGTGACCTATATATCCGAGGCGCCTCGCTTTTCATCATCCGTATAAGTAAAAATGTCCGGACTCCATACCATGACACCACTCCTAGCTAGAAAGAAATGCATGTCCTCCCTGCAGTCCTCTCCCATTTCTGGTTCATACCGGGGTGCGAGGCTCATGAACTAACGCTATACACAAAGCTATGCTATTTAAAGTCATGCTTTGATCATCAACCACAAAGCTCTGCTTTTCAACAAAAGCCTTGATCACTTGCATCTCAGCATGCCACATTGACATTCCACGCCATGCGACTGATGTCTACCGATATATAACCTCTAAGCTTGTACATCTTAGAGCAGGGTGTTAAGCAAGGGAATAAATTCTCCGCCACCAAACAGATATATATTTAACAGAGATCAATCAACACAGAACGAAATCCAATGTTAGACACACATCCATTTACTAGTTCATTCTGGGTCTGAACGAAATCGGAGGCACCTTATTCTCGTCCCATATGTCCAATACAGGAGAGAGGCCCTCGCACATCCGGACAATCAACAAATACGTCCGGACCACTACCACTGTAACCCCTCTTGGGAGCTAACCGATCCAGGGCATCAGTAGTAATTTATTCGATGTGAAGATCATCGGTCTTGCACCGTCTTCATATCTTCGACTTTTAATCGTCAATCAATTATTTGAAATGCGAATTAACTCAGCCTTTCCAAATAAATTACGTATACATAGAACTCAAATCAATTCTTTCCATGGTCAAATTTTTTGACATTCACGTCTCAATTCAATATAATAATTTCATGTCAAATACATCTAACCATCAGGATATCCAATAAACCAAGTAAAATTGGTTTATTTTCATTGCATATCGTTTATAATATTTTATAACGATTTCTCACTATTTTTATATATCTAAAAATAGTCCATTTTCATTGAACGGCATTTCAGGTCATTCGATGGCATCAGCTCTCTCTTGTCCAAATTTGAATTTAACATTTCATGAAATCTAACCGTTGGATATTAACGAATTTCATATCGTTGGAAGGATCTTTCCAAAGCAAACCCAATGGTTCCGGTTTCTGGAAGATTCGACGATCAGATCTCTCGCTATAATAGTTTACAATTACGATTCCAAAACACGAACTGCAGCGTCGTTATTCGTTTAATTTAATTTATATTTTGTAACGACCCGTATTTTTATGGTATATAAATAATTTATTTAATTATTTAAATAATGGTTTGGTTAGTTAAAATGACCAGAATTAAATAATATTGAATTTTTAATTAAAATAAATAATATAATAATAATATATTTAATTTCTGAAATAGTCAGAAATAGTGGAATTCATGAAATGGTGTGAATTGGATCATCTGTGATATTTAATTCAGTTTAAAATTGAATTAGAATGACGAATATATTATTTGAACGACAGTTGAACATATAATTATATTATAATTAAAATTGAGCTCGAAATGGCGCCGCAGTTCAAAATTCAGTGATTTGAACTTCAACTGAATGCACAGGATCCATTTTAAATCGGACTTCTGTGAAAAAAAATGTTCGGAGCTGGTGAAGTATATTTTTCTAGTGGAAGAGAAAAATCGGGATTACATCGTGTAGATTTTGATATATGTTCAAATCAAATTTTAGAAAAGTCGCTATGGAATTCTTTTTAAAATTTTAAATATATATTTATATTATAAAAGGATTTTATATATAAATCGAATATCGATATAACTGGGAATTTTGAAATATCGAGTTTTAAATCCCATTGGAGCTGTATGGTATTCTATTGTGAATATAAACGATAATATTTATTTTCAAATATTAAATTTAATTGTTTTTAAATATATTTATATATTTAAATGGTCTATTTAAGGCTTTAAAAATAGCCAGTTTTGCAAACGAAGTCGAAATTCGACGAAACTAATTTTGTTGGATCCGTAATATTAAATTATTGTTATATGTCAAGTTTCGTGATTTTTGAAGTCAGTATGTGGCTGTACGGGATTTTAATGTGAAAAACAGTCGATATTTTATCGGTTAAAAATACGCTGTGTGAGCAAATGGAGTCGGAATTTGACGAAACCAGTTTCGTTGGGTCCGCAATGTCGAACTTTAGCTGCATGTCCATTTTCATGATTTTTTGATATCATTTGTGACTGCAGGAATTTTAAATGACGAATATAAATAGCGTCAGCTTATTATATTGAAATTTAATCGAATATTAAATTATTAAAAATACACTTTTAATACCTGAAACTATTCCTAACCCTAATTCACAAATCCTCTGGTCAACAGCAAAATCCGCCGACTCATTTCCTCATAAACTCATCCATCGTGAGTTTAACAAATCATAAACAAATCCAAAAAAAATTCTAAAATCGTGAAATATACACATATATATGCTGCTCCGAGGATTTTCTACATTTCCATAAGGGTTCCCAGCCTTTCGAACATGAAAATCGCAGATGTCGAGTTCTACAGGAAACTAGGGTTCAGGATTTTGTCTAGTATAAGCATCAATTCAAGTTTGTGAGGTTGTTTTTGGGATCCTGGGGTAAATCCGCACCTTGCGTGCTAAAATTGTGGATTTCTGCAAACATTTTTGTCGATCCCTTTCTAGGGTTGAGCTACTGTCGTCGACGCATCTTCCATCGTGGGGGTCGAGCTCGTGTTATTGGTATGGGTTGAGTAGAAATCAGATAGGAGATTTTCATGGTGGATTCAGTTCGAATTTAAGTAGCGTGTGGAGGAAGAGTTTGGTGAAGTATGTTTGGTCATGACAAAATGTTACGGTTTGAAAAATACAGGAGTATTGATCAGGGAAGAAGGGGGTAATATCGGTCACGGGTTAGTTGGGCTGAGTTGGAGAATTAGGGTGAGGCCCAAATGTTTATTTTTTAAGTTTACTTCAAAATTTTAAATCGTATAACTTGTAAATTTTGTAACTTATTCATATGATATCAAAATTCAGCGAAACAAGATCCGTTGGGATCATATGGATGGTGGCTACACCATGGAACTGACCGGAAGTGAACTGAAGCTCGTTTGGATTTATGTTGAGATTAAACGCCTGGATCAAATCAATGACCAATTATCGTTATTTAACGATAACCGTCCAATGTGAGTAAAACTCACTAACTCTTCTCAGTTATATTTTTATAGTGTATTTTTAGAATTGATAAATAATGGTTATTTGCTGTGTGTTGGTTGTTTGGTTGAACTGCTAGTCAGTTGATTGAAAATATAGATAACGATATAGATATAAATCGTTAATCGAATATTGATTCTGTTATCAGAATATTTCATATTCGTGTTATTCATGTGATTAACATCTGTCGATGCTGGGAAACAGGTCGGAGGGACCCAACTGGGTTCCTCAGCATTTATTTTACTGTTTTTCATACATTGTGTTATATGATGTGATATGAAATCTGTTGTTGATTTTGTATGTTGGAATGATACCGATCATTGTTATATGGTATGTTAAATACCATAAGGAATACTGGAATGTTAAAAAGGAAATTTTCAATGTTATATTGAAAAGAAATATTTATAAAATCAAAAGATTTTATAAAAATAAAAATATTTATTTATAAAATAAACAGATTAAAAAGGAATATTTATTTGTTAGTCAAATAGATAGAATTGAAGGGAAATATTTGTAAAACATTTACAGATAGAATTGTAAAAGAAATATTTGTAAATTATTTACAAATAGAATTGAAAAGGGATATTTATCTGAAAATGAATATAATAGAAAGAGGAAATATTTGTAAAACAAATAGAAAAGGGAATAGTTAGATTATAAAAGGAATTACTTATAAAATCAATAGATTTTATAAATAGAAAATATTTTATAAAGTAAATAGAATTATCAAAAAGGGATTTATTTTGTAAATAAATAGATTATAAAAGGAAATACTTGAAAAGTGAAAAGAATAGTATAAAGGAGAATTTTACATTTGAAAGGTTTAGACCCGTGCTTTGCACACGGGTATAATATGATATGGATTTAAAGTAAAGATTTTAAATAGAATCTATTCTAACCGATAGATTGAGAAGATAAATTTATAAATAATATTTTATAAATTAAATAAGATGTTTATCATTTGATAAATAAAATATATAAGTCAGGACTTATATAGAGAAGTAAAAATCGATTTCAACATCGATAATTGAAACTGAATAGGAATGTAGAGTTAATCAGTTAGAGTTAATCAGTTAGAGTAAATCAGTTAGAATTAATCGATTAGAGTTAGAATTAATCGAATTTCAGTTAACTGAACATAGTTAATCGAATTAGAATTAATTGAATATTAGACATTCGATTAGAGTTGATCGAATATAGTTATTTGAGATAGACTTAGTCAAACATAGTTATTTAGGATGTGTTGCCATTTCGTACGACTGCTAGCGTAATTCGCAGGGCTGCAGATAGCCTACTGTGGTCGGATGTTTCCTGAGGGAATCAGGCATAACCATTGTAATCGCTGTGATCTAGAGTCAAGCGAATGGAGTTAAATCGAATATTAGCCATTCGAAATAAAGTTAAAACAGACATAGTTTATTCGAATAAAATTAAAGGAGTTAATCAAATATAGTTTATTCAAAAGGAGATTAATCGAATGTAAATCATTCGTAGAAAGTTAATCAAATGTAAATCATTCGAAGAGAGATTATCGAATATAGTTATTCGAAGGAAGAGTTATCGAATATAGTTTATTCGAAAAGAAGCTATCGAATAGAGATTATTCGAAAAAGAGAATTATATATTGAATTCGATTATATCGAATTCGGGAAGGTAATATTTACTTTCCAGTTTAATCAAGATTTACTTATTAATGGATTAGTGGTTTAGTTATTTAGTTAAATTAAGGAATAAAAGTCATATTTTGAAGTTGGGTATTTAAGAAGAAGGGATTATAACGCTATAGTTATAATCAACGTTCTAAAATAAAGAAGGGGATTCATAAATAGAATCCGAGTTACGTAAGGAAGTTGTTAAAGGTTTAAAAGGTGAACTTTGTCTCTTTCGAGGTTAGAAATGTTGTTCAGTTAAGGTCTGAAAGGTAATTATACCCCAACTTGATTGACTTCGTTTTTAACTAAGGGATGGCTAAGGTTTGATAGTGAAGATGGATTAAGTAAATTTAGTTAATGAGTGTAATGGTTTAAATTGGCTTAGTGATGTTTTATTTAAACATATGTTTAAATCATTTGAATAAATTTTGGAAACATTTTCCAAATACAATCAGAGATATTTTCTAATCATAGAAAATGAAATGTTGATGAGAAAGAATACTGAAATGACAGTGATACGTGAAACAGAGATGGAATTTTTTCCAATGATTGATGATGTATATTTCCTAAATTTAGAAAAGAAGAAATGTTGAGTATATAGAAATGGGAAATGAATAAATTAATGATAAATTAAATTAAAAGAGATAAGTGTTGATTGATGATTCATCGATCAAATTTCTATTTAGAAATAAGATCGTTGGTTGTACACCTATTTTCCTTTGATAGTTAAATCACCGACTATCGAAGTTTTTGCCATTTTTCCGTCGTCAATACGGAGAGACCAGGATCAGATTCATTATCCGGAAACCACTCTGTATGGACGTTAGCGTTGCGATTAAATATGATGAAGATAATTGAAGACGGAGTTATGCAAGGGCTATCTTGTTTACAGAACAGTGCCTTCGGTTTGTCCCGTCCCAAGACAACGTGAATGGACGAATGTCTGACAAAATATATCTAACGGATCGCGTAAGTTGATCTCTTCAAACGTACTTACGTTTGGTGGCAGAGGAATTCGTTTCTCTTAGCTTTATACCCGTGGTATTTTTGGGAAAATCAATTTGTGATTTGACGGGTATGACAATGTGACATTCAAAGTGAATTATGGTCAGATATTCCAAAAGATACGTTATGACCTCAAGCCTCATCAACCGGGAAATGACAGAAATCGGGCCGGCAGCATGACTAAGTGGGTCGCTCCCATTAGGGTGTATATCACCTATCTAGAGAAAATCCATTTCATTCTTTTATCTATTATCGATGCTGTCCCTTTTCGAGAAACGGTGGGTAGCTCCCAACCGTCGGTGGAATACATTCAATACACTCAAGCGAAATGAGTGGTCAGGTCATGTGTGGGCCGGGTTGCAAGACGTTCTTGTTGAACCCAGTGTATTCGTCTCTAGAGATACACTATCGGTAGGAGGTCCCATACCTTGTCATAGTCAGAATCTAATCTCCAATAAGCGCCCGCGATTTTGATTTTGTATACTATATATGTGGAACGTGAGATGCAAGCGTTCTGCTAGATTGTTAATTACTTAGACATTATTACAGTATCAAAGAAGTGTTGATTTCCAAAACTGTTTTGAGTTATCGTAAGGTAAAAACCGTCCATGTTTATGTGTGGATTAGTCTTACGATTATCTTTTCTTTTGAAAAGGATTTTGAAAAGTTAAACCAAATGATTTGAGTTTACTCACACCAGTCCCATGACTGACCCAGAGTTTATTTTGTTTTGTTTTCCCTAAACTCTTGGGTGCCCAAATTTGTACGGGCAGTCAAGTAGTTCAGGTTTTACAGATATACTTGGAGGAGCTTGAAGCAGGAAGCTTCAGGATTATATAGCTATTGTTATTTCCACTGTGTGTAAGTGTTGTACTCTGATAATGTTATTATATATATTGTTTGGTGCAAAGTTATTTTATATATTATATTTTATTCGTTCCGCTGTGAGATTCGTACTACTCTGAATTCTCTTCTGTGGTAATCTTCTTCTTCTTCTATTATAATTTTCTATCTTATCTATTCTCACCCTCTAACTTCTTTCTATTACTGATCAGGTATTTCCGATGTTCGAACAGTCAACATGACAGTTGTGTGTTGATTTTCGGAGTCGAAAATCCCGATTCGTTACAGTGGTATCATAGCTGAAGGTTAAGTGATTACCTTGGCTCTGTGGCGTGACTCCGTAGAGATGGGGTTAGCAATACCCTAGATTGAGTTTGAGTGTATATATACGAGTGAACGTATTTGTAGATTGAATAAAAATGATTCTATATCGTGGAGATTTATTGGTTGGGTAGTTTGTGAATTCTGGTCGATCAGTTTGATCCACTATATCGATAGGGGCTACCAAACACTTGAGTACGATAAACCGACACAGTATGTTTTGAAAGAGGGTAAATGAGATAATTTTACCCAAAGTATATTTCGATATAAAGAAAATATTTATATTAGAATTATTGTAGTATGTTGGATGTATTGGTTGATTATAATGGAAACGGTTATATAAATAACCAATTTAAGTTCGTATAATATAAAAGCAGATTAACTAAATCAGAATTGGAACTAAAGTTCCTGAAATATGGAAAATTCCTTGTAAATGAATTTGGATCAAATATATGAGAATTTTAAAATCCTGGGAGATTTTAAATTGTTTACAAGTATTGAATGATATTTTGAAAAAGATTTCAAAATGAAAGTGTTTAAATATGGTTTTGATAAGTGATAGAGTATTGAACTCACTTTGATCACTGGGAAATAACTCTGATGATGCTGGCCACATCAACAGTGTTCATTTTCGAGTCGTAAGTGACGGATTACTACCAAAGAGATTGTGTTTGAATTGTTTTGAGAAAAAGGAAGTTGTTTTGAATCCCGAAAGGGAATAATTTATTTTAGAAAAACTAAACTGTTTAAAATCCCCAGGAAGATCGTATGAATTAAAAACAAATTAAAGAAATTTGTGAAAGCAAATATGAATTGAATTGAAATCAATTAACTAGAAATTGAATTGGAATATAATATATCAAGTGGAATCAGATTTTGAATTGTGAGATGGGAATCTGAAATGGTATTGGATAGATGAGTTAGGAGTAGCAATCAAGAATGGAACTTTGGTTTGAAATGGAATTTGTCTTGGATACGTGAATGGTTTGGTTTTGAGAATAAAATTGGAATTTTGTCTAGGAATGCATGTGTATATGCTGACAGGGTAGCAGATGGAAAGGATATATTGATATGCCCGACAAAAAGGTACACGTTTATTTTTATGGATTTGGTGATTTATGGGCCGATTTAGCAAGCCGCTTGGCTGTTTGATTTTCTTTTGGATTGGAGAAGGCCTAGAGAGGCGAGTTGGGGTTTGAATTATTGACCGGTACAAAGGAGGTGCTGGTGAAATTTTCAAAAATCTCGGGTGTTAGAAAATTTTCAAGATTTTAGAAATTATCGTTGATAAGAATTAATTAATATTTTAATTGAAATTAAATTGGTTCAGTTGAAAATAAGGTTGGTAAGTAAACAAATAAATTTGTACTAGTCAAGAGGGTTTGTTCTCTACTTTAGCAATTTCGAGGACGAAATTATTTTAAGGGGGGAAGAATGTAACGACCCGTTTTTTACGGTATATAAATAATTTATTAAATTATTTTAATAATGGTTTGGTTATTTAAAATGACTAGAATTAAATAATATTGAATTTTTAATTAAAATAAATAATATAATAATAATATATTTAATTTCTGAAATAGTCAGAAATAGTGGAATTCACAAAATGGTGTGAATTGGATCATCTGTGATATTTAATTCAGTTTAAAATTGAATTAGAATGACGAATATATTATTTGAACGACAGTTGAACGTATAATTATATTATAATTAAAATCGAGCTCGAAATGGCGCTGCAGTTCATAATTTGGCGATTTGAACTTCAATTGAATGTACAGGGTCCATTTTAAATCGGATTTCTATGAAATAAGAAACGTTTGGAGCTGGTGAAGTATACTTTTCTAGTGGAAGAGAAAAATCGGGATTTCATCGTGTAGATTTTGATATATGTTCAAATCAAATTTTATAAAAGTCTCTATGGAATTCTTTTGAAAATTTTAAATATATATTTATATTATAAAAGGATTTTATATATAAATCGAATATCGATATAACTGGGAATTTTGAAATATCGAGTTATAAATCCCATTGGAGCTGTATGGTATTCTATTGTGAATATATACGATAATATTTATTTTTAAATATCAAATATAATTGTTTTTAAATATATTTATATATTTAAATGGTCTATTTAAGGCTTTAAAAATAGTCAGTTTTGCAAACGAAGTCGAAATTCGATGAAACTAATTTTGTTGGATCTGCAATATTAAATTATTGTTAGATGTCAAGTTCCATGATTTTTGAAGTCAGTATGTGGCCGTATGGGATTTTAATGTGAAAAACAGTCGATATTTTGATGATTAAAAATACGTTGTGTGAGCAAATGGTGTCAGAATTCGACGAAACCAGTTTCGTAGGGTCCGCAATGTCGAACTGTAGCTGCATGTCCATTTTCATGATTTTTGGATATCATTTGTGACCATAGGAATTTTAAATGACGAATATAAATAGTGTTAGCTTATTATATTGAAATTTAATCGAATATTAAATTATTAAAAATACACTATAAATACCTGAAACTATTCCTAACCCTAATTCACAACTCCTTTGGTCAACAGCAAAATCTGCCGACTCGTTTCTTCACAAACTCATCCATCGTGAGTTTAGAAAATCATAAACAAATCCAACAAAAATTCTAAAATCGTGAAATATACATATATATGATGCTCCGAGGATTCTCTACATTTCCATAAGGGTTTCCAGCCGTTCGAACATGAAAATCGCGGATGTCGAGTTCTACAGGAAACTAGGGTTCAAGATTTTGTCTAGTATAAGCATCAATTCAAGTTTATGAGGTTGTTTTCAGGATCCTGGGGTAAACCCGAACCTTGCGTGCTTATATTGTGGATTTCTACAAATATTTTTGTTGATTCCTTTCTTAGGTTGAGCTACTGTCGTCGACGCATCTTCCATCGTGGGGGTCGAGCTCGTGTTATTGGTATGGGTTGAGTAGATCTCGGGTAGGAGATTTTCATGGTGAATTCAGTTCGAATTTAAGTAGCGTGTGGAGGAAGAGTTTGGTGAAGTATGTTTGGTCATGGCAAAATGTTACGGTTTGAAATATACAGGAGTATTGATCGAGGAAGAAAGGGGTAATAGCGATCACGGGTTAGTTGGGCCGAGTTGGAGAATTAGGGTGAGACCCAAATGTTTATTTTTTAAGTTTAATTCAAAAATTTAAATCGTATAACTTATAAATTTTGTAACTTATTCATATGATATCGAAATTAAGCGAAACAAGATCCGTTGGGATCGTATGGATGGTGGCTACACCATGGAACTGACCGGGAGTGAATTGAAGCTCGTTTGGATTTATGGTGAGATTAAATGCCTGGATCAAATCAATGACCAATTATCGTTATTTAACGATAACCGTCCAATGTGAGTAAAACTCACTAACTCTTCTCAGTTATATTTTTATAGTGTATTTTTAGAATTGATAAATAATGGTTATTTGCTGTGTGTTGGCTGTTTGGTTGAACTGCTAGTCAGTTGATTGAAAATATAGATATAAATCATTAATCGAATATTGATTCTGTTATCAGAATATTTCATATTCGTGTTATTCATGTGATTAACATCTGTCGGTGCAGGGAAACAGGTCGGAGGGACCCAACTGGGTTCCTCAACATTTATTTTACTGTTTTTCATACATTGTGTTATATGATGTGATATGAAATCCGTTATTGATTTTGTATGTTGGAATGATACCGATCATTATTATATGGTATGTTAAATACCATAAGGAATACTGGAATGTTAAAAAGGAAATTTTCAATGTTATATTGAAAAGAAATATTTATAAAATCAAAAGATTTTATAAAAAGAAAAATATTTATTTATAAAATAAATAGATTAAAAAGGAATATTTATTTGTTAGTCAAATAGATAGAATTGAAGGGAAATATTTGCAAAACGTTTACAAATAGAATTGAAAAAGAAATATTTGTAAACTGTTTACAAATAGAATTGAAAAGGGATATTTATCTGAAAATGAATAGAATAGAAAGAGGAAATATTTGTAAAACAAATAGAAAAGGGAATAGTTAGATTATAAAAGCAATTATTTATAAAATCAATAGATTTTATAAATAGAAAATATTTTATAAAATAAATAGAATTATCAAAAAGGGATTTATTTTGTAAATAAATAGATTATAAAAGGAAATACTTGAAAAGTGAATAGAATAGTATAAAGGAGAATTCTACATTTGAAAGGTTTAGACCCGTGCTTCGCACACGGGTATAATATAATATGGATTTAAACTTAAAGTAAAGATTTTAAATAGAATCTATTCTAACCGATAGATTGAGAAGATAAATTTATAAATAATATTTTATAAATTAAATAAGATGTTTATCATTGGATAAATAGAATATATAAGTCATGACTTTTATAGAGAAATAAAAATCGATTTCAACATCGACAATTGAAACTGAATAGGAACGTAGAGTTAATCAGTAAGAGTTAATTAGTTAGAGTAAATCAGTTAGAAATAATCGATTAAAGTTAGAATTAATCGAATTAGAGTTAATTGAACATAGCTAATCGAATTAGAATTAATTGAATATTAGACATTCGATTAGAGTTGATCGAATATAGTTATTTGAGATAGAGTTAGTCAAACATAGTTATTTAGGATGTGTTGCCATTTCGTACGACTGTTAGCGTAATTCGCAGGGCTGCAGATAGCCTACGGTGGTCGGATGTTTCCTGAGGGAATCAGGCGTAACCATTGTGATCGCTGCGATCTAGAGTCAAGCGAATGGAGTTAAATCGAATATTAGCCATTCGAAATAAAGTTAAAACAGACATAGTATTTTCGAATAAAATTAAAGGAGTTAATCGAATATAGTTTATTCGAAAGGAGATTAATCGAATGTAAATCATTCGTAGAAAGTTAATTGAATGTAAATCATTTGTAGAAAGTTAATCGAATGTAAATCATTCGAAGAGAGA
Source organism: Allium sativum (assembly GCA_030737875.1). Classification (NCBI taxonomy): domain Eukaryota; kingdom Viridiplantae; phylum Streptophyta; class Magnoliopsida; order Asparagales; family Amaryllidaceae; genus Allium; species Allium sativum. Next base: position 479,624,768 of record CM060916.1, read on the forward strand.
TTATCAAATATAGTTATTCAGAGGAAGAGTTATCGAATATAGTTTATTCGAAAAGGAGCTATCAAATCGAGATTATTCGAAAAGGAGAATTATACACCGAATTCGATTATATTGAATTCGGGAAGGTAATATTCACTTTCCGGTTTAATCAAGATTTACTCATTTATTAATAGATTGGTGGTTTAGTTATTTAGTTAAATTAAGGAATAAAAGTCATATTTTGAAGTTGGATATTTAAGAAGAAGGGATTATAATGCAATAGTTATAATCAACATTCTAAAATAAAGAAGGGGATTCATAAATAGAATCCGAAGTTGTTAAAGGTTTAAAAGGTGAATTTTGTCTCTTTCGAGGTTAGAAATGTTGTTCAGTTAAGTTCTGAAAGGTAATTATACCCGAACTTGATTGACTTCGTTTTTAACTAAGGGATGGGTAAGGTTAGATAGTGGAGATGGATTAAGTAAATTTAGTTAATGAGTGTAATGGTTTAAATTGGCTTAGTGATGTTTTATTTAAACATATGTTTAAATCAATTGAATAAATTTTGGAAACATTTTCCAAATACAATCAAAGATATTTTCTAATCATAGAAAATGAAATGTTGAGACAGAATACTGGAATGACAGTGATACGTGAAACAGAGATGGAAATGTTTTCCAATGACTGATGACGTATATTTCCTAAATTTAGAAAAGAAGAAATGTTGAGTATATAGAAATGGGAAATGAATAAATTAATGATAAATTAAATTAAAAGAGATAAGTGTTGATTGATGATTGATCCATCGAATTTCTATCCAGAAATAAGATCGTTGGTTGTATACCTATTTTCCTTTGGTAGTTAAATCACCGACTATCAAAGTTTTTGACCATTTTTCCGTCGTCAATACGGAGAGACCGGGATCATATTCATTGTTTGAAAACAACTCTATATGGACGTTAGCGTTGCGATTAAATATGATGAAGATAATTGAAGACAGAGTTATGCAAGGGCTATCCTGTTTACAGAATAGTGCCTTCGGTTTGTCCAGTCCCAGGACAACGTGAATGGACGAATGTCTGACAAAGTATATCTAACAGATCGCATAAGTTGATCTCTTCAAACGTACTTACGTTTGGTGGCGGAGGAATTCGTTTCTCTTAGCTTTATACCCGTGGTATTTTTGGGGAAATCAATTTGTGATTTGACGGGTATGACGATGTGACATTCAAAGTGAATTGTGGTCAGATATTCCAAAAGATAAGTTATGACCTCAAGCCTCATCAACCGGGAAATGATAGAAATCGGGCAGGCAACATGGCTAAGTGGGTCGCTCCCATTAGGTGTATATCACCTATCTAGAGAAAATCCATTTCATTCTTTTATCTATTATCGATGCTGTCCCTTTTCGGGAAACGGTGGGTAGCTCCCAACCGTCGGTGGTATAAATTCGATACACTCAAGCGAAATGAGTAGTCGGTCATGTGTGGGCCGGGTTGCAAGACGTTCTTGTTGAACCCAGTGTATTCGTCTGTAGAGATACACTATCGGCAGGTGGTCCCATACCTTGTCATAGTCGGAATCCAATCTCCAATAAGCGCCCGCGATTTTGATTTTGTATACAATATATATGGAATGTGAGATGCAAGCGTTCTGCTAGATTGTTAATTACTTCTGATTAGACATTATTATAATATCAGAGAAGTATTGGTTTCCAAAACTGTTTTAGGTTATCGTAAGGTAAAAACCGTCCGTGTTTATGTGGATCGGTCTTACGATTATCTTTTCTTTTGAAAAGGATTTTGAAAAGTTAAACCAAATGATTTGAGTTTACTCACACCAGTCCCATGACTGACCCAGAGTTTATTTTGTTTTGTTTTCCCTAAACTCTTGGGTGCCCAAATTTGTACGGGCAGTCAAGTAGTTTAGGTCTTTACAGATATACTTGGAGGAGCTTGAAGCAGGAGGCTTCAGGATTATATAGCTATTGTTATTTCCACTGTGTGTAAGTGTTGTACTCTGATAATGTTATTATATATATACTATTTTGGTGCAAAGTAATTTTATATATTATATTTTATTCGTTCCGCTGTGAGATTCGTATTACTCTAAATTCTGTTCTGTTGTAATCTTCTTCTTCTTCTATTCTAATTTTCTATCTTATCTATTCTCACCCTCTAACTTATTTCTATTATTGATCAGGTATTTCCGATGTTCAAATAGTCAACATGGCAGTTGTGTGTTGATTTTCGGAGTCGAAAATCCCGGTTCGTTACATATTTATATAAATATAATTCATTCGACGATTTCTAAACCATTTTCACTTCAAAAATTTGGCTAACGCCTTTAAATTTCGCCATAACCTCCTTTGTACGGAGAGGGGTTTGGAAATTTATTGGGCCGTATTAGGCACCTAATAAATCCCGAATAAGTATACAAAACTTATAATGGCCTATTATATACCCAAGGGAGTGTGTAACTCCAGAGAATAAATTCTCGTCACCTTGTCCAGTGTTGTAAAATAAATAATCCATGTGCCGTATCTAATAACTAGAGAGACGTGATTATTGTCAACTCCAAATCCATGTGGGTTTTTATTAAATCTGGAAATTTACCGTTATATTTTATTTAGTCCATATCAGTCCTCAGTTCAATCTGTAATTCAGTCATCGGCATACGAGCGTCTTGCTCGTATGGTAATCTCAACCTCGTCACATAAGCTCCAAAGGCTTATATGTAATATGATATGCTATGACATCAATAATTCGTCTTCGGTTCAACCTGAAATTCAGTCATCTCCATACAAGCATCTCACTTGTATGGTAATTCCAACCTCTTTACATAAGCTCCAAATGCTTATGTGGTATATGATAGAGTATGTTATCTTCACGAAGTGTGTCATGCGGTGTAGTTCAAAATTAATTGTTGTTATTTTATGGTGTTGTTTATAATCTCACACAGAACAACTAGCACACCGCATCCAATGGCATTTATAGGAGTTTATATAATAAATAAAATTGCGCAGCCAACTCATTAAGGCTTACCTATGTGTCGGGCACGAAAATAAATTCTTTACTCAACAGCTAATCTATTTTCCTATCCAACATATGTATATATATGTGCATATCTATGCTAAAAATAATATTTTTAGCGAATAACTAATTATTTCAATACATGGTTATTTCTAACACTTTATATACATGTTAAAAATAATATTTCTAATGAACAAACATTTATTTCAACCCGTGGTTATTTTTAGCACTTCATACATGTGATAAAAAAATTAACTAAAAAAATTTATTTCAACACACGGTTATTTTTATTACTTCATTCGTATGTTAAAAATAATATTTCTGGCAAACAAAAATATATTTCAACCCATGACTATTTTTTTTAGCACATATACATGTTAAAAATAATATTTATAGCAAACAAATATTTATTTCAACACACGGTCATTTTTAACACTTCATATACGTGATAAAAATAATATTTTTGGTGAACAAAAATATATTTCAACTTATGACTATTTTATTTAGCTCATATACATGTTAAAATAATATTTATAACAAACAAATATTTATTTCAACACACGGTCATTTTTAAAACTTCATATACGTGATAAAAATAATATTTTTGGCAAATAAAAATATATTTCAACTCATGACTATTTTAATTAGCTCATATACATGTTAAAAATAATATTTATAGCAAACAAATGTTTATTTCAGCACATGGTCATTTTTAACACTTCGTATACGTGACAAAAATAACATTTTTGGCGAACAAAAATATATTTCAATTCATGACTATATTTAACGCTCATATATACAATAAAAATGTAATTTTTATTGTGCAAAGAACTCATTCATTATATGAATATTTTTAACACTAAAAATGTGATTTTTATTATTCGAACAATTTATTCAACATATGAATATTTTTAACACTTCATATATACAATAAAAATGCGATTTTTATTGTTCAAACAATATATTCAACATACAAATATTTTTAAAACTTCGTATATACAATAAAAATGTGATTTTTATTGTTCAAAGAATTCATTTAGCATATGAATATTTTTAACACTTCATATATACAATAAAAATGTGATTTTTATTGTTCAAACAATTTATTCAACATACGAATATTTTTAACACATCATATATACAACAAAAATGTGGTTTTTATTGTTCAAACAATTTATTCAACATAACAATTGTTTTATATAGTCATTTCAGAAAATTTCAGCATTGCAACGGCAGGATAGGTAGCACCGGCACTGTGTCTAGCATGGCTCCTCTGTTATCCTAGGTCTTGCAGCATTACAATACTTTCACTTCCATAATACAATTCATTTCCACAATATAATGAATTCCCCACAAACACAATCAACCTTATTGCAACCACAATCAATCATTCACAACACAATCAATTTCTACATCACAGTACTATCAAACAAATCGTCCATGGTCTGTGGAGGATGGTGTCAGGAGCTACTAAGCCCCGTCTGCAACATAATATATTTTTATTCATTTTATTTGAGTTTTGATTGCTCACATTGGGTTAAATTTTCAACTGGACATAACTTTCAATTCCCGTTATGAAATCTGAATTTTTCACATTCATTAGAAAGATACTATTAAACAAATTCGAATATTTCTGATTTTACTGAAATCCAATTTATTTTGGATCCTGTACGTTCATTTGAAATTTGAAATCAAATTTTCAAACTACCGCGCCATTTCAGGCTCGTTATATAATTAAAATAAATATATATGTTCTAACTTCAATTTAACTAAATTTTAATCATTATTATTTAAAATAAATCATTTTAAATATTCAAAATTCATTAAAATTGCTAAAATAAAAATTTTAAATAGTCGCTATGGAATTTAATATAATATATAGCCCTTAAAATAGCCATTTTGCAACCGACCTCCGTTTTCGATGAAACCACTTTGTTGGATCAAGAATATCAATTTATTGCAAGGTTTAAATTTCCATAATTTTTGGAATTAATATGTGAGCGTGGTAAAATAAAGCGCGTTTGGTAATTTCAGTTTGAATTGGATCGACCAGAAAAAGTCCGTTTTCAAACGGTCTCCAAATTCGACGAAATTAATTTTGTTAGGACTGTATCATCCAAACATAGCTAGATTTATTTTTCGTAAATTTTTGGAATCAGTATGTGGCCCCAGTAAATTCAAATGTACATTCAAATCCAAAATTGAATGTTTTATATTTTAATTTGAAGAAAAACTGATTGAAATAGTCAAATGGGCTTACGAAACATATTACATTGTGTCCGGAATGGGGTTATTTAGCTGGGGGCATTAGTCGTTGGGTTTGATTTGGAGTTCGTATGAGGAAACAAATATTTTTGGAAATAAAAAGAATAAAATAATTTAAATACAATTATTGGTCAATAGAAAATTTTCATCCACTTTCCTGTTTTAGGAAAAAAAACCCGAGACCCTCTCGACGAACGGCGGCTACCTATTCCAACCTTTTCTCCTCCTTAACTCCCAAACGGCTCAATGAAATCAAATGGTTCTGTGGAGGATTTGGTAGTGCTCTCCATAAGCTTCAAATCCATATAAGCTTTATATTATATCGTTGTGTATTCGTCGAGTTTCAATGCCAGGATGTTGCGCCGTTCGTTGCCATTTTTCCCATCTGATCCGCCGTCGATCTGAACGCCACTGGTGGCGTCCGGAAGTCCTTTCCTAGCTCGACAACGTGGCGATAGCGGGTCTTTGTTTCGTGCAACAAATTTGGAGAAAAATCATAACCTAGTTTTGAATCCAAGCGGAAGGTAAGGCTGTATTTAATTTTAAAAGGTTATAACACTTTAAGGCATTGCAAAGTTTGATTAAATTATAAAAATCATATCTTTTCGTTTGTTGTCCAAATCCAGTGAAACAAGAGACATTGAGACCGTGACATCGTGCGCTGCATTCTAGAAGTGACCGGAATTTTTTTAGAGTTATCTACAATTTTAGAAGGAGTGGAACCCAATGTGAGCAATTTAAATTCAAATAAAATGAATAAAAATATATTAGGTTGCAGGTGGGGCTTAGTAGCTCCTGACACCATCGTCCATAGACCATGGACGATTTGTTTGATAGTATTGTGTTGTAGAAATTGATTGTGGTTTGTAATGATTGATTGTGGTTGCAACAAAGTTGATTGTGTTTGTGGTGAATTCATTATATTGTGAAAATAATTGTATTATGGAAACAGAAGTATTGAAATGCTGCAAGGCCTAGGATAGCAGAGGAGCCGTGCTGGACATGGTGCCGGTGCTACCTACCCTACGTTGTAATGCCGAAATTTTCTGAAATGACTATGTAAAACAGTTATTATGTTGAATAAATTGTTTGAACAATAAAAGTCGCATTTTTATTGTATATATGAAGTGTTAAAAATATTCGTAGGTTGAATAAATTGTTTGAACAATAAAAATCACATTTTTATTGTATATATGAAGTGCTAAAAATATTCATATGCTGAATGAATTCTTTGAACAATAAAAATCACATTTTTATTGTATATACGAAGTGTTAAAAATATTCATATGTTGAATATATTATTTGAACTATAAAAATCACATTTTTATTGTATATATGAAGTGTTAAAATTATTCGTATGTTGAATAAATTATTTGAACAATAAAACTCACATTTTTATTGTATATATGAAGTGTTAAAAATATTCATATACTGAATGAATTCTTTGAACAATAAAAATCACATTTTTATTGTATATATGAGCGTTAAAAATAGTCAAGAGTTGAAATATATTTTTTTCTCCAAAAATATTATTTTTATCACGTATATAAAGTGTAAAAAAAGACCGTGTGTTGAAATAAATATTTGTTTGCTATAAATATTATTTTTAACATGTATATGAGCTAAATAAAATTTCCATGAGTTGAAATATATTCTTGTTCACCAAAAATATTATTTTTATCACATATAAGAAGTGTTAAAAATGACAGTGTGTTGAAATAAGTATTTGTTTGCTATAAATATTATTTTTAACATGTATACGAGCTAAATAAAATATTCATGAGTTGAAATATATTTTGGTTCGTCAAAAATATTATTTTTATCACGTATATGAAGTGTTAAAAATGACCGTGTGTTGAAATAAATATTTATTTGCTATATATATTATTTTACACATGTATATGAGCTAAATAAAATAGTCATGAGTTAAAATATATTTTTGTTCGCTAAAAATATTATTTTTGTCATGCATGGGAAGTAATAAAAATGGTCATAAGTTGAAATATATTTTTGTTTGCCAGAAATATTATTTTTAACATACTAATGAAGTAATTAAAATAACTGTGTGTTGAAATATATTTTTATTAGTTAAAAATATTATTTTTATCACATGTATGAAGTGTTAAAAATAACCATGGGTTGAAATAAATGTTTGTACATTATAAATATTATTTTTAACATGTATAAAGTGTTAAACATAACCATGTATGGAAATAATTATTTGTTTGCTTAAAATATTATTTTTAGCATAGATATGCATATATATACATATGCTGAATAGGAAAATGGATTAGCTGTTGACTAAAGAATTTATTTGCGTGCCCGACAAATAGGTAAGCCTTAATGAGTTGGCTGCGCAATTTTATTTATTATATAAACTCCTGTGAATGTCATTGGATACGGTGTGTTGGTTGTTCTATGTGAGATTATAAACAACACAATAGAATAGCAACAACTAATTTTTAACTACATTGCATGGCATACTTCGTGAAGATAGCATACTCTATCATATACCACATAAGCATTTAGAGCTTATGTGACGAGGTTGGAATTACCATATGACCGAGACGCTTGTATGGAGATGACTGCATTTCAGGTTGAACCGAAGACAAACTACTGATGTCATAGCATATCATATTCCATATAACCCTTTAGAGCTAATGTGACGAGGTTGGGATTACCATACGAGCAAGACGCTCGTATGGCGATGACTGAATTACAGGTTGAACTAAGGACTGATATGGACTAAATAAAATATAACGGTAAATTGCCAGATTTAATAAAAACTCCACATGGGCCTGGAGTTGACAATAATCACGTCTCTCTAATTATTAGATACGACACATGGATTATTTATTTTACAACACTGGACAAGGTGATGAGAATTTATTCTCTGGAGTTATGATTTTTACACACTCCCTTGGGAATAGAATAGGTCACTAAAAATGGTGTACGCTTATTCGGGATTTATTGGGTGCTTAATACGGCCCAATAAATTTCCAAACCCCTCTCCGTACAAAAAAGGTTATGGCGAAATTTTCAGAAATTTAAAGGCGTTAGCCAAATTTTTGAAGTGAAAACAGTTTAGGAATTGTCGAGTGAATTATATTTATGTATATAAAGATATAAATTAAATTAAAAGAATAACGATGCTGCAGTTCGCATTTTGGAATCGTAATTTTAAACGAAGATTTTCCCGAAACCGAAACCATTGGGTTCGCTTTGGAAAGATCTTTCCAAAGATATAAAATTCGTTAAGATTCAACAGTTAGATTTTGTGAAATGTTAAATTCAAATTTGGACGAGAGCAACGCCAGTGCCATCGAATGACCTGAAACGTTGTTCGATGAAAATGGACTATTTATATATATATATATAAATAGTGAAAAATCGTTATAAAATATTATAAATGATATGGAATGGAAATAAACAGATTTTACTTGGTTTATTGGATATCCTGATGGTTAGATGTATTTGACATGAAATTATTATATTGAATTGAAATGTGAATGTCAAATAATTTAACCATGAAAAGAATTGATTTGAATTCTATGTATATGTGAATTATGTGAAAAGGCCGAATTAATTCTCATTTCAAATAATTGATCGACATTTAAAATTCGAAGATATGAAGACGGTGCAAGACTGATGATCTTCACATCGAATGGATTACTAGTAATGCCCTGGATCGGTCAGCTCCCAGGAGGGGTTACAGTGGTAGTGGCCCGGACGTATTTGTTGATTGTCCGGATGTGCGAGGGCCTCTCTCATGTACTGGACATATGGGACGAGGAATAAGGTGCCTCCGGTTTCGTTCAGACCCAGAATGAACTAGTAAATGGATGTGTGTCTAACATTGGATTTCGTTCTGTGTTGATTTATCTCTATTAAATATATATCTTTTTGGTGGCAGAGAATTTATTCTCTTGCTTAACAACCTTCTCTAAGACGTACGAGCTTAGAGGTTATATATCGATAGACATCAGTCGCATGGCGTGGAATATCACTATGGCATGCTGAGATGCAAGTCATCAAGGCTTTTGTTGAAAAGCAGAGCCTTGTGGTTGATGATCAAAGCACGGCTTTAAATAGCATAGCTTTGTGTATATCATTAATTCGCGAGCCTCACACCCTAGTATGAACCAGAAACAGGAAAGGACTGCAGGGAGGACATGCGTTTCTTTCTAGCTAGGAGTGGTTTCATGGTATGGATCCCAGACACTTTTACTTATGTAGATGATGGAAAACGAGGCGCCTCGGATATATCGGTCACTACGGGGCTGATGGATGATATGGTCGACATACAGATCATTACGCCCCAAAGGGCGGGGAAACGTATTGTTCAGGAATTACCAATGCTCAAACGTAAGAGAGGACCGACCCTGAAGATCCAAGGTGCAATTGCGGCTGTATCCTGAGACATGGTAGACTAGATTGTCTCGAATTCGATAAGGACGATCCCTTGCCTTGGTTCGTGATGGAAATCCAACTTCCAATACGACATTATGTGGTTTTGATTATAAAACTAGTATGGCGACATAGTAGGATGGGGTACTATACCGTCTATGGTTGATATTATGATTGAAATTGTTTATTTTTTTTGGAACATGTATGCACTAGTAATAATATCAAATGATTTTGCTTTATATGTATCAAGCATATTTTGGCCATTATAATGTAAAACTCTATCCTCCGGAATGCATGCATTGTGTAATGGGACCTGAGTCTTATAATGGCTTCATTTTCTATAAAAAGCATTGCGATGTTTAAATGATTTACTTGTTTATGCACTGGCAATCCAATGGAGTAAACCAGTTCTGCGTTAGCGGCGTGGTCCTGTGATTAGCCTTATTATTAAATAAGTTAAGTAGATTTCTCATACAAGTCACATGAGTGACTCGTAGTTTGTTTCACTTTGCAAACACGGGAGCCCCTATTTTATACATGGGAAGCCTTGTATTCAGGTTTTAGCAAGCTCATTCTAGATAACTATGGAGTTGAGGATGGATTCTATCATTTCTATTATGCTGTTCAGACTTCATTATGTATATTATGTTTGATTTCACTGCATACATTTTATATTATGCTGAAACTGTATTTTGTACTAAGTATGATTCTATTATACTATGTAACTCCGATATCATTTCCAGTGCAATTTAACGTACATTATCTGGTGTAATGATATATATCTGCTCTGCTATTATTGTTTATGTGTTATATTCCAATGATTATCCTTGCTTCCGTGGCACGGGGGTTTGGGGTCATCCCAGGATGACTCTTTAAAGCTTAAGATAGCCACTTGGCATCTTAAGGGTGATTCCCTAGAATGGTAGAACATGGTCTTCGACGAGAATACGGGTAGTTTGTTTTCATGGGATGAGTTTAAGGCACGGTTTGAGATGAGATTCTTACCCAATGCGGAGATGATCCCACAGATGGAGAGATTTATTCAACTAAAACAAGGAGAGTCCGGTTTGAGAGAGTAGTGGTGTAGTTCACCGAGTTGTCCAAGTTCTAAAGGGGACTAACAGACACATCGATGAGTAAGGCTTTTAGATTCGTTAAAAGATTAAATTCCGGTTAAGAGAAATGCTACTAGCACAAGTGACCTTTGAAGCTAGCATTGAGGCATTGGTAAAGACTATTATCCTATACTCTGTTGAGGAGAAGAAGGGGAAGAAGGAGAATAAATGGGACAGTACTTCTAGAAAAGGGAAGAAGAAGAATTGGAGGCCTAAAAAGAAAAGGAACATAAAGCTTAAGAAAGAGGCCAAAGTATGTTGGAGATGCCACCGAAAGGGACATGAGGCCAAGGATTGTAGGGTGAGCCTAACAAAGACTGAGTTTAAGTTAAATGCTTTAATTATCATAAGGATGGACACTTAGAAAGGAACTTCCCTAAAGAAAAAGGAGGACAGAGTAGTTAGAATTATTCCTTGGAGGCAACATCACTTGAGACCCAATCCCTATGAGATCAAGGGAAGAAAACTTTGGAAGGTATAATCTCTATTTCAGGAACTTCTGTGTGTACCTTATTTGATTTTAGACCGGCTCATTCCTTTATTGCTAGAAAGATTTTTTATTTCTTAAATCTTCCTTTGTCCCTTGCTAGCAATCCGACAAAGGTGCCAACCATATCGGAGGAGCTAAGCAACTTTTGCTTTTTGAAGACCCAGTATTAGTCATCAACATAACAATTCTTATGTAATGCGTATGTGTTTGATTTTGAGGGGTATGGCCTTATATTAGGCGTGGATTAGCTATCATTTTATGGGGCCATCCTTAATTACGATATGAAAGTTGTTTGCTTAAGAAGCCGCGGAGGTTGTAATTCAGAGATCCCTTGTAGCCTGTAGGACCGAAAATAAGGATTTAGCTTTATTGCATTCCTTACTATATGATTCAGAAGGACCGCCTTCGATTCCCATTGTGTGCGAGTTTCCAGAGTCTTTGAGGAATTCATGGGACTTTATCTCCATAGAGAAATTTCGTTTAGGATAGACCTCGAGAAGGATACGAGTCTAGTAGCATTGCCGTTAAGGCACATGGTTCCTATGGAAAGGAGAGAATTGGATAAACAGATCTTTGAGTTATTGCATAAAGGATTTATCTAACGGAGTACTTCTAAGCGGTGAGCACCTCCATATTATTTTCCACCAAGTATAATGGATCATCAAGATTGTGTATGGATTATACGGAACTCAACAAGTTGACTAAGAAGAATAGATATCCCCTACCTAGGATTGATGACCTATTCGACCATTTAGGAGGTGCCCAAATCTTTTCACAGTTAGATCTGGCAATATAAATCCACCAGTTAAGGATTTTTGAAGGGAGTAAACCTAAGATATTGTTTGGGATGCCAGATGGATTATTTGAATGGTAGGATATGCCCTTCTCTTTGACGACTGCCCACGCTTTCTTTGTGAATCTTATAAGTAGGGTATTTAGGAGCACTCTCAATAAGATAGTTGTTATGTACATGGATGACATTCTTATCTTTTCCAAGGACTTTGAGGAGGATAAGGAACATTTAATAAAAGTCCTAGGAATTTCGATGGAAACCCAACTTAAGGAAAAGTTCTCGAAATGTACTTTTGGAGGAAAGAAGTCAAATTTCTTGGACATATAGTTTTGAGGAAAGGATTAGCAGTAGACCCCGTAAAGGTAGAGGCTGTTCAAGAATCGAGGATACCTCATAAGGCCATGGAGGTTACAATATTTCTAGGATTGGCAGGATACTATATGAAATTTATAAAGTACTTTTCAAGAATTGCAGCCCTTCTAACCCTGTTAAAGAAGTAAAATCTTTAGTTCATTTGGAGTGATAAGTGTAATGGGGCTATCGGAAGATTGAAGGTGATGAGTGCGTCTGTTCTCGTTATTCCTGATAGTGCGAAGGTATTCATGGTTTTTACTGATGCTTGCGGTACAAGGTTAGGAGAGGTACTCATGTAAAAGGGTAGAATAGTTGCCTATGCAAGTAGACAACTTACAGACCCTGAGAAAATACATGTGCATGATTTGGAGCTTGCAGTTGTGGTGTTGGTTTTGTAGATGTGGAGACACTACCTTTAAGGAGAGAAGTTCGAGCTCTTCACCTACCATAAGTCTATTAAGTGTTTTTTTAAGCGGGATCTGAATCTTCAACAGAGCGGTGGATGGAGTACACAACGTCGTTCTACTTCACTATCCAGTATATCCAGGGGAGGGTAATGTCATTGCCTACTCTTTAAGCTAGATGCATACTACCGTAAGTGTGAATGCAGAGTGGAAGCAGTTGGAATTTCTTTCTAGTTTTAATCTTGTCCATCGTTTGAAGCATCTTAAGGATTTCGTAGTGTTATAGAATTAAGGCCAGCTTTGGTAGACAAAATCAGGCATGTGAATGATCTCGATGATTAGGTGAGAGTGTTACAGGAAAGGATATCTGAAGGAGGACTCTTTCCTCATTCTGTTAGGTATTCTATTGATAGTAAATGGAATTTGAGAAGGGAAAATCAGATTTACGTCTCAAAAGGTGGAAATCTTATAAAGGAAGTTCTAGAGGAATATCATAGGTCGAGGATGACCATACACCCCGGAGTAGAAAAAATGTTCATAAGTATGAAGATAAGTTTTTATTGGGAAGAATGAAAAAGGATGTTACAAAGTTTGTAGCCAGATGTCTAATTTGTTGAAAGGTTAAGATAGATCATGGTAAGCCTGGAGGATTTCTATTACCCATAAAGACTTGGAAATAGGAAAAAAATCGATGGATTTCATAGATGGGCTTCCAAGGAGTCAAAAAGGAAATGAAGCCATTTGGATTGTTGTGGATGGTTTAACAAAGAATTCTCATTTTATCCTAATCAAGAAGAGTAGGTCAGCTGCTTCTTTAGCCCAGTCATATGTCAAGGAGATAGTTAGACTGCACGGAAACCCTACGAGCATAGTTAATGATTGGGATCCTTTTTTTGCAAGTGAATTTTGGAGGAGCCTACAAGCAGCCTTAGGGACAACACCGAGTTTAAGTACAACCTGCCACCCACAGACCGAATGAAAGATGGAAAGAGTCAACAAAGTTCTAGAGGATCTACATAGAGGATCTACTTAGAGCATGTATCATCGACTTCGATGGAGCTCGGAAGCAGCATTTTCCATTGGTGCGGTTCTCGTATAACAAAAGTTAATAAGTGATGATTGATATGGCCCTATAGAAAGCATTATATGGGAGGCCATGCAAATCGACAACTTGTTGGTGGGAAACTACTGGCAAGATTTTACTCGGACGAGACCTTATCCGTGATTCCATGGAGAAAATCGCTTTGGTTAGGCAGAGAATGAAGGCAACCCAAGACCGGTAAAAATCATATGTGGATAAAAGGAGGAAAGAACTCGAGTTTAGCATTAAAGATTTGGTATTTGTGAAAATTTCCCCTCTTAAGAAAATTGTTATGTTTGAAAAGACCGAGAATTTTCCTCTCGGATTTATTAGGCCATTTAGAATCGTTGATAGGATAGGGAAACTAGCTTATCATGTGGATTTTTCCATGCATTTATCGAGGGTCCATAACGTTTTTCGTGTTTCTCATCTAAGGATATGCCTTCATGATTCAATCATTACTCTTGAGCGAGATGATATTGGAGACATATATAGAATTCATTTATCGAGGTTCCATAATGTTTTTCGTGTTTCTCATCTTAGGAGATGCCTTCATGATTCAGTCATTACTCTTAAGCGAGATGATATTGGAGACATATATAGCTTTGAGTTAGAGTCTAGGGTACCCCCTGCCACCACAAGGATAGTGGAGCATGGAATCAAAAGACTCCACAACAAATGAATCAGACTATTCCAAGTACAATAGGGAGATAACCCCATGGAAAGCACTTAGAAAACTGAAGAGAAGACGAGGAAAAATCATCTAGAGCTTTTCTCGGGTAATTATTTCCTCTCAATTTCCTTTTATGGTTGCATTCTGGTTACTAGACTGGATGGTAGGGTATGACTACAACACAAATGCACCGTGCATCCATATGGAAAATATATGCATACTAAGGTGTTTTGCGTGCATTCAGCATTACTTATTACACATACACGGTAGAACTGAGCACACTATGGAAAGTCCGCACTGTAAAATCATAATGAGTAATGGATGTTTTATGGATGCTCATAAATAATATCAGTGTACAATATGATTGTTACAGCGAGTTGTGTTTTTCGCCTCTTTAAAAAATATTCCAGCTCGAAATCTCTTTTAAGGGGAAGAATGTAACACCCCATAAAATAAAACATAAATAGACATAGATAATTAAATAAAATAATAATAATAATAATAATAATAAGTAAATTCAATGGGATGAAAATAAGAATTTTGGATAATTAAAATTTAGATACAAAATTATTACTATTGCATTCATAGAGAGATTCTGATCTGTATTCAAATTTTATTTGTTGAATTCGGAGTTTGTATGAAGAAGATATTAATCAAACAAGATAGAAGTAACCATTTTACGTACAAGGTTTGAAATTCAAATTGAATGAAGATAAATTTGGAATATAAAAACATATTTATTGCCATAAAAGAATATTCCACATGAATTTGAATTGTGTGTGGATATTACATATAGAAGGGGATAAAAATAATAAACACAAACACAAGGAAAAAATCAGTGATATAAATTCATAAATTAATAAAAATCAATGTTACAGGAAGATTTAAATCTCCTGGCCCGATCATAAAAGGAGGTCGATCTCCACTGTAGGGGGTTCACCGCCTATCTATAGAGGGGATCGACCGATCGACCGCCCTCTTAAAGATTGGGCGGAGAAGGTTGTTTTATATCAGGAGTTGTTTGTAGTTTTGCATCAATAGACCATCTAGATTAAATCAACTAATCCAACGTTCTATATACACACTTGCAACTATAAATATAGCCCCATTGCCTAACTCTAAACCTTACTCTTATTTCATTCTATACCTCCGTATTGTTCCTCAGCCATTGCTGAATTCTAGGAAAGGTTAGTATTCTTTTCTGTTGCTTTAATCTTCATTCTATCTTGTCTGACCTAGATTCATATAGATTTAAATTCTAAAATTTAGTTTTATGTATATATACGATTCTAAGATTTGATTCTTATATATATTTTAGGAGGATCAAAGTATGATAATTTCGAAGGTTGAACCCAGATCTAGTTCTACATAAATTCAATTATTCTTCCTTCTTGAATCTCAGTAAGTGGAAATTTTATAAGTTTCTATTTTCTATTCTTTTTAGTATAAATTTGGATTTTTATGCCTATGTTGGATTTCGATTTTAAAATAAAATAAAACACTATAAATCCTCCAAATCCTATATTTTGTTTATTGCGAAAATGGTTAATCAAAAGTGAGATGTTTGGGTTTGTGTTGTTTAAATGATGAAAATTAGGCTTTAGGTGTTGTGTAATTCCTAGTTTTGCGGTTGATTCACTTGATTTTCACTTTAAATATTCATACATGTTTGTGTATTAAACATAAGATTTGAGTACTGTAAATTAATAGGTTTAAGCATCTACTTTAAATATATTTGTTTGAACGAATTATATACTATATACTAAAATCTTAAGTTTTTGTATGCGATATAAGACAAAAAGTGAAGCAATATTAAATTAAGGTTATGCATATGTAATTGGATTATTGCACCTTGTCTATACTTTTATTTTTTAAATAATTATTCAAACCTAGATTGCAATTTTTATTTGTATGTTTTGTTATTTCTCTTTTTATCATTTAATGTGAATATAGATGCTTGGACTATCTTAATTGGTAGGGAAACTAACTTATATACCTTAATATTTGTTATTAGGATTGACGTTTATTAGGTCGTTATTTACGTACGCTAAATTTACGCCTATTTATTTATATATTTATAGTGTAATGGACATAAAATAAATACATATTAATTGCATATTAAATGCATTAAGTTAGGAAAATAGGAATTCGAATGTCTCCATAGGAAATTTTTATGTGTGTGAGTTAATGGATTTTATTATAATTAATGACACACAAACACGTGGTTAACCATTACTTATAGTAGAAGTCTTCCCTGAACTGACTGTCATATCCAACATTTACAAGTAAGACTGGTTAATGTGAGAGATCTAGGTATCATGGACCACTGTAATTATTACATTAAGACGCGAGGTAAAACCCACCTTGTAGTAGAAGCCTGCCAGGAACCGTCCGATAAATCCAGCATTTATAAGTGGCTTGTTTAATGTAATATGTCTTTTGTGTGTGTGTGTATTTGTGCGTGACGTAGGCCTGCCTCTAGTAAGATATTAAGCGTTTAGGACTAGGCTCATTCCTAAGGTTTATTCCTTAGTTTAGTACCCAAGTCATGGGACCCACCCTTTTAGGTCTTAAGGGGTTAGGAGTTCTACCCTTTTCTTATATTCATGAGGTATTAAATGGTTTTGGCAATTGTGTATGAGTGGGTAGTTCTCCAGAAGTTGTTTGCTGCCTCTAGGGGGTATGTGGGGGGTGACCTAGGGATGGTTTATATAAGAGGCCTAAGGAAATCGCCATCTAAGAGAAGTATTATGTGGCTAGGAGTTCACTAGTTGGGACCACTAGATAGTAATGTAGGGGCCGCTACTTAATGGTGTCACACTTCTACCTGAACCTGGTATTGAGTGATTGCTTATTATCTCTCAACCTACAAGGAGAGTATATATGTGATAGCGTTGACAATCAACGACCAAGTCTTAATTGGCTAGGGGTCCGCCATAGGATAATAAGTGATATCATAAATCCACCCTTCATCAAATCTAAGTAATGGCCTTAAGTGACCAAGTTGTCCCCATCTCATGGGGTATTAAGTGATTATAAGGATGTTCACCCTTATATTAGCATGTGGGGGTATTAAGTGACCATAAGGATGTCCCTCCAATTATTAATATCTAGGCCTTAAGTGATTGTAAGAATGCCCGCCTCATATGTTTGATTGTGTGTGTTTTCGTGCGTAGACATAACTTGAAAACCCATACTGCCAAGTATATGAAATATTTATCCCTTAACTTATGTGATTTTTATTCACTAGAACTTTATGTTCTGACCGCCTTTCTCTTAACATAAATAGGTTAGTAGGTAAGAACGCTTGGGATCAGTGATGCTTTGGAGATGGAGCCCAATGATGGAAACTTTTAGTTATTTATGGCAATATCATTATTTTATTATTATTGGGATAGTTATTAATGTACCTTTAATTAGTGCTTGAGACTCAAGGTAACTATGCAGTTAAAGCGCATAGCAGTTCTATAGCGGCGGAGGTACAAGAAGGTGTAGCGGGGATATAGCGAAGGCGTAAAATGATTCGTCAAATGAAAACCAAATATTTGAAAATTAATTAATCATCTTCTTCACATTATATATGTATAATAAACTAATATTAATTTTATATAACTAAATCAAGGAATATCATAGTTCTGCATGCTAAATTTGATGAGTGTAATTGATTGTTACCATATATTAGGCACTTTTATCTTAGATTTAACCCTTTACACTTAATTTATTGAATTTTTTAAAAAGAGAGCTATTCAATTCAAGCTCTATGTGTTAATACTACTAAAGAGGACGCTAAAAGCCTTGAATTAGCGGATGCAACAGAAAATAATGGAGATAAAAGAAGATCTACTGTTCATCAACGCTAAATTAAAATAACGTAACTGTTAAAGAGCGCCATGGGCAATAATGGGGATATTGCAGGGATTTAGCGAGGGTTTAACTGAGCATTTATGATGGTTTTATATATGTTACATCTATTTTGAGATATTTTATTTTATTCCTTCCACAGTGTGAGATTATGATTTTGTTTTAAACTGCTCTGTCGTATACGTTTAAATGTTTCCTTCTAGAAACCGACGATCCATTTAGAATGGCTCATTCTGCGCGGCTGTTATAGTATGAGCGGCCATGTAAATCGCAAACTCGTTAGTGGGGAACTACTGATAAGAGTCTACTCGGACTCAACCTTGGCCGCGATTCCACGGAAAAGACAAAGGCAGCCCTGGACTAGCAGAAATCTTACGCTGATAGGAGTAGGAAGGAACTTGGGTTTAGTATTGGTGATTTGGTCTTAGTAAATGTTTCTCCTCTTAGGAAAACTATCCAGTTTGGAAAGTTGGAAAGTTAGCCCTTAGATTCATTGGACATTCAAGATTTTTGATAGAATTGGGAAACAGGCTTACCGTGTGGAGCTTCCCGAGAGATTATCGGGGGTCCATAACGTCTTCCATGTTTCTTAACTTAGGAAGTGTCTTCACTACTCTTCCATCAGATTCGAGCTACGTCAGATTGGGAACTTAGGGAGGTTTGAGTTGGAGCCTAGAGTGCCCCTTGCCACCGTTTGAATTGTGGAGCATGGAGTCAAAAGGCTTCGCAATTAATCCATCAACCTCATCAGAATAAAATAGGGAGATAACACTGTGGAAAGAACATGGGAAATGGATTTTCACAGGTAATTATATCCTCAAAGTTTCCTTTATGGTTGTATAGTGGTTGTTATATTGGATGAGAGGTTTTGTTTGCAATCCAAATGCACCAATCTCTCATATAAAAATTATATGCATAGTAGGGTGTCTTCCATACATAGGGCATCGCATATTATACTTTCACGCTAGGGCTGAGCTCACTTTAGCAAGCCTGCAATAGTTATTCACGTTAAATATGGCTATTTTATGGGTGTATAATAAATAATTTGGTTATATAACATGTTTGTTTGAACGAGTAGTGTTTTTCTCCCCTTCCATAAGATCTCAGCCCGATATATCTTTTAAGGAGGAAAGAATGTAACACCCTAAACAAACATAGCTAATTAAATTAAGAACAGATAACAATAATTAATAAAATATTGATAGGTTGAAAATATGGATATTTAATAATTGATACTTGGGCTATAAAATTATTATTTGATAAATGAAGTTTTATTATATAAAAGAAGTTTTACTTATGAAGATGTTTTAACTAATGAGAGATTAATTAAATGGGGAAGGGATTAGAAGTCATTTATATGTGTTAATCGTGCTTTGACTATTTATCATACTTCATGACTTGATAGTGCCTTGGATGTTTAATCGTTTATTATGGAGATTAAGCAAGGCTATTATAATGGCCTAAAAATTCCTACCCTTCGGATCGACTATAAACCACACAAGTCCGATCCAAATGGTAAAAATCCTCGAAACATTAATTTTGGGCATTCAACACATCAAACATAAACAAAAGACTCTCATTAATATCATCTTGATATTACATCAGAGTGTAAGAGTATATATCAGAGTACATTAATTAATACATTGCTCAGTGAAAATATAAATACACAGCGGAAATACATAACTCTTCGCGGAAGACTTATAATGCTCTAGACATAGCTCTTGCTTCAATCCAGGACTACTCTAATAAATATCTGCAAAACCAAAACTACTAGCTGCCCGTGTGGAAAATTATGGCCACCTAGAATTTAGAAACAATAAACTCCGAGTCAGTCATGGGACTGGTGTGAGAACACAAATCAATTATTCTCAAATTTATTTAGAAGGCATATCACGGGACCACGCCGTATAACATGGAACGAGTTTCCTCCACATGAATAGCGGTCCATAAAAACTCAAAACCTGAAATAGTTTCATCTTCATATTTGGATTTATAAATCAAATCAACTTTCTTATTTTCAAAATTCATTCTTTTTGAAAATAATCTCTTCAGACTTAAAATCCTCATTTCATTTCAAATCATATAAACCAAATGCAACCTGATCAGGAGGTTTCTCCCAACAACAAGGCAACTGGGTTCCAACCTTCTCATCTCGATAATAATTTTAGTATGTCCCTCTATATCCAAAGAGTCCTATACGTATGTCCCTCTGTATCTAGAGAGTCTCATACCCATTTGCCTAGATTTTTAGTCACGGGTTACCCAAATCATAGGTAACATAAAAAACCATTTCTACCCCGAAGTGATAAATTGTTTCGCAATAATAATCACAAGTACTTTCAAATCATAGTACTTATGCTTTCCAAATTATTTAAACATTGGGACTTAAGCCATCGAAATTCTCTTCATTTATAAAACATCTTTTATAAACCATTTATCAACTTCAAAATATTTATTTCTAAATATTTTCTACTTTCTCAAAATCAAACATTCCTTTCATATTCTTTTATGAAATCATTTTTCAAAACCATTCATTTAAATGTATATTTACAAATTAAATGAATCAATATTGTCGCTAAACACCTTATAGTCAAATCATGAAATAAATCACAAGGTGTTAGTGCAGAAATATTTTCTACCCAACTCAATGCTAAATATAAATTTCTATTTGCTCATAAATTGGTCGAGCACAATCAACACAATCAATCTAACATCCATCCACATATATCGTGGCATAGTGCATACTATATGAGCCTTAGACCATTAACCCTTATATGTTTTGTCAATCAACAAATTAAGCACAGTACACACAATCATCAATCAACATAAGCATTCATTACAATCACATCATTATCACATAAATATCACATCTTTAATTTAGATTCCTCAGCGAGAGATCCACTCCTACATTCTTTTTAAAGGTAGGACCTTTAGCTTCCTTATGAATTTAAATTTCACTCTTTTATTGTTTTAGAGGAAGAATCGCTTGATTGGGTGTAAAAGGATACATATTCAAGTGGGATTTTGAACACAAGAATTTTGCCCGGTAAAGTAAGTCAAATTTAATTGGATTTTTGGATATTCTACACTTAGAATTTGAAAAAGTGCTAAATAGCAAAGTTTTTGATATTTCTTTTCTCTACTATGTAAAAAAAAGAATTTCTATACTTGGATATATTTTGAGGAAGTTATGGCCAAAAGAACAAAGAGCATTTTCTGGTTGAATAGAAAATTCAGAACAGAAAATGATGTTCAAAGAACTAGATTTTTGAATAACTTAGGCTCTGAACTGGGTGAAGTGCTCAACATGAAAGTTGTAGGCACTAAAATTTTACATGATTTAAAAAAAGAATTTTGAAATTTGTATCTGTTTGAATAGAGTTATGATAGTTAGAAAATAAGGTATTTTCGGATTACATTTCGGGCATGAAATTGCAGTAGAGAAAATGGTGTTTTGGGCTAGTAGGACTTGGAACTGGAAAAAGTGGTCAACTAGAAAGTTGTAGCCACTTGAAAATTACATAGTTGAATTTTTTTTCTTCTTAATTTGAGTTAGTTTTAAGGGAGTTATGGTCTCTGCAGGGGGGCGGTTATGGGCGCGTTTTGGAGGCCGAGACACGGAAATAGTGGTGTGGGGGTAGGTGTTTTGAGGTGGTGGGGTCCACGGCTTGGAGGGGGCTGGCTGTTGGTGGTAGGTCTGTAGAGGGGAGGAGGAGGTAGGAAGAAAAGGCTTGGAAGCCATTAGAGAAGGGAGTAGGAAGCTTTAGAAAATGAAGAAGAAGATGACTGAAAAAGTGAGAGGGGGTCTCTTTTATAGGAAAATGGAGAGAGTTTGGATCGGTGAGTTGTCGGCAATCTAGGGAAGAGGTGTGATAACTCAATGAAAGCACAAATTGTTATGCTAGGAAGGTGACATCTCAAAGAAAACACACTTTCTATGTTAATGTGTTGTTTCAACTAGTTTAACCACATTTAACACTTCTAATTGTCGTGTTACGACATACAAATGTTCATGGGAGTAAATTAGTATTCTAAAACATTTACTCAACATTTGACAAATATATTTTATTTTTAATATTAATTATAGGCCCAAAACTAATTAATTCAGTCATTTTAAATGAAGTTTCTTTAAGATTTGCCTACGCGTTTTCTACTCGTATAATCGCATACTAATCCCAATTGCTACAAAATTTGAAATCCTGCTGTGTTTTTCAGATATGGTTCTAATGATCCTGATCTCGTCAACTTTAAAGGCTGTTGGCAAAATATCCTTCTCTATGTTATTATTTAAATTTTATATGCTTTTTTTACCTGCGTTTAAATTACGCACGCTCATACACTAACTTCGATTGCCTTGAAATTTGGAACCTTATCATAACGTACTATTACTGATCTGGTAAAATTGGTTTTATCGAATTTTGAGACTGTTTCAAAAATGATCTTATTTCTAGCTTTAAAAATAACCCTAAATTATTGATTTTCAAAATATTCTTTTTAATTATCATTTTAAAAATCCAATAACCTTATTTTTAACTATTATAATAACCCATACTAAGGCATGTCCGTTGGACGTGTGCAAAAACAATTAAAGCAAAGCTTGGTTTTGTGCAACAACAGATGGAAAATTGAAGCTCTGGTTTTGTGTAGAAGCAAATGGTAAAGTAAGAACAGTTGCCACCAAGTTATTTTGAAAGTAGAATAGTTGCATGTGTAGTTCCAACCAAGTCAGATGTGAGATTTACGTAGCAGTTAAATGAAGTTATAAAAAAATGAGAATATACAGTATGACCACACAATTTCTATTCATGCCTGTTTTGATGTCTCTAAAGATTACTTAAAATATTTCGTGCATATTAAAAACATTGCAAAATAAGTTTTCAGAAACATTTGCATAATAGTTGTTATTTTTAATTTCGAATACAAAAATTATTTAACAAACAGGAAAAAAACATAAAGTGATGGTAGAAGGGCCAAGCAGCAGTAGTATTAATGTGAACGTAAGCTCAATAGCAATTTTATCACATTCTTCTATCTGTGAAAAAAATGATGGTTACAATAGTAGTGTATACAGTATAAATATGACGTGTATAAGAGTAGCTAAATAACTAAAAAATACGTAGCTATTTTTGTGTCTTTCTACTGTAAAAAATTGTGAATCAACTCTAAAACCAATTGAAAAATCATCTCTATTTGTATTCATGGTAAAACATTGTTCATTTCATAGCAATCAATGTTGTACATAATTCTTTCTGTAGTTTCCACATTTTATCATGGATTCCTAAGAGCTTGAAGCCGATGCAATTCAAACTAAATATATAAGTAGAGAATAACATCCAGTTGACACCATTAAAAATATGCCCATTAATGTATCCTATAGTCGCCACAATAGGCAGTTTGCCTAGAGTATTTCAATTAAAACTCTTACCGAACCTATAAAAATGAACATTTGTGTTAATGGGGTAAGAAGTCATGATTATGCTCAGTTATTTAAAAAATATTAACATGAACTTGGAAAAAAACATACATAAATGCACAATAATGTACATACTGAGAATTATATGGGTTCATAAATTGAATGCTTTAAAAACTCTACATTTGAAGCTTGTATACATTCAATGTTTGTCGATTTTTTTTGGGACATTATATATACATACCCAAATCACAAACACTCCAAATTTGATACATGCATTTAAAACTGAAACTCATATAATGAGAGCTCATATATATGCAGGAAATTGTATTTTAATTATTATGTTAGAAATTGATATTTCTGAAATCCATACTGCAAGTGCATATTTTTAACTTAACAATTTTGGGAGTTCACTATGTTTGAAACAAAATATATGCATATGCAATTTAAAAGAGGATTTCACTTAAAATTAGCAAAACCTTTATTTGAAATTTCATGGAACACGTTCAAATGAATTAAGTGAAACCATATTTGCTTTGTTTAGAGATATACATATGATTGAAAACCAAATTCCAATCAAACAATAACTTAATGGTTATCAATATTTTGAATGTTAAAATACAAACAAACCATTTGCGAAACTAGAAACATATGGCCATTAGTAAGCATGCTAGCTATAGTGTCTCTTTAAATGCATATGTATGCGAGCTGAAGAACCTATCACCTGGTAGTATATGTCAGTATCTTTTCTTGTACATGACCAATCATTGGCAAGATCAGACCTGGTAGCATATTGTCAGTATATTCTCTACTCAAACATTAGTCGAACAATAATGAAATGAACTAATGCAATGTGCAATACCTTCCTCAATAGAAGCAAAATACAAATTATAGCATTCGAGCTAGACTTCCACAGTAGCACAGGAATTGATAGCCATAGTATGAAAGCTCGACAATTCTCTTTGCAAGCTTTTTAGAATCACAAAGTGAGTCAGCCCCTGCAATCTTTGTCTTCATACATGCAATGCCAACCAAATCATGAAAGTTCTGCAATTAATTTTGAAAATTTTCATAGTCAGAATGTGAGTCAGTGACTGCGAACTTCAGTTTCATCCAAGTAATTCTTGGTTGAATATCTGTATCCAGAAAAAGTAGTATAAACAAAGAATTATGCATCCAGATAAAGTAGGATAAACAAAGAAATATGCACTCAAAATACATTCTTATACTATCGTTCTCAAATAAGTTAACATTATATACATAGTTGATTGGTATTAATGCGTAATTGATGAGTACTTTGCGAAAAATTGGTATATGTGCTCGAGCCGAGTTAAAGTGTCGTACCCGTTGCTAAGCTATGGTTCAGAATAAATAAATAAAAATTTGTGGAACCCAAGATGCTCCGGCTCGATTTAGAATGGAAAAGTTGTTAAATCAATGAATTCACAGTTAGAAACTATTAACTAATCACGAACATTTTAGGCTTACATAAGCAGGACAATAATAAACCAAGAGCATGGTACGATCTTAAATTAACAAACCTATAATGACATGGCTGAAATATGGATCAAAGGAAGAGACCTTTTATCTGAATGTCAGATCTGAAAAAAGTATAACCTATAACAATTACAAAAAATAAATTATGACAGTTATTTGTAGCGACATAATTAAAAAATATTTTACTGTGGATGTTGGCATCGAGGCGAAAGACGGGTTCTGCCGTTGGAAATCTGAAGAAAAGCTGGTTTAAAGTTCGAATTAAGAGGTGAAGAGAGAAGAATAAAATAGAACTGCCGGATCGGAAGCGAGAAATTCAATTAAGAGGTAAGGAGAGAAGGAAATAAGAATCGAAGTCACTGAACGTTGAATAATCAGGTAGAAGATTTAGGTAAAGATTGAGAGTGGGGAAGAAAACATGAGGTAAAAGGGGAAAATATGAAACATGGAATAAAGAAGCGAAGGTGAAAAAGGAAAAGTTAGAAGATGCTTTGGGTAACCGCAAGCAGCAGTAGTGGAAAGTGGTAAACGTGAAGGGCGAAAGACATGTTTGCCCTCCATCCTATTTTTTTGTTGTATTAAGTTGTAATTGGGAGAATGTATATTTTTGGCAATTCAAAAAAGCTTCATCATGGTCAAGTATTTGTATTATTAGTAAAGATAATATAATATTACTTTTAGAATTCATTTCTAATGATTTTCAAGCCTAGTTTCAATATTGATGAATAGTGTCAATTTCTTATTTTATACGATAAATTTGCTGAACCAGTAAGTTGATAAAACTGGTATAAATAACTTACTTGATCATTATACGTTTTAAAATCGTATTCAAAAATAATTGTATGTATCCAGAACCGTGCGCGGTTATTTTGAATTCTTAAAAACCCGAATTTTCAAAATATCAGAAATTTTGGGTCGTTACACTCTCCCCTACCTAAAAACTTTTCATCCTCGAAAAGATAGAAGATGTAAGCTAATTTAGTTATAATAACCTTTAAACTATTTAATTTCGCAACTACTTACACTCTTTATTTTTGTACCTAACAGGTTTCAGAACTTATCGAATGTCCGAGATCGTCGATTATTTCAATTTCTTATTATATATATACTCTCTCATATACGTAAACTCTTAAATCATTCTAGTATTGAGCCACTCTTCTAGGATATTACTAATGCTATCTCTGATGAGTTCCTTCTTTCTGTTCAAATGTATCGAACTCCAAAACTTTGTAAACCAAAGCTCTGATACCAGCTGTAATGGCCCAAAAATTCCTTCCCTTCGAATCACTATAAACCAACAAGTCTGATCCAAGTGGTAAAAATCCTAGAAACATTAACTTTGGGCATACAACACATCAGACAAAAACAAAAGACTTTTCATTAATATCATCTCGATATTACATCATAGTACAAGAGTATATATCAAAATACATTAATTAATGCATTGCTCAACGGAAATACATAACTCTTAGCGGAAGACTTATAATGCTCTGGACACAGCTCTAGCTTCAATGCAGGACATGCTCTATTAAATATCTGCAAAACCAAAACTACTAGCTGCCCGTATGGAAAATTATGGCTACCCAAAGTTTAGGGAGGGGAAACAATAAACTTCGAGTCAGTCATGGGACTGGTGTGAAAACACAAATCATTTATTCTTTACTCTATTAAAAAGCAAGGCATATCACGGGACCATGCCATAAAACACGGAATGACTTTGCTCCACATGAATACTGGTCCATAAAAACTCAATACCCAAAATAGTTTCATATTAAATATTTGGATTTATAAATCAAATCTTTTCAAACCAAATCCATTCATCTTCATATTTAGATATATAAATCAAATCAACTTTCTTATTTCAAAATTCATTCTTTTTGAAAATAATCTCTTCGAACTTAAAATCCCTATTTCTTTTCAAATCATTGAAACACTAGATATTTCTTTTATATCAAATCATACTTTACTTTGGGATTTTAAACAGATCATATTTGCAAATCTCAAATATCCACAATACAAGCATATTAAAACATATGCAACCTAATCAAGAGGTTTCTCTCAACAACAAGGCAACTGGGTCCCAGCCTTCTCGTATGGATAATAATTCTAGTATGTCCCTCTATATCCTGAGAGGCCGATACCCATTTGCCTAGATTTTTAGTCATGGGTTACTCGAATCATAGGTAACATAACAAATCATTTCTATCCTGAAGTGACAAATCGTTTAGCATTAATAATCAAAAGTACTTTCAAATCAAAGTACTTTTGATTTTAAAATTATTTAAACATTGAGATTTAAGCCATAGAAATTCTCTTCGTTTATAAAAAGTCTTTTATAAACCATTTATCATCTTTAAAATGTTTATTTCTAAATATTTTATACTTTCTTGAAAACAAAAATTCCTTTCATATTCTTTTATGAAATCATTTTTCAAAACCATTCATTTAAATTTAGGTTTACAAATTAAATGAATCAGTATTGTCTCTAAAAACCTCATAGTCAAATCGTTAAATAAATCACAAGGCATTAGAGCACAAATATTTTCTACCCAACCTAATGCTAAATAGAAGCTTCTATTTACTCATAAACTGGTCGGGCGCAATCAATACAATCAATCTAACATCCATCTACACATATCGTGGCATAGCCTTAAATTGTTAACGCTTATATGCTTTTGTCAATCAACAGATTAACCACAATACACACAATCATCAATCAACATATGCATTCATCACAATCATATCATTATCACATAAATATCACATCTTTAAATTAGATTTCTCGCCGAAGGATCCACTCCTCCATTCTTTTTAAAGGTAGGACCTTTAGTTTCCTTACGACTTTACATTTCTCTCTTTTGTTGTTTTAGAGGTAGAATAGCTTGATTTGGTTTAGAATGATACAATTCGAGTAGGATTTTGAACACAAATTTTTTTGCTGAAAAAGTAAGTCAACTTAACTTGGATTTTTGGACATTCTACACTTAGAATTTGAAAAAGTGATAAAAAAAAGTTCTGGATATTTCTTCTCTCTAAATTATAAAAAAGAATTTCTACATTCGGATCTATTTTGAGGAAGTTATGGCCAAAAGAACCGAGAGCATTTTCTGGTTGAATAGAAATTCAAACCAGAAAATGATTGTTCGAAGAACTGGATTTTTTAATAACTTAAGCTCTGAACTGCGTGAAGTGCTCAACATCAAAGTTGTATCCACTGAAATTTTACAAGGTTTTAAAAAATGAATTTTAAAATATGGTTCTATTTGGACAGATTATAGTTAGAAAACAGGGTATTTTTGGACTGCATTACGGGCATGAAAAATTGTTGAAACGATAAGGAATTTCACTCGATCCGAATTGATCACTAAACCGACCAAGACCGTTCGAAACCCCTGATTGTTTTGGGAACACGACAAATCGGAACACAGACAGAAGAACATTTGATTGCCTATTACAACAATTCATCAGAATACAAGAATATATAGAATATGAATAAATATTACACAATCGATAAATATCAGAGATTTACAAATTACAGTGCAGCGGAAAAACAATACGAAACACAACTGAAAAGAATATATGGATACAGAGCTTTCCGGATATCATTCCTTCTATAAATCAGGATCCTGTGAATATAAATCTGCAAAACCAAAACTACTAGCTTCCCGTGGAAAATAGGGGCACCCAGAGTTTAGGTTAAAACAATAAACTCCAGGTCAATCATGTGACTGGTGTGAGAACTAAAACAGTTATTAATCTTTATTTTAAAGTTAGGTAAATCAAGGGACCATGCCGTATAACACGGAACAGGTTTCCTCCCAAGAACACCAGTGCATAAAACAACAGCTCAATGCTAAATAAAGAACAATGAAGCTATTATAAGACCCAGGTCCCATCACACAATGCAACACAAGCCGGGGGATAGGGTTTTACCTTATAATAGCCAAAGAATGCTTGAAACGCTAAATTTCTTCTTTTATTATTACTATAAGTGTATAGTGTCAAAACAATTTCAATCATAAGTATCAATCATAGATGGCATGGGTACCATATATCAGGTCGCCAATACTAGGCTCTACAATCAAAACCGCAAAGTCACATATTGGAAGTTGGGTTTCCATCTGTGAACTGAGGCAAAAGATAGTCCTCTACCGAATTCGAGACGCTCTAGCCCGTGTCTCAGGCAAGTACTCAGTCAAGCCTTGGATCATCAGGGTCGGTCCACCGATGTGGATTAAAATGCCTAAACACTGCGTTCCGCCGCCTTTTGGGGCATCAATGAGCCAAATGACTCCATCGGCTCCACATAGTCACCGATATACCCGAGGCGCCTCGCAATCCAACAACCACACAGTTGAAAATAATATAAATGTCAGGGATGGTAGGTCACTGACACCACCCTAGCTAGAAGGAAATGCATGCCCTTCCTGATGTCCTCTCCCGTTTCTGGTTCACAACCGGGGTGTGAGGCTCGCGAATCAACGCTACACAAAGCTATGCCACACAGGCTGTGCTTTGATCATCAACACAAGACTCTTCTTTTCAACAGAAGCCTTGATCATTTGCATCTTAGCATGCCACACAGGCAGACCACTCCATGCAACCAATATTCATCAGTCACACAGAATGATATCCAATGTCAGACACACTGTCCATTTACAAGTCCGTTCTGGGTCTGAACGAAACCGGAGGCACCTTGTACCTCGCATATCCGTCGATCTCCAAGTACATCTGGACGATCACCAACTAATTCCCTCCTCTTGGGTGTACAGCCCAATCATGATCATTAGTGATTATCCAAACGATGTGAAGACCTCCGGTCTTCGACCACCATCTTCATCCTCGACACATCGTCGATTCAGTTATTCAGAATGGGATAAACCCGGCCTTTCCGAATAACTCGCATATATAATAAACAAGTGTTACACAAGCACAACATACGCCTCATTCCAATTCAGAATATTCTTTTACTCAAATATTCTTATACTTTGGGAAAGGTTCCCAAAGATTAATTTTATCAAAGATAAATTCTTTAAATTTATTCTTTAATCTTCTTTTGAATATCAATTCAAACCAAATTATGGTTTATCCAAACTAGTCGGGATTAACGAACCTTACCGAAGTAATCATTTGTCTTAATTTCCCAATCCCAACCTATTTATCCTATGAAGTAAAACTGGTAATACTTCATATCTAACACCACGCTGTTATCGGTAAATTCAATTACCATTTCACATTCAAATCTAATTAAAGATTTAACTATCGTTTTGAAGCAAAACGGGTGATACTCCATTCTCGATCATTTCAATCTAATTAAAGATTCATTAAAACTCCAATTAGTTTTAATCTTCCCAAAAATCAATATCCTGTCTTTAATTGGGTTAAAGAACCAGTGTCATCTAAAACACGGTTCACGATAAACCCAAAATCACATTCTATTCCATCAGCCTTTAACCGTAAATTTGCAAGTGAATAATTCCCTAAGTGTGAACCCCGAAGGCCGAAACCAACATCAGATCAATAGCCAAGAAACCATTCAACTTAACTAATCGCCAGTTAGTTTCTGATTTTCTTAACTCTGTTGGGTCTAAGAACAGTATTATTAAAGATACCATTCACGACAACCCGAAATCACATTCCATTTACAATGGAATCTTCATGGAAAACAAATCGATATATATAATCGATATAAACTTCCATATCTGACTAATAATGTAAATGGAATAGCGACAAAGCCTTTTAAATTCCAGATATATTAGTTGTCTTCCTCCACAGAAATTCACTTCGATCATTACCAAATCAAATTCCATTCCATTCCAATTTATTTTATTAAATTGGAAAACTTTACTTTGGAAAATCTCCTTTAAATCTTAACAAAAGATTTATAAATTCCAAATCACATTTCACTGTATCCGGGTTAAAGAACGAATGTCGTTAAAACACAGTTCACGACAAACCCAATTCACATTCCATTAATTATCGGGTTAAAGAACAAGTGTTATTTAAAACACCGTTCATGAATCAATTCAAATTCAATTCCAATTAAATACCATTTAATTGGTATACTTCATTAAATCTAAATAAAAATATTTAATCTTTTTCTCAACTGGGTTTAAGAACAGGGTTAATGAAGACACCATTCACGACAAACTCAAATCCTATTTGATATTAAATTCAGGGCTCTGAATAGAAAATATATCGGCTTATATTCAATATCAAATTCTACGACCAACAAATATCGTATTGGAAATAACGATATTAATATATCTTTGAAATTTCCATAATAATATCTGTATAATCATGAAATCCAACATCAAAATATTTCAAAGACAATTTCGATTCAAATCCATTCCAATTCAATTATTGGAAATTCTGGTTACTTTTAAAACCATTTCAAATCCACTTTATTTATTTTAAAAATAAACGGGATTATAATTCTAGTTCAAAACTAGTTCGTTTCGATTAAAATCTATTTTTATCTTTTTAAATTTGAAACTTTTCAACCCAATCCTTAACAAATCATTTCTTATGATTTTACACAAATTATTACTATTTTTAATAATTTTATCAAGGCCATCAACGACCATCGAACTGCACTTACAGCGACATTTTCCAAATTTGATTTGGACATAATTCCAAATCCAACCGTTAGATTTCAAATCTCTAATAT
Organism: Allium sativum; assembly: GCA_030737875.1. Lineage (NCBI taxonomy): Eukaryota > Viridiplantae > Streptophyta > Magnoliopsida > Asparagales > Amaryllidaceae > Allium > Allium sativum. The sequence continues at coordinate 479,656,799 of CM060916.1, forward strand.
TCGTTAGAAAGCTCTTTTCGATACGAACCCAACGGTTCTTGTTTTAGGAGAATCCGATGGTCGGATCTCCCATAACGTCCATTCGAAGTCAATGGTCGAAATTCGCGAACTGCCGCAGCGCGGCGCGTTCTATTCAGGCCATTATATATATATATATATATATATAATATTATATGTATTACGCCGATATCCTTTTGAAACGTATTTTATAAATCGTTTTAAATTCGTTTTCAAAACGATTTCAACTTCCTATTCAATTTCAAATCAAAATTGTATATTCCATATCATCGATATACAACTGATAATATTTTCAAAACGTTATATTTTGAAATCACTTCCTTTTCTATATTCATTATAAAAATGAATAAAATCGATATAGATATCGTTCACGTCAAAATGGCGCATATCTAATCAACACGGCTTTATATATATTTCAATAATTTCATTATTCTATTCAACAAATGAATATTTTCTTCAACACATGAATATATACTTTATTCAACACATGAATATTCTTTTATTCAACACATGAATATATATTTTATTCAACACATGAATTTATTTTCTAAATTGGAATGAGACCCACTCAATTACCATATAATGTTATTTATATGGATTCTATACAACACATGTATATAATAGCAATGATGAATAATCAACCATCATCCAAAGTGCATTCTACACTGCATAAGCATCAAATATAAATATTTAACGCTTATAACAGCATGTCAATCAATCGATCAACATACAACTAATTATTGGGACTAGTGTATGTCCAATCTCATCCCAACACCCGTGTGGGGTTTTCAAACAATCAAACACAAGTTTTATATGTGCAGCTGGGCGATGTGTAAAATTTATCGTCCTAATCCATATCAGTCAAATGTGTGTACATAAACAAATCGTCCGATTTGTTTATAACTATTTATTTTATATACGCGTTAAAAATTATATTTTTAACCATAAAATAATTTATTTCATTCCGCTACACACAATCATTTTCACAACACATCAAACAAACAAGTCATCCATGGTCTGTGGACGACGGGTGTCGGGTGTTGCTAAGCACCGCCTGCATCCTAGTATATATTTCAAACTAGAAATTAATATAAAAGTGAGGAGTTCTCACCGAGAAGCTAAACCAAACACCGCGACTCTTCTTATGTAGAAAATCTTCGTCGTGTTCTCAACGTAATCTGTTTTCACACAGTTCATATTAAAAATCATATTTTTAAAGTGTTAAAAATCTCATCTTTATATTTCTAAAAATCTTATCTTTCTATTTTATAACTGAAGATCAAATCTTTTTCTCTAAGTAAAAATCTATTCTTTTCCCTAACAATATAATCTATTCTTTACATAAAAATATAATCTTTCCAAATATAAAAATATAATCTTTCTAAATATAAAAATATAATCTTTCTAAATATAAAAATATAATCTTTCGTGGGATAAACCAGATCTTTTCTATCATGAAAATTTAATATTTTCTATAAACAAAATCATGAAAGTCTAAACTTTTCTTTTTCATTTTAAAAATCATTGCTTTTCATATTCTAAAATCAAAGCTTCTTCCTTATTCAAAAATCAAAGCTTCTTACGACAAATCTAAACTTCTTACTATTAAAAATCGTATTTTTATCGTGTTAAAAACCCTATTTTGATAAAGAAAAGAACAACAAAATCAAAGGAGCAACAACAAGGACATACAGCGCAAGGGGGGATTTTGGTGATGCGCCGGGTTGGTGGAAGGTCGGGGATGGCTGTGTCGCGCCGGAGGTGGCGCTGTGGCCTGCAGGGGTGGTGTGGGGTCCCTAGCGGCGGATCTGAAACGGTTTTGGGGTGCTCCGTTGGCTGTGGGGCGTCGTCGACGTCAAAAGGGGGGCGCCAACATGGTGGTCGGACTCCGGTAGGGCGACGTCCAGAGGGGGCCCCAACGACGAGGGGGTGGCGAGGAGGCACCTGGTTCGATCGTCTTTTCTTTTTTTCTTTTTTTCTTTTTCGATTTGAGAAACTGAACGTTGGGGAAGAGGGAATTAAAGGGTTGACCAATTATTATAATATATTTATTTATTTTATTTTAAATCTAGAAAGTAATTTTTTCTTTCGAACACCAAATCGAACCCAACGACTGTCATCCCTAGCTAATTACCCCCATTCCGAACACAATGGGATATGTTTCATGACCCAATTCGGCTATTACGATCAGTTTTTATCAAATTCAAAGTACAAATAAGTATATATTGAATTTGAATGTACATTTCAATTTATCGGGGCCACATACGGACTCCAGAAATTCTAGAAAAATTTCTAGCTTTGTATTGACGATACGGTCCTAAGAAAACTAATTTCATCAAATTTTGAGACCATTTGAAAAATGGCCATTTTCTTGTCGATCGGAATTGACAAAACACGTTTTACTTCGCCAGGCTTACATATTGATTCAGAAAATTATGAATTTAGGAATCTAGCGATAATTCGACATCTTGGATCCAACAAAAGTGGTTTTCTCGAAAACAGAGATCGTTTGCAAAATTTCCATTTTTAAGGGCTATATTTTTCATAGCGACTATTCTGAATTTTCATCCGGGCATAACTTTTTATCCCCGCTATGAAATTTCAATTTTTTGGATTCATTAGAAAAATATTCTCAAATAGATTCTGATGTTTTTGGTTTCGCTAAAATCCGGTTTATTTTGAATCTTGTGCATTCATTTGAAATTTAAAATCGAATTTTCGAACTACCGCGCCATTTTCAATTCCTTTTATAATTATAAATAATTATTTATATTCAACGACGATTCAAATAAATATATACGTTCAAATTCTATTCAAAGTAAATTTCTCGTCGTTATTATTTAAAATAATTCATTTTAAATATTCAAAATTCATTAAAATTGCCAAAATAAAAATTTTAATTTGGCTCAGATTTCCGGGTTATTACAATTGTAGTAGAGAAAATGGTGTTTTTGGGATAGTTAGGCTTTGTACTGGAAAAAGTGGTCAACTAGAAAGCTGTAGCCACTTGAAAAATAAACGGTTTAAAAAAAGAATTTCTCAACTGGAGCTAGTTTTCAAGGAGTCATGGCCTCTGCAAGGGGGTGGATCTAGGTGGGTTATGGAGACCGAGAAGAACATGGAAATGGTGGAGTGGGGGTGGGTGTTTTGAGGTGGTGAGGTCCACGGATTGGAGGGGAGACTAGGCTGGTGGTTGGTTAGTGGAGGAGAGGAGGAGAAAGGAAAAAAAGAGGAGGAAGAAGGGGCTTGGAAGCCATAGAGAAGGGTGGAGGAATCTTTAGAAAATAAGATGAATGAAAAAGTGAGAGGGGACGGTCTCTTTTATAGGAAAATGAAGAGGGTTTGGATCGATGAGGTGTCGACAATCTAGGGAAGAGGAGTGACAACTCAATGAAAGCATAAATGGTTATGCTAGGAAGTTGACACCTCAAAGAAAACACACTTTCTATGTTATTGTGTTGTTTTAACTTGTTTAACCACATTTATCATTTATAATGGTCATGTTATGACATATAAATGTTCAAGGAAGTAAATTTCGTGTTCTAAAACATATACCCAATATTTGAAAAAGTGAAAATTAGGCATACATCCCTATTTTCAAACTTAATACAACTCACATACCTCCCATGTTTTAATTGTAAACCCGCCCCCTATTTTTATGTGTCGTCTGGAACTTTTCAAACATTCCGCCTCCTACTTTCAAACATTCCATCTTCTTTATTTTCTGCCCAAAAAAAAATGCGGCACTGATGAAAAAATAATAATTCTAAAATTTGGAAATAATCCCAGAAGTCCACGCAAAGAAAAAAATAGTTGCATATATGTATGCAATTATAGAAAATAGTTGTATACATATATGCAACCATTTGAATACACAGACAGATATTTATGCACGCCTCTTGAAAAACTGCATACATACATGCAATTTTTCTGTATAACTGTGACAACAAGGGATTTCGCTCGATCCGAATCAGTCGCTAAACCGATCTAGACCGTTCGAAACGCCTGATTGTTTTGAGAGCACGACAAAATAGAACGCAAACAGAAGAACGTTTCATTGTATATTACAACAATCCATCAAATTACAAGAATATACAGAGTATAAATCAATATTATACATTCAATAAATATCAGAGATTACAATACATTACATAGTAGCGGAAAATAATACAATAGACAACTAGAAGAGATATACGGATACAGAGCTTTCCAGATATCATTCCAGCTGTAAATCAGGATCCTATGAATATAAATCTGCAAAACCAAAACTACTAGTTGCCCGTGTCCAAATAAAAGCACCCAGAGTTTAGGTTAGAACAATAAACCCCAGGTCAGTCATGTGACTGGTGTGAGAACTAAAACAGTTATTAATCTTTATTTTAAAGTTAGGTAAATCAAGGGACCACGCCGTATAACACGGAACGGGTTTCCTCCTAAGAACACCAGTGCATAAAACGACAGCGCAATGCTAAATAAAGAACAATGAAGCTATCATAAGACCCAGGTCCCGTCACACAATGCAACGTAAGCCGGAGGATAGGGTTTTTGCCTTATAATAGCCAAAGAATGCTTGATACGTTTAAAATAGATTATTTTGATAGTATTATAGGTGTATAGTGTCAAAAACAATTTCAAATCATAAGTATCAATCATAGACGGCATGAGCGCCCCATCCCACTATGTCGCCATATATAGGATTACAACTAAAATCGAAACGTCACGTATTGGAAGTTGGATTTCCATCTGTGAACCGAGGCCAGGGATCGTCCTCAACCGATTCGAGACTCTCTAGCCTGAGCCTCAGGAACAGCCGCAACTGCCCCATGGAGCGACAGGGCCGGTCCACTCGATGTGGAATATAGTGCCTGAACAATGCGTTTCCCCGCCCTTTAGGGCGTAAATGAGCCAACAAATGACTCCATCGGACCCGGATCGTCCGATCTAGCCGAGGCGCCTTGCAATAGCAACAACCACATAAGTCAAACTCGTCAGGGCGTGTAAAACCACTGATGCCACTTCAAACTAGAAAGAAACGCATGTCCTCCTTGAGGTCCTCTCCCGTTTTTGGTTCACCAACGGGGTGTGAGGCTCGCGAATCAACGTTACACAAAGCTACGCCACACTGGCCATGCTTTGATCATCAACCACAAGACTTTGATTTTCAACAGAAGCCTTGATCATCTGCCACTTAGGCATGCCACACAGGCAATTCACTCCATGCATTTGATATCCATCGATATATAACCTCTGAGCTCGTACGTCTCAGAGAAGGGCGTTAAGCAAGAGAATAAATTCTCCGCCGCCAAACAGATATATATTTAATAGAAATCAATCACACAGACTAAAATCCAATGTCAGACACACAGTCCATTTACAAGTTCGTTCTGGGTTTGAACGAAACCGGAGGCACCTAGTACCCCGCATATCCATCGATCTCCAAGTACGTCTGGACGATCACCAACTGATTCTCTCCTCTTGGGTGTACGACCCAATCAAGATCATCAGTAATTATCCATACGACGTGAAGACCTCCGGTCTTCCACCACCGTCTTCATCTTCGACACCACGTCGAATCAGATATTCAGAATGGGATAAACCCGGTCTTTCTGAATAACTCGCGTATATAATAAACATGTGTTACACAAACACAACATACGCCTCATTCAAATTCATCAGTCGCTAACCGTAAATTAACAAGAGAATAATTCCCCAAATATTAACCCCGAAGGCCGAAACCAACATTAGATCAATACCCAGGAAACCGTTCTTCTTAGCTAACCTACAGTTAGTTTCTAAATTTCACATTCTTAGGGAAAGGTTCCCATTAATTTTATCAAAGATAAATTCCTTTAAATTTATTCTTTAATCTTCCTTTGAATATCACTTCAAACTAGTCGGGATTAGCGGACCACACCGAAGTAATCATTTATTTTATTTCCCAATCCCAACCTATTCATCCCATGAAGTAAAACTGGTCATACTTCATATCTAACACCACAGTGTTATCGGTAAATTCAATTACCATTTCGCTTTCAAATCTAATTGTTAGACCCAAAAGTGGCTCTAACACTCAAATTGATTAGAAACAAGATTAAATGAGACAAAAATAAAAATGAACACACAGGATTTATAGTGGTTCGGCGAAGAAATGCCTACGTCCACTTATCTTTCACTATATTCAATAATTTAGTTGCAAATACAATGTAAGATTCACTCACAACTCACTTTTGTTCACTCAATTGACTAAAACAAGAAATGAAAGATGATTTGGATTCTCCGGGAGTAATGGAGTTCGGATGATGGAGGTAGTTGAATTCTCAAAGTGCTGAAAAAAGATCCTTCTCTTTGTCTCCAAACGGGGTATTTATAGATGTGAATTTGCTTGAAACTTGATCCGGGTCGGGCCACGTGTCATCCATCGCACTCTCTTCGGGTTCGGATGAACTATCACGTTGACAACGCATCAAAAGGAAGGACGTTAGGGGTAGGAACTGGTCATAGCCAGTCCGGATACCCAGGCGCTTTTGCAGGAGAATAACATGAATCATGGGTGCGGGTCGGAGATGTGCAGATAAGGGGTTCGGATCGGGATACCCGATCCGAACCGGGTTGGCTTGGGTGCGACTCTCCTTCTCTAACCTGTTCCGCTCCGTTCCATTGTTGTGGCAAACAGGTAGCTTTCCGATCCATTCGAGATTCAGTTGCCTTCCGATCCGATTAGATATGCCTTACCAATCTACACAGTAAGAGATCACCGATCCGAACAGAGGACTCTATCCGATCCGAACCAATATGTTGCTCTGACCCGACCCGAACAACTGCAGCCATCAATCTGATTTGTAGTGTTTTTCTCCAATCCGAACCGAAGCCTTCTAATTAAAAATTCCCTTCAATGTTTGGTTTCTTGGCTTTGTGTTGCCTAGTTCACAAAGTAGGCTAACATTTTGCCCCCTCAAAGGATGCTTCTGTTGCACGAAGCGTGCTTTGATGTCCTTTGAAATGCTAGTCCTTGAATCAGAACGATCAGGAGGAATGCACAGATTTCTATCCGGTTCGGTGGCGCGACTCGGTTCAGATTCCGATCCGATGCGTTTTCGTGGATTTGGTTCTTGGACATTGGGCCTTTAGGCAGAGTTGTGCTACTGGGCCTTCACTCCGGTTCGAGCGGGTGAGAAAGAATAGGAATATGAGGAGTCAACACCACCCCTTATATAAATCCACCACCGTCTTCTTTCTTTTCTTCTTCTTTTCTGCCGCCGCTTCCAAACCCTAGTATCGAAAACTTCAGAAACTCCAATATCCTGAAACTAGTCCTTGTAGATTTCTCAAATCTAACATATAGGTAGCTTTTTTAATCTCGAATAACTTCGTTATAACTGCTTTTGATTTCAATTCGTGGTTGATTGGGATGGTTTAGCCATGGGGCTTTGCTTGAACTCCACGTCGTTACTGGTGGATCCGCCATCACTTCGAGGCGCTAATAGGTTGGAGAGGGCAAATATTTGTCCTCAACTGGAGCTTTGGTGATGGAATGGATTTGTTTGTGAGTGGGGAGAAAGAGGAAGAAGATGAAGATCGTGATGACAAATTGGAGTTGGTTCGGGTAGGAGACGAAGGAACGGAAAGGAAGGAGAAGGAAAGGGAATCGGTTCGGGTAGGAGACGAAGGAACAGAAAGGAAGGAGAAGGAAAGGGAATCGGTTCGGGTTGCATACTTTAGAAAGACGGGAAGGAAGGAAAATGTCGGTTCGGGTCGGAGAAGAGAATGGGATAAGGGGTTGAAGTAAATGGACTGGTTAAGTGATGTTGGTTCGGTTCGGATCAGGTCACCCGATCCGATCAGATCAGTCCTTTATCCGAACCCATTGTCTCCCTTGCCTTGAACTGATCTTGCTTTAATGAAGCATCCGAACCGACCCTACATCTGTATTTGTACTGAGCCAATTATCATATGCATATCCGAACCGAACCGAACGTATCAAACTTGGCACACAAAGACTACCCAACTAATTCAACTAACATTCACTCTAGACAATAACTTCGTGGACAGTTAGGATAGTGCCTTGCGAACATAAACGAGAATTAAGAACAACTCTGACTATCACTTTCTCTTCAAAGCTTCGTCTTACACTGCTGTACTTTTATTTTGCATTTCCCATATTTGCTGCACACACTTTAGTTCACACATATACACAGGGGGGACACGAGATAATTTACTCTAATCCGTGCTATTGCTTCTTCAATAGTTCTATGACAATGAGGCCCAGACGCTCTTCCCGCCTAGCTGAGAGGAAAGAAGCTCCGGAAACTTCTAGCAAAATCACTCTTGAGGATATATCTTCTTCGTCCGATCCGGAATGGGACAGTGAGGGTCCAGATTACGGGGTTGGTCATCGGGAAAACGACGAGGTGTCTTCAGAGAATGAAGTTTCTCTGGGTTTCGAAGAGGAAGGAGGGATTGGTGATAATCGAGCACCCGATGAATTTGAATCAGCCATCATATTGGAATCACCCTCGGACTCCGTTGAATCAACAATTGACAACGATCGACTTGTTCGAATTTGTCTAAAATACGGAATAATGAAAAGGGACACCCTAGTGCCCTCACGCTCTGATCGTCCCCACAACCCTCCAGAAGGATACATGACGGTCACTCGATTGATGTGCATGGTTGGCGCCATTCCTCCATTCTCTCCTTTCATCGTCGATTTCTTAAGACAAATGCGGATTGCCCCCATGCAGTTGCATCCCAATTCATATGCCTATTTGCACACCTTGTACATAGCATATCGTGAAATCCTAGGCCTAGAGCTCACATTCGATGACGTTCATTTCTTTTATAATTTCAAGCATCGGACTCGAGAGACTCCATCCTTCTGCTACTTTGAATCAGTCCCAAAGAGAAAGATAATCTCTGCACCATTTAGCAGTAAAGCTGGGGATTCCAGACTAGAATGGTTCTATATAAAGCAACAGTCTGGGTGCGCCAGGAGATGGACAAAATCAAGTAAAGCGTTGATTTTTTGAACCCGGACTCTGTACACTTGAATCATCACCCTGACTTGTTTTCCTTTTTTGTTTGCAGTCGACAATCCCAAACAGATATCAGATCAGGTGTTCTTTGATCGGATGCACCGTCTTCTTAATGGCGATCAAAAATTCCTGACTATCGACGAGGTCCTTAAAGATGAATACCTTCACTTTCACGGGCTGCTATCCGTTTTCCGTAGCATCGGTCATGGGACGGTCCCTTATGCATACATTCCTCCAGTGGAAACAGTTCCAGAGATAGGAGAAGGCTCGGGAATTCCTACAGCTTCTCTCCACACTTCACCTTCTCCCTCTTCCACACAAGATGATGAACTGGCTAATCTGGACGAAAAACATCGTGCAGGGTATATTGCCCCCGAGGAAACTACTTCTCTAGACAAGTCAAAATCTTCCCAAGAGTCGCCACTTCATGCTTCCGAAGGGGATGTTCCTAGCACTGATGAGCACATATTTCAGGGTTTGGGGGATCTCCCCTTACCTGAGACTATATATACTTCAGAGGATTTCAGGAAGGACCCTTTAGTCTTCACTTCTTCTGAAGAAACTACTCCCGCTAAGGCCAAAGAGCCTGCCCGCACCAGTCTAGCTTCAGACTCGGGTTGGTTGGGGGGACACACACCACTTAGGATGCACTTTACACCACAGCATTAGCATTCATTGCACTTCTTTCTCTACGAATCCATTGATTCTAAACTTCGTTTATTTTATCGTGCAGGTACAATGTCTCGATCCTATTATGATATAAGAAAGCTTCGTCGCAGCATGTCCAATCCTCCTCAGGATGTCGAGTATGATCGCCGGGATGATCGTGGTAGGGAGGAGAGAAGACCTTATGATCCCTATCGATCTCGGCCCTCACGCTCCCGCTCACCAGTTCGACCGGAACAAGAGAAATACAAGAGCTATCAAGGTCGTAGGGAGGAGGATAGACCACCATCTAAGGATTCCACTTCCTCCCATGAAAAGCGGAGTAGAGAGAAAACTCCTCCAAAGGAAACCGGGTCTCGAAGTAAGCAAAAAGTCCCTGCTACTAAACGACCTAGGACAGACAAGGGTACCACGGAATCCTCTTCAGGAAGGGACACCGAATTAACAATCCTCGCTCCTCCTCCACCAGATGCGGGAACTGCAATAAAACGGGCATATTTGAAAGAGCAATTTCCCGAACACTACTTCGAAACTCTGACCTTTTTGCCTGCCCTTGAACCTATTTCGTCTAATTGGGCAGATGAGGCCAAAGCAAAGATTGATTTGGTGGAAAAACAATATACCGAGATGTTCAAGTATTCCCGCAATCTTTCTAGAATCATCCGCACTCTAATGACAAATACTGATTCAATGCAAAAGACCACGGAGGAGGATGCCAAGGCTCTAAAAGCCCTAGGAAAAGATTTGGAAGACACTCAAGCTCAACTAGCTATCGCTCAAAAGAACGCTTCTAATTTCAAACAACAGTTTTAGGACACGCAAAAACGCTATCATGACTTGCTTGAATCCCACACTCAGGAGCGTTCCGAGTTGAAGAAGCAAGCTGACGAGGCCAAATCAGAGGCTGCTAAGACACGCCTTGCTTATGCTGAGCTTGAGCAGAAAAACGCCGAGTTAGCGAAGAGGAGTGCTGAATTAGAAAAGAAGAACGCTGACTTGGCTTCAAAGTTGTTGGAGGCAGAGAACAGGGCTGCTCTGGCCGAGGGCAATGTGGAATGTGCTATTAAATCTGCGGAGGAAGCCCGCAAGCAACTATCAGAGGCGGAGGCTGATATTCAGGGCTTCGGCGAGCTAATGATTGAATTTTTCGCACACATTATTCGTCGCCGAAACATTTCTTGGATCGAGGACTATCCATCCACTTTGGTTCAAGTATGGAATCAAATCGTTGAGTGGGAAAAAGAGGAACTTAAGGTCGATTCCCTCGATGAAGATAAACTGATGGAGAAATACTTGAGAGACGATGAACCGGAACGCCTAGCTGAAGGGCGCCGCCTAATTGCTGAGGCCATGGAAGAAGAGAGGCGGAAGTCTAAACAAAAAACCATTCCCGAAGCTGGTTCCTCTTCTTCTGCTCCCGCAACTCCCGAAGTAGAAGGGTATGATCCCGAAAATCCGGGAATTCCTCGAACCACTTTGCTATCTCCCATTCCTGAAATAACCCCAGAGGTAGTAACCACCCCCGCTGGAAAGTCTTCGGAAGGTATCCCTATCTTTTCTCCTCAATTTGCCAAAGCTATTACTACCTTTCGCTACGTGATTGATCATTCGATGAGAGACCCTTTGTTTTCGCCTAAGTTGATAACCGATGTTTCTCATTCTGTAGGTGTTGAATCATCCGCAAAGACAGATGTAGCTCAAGGAGCTGTCGCTGGGACGAAGCCCGCTGATAGGGCCAAAGTAGGGGAAGACAAGGCTGCTTCCATAGACTTGGGGGAAGGAAGTGAGCCAACTAAGGTCACCACTCCCCATGATGAAGAAATGATTGCAGCTTTAAAAGACGACGGAGGAGATGAGGGGCACGATGAGGAACCGGAGGTTGCAATAACTGGGGAGTCGAAAAGCGCCGATGACGTTACCTTGGCTGCCATGAAGGCTGATCAAGACAAGCGCTTGCAATTAAAGGCCGAAGAACTAGACCCTGAGGTCCTCAAGCCCCTCGCAGTTGTGGATGCGGGTTCAAGGTTAGTTGTTAAGCTCTCAACTAGATCTATTACCGAAGAACTTGCTAAAAAATCTTCTCTTGATTCCAGTGTCCCGCCCTCCGGGAAGAAGTCTACTGGCTCCAGTACCGCATCTTCAGGGAAAAAGAAATCAAAACGAATCTTGACTGAAGCCGAGAAGGAAGCAAAGGAGGCGGAGAAAGCTGCCAAGAAATCTAAGGCTCATTCCAAACCTAAGTAGCGGGTTCCCCTGTATCTTTTTAGCATCTTTGTGAACCAATAATTGCTGCTGCAAGAGCAACTCCTGCACTTTCTTTTTTAGCTATTTCCCTGTACAAATTCATTCATTTGTAAATAAAAAATAATTCACTTTTTGCAATGTTTATTTGTTAGTAGTTCTGCACTTATGTAAAAATGCATGTCTGTAGTCATGAAACGAAACTGTGGAGGGGGGAAATATGTGTATGCATATGTGTCCCCAGCCAATTTCCACAAGTTATTCAATGCTTAACCAAGCAATCTAAATGCCCCCAATTCTCTGACGGGATAGCACTTCCTGTGTCGTCAGTACCTGTCGTTTTTTCTGGCATTTCTTTTATGCTCTCCCTCTTTCTCTTGAGAGTTAGAGTTAGAGTTCAGTCATCTGTTTATTCCCCGGTCGTTCAACGGGGAGGGACTTCTTTCTCGGCGCTCAGTCGGAGACGCCTTTATACTCTCTCTTTCTCTGGAGAGTTAGAGTTAGGAAGAGAATTTCTTTTTCAGCGTTCAGTCGGAGACGCTTTTATACTCTCTCTCTTTCTCTGGAGAGTTAGAGTTAAGAAGAGAATTTCTTTTTCAGCGCTCAGTCAGAGACGCTTTTATACTCTCTCTCTTTCTCTGGAGAGTTAGAGTTAAGAAGAGAATTTCTTTTTCAGCGCTCAGTCAGAGACGCTTTTATACTCTCTCTCTTTCTCTGGAGAGTTAGAGTTAAGAATGTCGTTTTCTCATTCTTTTATGTCTTATTGCACAAATAATCGTTGTGCTTCTTTTTATGTCTACACTGTTTTCAACCTTTTTAGGCTCTGAGTTATCCTGTATTTTATAATCACAACAGAATAACTGATGAATATAAATGCATAAAAGTAAATAACACACAATATTTTTATAGTGGTTCGGCTAAGTCGTAGCCTACATCCACTTTATAGTCCTTTATTCAGATCATCAAACTTTCCCAAGGCAAGTCGTGCCTTATTACAGAGTTCGTAAGAAAAAATAACACAAAGTACAGCATTTCTATTCCAAATATCGCATTAAGTGCTGGGCATTCCATGCTCGAGGGACTTCTTCGCCATCTACGGTCGTTAACTTGAAGGTTCCTTTTTCAAGTTTCCGTTGGATGACAAAGGGTCCTTCCCATTTTGGGCCGAGGTGAGGAAGGGATGGAAAAACTCTCTTTAGCACCAAATCTCCTGGTTCAAAAGTTCTGAGGCGAACTTTTTTGTCATAATAGCGTGCCATCTGACGCCGATGTCTTGCTGCACGCAAGTCTGCTTCGTCCCTTTTCTCTTCGACTTCATCAAGGGACTCAAGTAAGAGCGCCCGATTCGTCATCGGGTCATAATATGTCACCCTGTGGGAAGGAACTTCCAGTTCAACTGGAATTACTGCTTCTGAGCCAAAGGAGAGAGAGAAAGGGGTATGACCGGTGGTTGTCTTGAATGTTGTTCGATATGCCCACAAAGCTAGGGGCAATTCGTCAACCCATCTTGCCTTTGCACGTTCCAACCGTTTCTTGAGGATGGATTTTATAACTTTGTTTATTGCCTCTACTTGTCCATTCGATTGCGGATAGGCGACTGCAGTATATCGCTTGTCTATTTTATACTTCTGACAGAAATTTCTGAATTCAGTACTATCAAACTGGGTTCCGTTGTCAGTTATGATCGTCCTTGGAATCCCGAATCGGCATATAATATTTCTGACCACAAAACTTATCACCTTTCTTGTTGTGATCTTGGTCAAGGGCTCAGCTTCCACCCACTTCGTAAAATAGTCCACGGCCACTATTGCATACTTAGCTCCTCCTCTGGCAATTGGTAGAACTCCAATGATATCAATTCCCCATGTGGCAAATGGCCAAGGACTCACCATTGATTTAAGTTGGGTCGATGGTGCCCTGGGGATTTTGGCGAATCTCTGGCACTTATCGCAGCGTCGTGAATAATCAGCTGCATCTTTATTGATCGTAGGCCAGAAGTATCCGTATCGCAATATTTTCTTTGCTAAAGTTTGGCCTCCTGTATGATCTCCACACTCACCTTCGTGTACTTCTCTTAGTACACGCTTGATGTCGTCGTGTGCTATACATCGTAACAGGGGCATAGAAAATCCTTGTCTATAGAGAGTATCATCTTGTATGACATATCTGGTAGCTTTGCGAACTACAGCTCTTTTCTCACTCTTCTTCGATGGGAGTGTCCCATTCTTAAGAAAATTCTTAATTGGAGTCATCCATGACTCCTTCTCTGGTTCCGCTTCAAAAGCGAATTCAATTTCCATTGACTCAAAGCTTGGCGACTCCAACGTTTCAATTGGAATTACCTCAGTCTCTTCTGGATTGTCGGAACTAGCCAGTTTTGCCAGTCTATCCGCTTTCTGGTTTTCAACTCTGGGAATATGTGTTATGTTGTACCGCTCTAAGCTATTCAATAGCTCTTTCACTTTCTTGAGGTAGGCGATAAGTCGAGGTCCTCGAGCCGCGAATTCCTCTCGCACTTGACAAACAACAATTTTAGAGTCACAAAATATGTCTATCATTTTTACTCCAAGATCTTTAGCAAGTTTCAGCCCGGCAATCAGGGCTTCATACTCAGAGTCATTGTTAGTTGCCGAAAATTCTAATCGCAGGGCGTAATATAACGACCGTCCCTCGGGAGTGACTAAGACAATTCCAGCTCCGGACCTTCGGTCATTTTTAGCCCCATCTGTATATAATTTCCACGGATTCATCTCTAGCTCATCCTCGGATTTAACCACTCGGTCATTGATTATTTCCTCCTCTGGAATGGTGAACTCCGCAATAAAGTCTGCTAGAGCTTGCCCCCTGATTGACTTTCGTGGTTGAAAATTCAAATCAAACTGGCTTAGTTCTATGTTCCATTTGATCAACCTTCCCGATGCCTCGGGTCTCTGCAATACCTGCCTTAAGGGCTGGTCGGTGTATATGGTTATTGGATGGGCTTGGAAATAGTGACGAAGTTTTCGGGATGCGATCAGGAGGCTGTAAGCAAGCTTCTCAATCTTTGGGTAGTTGCGCTCTGCCGCTGCTAATTTCTTACTTACATAATACACCGGCCTTTGTACTTTGTCTTCTTTTCGAACCAGGGCTGTGCTGACAGCGTGAGCCGAGACTGCCAAATAAACAAATAATTCCTCGTGATCTACGGGCTTTGATAAAATCGGCGGTTTCTCTAGCAGTTCTAACAGATTTTGAAAGGCCTCAACACAATCCGGAGTCCACTGGAAGTTCTTCTTTCCCCTTTTTATCAGATCAAAAAACGGAACACATTTATCTGTGGCTTTGGAGATGAATCTACTCAGCGCCGCTACTTTCCCTGCCAGACTTTGGACGTCTTTAATTCTCCTCGGTTCTTCGATGTTTCTAATCGCTGCTATCTGGCTAGGGTTGATTTCAATTCCTCGGGAACTCACAATAAAGCCAAGGAACTTTCCCGATGCCACTCCAAATGAGCATTTCAGAGGATTCAATTTCATCCGATACTTTCGCAAGATACCAAACATTTCCGCTAAGTCTTGCGTATGACTGGAAGACTGCTTTGATTTGACAAGCATATCATCCACATAAACTTCCATAGTTTTTCCTATTTGATCATAAAACATTCTGTTTACCAAGCGCTGATAAGTAGCTCCAGCGTTTTTTAACCCGAATGGCATTACAACATAACAATATAGCCCCAAATTCGTAATGAAACTCGTATGCTCTTGGTCTGGTACATGCATAGGAATTTGGTTGTATCCAGAGTATGCGTCCATGAAAGAAAGAAGTTCATGACCTGCTGTCGAGTCTACAAGCTGGTCAATCCTGGGAAGTGGGAAACTATCTTTTGGGCAAGCTTTATTTAAATCCGAAAAGTCAATACAAGTCCGCCACTTTCCGTTTGGCTTTTTTACTAAAACGGGATTCGATATCCAGTCGGGATATGTCGAATCTCGAATAAATCCATTCTGCTTCAGCTTCTCTACTTCCTCTTTGAGAGCAGCCGACCTCTCTGGGCCCAGCATGCGTCTCTTCTGTTTCACAGGCGGATGCTTCGGATTTACATTCAATTTGTGACTGATAATGGAAGGTGATATCCCACACATGTCAGCATGGGTCCAGGCGAACACATCTAAGTTTGCCTTCAAGAAGATCGTCAGTTCTTCAGCACGACGTGGATCCAATTGAGAACCAATCTTCAAAACTTTCGTCGGATCAGCTTTATCAATGGGAATTTCCACTGTCGCTTCGTTAGGAGTTGCATTCCTAGCCTCTGGTTCCTCGTCTTTTCTGGGATCCAGGTCTTCAGGCGTTCCTTTGGGCAACTCCCTCGGGTTCAATCTCTCTAATTGCTATGCCGAGTCCCCTTTTGAGGGAGACGAGGCATCCTTACTCTCAGCATTAACTCCTTTCATCAACATCTTCAGTTCGGCCACATAGCAGGCCCGTCCAGAAACCTGATCCCCTCTCATTACTCCAGTCCCGGCTTCGGTTGGGAACTTTAGTAACAAGCACCAAGGGGCGATACAAACTCTAAATTCAGCGAGGGCAGGTCTCCCTAAAAATGCGTTATATGGCGAATCTACGTCCAATACTACGAACTGAAGCATTCGCACTCTTCTACGTTCTCCTTGCCCTAGGGTCACGGGCAACTCTATATATCCCATGGGAGCTGTCGTCGCTCCGTTGAAACCTCTAATCCATCCTTCACAAGGTTTCAGATCTTCGGGCTCAAGCTTCATCTGATCAAATGACTTTTTGAACAAAATATTAACGGAACTTCCGTTGTCTACTAATACCTTATGGACCAAGGCCGGCCCAATGGTGGTAGTAATAACCAACGGATCATTGGTGGGAGATTGTATCCCCGTGTTGTCTCGGCTGCGAAATACCACGTCGTCGAACATGGTTTTCTGTTTTTTTATGGGGGCGACATCTTCCAAATCGTCACCTTCATTCACATCTAGATGCTTGGCAGCATTCACATATTGGTCCATTGACCTAAAACTTCGGATTGCCGGGTGAGGTCCGCCTACTATGGAGTTGATGACAATCCCTTTACCTTTCTGCTGCGCTGTAGGCTTAGGAGCAGGTAGGATCTGTTTTGGAGCCTGCTCTCCTTGCCCCCTGTCCCTCGGGGCAACCTTGTACTCATCCAACTTTCCTTCACGCAGCAGCTTTTCAATTACATCCCTCAAATGCCGACATTCATTGGTCGAATGTCCATGTGTTCCGTGAAACAAGCAAAATTTCCCTGTCGCCATTTCTTTCTCGGTCGAATCACGAGGTGGCGGTCTCTTGTACTGTAACACATTGTACGTATCCAGATAAATATTTTCCAGGGTGTCGTTCAATGGCGTATAATTTTCGTAGTTCTGGAACCGGGGTCTTTTGTTAGGGTCATTTCCCCTATTTCTGTTTCTTCTGTTACCGCTCGAATTACGGTTGTTGTTGTTTCCCCCGTTTCCAGTATTGCTGTTTCCACCCTTGTTTCCTACATTTACTTCAACCTTGCCAGAATTCTCCCCCGACTGCTTCACGGCGATATTACTCTGCACATTCTCCTTTGAAGCCGTCTTAGACTTTCTCTTTCGGTTTGCCCTGGCTTCCTCTCGCATTAAATAAATATCGGCTTTTTCGTAGAATATCTCCCATGTGGGAGGTGTCTTCCCAGAAAGGTAGTCTCCAAATTCAGATTCAGGATCGACTCCTTCCTTCAATGCCATCAGAATAGTGGGCTCATGCGGGTCACTGACCTCAGTTACGGCTTGGTTAAAACGATCAAGATATGCCCTTAAAGATTCTCCTGGTGCCTGTTTGATTCTCGATAATTCAATAACACTCTTGGACTTTCGGGCATGTAGTCGGAACTGGTTCATGAAACGCTCGCTTAGTTCTTTGTAATTAGAAATCGAACGAGGAGGAAGTCGGGTAAACCAGAACAATGCCACATCTTCTAGGTAGATTGGGAATGCTTTGCACTTCACTTCATCAGGGGCAGCAGCGACATTCATGAGCCACGAATACCGCATCAAATGCTGTCCTGGATCAGTCCTTCCGTTATACTTGTCCATCTGTGGCAAGTTAAAGCGTCGGGGAAACTGGAAGTCGAGGATATCGTCGGTGAACGGAGTATGGCTTCGCTCAATGCCATAATCTTCATTTGTATAATTCCGGCTCTCGGACATAATTCGGCGAACCATTGCCTGTACATCAGCACTAGTTAGGGGCTGCTCAGGTTCCCTGGCCCTAGTGTCCGAGTTCCTTCTGGGCTCTTGCTCAGGAGATGCCCTTCTTCTTCGAACTGCCTCTGCTCGATTCCGTTCCCTGCGTTCCCGGTCGATCTCGGGAAGAGGGGACTGGAGTCTTTGCCCCCGAGTGGGGTCATCGTTTCCTAATGCTCGTGCGATATCCTCGCGAGATCCCAAAGATCCAAATGTCAGCTGCTCCACGTTCTGAGGTCGTTCGAGTGGCCTTCGTTCATGGGGCCTCTCTTCCTCGGAAGATGAAGATTGATCTACTGGTGTGTGACGAACCGGTGATGGAGTTCTCTGTCGACGGAGCTCACTGATCTCCCGACTCATGAGCCTCATATTTTCCTGCATCATGAGATTAGTGCGCTCATGAACTCTCATAGCTTCCCTTGTGCTCTCAAGCATGTCAAGCAAGCGCGAAAAATCTCCTTGAGTGATGGGCGCAGATGGATTGACCTAATCACCAACCCTGGCAGCTGGAATTGGAGCATTCGTAGGGACTCGAGTAGAGGTTCCAGCTTCACCAAGCATCGGGTCGGATCGGAGGTAGGAAGTCGGGTCGGATCGGAGCTGGGGCGCCTGTAGCTCAGTGGTAGAGCACCCGTTTGGTAAGCGGGAGGTCCTGAGTTCAGTTCTCAGTGAAAGCACCAAAATGTTAGACCCAAAAGTGGCTCTAACACTCAAATTGATTAGAAACAAGATTAAATGAGACAAAAATAAAAATGAACACACAGGATTTATAGTGGTTCGGCGAAGAAATGCCTACGTCCACTTATCTTTCACTATATTCAATAATTTAGTTGCAAATACAATGTAAGATTCACTCACAACTCACTTTTGTTCACTCAATTGACTAAAACAAGAAATGAAAGATGATTTGGATTCTCCGGGAGTAATGGAGTTCGGATGATGGAGGTAGTTGAATTCTCAAAGTGCTGAAAAAAGATCCTTCTCTTTGTCTCCAGACGGGGTATTTATAGATGTGAATTTGCTTGAAACTTGATCCGGGTCGGGCCACGTGTCATCCATCGCACTCTCTTCGGGTTCGGATGAACTATCACGTTGACAACGCATCAAAAGGAAGGACGTTAGGGGTAGGAACTGGTCATAGCCGGTCCGGATACCCAGGCGCTTTTGCAGGAGAATAACATGAATCATGGGTGCGGGTCGGAGATGTGCAGATAAGGGGTTCGGATCGGGATACCCGATCCGAACCGGGTTGGCTTGGGTGCGACTCTCCTTCTCTAACCTGTTCCGCTCCGTTCCATTGTTGTGGCAAACAGGTAGCTTTCCGATCCATTCGAGATTCAGTTGCCTTCCGATCCGATTAGATATGCCTTACCAATCTACACAGTAAGAGATCACCGATCCGAACAGAGGACTCTATCCGATCCGAACCAATATGTTGCTCTGACCCGACCCGAACAACTGCAGCCATCAATCTGATTTGTAGTGTTTTTCTCCAATCCGAACCGAAGCCTTCTAATTAAAAATTCCCTTCAATGTTTGGTTTCTTGGCTTTGTGTTGCCTAGTTCACAAAGTAGGCTAACACTAATTAAAGATTTAACTATCGCCTGGAGCAAAATTGGTGATACTCCATTCTCGATCATTTCTATCTAACTAAAGATTCATTAAAACTCCACTTAGTTTTAATCTTTGACTGGGTTAAAGAGTCAGTGCCATTTAAAACACGGTTCACGATAAACCCAAAATCACATTTCATTAATTATCGGGTTAAAGAACAAGTGTTATTTAAAACACTGTTCACGATAAACCCAAAAATCAATACCAATTCAATTCCAATTAAATATTATTTAATTGGTACACTTTATTAAATCTAAATAAAAAGATTTAATCTTTTTCTCAACTGGGGTTAAGAACAGTGTTAATGAAGACACCATTCACGACAAACCCAAATCACATTTGATATTAAATACAAGGCTCTGAATAGAAAATATATCGGCTGATATTCAACATCAAATTCTACGACCAACAAATATCGTATTGGAAATAACGATATAAATATATCTTTTAAATTCCCATAACAATACCTGTATCATCACGAAATCCAACATCGAAATATTCCGCAGACAATTTCGATTCAAATCCATTCCAATTCAATTATTGGAAATTCCGGTTATTTTCAAAACCATTTCAAATCCAATTTATTTATTTTAAAAATAAATAAATTATTATTCTAGTTCAAAAGTAGTTCATTTCGATAAAAATCTATTTTTATCTTTTCAAATAAGGAGTTTTTCATTCCAATCCTTCCCAAATCATTTCTTATAATTTTACACAAATTATTACTATTTTTAATAATTTTATCAAGGCCCGTACAGTCGATTTGCATCAACGGCCATCGAACTGCACTTACAACGACCTTTTCTAAATTTGATTTGGACATAATTCCAAATCCAACCGTTAGATTTCCAATTTCTAATATTCGTTAGAAAGCTCTTTTCAATACGAACCCAACGGTTCCGGTTTTAGGAGAATCCGACGGTCGGATCTCCCGTAATGTCTGTTCGAAGTCAATGGTCGAAATTCACGAACTACCGGGCGCGTCACGTTCTATTTAGGCCATTATATTATATATGTAATATATATAATATATACTTCATCGGTTTCCTTTTAAAACGTAATATATAAATCGTTTTCAAGACGATTTTAACTTCTTTTCAAATTCAAATCAAAATTGAATTTTTTCCTTATAAATTTGTTTTAAATTCATTTCAAATTGATTTCAATTCAAATCGATTTTTAATTCAATTTCAGTTTGTTTTCAATTTAATTCAATTTCAATTCGAATTCATTTCTATTCAATTTCAATTCGAATTCATTTCTATTCAACTCGAATCCAATTCTATTCAATTTAATTTGAATTTCAAATCTATTCAGTTTAATTCGAATTTCAAAATAACTTTCAATATTCAATGAAAATGAATAAAATCGATATAAATACGTTCACGTCAAAATGGAGTCAATCTAATCAACACGGCTTCATATATTTCTATTTTCAAATATTCTATTTCAAATATTTCTTTTTCAAATATTTCTATTCAAATATTTCTTTTCAAATATTTCTTTTCAAATATTTCTATTCAAATATTTCTATTCAAAACTGGAATGAGGCCCAATCAATTACCATAGATTTTATTTCTATGGATTTCCATACAACGCATGTACATATCAACAATGACAAATAATCAACCACCATCCAATGTGCATTCTACACTGTATAAGCATCAAATGTAAATATTTAACGCTTATAACAGTCTGTCAATCAATCGATCGACATACAACTAATTATGGGGATTAGTGTATGCCATATATCATCCCAATACCCGTGTGGGGTTTCAAACAATCAAACACATATTTTATTTGTGCAGTTGGGCGATGTGTAAAATTTATCGTCCTAATCGATATCAGTCAAATGTGTGTATATAAACAAATCGTTCGATTTGTTTATATTTATTTCATTTTAAACACATGTTAAAAAATTCTATTTTTAACTATAAAATATTTCTCACTATAAAATATTATATTTCATCTCACATCACATCACACAATCAACTACACATCAAAATAAAAAAAACAAGCATGCAAGCCGTCCATGGTCTGTGGACAACGGGTGTCGGGTGCTACTAAACACCGTCTGCATCCTAGTATATATTTTAACTAGAAAATTAAATTAAAAGTGAGGAGTTCTCACCCATAAGCCTAACCAAACACCGTGACTCTTCGTATGTAGGAAATCTTCGCCGTTTCTTCTTTTGTCACTTTCGTCATCCGTATCCACTACATATAAAAATCGAATTTTTACTTGCTATATATATGATAAAAATCACGTTTTTATTCGCTACTTCATACAAGGAAAATTTATATTTTTACAGCGCCACTTTCTATATAAAAAGATTATATTTTTACAACGCTCTTTATAGATAAAACTCTATTTTTACACCGCTACTATATAGATAACAATTCTATTTTTACACCGCTATCTTCATAGTAAAAATCAAATCTTCCTTTTTACGAATCATATCTTTCGCCATATAAAAATCTTTTCTTTTCGATTATAAAAATCAAATCTTTGCGATGTTAAAAATCAAACATTCTCATGTTATAAAAATCAAACATTTTCAAGTTATAAAAATTTACCTTTTCTATTTATATTTCTAAATCAATGTATATTTTTATTTTCAACCTATGCTTTTTCTATATTTTTAAAACAAATCAATTCTATTTTTACTTACTAAAAATCAGGTTTTATTACTAAAAGAAAATTCACTTTTTATTACTAGAAAAGAGAGAAAAGAAGAAAGGAAAAGAAAGGAAAAAGAATAAAACAAGTCATAAAAACTTACAGTGTTTGAGAAAGGGAAAGGGGGAAATGGCTGCGTCGGATTGGTGGAGGGGCTGCTCGCTGAGGTGGCGCCGGAACCGGGTGGTGGCAGGGTGGTTCACTGGCCTGCGGTTAGGGCTTCAGGTGCTAGGGCATCGGATTTTTAAGGGAAGAAGAGGGAGGAGGCGATGGGGTGGAGGAGGAGGGCCAAGCGGAGCGGAAGGAACAGAGGCAGCGAGGCTTGGAGGAGCGACGGCGTCCGGTCGATTTGGGGGAGGCACGGTTTTTTTTCTTTTTTATTTATTCGATCTGAAAGTGGTTTGAACAGGGCGGGGGGGGGGGGGGTCTGTTTGACTAAGCAAGGAGGGAGAGAGAAAGGTGGTTTTATATATAATTATTTATTAATTTATTTCAAATAAAATTCCCTTTTTTATTTGAACCCCAAATCGAACCCAACGACTGTCGCCCATAGCTAATTACCCCCATTCCGAACACAATGGGATATGTATCGTAAGCCAATTCGACCGTTACGATCAGTTTCCGTCAAAATCAAAATATAAATCTATATATTCAATTTAAACGTACATTTCAATTTACCGAGGCCACATACGAACTCTAAAAATTCCCGAAAAATATTTTCTAGCTTCGTATTGAAGATACGGTCCTAACAAGATTAGTTTCATCGAATTCTGAGACCTTTTGAAAATTGGCCATTTTCCAGTCGATTAAAATCAACTGAAACTGATCAAACGCGTTTTCTTTTGCCACACTCACATATTAATTCAGAAAATTACGAATTTTGGAATCTAGCAATAATTTGACATCACGGATCCAACAAAAGTGGTTTCGTCAAATTCTGAGGTCGTTTGCAAAATTTCTATTTTTAAGGGCCAGAATCCCATAGCGACTATTCTGAATTTTCAACTGGGCATATCTTTTGAATCTCGCTATGAAATTTCGATTTTTTGGATTCGTTGGAAAGATATTCTAAAATAGATTCTGTTATTTTTGGTTTCGCTAAAATCCGGTTTATTTTTAATCTTGTACATTCATTTGAACTTTGAAATCAAATTATCGAACTACCGCGCCTTTTCAATTCCTTTTATAATTTAAAATAATAATTTATATTCTAACGACAATCTATATAAATATATTCGTTCAAATTATATTCAAAATAAATTTCTCGTCGATATTATTTAAAATAATTCATTTTAAATATTCAATATTCATTAAATTTGCCAAAATAAAAATTTTAAATTGGCCCAGATTTCCGGGTTGTTACAATCTCCCCCACTTAAAACTTTTCGTCCCCGAAAAGGAACGAAGCCGAAAGTTGTTTTACGAATCAACTCAACTTTCCTAATTTTCACTACGGCTTAAATTCTTCAACTTTTCAGTTTCTAAGAACTTTTCAAATTTTTCAAAAAATTTGGCTAACACCCTAAATTTTTGAAAAATTTCGCCTCCCCTACTCCGGGGACTTCGGGATATTTCATATAGCCTCCCATGGCCTTCTTCAATCCAAAAGAAAAAGAAAAAGCCAATCGGTTCATAAAATCATCATCACCCAACAAAACAGTAAATTATGGCAAA
This sequence comes from Allium sativum, assembly GCA_030737875.1. NCBI lineage: Eukaryota > Viridiplantae > Streptophyta > Magnoliopsida > Asparagales > Amaryllidaceae > Allium > Allium sativum. The sequence goes on from CM060916.1 coordinate 479,680,967, forward strand.
CATGTACTTATTTGTCGGGCAAACAAATTTTATTCTCTGCTTTAGCCTCCTTGCTACGACCTGTTCAATGTAAGTACATGTATATGCATGCAAATGCGACAAATTTTCAATACAGTTCACTATTTGATACAATTTGGTTATAAGGTACAAATTTTAATTAATCAACCAATAATCAACAACACAACCATCAATCAATTAGTTGATTAGCTTTTCAAATTCATAACTTTGATATATAATCTAAAAAATCAGATTTTTGGTGCCAAATCACAACAATAAGCCCTATCTAATTTTGGTTCTCACACCACTCAATTGGAAATATATAGAAACCCCACTTTCATCACTCGAACATGAATACTGATGACGACTAGTCAATCATCAGAATCATCTCCGGGCGACTAGAGTGTGATACTATATCTACCCAGTATACTTGGGACTTCGTATACAAGCTAGCTAGGCATATATGCAAAATCTTCATATACTAGATTGTCCAAATCAATTTCAAATAAATAATCAAATATGAATAGTTAATTTAAATTTTCAAAACAAAACTTGTTTTCAATTTAAAAATATACTCTTCACACTCGTTCTAGGATACTACTGATCCCATCTCTAACGAGTCATTCTCGTTGGATATTCCTAATCCAATTTCTGATGAATTCTTTCTTATGGTTCTAACATGTCTTGTTCTCTGAGCTTTGTAAACCAAAGCTCTGATACCAACTGTGACAACAAGGGATTTTGCTCGGTCTGAATCAGTCGCTAAACCGATCTAGACCATTCGAAACGCCTGATTGTTTTGAGAACACGACAAAATAGAACGTAGACAGAAGAACATTTCATTGTATATTACAACAATCCATCAGATTACAAGAATATACAGAGTATAAATCAATATTATACATTCGATAAATATCAGAGATTACAATACATTACATAGCAGCGGAAAATAATATAATACACAACTAGAAGATATATACGGATACAAAGCTTTCCGGATATCATTCCAGCTGTAAATCGGGATCCTGTGAATATAAATCTGCAAAACCAAAACTACTAGCTGGCCGTGTCCAAATAAGGGCACCCAGAGTTTAGGTTAAAACAATAAATCCCAGGTCAGTCATGTGACTGTGTGAGAACTAAAACAGTTATTAATCTTTATTTTAAAGTTAGGTAAATCAAGGGACCACGCCGTATAACACGGAACGGGTTTCCTTCCAAGAACACCAGTGCATAAAACGACAGCGCAATGCTAAATAAAGAACAATGAAGCTATTATAAGACCCAGGTCCCATCACACAATGCAACGCAAGCCGGAGGATAGAGTTTTTACCTTATAATAGCCAAAGAATGCTGGATACGTTTAAAACAGATTATTTTGATAGTACTATAGGTGTATAGTATCAAAAAGAATTTCAAATCATAAGTATCAATCATAGACGGCATGAGCGCCCCATTCCACTATGTCGCCATATATAGGATTACAACTAAAATCGAAACATCACGTATTGGAAGTTGGATTTCCATCTGTGAACTGAGGCCAGGTATCGTCCTGAACCGATTCGAGACTCTCTAGCCCGAGCCTCAGAACCAACCACAACTGCCCCATGGAGCGATAGGGCCGGTCCACTCGATGTGGATTATAGTGCCTGAACAATGCTTTTCCTCGCCCTTTGGGGCGTAAATGAGCCAACAAATGACTCCATCGGGCCCGGATCGTCCGATCTAACCGAGGCGCCTCGCAACAGCAACAACCACATAAGTCAAACTCGTCAGGGCATGTAAAACCACTGACGCCACTTCTAACTAGAAAGAAACGCATGTCCTCCCTGAGGTTGTAACGACCCGGATTTCGCCCGACCCCAATCGATCGCAAGATCGATCAAGACCGTTCAAAACCCGCGTACGTTAACTTTGGGCATACAACACCTCAGAACAACAACATAGACTTTTATAACATCAATAATAAATGTTACATCAGGGTACAGAATATATCAGAGTACATCAATAAATAATACAGCGGAAGATACATTAACAATAAATTAAATACATTGCAGCGGAACTAATCTCAGCGGTAGGCCATCAATATTCTGGACCCAGCTTCAAACTTCAATCTAGGATCCTGCTTAACTATATCTGCAAAAAGCTACTCGACTGCCCGTGTGGAAAGAGGGCACCCGAGTTTGCAAAGTGAAACAAACTACAGGTCAGTCGTGGGACTGGTGTGAGAATTCTATACTTAACTTATCTAATAGGTAGGCTAATCACAGGACCAAGCCGCTAATGCAGAACTGGTTTACTCCATTGGATTGCCAGTGCATAAATAAAGTAAATCGTCAAATATCGCAATGCTTTTAAGAAAAATGAAACCATTATAAGACCCAGGTCCCATCACACAATGCAACGCACACCAGAGGATAGGGTTTTACCTTATAATGGTCAAAAGATGCTTGATACGTAAAAACGATATTATTATTAGTGTGTATATATATTTAAAACATTCAAATATAATATCAATCCTAGACGGCATAGGTACCATATACTATGTCGCCGTATATAAGTTTACAATCAAAACCGCAAGGGCGTATTGGGAATTGGGTTTCCATCATGAGATCGAGGCTAGGGATCGTCCTCTTCCGATTTGAGACACTCTAGCAAATGCCTCAGGATCCCCCGCAGTGAACCCTTGGAACGGTAGGGCTGGTCCCCACCTAACGGTAGTGGATTGGCAATTCCTGAACATACGTTTCCCGGCCCCTTTGGACCTATAATGTGACCACTTCCGGCCTATAAAAACGAGGTACCTCAATCCAAAATCCACATAGTAAAATGCCGGGCCGTGTTAAATCCCAAACACCACTCTAGCTATAAAGAAACGTATGCACTCCCTACGGTCCATATCTCGTTTTTGACTCATACCGGGGTGTGAGGCTCGCGAAGTCACGCTATACACAAAGCTATGCCTAAACATGCTATGCTTTGATCATCAACCACAAGGCCTACTTTTCAACAAAGCCTTGATCATTGCATCTTAGCATGTCACATTGTCAGACCCTACCATATTATTGATCATCTACCAATATATATATATATATAACCTCTAAGCTCATACGTCTTAGAGAAGGGTGATAAGTAAAGAATAAATTCTTCACCACCAAACAGAAATATATAATCAGTAGCGTTCAACAAATACAGTAGAAATGAATACAATGTCAGACACGCAATCCATTTACAAGTCCGCTCTGGGTCTGAGCGAAACAACGTGTCCGTTGATCTCCAAATGCATTTGGACGATCATTACCAAATACCTTGCCTTGGAAGGCCAATCCCAATTCAAGATACTAGTCATCATCATCCCAACGATGTGAAAATCTTCGGTCTTCAATCACCGTCTTCATCTTCGACTCTTGATCGTCGTGATGATTATTCAGAATGGGTTAAACCCGGTCTTTCTGAATAACTTGCGTATTTTGGAATTAAAAACAAATATTGGAAAATCACACATTTCGTCACATTCCAACTCTGAGTATTCTTTTAATAAGATATTCGCTTAAAGAGATTCTCATTAATTTTATCAAAGATAAACACTTAAAATAAAATCTATAAATCAATTTCCGAAATATGGAATTCCACGGAAATCAAATCAATACATAATCGATATAAATTTCTGTATCGGACTAACAATATAAATGGAATAACGGCAAAACCTCTTAAATTCCATATATAATATCGGTCTTCTTCTACAGAAGCCGATCTCGATTATTACCAATCGAATTTCCACTTAATTCCAATTTAATATATTAAATTGAAAAACTTGATTTTTAGAAAATGCCTTTTTAAATATATAAAATAGATTCATAAGTTCCAAATAATAATTTCAATGTAAATTGGATTAAAGGACAAATGTCGTTTAAAACATCGTCCACGGTAAATCCACTTCACATCTCAATTTATTTCATATCACAAAATATAATTGCAAATGCTAGTAATCTTTTAAAAACATATTTTAAAATAATCATAAAAATATTCTTTATATAAGGACTCTAAATGAGAAGTATTATTTATATTACAAATCTTTATCTTTTACAAATATTCTTGGTCTTAACATATAGTTGATTAAAATATATTTTAGGAAGACATATATAATTTATATAAAAAGATTTCTAATGTAAAAATATTCTCATTTAAAAGAACATCTAAATCGAACTGCGACTCAAACATTTACCATATAATTTGGATTACATGGATTTCACACACATGTGATAATAACAGTATAATCATCAAATCATCCATCTACATCCAAAGTGTAAATTCCACTGCGTAAGCGTTAAAATTCAATAATAACGTTCATCGCAGCCTGTCGATCTAACGATCAACATACAACTAAATATTGGGATTAGTGTATATAAATTTTCATCCGAACACCCGTGTGGGGTTTTCAACCAACAACCAAATAATAAACTAATTCGTGCACTTGGGCGATGTGTGAAAAATTATCGTCCCAATCACATACACAAGTCGGGTAACTTGTGAATGGAAGTGTAATACACAATACATATAACCATGACAAGCAAATAATTGGTTTCAACAAATGTAATTGTCATAAGTAAATAATTGGTCTTAACTAGTGTGAATTGACAAAAGTGAATATTTGTTTTAACTAGTATAAATTGACTAAATGAATAATTATTTTTAACTAATGTAAATTAACAAAAATGAATGATTGGTTTTAACTAATATAAATTTACAAAAATGAATAATTTGTGTTTCAAATCTAATAAACATGCCAATGCTATATTTTGTTTTATTCTTCTAATTTAGACAAAATGAGTGTTTTTGTCTATTCTACTTTAATGATAAAAATGTGAGTGCTTAGTTATTAAAATGTAACTTTTAAATTCTATCTTTTATTTCAAAGAATCTTTATTCATATTAAAATTATAAATCAAGAATAAAATTTCCAATCTGATGATTTGTTTGCCTTAATGAATTGCAAACAAAGATGAACATTATTTTAAGGTTTTATTTGCAACAGGGAATGCAGATAACCAATGTGACTTTTATTTTATTTAAAAGTATATTTGTGTGCATGTAAAAAGAACCTCATTTACAAAGTGTATTTACATTGTTGAATGTAAATAAAAGAAACAAATTTTTTATTTAAATGAGCATTTACATTTGTGAAAGCAAACAAATAATAGTTTTGTTTATAAATTTTATTTACATTAGTGAATGTAAATAAGAGAACAAAATTTATTTTCAAAGTATAATTTAAACAAATTCTATTAAATGTATAAAAGTGTGTACATTGGGGTTGGAAAATATAGATAAAGAAAATAGACTATAGCTTCATTGAATATTTACATTGATAAATGCAAATAAAAGAATAAACCTTAATTTTCAATGCATATATATATTGATAAAAGCAAACAAAGAAATAAACTTTATTTTCAATATATGTTTGTATTTGCATTGGTGAATGCAAATGAATAATTTGTTTTCAATATACATTTTGCATTGGTAAATGCAAAAAGAACAATTTCTATTTTCTCTCTCTCTCTATATATATATATATATATATGCATGGCTGAATGTAAATAAAAGAACAAACTTTATCTTCAAAACATGTTTACATTTGTGAATGCAAATAAAAGAACAAAACTTTATTTCCAATATGTGTTTGCATTTGTAAATGCAAATAAAAGAATAAATTTTATTTTTAATGTTTATTTACATTAGTAATTGCAAATAAAAGAATAAACTTGAATTTCAATGTATATTTACATTTGAAAATGCAAATAAAAGGACAGTTTTTATTTCAAAGTATATTTGCATTGTGAGATGCAAATGAAAAGTGAACTTTTAATCTCTACATTTATTTAGATTGTACAATGCAAAATAAAAATAAAAAAAAGTGTACTTTCATTTCCAACATTTTATTTACATGGTGGAATGCAAATAAAAAGTAAAACTTATATTTCTATGTAATATTTGCATTGTAAATGCAAATAAAAAGAATGATTTTATTTCTACGTATATATTTGTGTTGAAACACAAATAAAAAGGATGACTTTATTTGCTATGCATATATTTGTGTTAAGGACACAATAGAAAGAATAACTCTATTTACTATGTAATATTTGTGTTGTAGCATGTATATAAAAAGATGGACTTTATTTCCAGGTTTGTTTTTGTGTTAAGAACACAAATAAAAAGGGTGACTCATTTCTATGTGTATTTTTGTGTTGAAAACACAAATAAAAAGATAGTTCATTTTTTTCTATGTTCATATTTGTGTTAAGAACACAAATAAAAAGGATGATTCATTTTTCTGTGTGTATATTGTATTAAGAACACAAAATAAAAAGGATGATTCATTTCTATGCTAATATTTGTGTGCCAATCTATTTTAACCATGGATTTTCATTTGCATATAAACTGCAAATAAAAATATAATTTCTAAAAATGGATTTTTATTTACATATAAAATGTAAACAAAAATGTAGTTTTCTAAACACTTACCCTTTTATTTACATATAAACCATAAACAAGATGTAATTCTTTAAAATGGGTTTTTATTAACATATGAAATGTTAATAAAAATATAATTCTTAAATATGAAACCTTATTTACATACAGAAATGTAAACAAAATAGGTTTCTCAAATATGTCTTTTTATTTACACATAAAATGTAAATAAAAGTATGTTATTCAAATATGGTTTTTATTTACAAATAAAATGTAAACAAAAATGTGTTTATCAATCATGTCTTTTTATTTACACATAAATTGTAAATAAAAAAAATGAATTCAAGATGTGCTCTTTAATTTACAAACAACATGTGAATAAATATGTGTTTACTAAATATGTCCTTTTATTTAACCATAAAAGGTAAATATAAATATGTTAACCAATTTTTATTTTATTATCTACAAATTTATACAGATCTAAATTTACAAACATAGATCTATACAATACAACGCAATATAGTTCAATATAATCCATCAGAACAACCAGCACAATACATCACAACTCAAATCTGATTAAATAACATACAGATAATTACTTAACAGAATAAAATAATCGTTTAAATTAATTAGATTGTAAAAATCAGAGATTCTTACATTGATTTTTGCTGAAAATTTGACTATCTCGGAATCAGCTTTGGTCTGCGCCATCGCGAAGATCTCGGAAAGACGATTCCAACGCAATTGACGGTTCGTCAATCGGACCTCGTATGAGAGAGATATTAATTTTTAAAGATTGGATAAATTAAATATTAAATAAATAAAATAATAATAAAATAATCCGTCTTCTTCCTTACGTCGTTACTCAGAACCACGCACGAACCCATCATCCTCCTCCTATCCTTCCGTGCGAACCACACCTCGGCCACCCTGGCGCCGATCAATCACCGCCACACGAACCGCCTCGGCCCAAGACCTCCTCCGCCCAGAAGCCCGCCGAACTCGGTGGTCCCACCACCTCGAAATCAGACCACGAACGTGCGGCCTTTCAGTCCAGAATTCGCGAAAAATACTCTACTAAATTTGATCATCACCGTACGGTTTTAAAGAGCTCGGAATTCTCTTCGATTCGGTATATCATACGTCGATTTTCGTTGAGCGGATCAAAAGTTATTAACGATTGAAGTTTGGGACATTTTCAGCCATTAAAATTGCAGGCGGCGGCTGGCCATTGAATTAGGGTTTCGGATTTAATATTATTTCATTATTTAATCTCGAAAAATGTGCTTAAAAGGTGGATTTTCGGACTTTCTCTGATTTGCGCCTGCTTACTGTCGTTCTTAACGTTTTGACACCTTCTGAACGCAATTGGATTGGTCCCGTGGCCCAATTCCGAAATTTGTATATATTTTATTTAAAATTCCATTAAAAATTAATTAAATAAATATTTACCATATATTTAAATATGCCGGGGCCACATACAACCTCTAAAAATTACAGAAAAATTATTTTTGGCTTTCTTATGATGATACGAATCCAACAAAATTATTTTCGTCGAATTCTGAGACTGTTTGAAAAATGGCTATTTTTAAGGCGTTTAAATTTAACTAAAATAGTTAAAACACATTTTCTTTTGCCCCGCTCACATATTAATTCAAAAAATTCTGAAAATTGAAACCTAGCAATAATTTGACATTCCGGTTCCAACAAAAGTGGTTTCGTCGAAAACGGAGGTCGTTTTAAAAATGACTATTTTTAAGGCCAATATATTTAGTATTAAAAATACATTTTTAAACAAATAATTCCCGAAACTCAAAATATATAAGTGTTTACTATTTTTCAATGCAGAAACGTCATTCCGAACTCAATGGAAGTGGTTTCGAGTCGAAATTCCTTCATATGTGAAAAGTAGCCTTTTGGGCCATATATATTATATATATAAATTCTACAGCGACCTTTCTAAAAATTGAATTGGCCATAACTTTTGATTTCCGCTATGAAATTTTAATTTTTCAGATTCGTTAGAAAGATATTTTTAAATAGATTCTAATATTTTTGGTTTCACTAAAATCCATTAAATTTTGCATCTTGTACGGTCAGTCAAAGTTCAAGTTTGACTTTTCAAACTACTGCGTTATTTCTAATTCCATTTATATTTAAATTAAATTTATTCGTTCTAACTTCGATTAAAATAAAATTCTAGCCATTATTATTTATAAAAAATTATATTATAACCTCCAAATTCATTAAATTTTTTAAATTGGTTCAGTATTTGCGGGATGTTACAATCTCCCCCACTTAAGAACTTTTCGTCCTCGAAAAAGAAATGAAGCTAAAGTTGTTTATATAACTAATTTAATTTTCATTCTTTAGTTGTTTAATAATTTTGTTAGTTGAATTCATATTCACACAACACAATCATCAATCAATTAGTTGATTAAATTTTCAAAAATATCTAACTTTTATATATTCAAAGTCATATTTTCTAAAATCGAACTATATATAATAACAAGTACGTTAATTATGAATTCTTCTTCACTCTGACTCATTCTAGGGCATTGCTAACCCCATCTCTAATGAGTATTCTCATTCTAGGATACTGCTGATCCTATCTCTAATGAGTATTCCTATTGGATATTACTAATCCAACCTCTGATGAGTCTTCTGTTTAGTTCTAATGAGTTGTAGCCCAAAGATTTGAGATAACCTCGCTCTGATACCAGCTATAATGACCCGAATTTCGCCCGACCCCAATCGATAGCAAGATCGATCAAGACCGTTCAAAACCCGCGTATGTTAACTTTGGGCATACAACACCACAGAACAACAACATAGACTTTTATAACATCAATAATAAATGTTACATCAGAGTACAAAATATATCAGAGTACATCAATAAATAATACAGCGGAAGATACATTAACAATAAATTAAATACATTGCAGCGGAACTAATCTCAGCGGTAGGCCATCTGTAGTGACCCGAAAATCCGGTCCAATTTGAGCTGACTAAATAACACAAGTCCAACCCCAAATTGCACTGGAAATTCAAGAAACTAATAGAAAGAAGATAGAGGGTGAGAATAGATAAGGTAGAACTATTAGAATAGAAGAAGAAGAAGATCATCATCATCAGAGTAACACGAATCTCACAACGGAACGAATAAAATATAACATACTTTTGAAATACAAACAGTATATGTATACAATAACATTGCAGAGTACAACACTTACAACACAGCGGAACAAAACTCTATATAACTAACGCTGAAGCCTCCTGCTCCAAGCTCCTTTAGATAGATCTGTAAAATCCTGAACTACTTGACTGCCCGTACAAATTTAGGCACCCAAGAGTTTAGGTAGAACAAAACAAAATAAACTCCGGGTCAGTCATGGGACTGGTATGAGTAAAACAGTTTGAACAAGTAACGATATCTCATAAGACCACGCCGTATAACGGAACGGGTTTTTCCCTTATGAGAATCCAAAATATCTTTATATCAAAAAAACCTTTTGATATTATAATAATGTCTATCAACCACAACTATAATAATCATCTAGCAGAAACGCTTTCATCTCACGTTCTACATATATAGTATACAATCAAAACTGCAAGCACGTATTGGGTAATGGATCTTCAACTATGACAAGGTATGGAACCACCTTCCGATCAGTGTACTCTAGGAACGATACACTGGAGTTCAACAAGAACATCTTGCAACTCAGCCACACATGACCGACCACTCATTTCGCTTGAGTGTATCGAATGTACATCACCAACGGTTGGGATCAGCAACCGTTCCCGTATATATATATGGGACAACATTGATAGATTAAAGAAGCAAATGAATATTCTCTAGATAGGTGATTATACACCCTACTTCGGTGCGACCGACTTAGCCATGCTGCCTGCCCGATTTTTGTCATTTCCTAGTTGTTGAGGCCAGAGGCTACGACTACTTTCCATTCATTGATAACACGATCACTTTGAATGCCACATTATCAAATCCGTTAATCATTAATTGGTTTACACAAATATTCTGGATGTTATGCTAAGGGAATAAATCCGTTGCAACCATATATATTTATACAGACCAATCCATTCGATCATTGGAAATACTTTGTCAGACATTCGTCCATTTACGTTCGTTCTGGGATGGAACGAAACCGAAGGCACTATTCAGTACATCCATCTTAGTCCATGTTATCTAAGACTTATACAATAGCCCTTGCACTTTACTCCGTCTTCAATTTTCTTTGGCATATTCGCAACGCTTATGCCAATACAGAGTGGTTCTTTGGATAAGAATCCAACCGGTCTCTCCATATCAACAACGTAAATATGGTCAAAACTTGATAGTCTGTGATTTAACTATCAATGAAAACATGTCGGTGTACAAACAACGATCAAAATTCCAAATGGAATTATCGATCCAATCATCAACCATATATATATATATATATTCATATTTCCTTATTTTCTAAAATTAGAAAATATATGTTTTCAACATTGGAAAACATTTCCAATCCTCATTCACGCATTACTACCATTCCACAACTATTAGTCCCTAACTGTAAACTAGTAAGAGAACAATTCTCTAAGTATAAACCCCGAAGGCCGAAACCAACATCAGATCAACACTCAGAAAACTATTCAACTTACTAATCTCTAGTCAGTTTCTAATTTTTGTTTAACTTCACTTCTTAATTTCTATATTCGATTAACCCCTTTTTATAAACTACGTTTGATTAACTCCTTTTGATAAACTACGTTTTCCGTTACAACTATTTCCCTTTTTTTAACGTTTACTTACCGTTACAAATATTCTCTATTTACAACTTCTATTTACCGTTACAAATATTTCCTATTTACAACTTCTATTTACTGTTACAAATATTTCCTATTTACAACGGTTTATTTATCTTCTAAATAAATATTCCTTATTTCTATTTATTTTCTAAATAAATATTCTCCTTTTCAATTCTATTTATTTTCTAAATAAATATCCCTTTTATAAAACTCTATTTGTTTTATAAATACTTCCTTTTATAAAACCGTGTTCGTTTTATAAATAATTTCCTTTTTATAAAACGGTGTTCGTTTTATAAATACTCTATTTTCAAATTGTTTCCTTTTATAAAATCGGTTGATTTTATAAAACTCCTTTATTTCGATATACATTGAAATATTCCTTTTCACAAATCAGGGTTTCTTATGATATGTAAAATATCGAATAACAATGATTAATATCATTCTAACACACATAATCCAGAACAGATTATATAACACATCATATAACACAATATATGAAAACAGTAAAATAATTGTTGAGGAATCCAGTCGGATTCCTCCAACCTGTCTCCCTGCATCCACAGATGTTACACAGTATAATATATATCATATTTCATTTTGAAATGAAATATCCTGCTGTACAGAACCAAATTTGATTAACAGTACATAGATTAACTATAACTACGTTTTCAATCAAATCTATTTAACAGTCCAGTTTAACAATCAATATACAACAGTCAACAAAATAAAGTACAATTTATATTAAAATATAAATTGAGGAGAGTTAGTGAGTTTTACTCACATTGGTCGGTTATCGTTATATAACGATAATCGATAGTTGATTCGGATCAGATAATTTATTTCGCTATAAATTGTACCCAGCTCCAATTCACTGCAGGCCAGTTCCATAACGTATATATCATCGTTACGATTCCAGTGTTATCGACTTAGTCAAATTCCACTCAAACATCGTCGGGCCGTCCAAGTTCACAAGCCCATACCCGCTTTTGATTTCTACACTTTCTCTTTGAATCTGTACAATACATGCTACAGACCTCCGACCCAAACTCATGAAACCAACGTCACCTGCTTCACACAGCAATCCCCCTTGAGTTCTTCATAGAAAATTATCAACAAAATACCAACCTCCTTCTCAAATCTCCTTACTTCCCTACAGCAAAACTCCAAATCAAGACATGAACTCGAGCTCAACTTCTCACCACAAAAATACTGGAATTGCTATCAAGAGAAACCCGTACAGAAGATAACACTTCCGCCAAAATGGATTCGAACAGTTCCTTCCCGCATCCCACACTCCAGTGCTCCTTCAACTCCACAAAACAATTCGAACTGTACAGGGGAAATAAGACTCCCTTTTTGTTCGAACCTTTTCACCACACAGTGCACAAAACGAACAAAATCCTCACCCATTTCTGCCTACCCGACAGCCTCCTCCCCTTCCATGATTTTCTCCGACCTCATCGTGTTTTTCCCACACGCCTTTCGCACTCCAGAAATGAACAGCCTCCCTTCAAATCCATACAAGGAAACCTGAACTCCATCAACACAAAACGCCTCAGCCTCATCACGTTTTTCATCCCCAACTTTACACTTCTCTCCGCAAACAAAACTCCAGCTACCAACCAAGACATCCTCCCCACGGTTAGCTTCTGTACTCTGCATCACACGTTATCACCATCCTCCTTTCCTGTATCGATTTCAGCAAACACGCACTCACCAAAAAGCCTTGCGACGTCAGCTCCAGTCTTTTGCACCCGTACAGATTCCCACTTCAAAACGAACCAAAACCCACGACAAAATATTGCAGCACCTTCTGCTCGACCCTCCCAACTCCAAAACGACTTTGAATCCGGACTTGTTTTCCCTCAAAACCGCTTATACCTGCTTGTACGTGAGTAACCCTAGCGTCGCTGTCTCGATACGAAGCTCCAGTGATGGAGTCGCACCAAATTCTGAAACCATGGGTGTTTAGATCTCGATTTTGGGATTGTAACGAGCTTCATTTGGTGATTTAAGGAATTTGATTTCTATTTGTTTTGATTTTATTCCTCTCATTTTCACTGTTGAAGAAAAGAAATTGAGAGCGGCGGAAAATAAGAAGCTGACTGAGGAATTAGGTTTTAGGGTAAGTAGGAGGGTATTTATAGTGTCACTTTCCTCAGTGGTGAAGTATGAGAGTTGTACCACTTCGTGCTGTACGTGGTTTGTAGGCAAGGTTCTATTTGCTTGATTGCAAAGTAAATAAGGGTACACTATACAACAGATGAATCGCATGTATCCTTTTGTCATTCATCAAGTTCTCGACGTTGTAGTCTTCTTTTTAGTATAGTTTTTAATACGGTTACTTCAGGCAAAGTTTAACGTATATAAATATTTAATACGGTTTGAGTTAAATATGTTTAACGTATCTGTTATATAACACTGTTCCGGACTCAATAAAACTACTTTCGTAGATTTCTGAGATCGTTTGCAAAACCAGTATTTTCCCTGTTAATTTAATCGAGTTAATATTTATTCGATTTCAAAACGCTTCAAACTTCGATAATAATTTTATAATATTGTTCATATTTTAATTAGAATTTTCATAAGCTTCGAAATTAATTAAATTCCATTTTAAATTACAGATTCCATTCAATTATATTAAAATAACTCGTATTTTCTGAATTCACGTTATTAAACTCTAATTTTAATCACGTTCATATTTAAATAAATTAAATATTCTGACTCTAAAAATCCGGGTCATTACATTCTTCCCCACTTAAAATAATTTCGTCCTCGAAATTGCTAAGGTAGTGGACGACCCTATCTATTGGAATTCCTAAGATTTGTTTACCCCTTATTTCCGATTTCAACTGAACCAATTAATATTGACTAAAATATTAATTCCTTCCGACTAACCTAAAGTTTCAAAAAAAAAAAAATTGAAAATTTTCTAACACTTTAATTTTTCGGAAAATTTCGCCATAACCTCCTTTGTACAGCCCTATCGGTAAAACTCCAACTCGCCTCTCTAGGCTATCTCCAACTAAAAGAAAAATCAAACAGCCAAGCGGCTTGCCAATTCGGCTCATAAAATCCAAACTCATATATAAAATAAACTTGTACCTTTTTGTCGGGTATATCATTATATCCCTACCATCTGCTATCACTTTGCATATATCATGCCATCCAAATCAAACTCCAGTCTGTCTTTATTCTCAACACAATTATTGGCTTATACTCAAGTAAAATTCCATTCAAACTCTAATCTCAAATTTCAATCTCCCAACTTACCAACTCAATTTCATATTCACTTATTTCAAGTAAAATTCCAATTTATAAATCATTTTTACCAGTTCATCTATTTAACTCGTACGTTAATTTAATTTTCGAATTTAAATTCCTGGGTTTATTCAAATCACTTGAAGTCATAATAACAAATTCAAAATCCTTTGAATTCCTGAATAACTTGTTTTTGCAAAACAGTTTCAAAACAAAATCTTTGGTAGTAATCCATCACTTAGCAACTCGAAAATTACACCGATGATGTATCGATTCATCATCGGAATTATTTCCCAGCGATCAAAGTGAGTTCAATACTATATTCCCATCAAAACCACTTTTAAACACTTCCCATTTTGAAATCAATCCCAGATATCCTTATCAAAACAAATTTAAAACCTCCCAGGATTTTAAAATTCACGTATACTTAATCCAAATTCAATTACAGACACTGGTCTGAATTTCCAGTTTTAAATTTCAATTCTGATTTTAATTTCAGATTTAATTCATCTTATTTCATATACTTTACTTATATGAATTCCGTTTAGTTATTTATAACCATTTCACCTTTATAATCTTATTCAATTATAATAACAACCAACACATTAATATTTCCAATATATATACTTGGGTAAAATTATTTTATTTACCCTCTTTTCAAAACATACCATGTCGGTTCATCGTATTCAAGTGTTTAGTAACTCCTATCAATACAGTTTGCATTACTGTATCGACCAAAATTCATAAACTACTCGACCAATAAATCTCCATAATATAAAACAAATTTTTATATCAAATAACAAATACGTTCACTCGTATATATACACTCAATCTCAGTCTAGGATATTACTAATCCCATCTCTACTGAGTTACGCCACAGAGCCAAGGTAATTCGCTTAACTTAAGCTCTGATACCAACTGTAGTGACCCGAAAATCCGGTCCAATTTGAGCTGACTAAATAACACAAGTCCAACCCCAAATTGCACTGGAAATTCAAGAAACTAATAGAAAGAAGATAGAGGGTGAGAATAGATAAGGTAGAACTATTAGAATAGAAGAAGAAGATCATCATCATCAGAGTAACACGAATCTCACAACGGAACGAATAAAATATAACATACTTTTGAAATACAAACAGTATATGTATACAATAACATTGCAGAGTACAACACTTACAACACAGCGGAACAAAACTCTATATAACTAACGCTGAAGCCTCCTGCTCCAAGCTCCTTTAGATAGATATGTAAAATCCTGAACTACTTGACTGCCCGTACAAATTTAGGCACCCAAGAGTTTAGGTAGAACAAAACAAAATAAACTCCGGGTCAGTCATGGGACTGGTATGAGTAAAACAGTTTGAACAAGTAACGATATCTCATAAGACCACGCCGTATAACGGAACGGGTTTTTCCCTTATGAGAATCCAAAATATCTTTATATCAAAAAAACCTTTTGATATTATAATAATGTCTATCAACCACAACTATAATAATCATCTAGCAGAAACGCTTTCATCTCACGTTCTACATATATAGTATACAATCAAAACCGCAAGCACGTATTGGGTAATGGATCTTCAACTATGACAAGGTATGGAACCACCTTCCGATCAGTGTACTCTAGGAACGATACACTGGAGTTCAACAAGAACATCTTGCAACTCAGCCACACATGACCGACCACTCATTTCGCTTGAGTGTATCGAATGTACATCACCAACGGTTGGGATCAGCAACCGTTCCCGTATATATATATGGGACAGCATTGATAGATTAAAGAAGCAAATGAATATTCTCTAGATAGGTGATTATACACCCTACTTCTGTGCGACCGACTTAGCCATGCTGCCTGCCCGATTTTTGTCATTTCCTAGTTGTTGAGGCCAGAGGCTACGACTACTTTCCATTCATTGATAACACGATCACTTTGAATGCCACATTATCAAATCCGTTAATCATTAATTGGTTTACACAAATATTCTGGATGTTATGCTAAGGGAATAAATCCGTTGCAACCATATATATTTATACAGACCAATCCATTCGATCATTGGAAATACTTTGTCAGACATTCGTCCATTTACGTTCGTTCTGGGATGGAACGAAACCGAAGGCACTATTCAGTACATCCATCTTAGTCCATGTTATCTAAGACTTATACAATAGCCCTTGCACTTTACTCCGTCTTCAATTTTCTTTGGCATATTCGCAACGCTTATGCCAATACAGAGTGGTTCTTTGGATAAGAATCCAACCGGTCTCTCCATATCAACAACGTAAATATGGTCAAAACTTGATAGTCTGTGATTTAACTATCAATGAAAACATGTCGGTGTACAAACAACGATCAAAATTCCAAATGGAATTATCGATCCAATCATCAACCATATATATATATATATATATATATTCATATTTCCTTATTTTCTAAAATTAGAAAATATATGTTTTCAACATTGGAAAACATTTCCAATCCTCATTCATGCATTACTACCATTCCACAACTATTAGTCCCTAACTGTAAACTAGTAAGAGAACAATTCTCTAAGTATAAACCCCGAAGGCCGAAACCAACATCAGATCAACACTCAGAAAACTATTCAACTTACTAATCTCTAGTCAGTTTCTAATTTTTGTTTAACTTCACTTCTTAATTTCTATATTCGATTAACCCCTTTTTATAAACTACGTTTGATTAACTCCTTTTGATAAACTACGTTTTCCGTTACAACTATTTCCCTTTTTTTAACGTTTACTTACCGTTACAAATATTCTCTATTTACAACTTCTATTTACCGTTACAAATATTTCCTATTTACAACTTCTATTTACTGTTACAAATATTTCCTATTTACAACGGTTTATTTATCTTCTAAATAAATATTCCTTATTTCTATTTATTTTCTAAATAAATATTCTCCTTTTCAATTCTATTTATTTTCTAAATAAATATCCCTTTTATAAAACTCTATTTGTTTTATAAATACTTCCTTTTATAAAACCGTGTTCGTTTTATAAATAATTTCCTTTTTATAAAACGGTGTTCATTTTATAAATACTCTATTTTCAAATTGTTTCCTTTTATAAAATCGGTTGATTTTATAAAACTCCTTTATTTCGATATACATTGAAATATTCCTTTTCACAAATCAGGGTTTCTTATGATATGTAAAATATCGAATAACAATGATTAATATCATTCTAACACACATAATCCAGAACAGATTATATAACACATCATATAACACAATATATGAAAACAGTAAAATAATTGTTGAGGAATCCAGTCGGATTCCTCCAACCTGTCTCCCTGCATCCACAGATGTTACACAGTATAATATATATCATATTTCATTTTGAAATGAAATATCCTGCTGTACAGAACCAAATTTGATTAACAGTACATAGATTAACTATAACTACGTTTTCAATCAAATCTATTTAACAGTCCAGTTTAACAATCAATATACAACAGTCAACAAAATAAAGTACAATTTATATTAAAATATAAATTGAGGAGAGTTAGTGAGTTTTACTCACATTGGTCGGTTATCGTTATATAACGATAATCGATAGTTGATTCGGATCAGATAATTTATTTCGCTATAAATTGTACCCAGCTCCAATTCACTGCAGGCCAGTTCCATAACGTATATATCGTCGTTACGATTCCAGTGTTATCGACTTAGTCAAATTCCACTCAAACATCGTCGGGCCGTCCAAGTTCACAAGCCCATACCCGCTTTTGATTTCTACACTTTCTCTTTGAATCTGTACAATACATGCTACAGACCTCCGACCCAAACTCATGAAACCAACGTCACCTGCTTCACACAGCAATCCCCCTTGAGTTCTTCATAGAAAATTATCAACAAAATACCAACCTCCTTCTCAAATCTCCTTACTTCCCTACAGCAAAACTCCAAATCAAGACATGAACTCGAGCTCAACTTCTCACCACAAAAATACTGGAATTGCTATCAAGAGAAACCCGTACAGAAGATAACACTTCCGCCAAAATGGATTCGAACAGTTCCTTCCCGCATCCCACACTCCAGTGCTCCTTCAACTCCACAAAACAATTCGAACTGTACAGGGGAAATAAGACTCCCTTTTTGTTCGAACCTTTTCACCACACAGTGCACAAAACGAACAAAATCCTCACCCATTTCTGCCTACCCGACAGCCTCCTCCCCTTCCATGATTTTCTCCGACCTCATCGTGTTTTTCCCACACGCCTTTCGCACTCCAGAAATGAACAGCCTCCCTTCAAATCCATACAAGGAAACCTGAACTCCATCAACACAAAACGCCTCAGCCTCATCACGTTTTTCATCCCCAACTTTACACTTCTCTCCGCAAACAAAACTCCAGCTACCAACCAAGACATCCTCCCCACGGTTAGCTTCTGTACTCTGCATCACACGTTATCACCATCCTCCTTTCCTGTATCGATTTCAGCAAACACGCACTCACCAAAAAGCCTTGCGACGTCAGCTCCAGTCTTTTGCACCCGTACAGATTCCCACTTCAAAACGAACCAAAACCCACGACAAAATATTGCAGCACCTTCTGCTCGACCCTCCCAACTCCAAAACGACTTTGAATCCGGACTTGTTTTCCCTCAAAACCGCTTATACCTGCTTGTACGTGAGTAACCCTAGCGTCGCTGTCTCGATACGAAGCTCCAGTGATGGAGTCGCACCAAATTCTGAAACCATGGGTGTTTAGATCTCGATTTTGGGATTGTAACGAGCTTCATTTGGTGATTTAAGGAATTTGATTTCTATTTGTTTTGATTTTATTCCTCTCATTTTCACTGTTGAAGAAAAGAAATTGAGAGCGGCGGAAAATAAGAAGCTGACTGAGGAATTAGGTTTTAGGGTAAGTAGGAGGGTATTTATAGTGTCACTTTCCTCAGTGGTGAAGTATGAGAGTTGTACCACTTCGTGCTGTACGTGGTTTGTAGGCAAGGTTCTATTTGCTTGATTGCAAAGTAAATAAGGGTACACTATACAACAGATGAATCGCATGTATCCTTTTGTCATTCATCAAGTTCTCGACGTTGTAGTCTTCTTTTTAGTATAGTTTTTAATACGGTTACTTCAGGCAAAGTTTAACGTATATAAATATTTAATACGGTTTGAGTTAAATATGTTTAACGTATCTGTTATATAACACTGTTCCGGACTCAATAAAACTACTTTCGTAGATTTCTGAGATCGTTTGCAAAACCAGTATTTTCCCTGTTAATTTAATCGAGTTAATATTTATTCGATTTCAAAACGCTTCAAACTTCGATAATAATTTTATAATATTGTTCATATTTTAATTAGAATTTTCATAAGCTTCGAAATTAATTAAATTCCATTTTAAATTACAGATTCCATTCAATTATATTAAAATAACTCGTATTTTCTGAATTCACGTTATTAAACTCTAATTTTAATCACGTTCATATTTAAATAAATTAAATATTCTGACTCTAAAAATCCGGGTCATTACATTCTTCCCCACTTAAAATAATTTCGTCCTCGAAATTGCTAAGGTAGTGGACGACCCTATCTATTGGAATTCCTAAGATTTGTTTACCCCTTATTTCTGATTTCAACTGAACCAATTAATATTGACTAAAATATTAATTCCTTCCGACTAACCTAAAGTTTCAAAAAAAAAAATTGAAAATTTTCTAACACTTTAATTTTTCGGAAAATTTCGCCATAACCTCCTTTGTACAGCCCTATCGGTAAAACTCCAACTCGCCTCTCTAGGCTATCTCCAACTAAAAGAAAAATCAAACAGCCAAGCGGCTTGCCAATTCGGCTCATAAAATCCAAACTCATATATAAAATAAACTTGTACCTTTTTGTCGGGT
The DNA here is from genome assembly GCA_030737875.1 of Allium sativum. Classification (NCBI taxonomy): domain Eukaryota; kingdom Viridiplantae; phylum Streptophyta; class Magnoliopsida; order Asparagales; family Amaryllidaceae; genus Allium; species Allium sativum. The sequence goes on from CM060916.1 coordinate 479,701,383, forward strand.
ATATCATTATATCCCTACCATCTGCTATCACTTTGCATATATCATGCCATCCAAATCAAACTCCAGTCTGTCTTTATTCTCAACACAATTATTGGCTTATACTCAAGTAAAATTCCATTCAAACTCTAATCTCAAATTTCAATCTCCCAACTTACCAACTCAATTTCATATTCACTTATTTCAAGTAAAATTCCAATTTATAAATCATTTTTACCAGTTCATCTATTTAACTCGTACGTTAATTTAATTTTCGAATTTAAATTCCTGGGTTTATTCAAATCACTTGAAGTCATAATAACAAATTCAAAATCCTTTGAATTCCTGAATAACTTGTTTTTGCAAAACAGTTTCAAAACAAAATCTTTGGTAGTAATCCATCACTTAGCAACTCGAAAATTACACCGATGATGTATCGATTCATCATCGGAATTATTTCCCAGCGATCAAAGTGAGTTCAATACTATATTCCCATCAAAACCACTTTTAAACACTTCCCATTTTGAAATCAATCCCAGATATCCTTATCAAAACAAATTTAAAACCTCCCAGGATTTTAAAATTCACGTATACTTAATCCAAATTCAATTACAGACACTGGTCTGAATTTCCAGTTTTAAATTTCAATTCTGATTTTAATTTCAGATTTAATTCATCTTATTTCATATACTTTACTTATATGAATTCCGTTTAGTTATTTATAACCATTTCACCTTTATAATCTTATTCAATTATAATAACAACCAACACATTAATATTTCCAATATATATACTTGGGTAAAATTATTTTATTTACCCTCTTTTCAAAACATACCATGTCGGTTCATCGTATTCAAGTGTTTAGTAACTCCTATCAATACAGTTTGCATTACTGTATCGACCAAAATTCATAAACTACTCGACCAATAAATCTCCATAATATAAAACAAATTTTTATATCAAATAACAAATACGTTCACTCGTATATATACACTCAATCTCAGTCTAGGATATTACTAATCCCATCTCTACTGAGTTACGCCACAGAGCCAAGGTAATTCGCTTAACTTAAGCTCTGATACCAACTGTAGTGACCCGAAAATCCGGTCCAATTTGAGCTGACTAAATAACACAAGTCCAACCCCAAATTGCACTGGAAATTCAAGAAACTAATAGAAAGAAGATAGAGGGTGAGAATAGATAAGGTAGAACTATTAGAATAGAAGAAGAAGAAGATCATCATCATCAGAGTAACACGAATCTCACAACGGAACGAATAAAATATAACATACTTTTGAAATACAAACAGTATATGTATACAATAACATTGCAGAGTACAACACTTACAACACAGCGGAACAAAACTCTATATAACTAACGCTGAAGCCTCCTGCTCCAAGCTCCTTTAGATAGATATGTAAAATCCTGAACTACTTGACTGCCCGTACAAATTTAGGCACCCAAGAGTTTAGGTAGAACAAAACAAAATAAACTCCGGGTCAGTCATGGGACTGGTATGAGTAAAACAGTTTGAACAAGTAACGATATCTCATAAGACCACGCCGTATAACGGAACGGGTTTTTCCCTTATGAGAATCCAAAATATCTTTATATCAAAAAAACCTTTTGATATTATAATAATGTCTATCAACCACAACTATAATAATCATCTAGCAGAAACGCTTTCATCTCACGTTCTACATATATAGTATACAATCAAAACCGCAAGCACGTATTGGGTAATGGATCTTCAACTATGACAAGGTATGGAACCACCTTCCGATCAGTGTACTCTAGGAACGATACACTGGAGTTCAACAAGAACATCTTGCAACTCAGCCACACATGACCGACCACTCATTTCGCTTGAGTGTATCGAATGTACATCACCAACGGTTGGGATCAGCAACCGTTCCCGTATATATATATGGGACAGCATTGATAGATTAAAGAAGCAAATGAATATTCTCTAGATAGGTGATTATACACCCTACTTCTGTGCGACCGACTTAGCCATGCTGCCTGCCCGATTTTTGTCATTTCCTAGTTGTTGAGGCCAGAGGCTACGACTACTTTCCATTCATTGATAACACGATCACTTTGAATGCCACATTATCAAATCCGTTAATCATTAATTGGTTTACACAAATATTCTGGATGTTATGCTAAGGGAATAAATCTGTTGCAACCATATATATTTATACAGACCAATCCATTCGATCATTGGAAATACTTTGTCAGACATTCGTCCATTTAAGTTCGTTCTGGGATGGAACGAAACCGAAGGCACTATTCAGTACATCCATCTTAGTCCATGTTATCTAAGACTTATACAATAGCCCTTGCACTTTACTCCGTCTTCAATTTTCTTTGGCATATTCGCAACGCTTATGCCAATACAGTGTGGTTCTTTGGATAAGAATCCAACCGGTCTCTCCATATCAACAACGTAAATATGGTCAAAACTTGATAGTCTGTGATTTAACTATCAATGAAAACATGTCGGTGTACAAACAATGATCTAAATTCCAAATGGAATTATCGATCCAATCATCAACCATATATATATATTCATATTTCCTTATTTTCTAAAATTAGAAAATATATGTTTTCAACATTGGAAAACATTTCCAATCCTCATTCACGCATTACTACCATTCCACAACTATTAGTCCCTAACTGTAAACTAGTAAGAGAACAATTCTCTAAGTATAAACCCCGAAGGCCGAAACCAACATCAGATCAACACTCAGAAAACTATTCAACTTACTAATCTCTAGTCAGTTTCTAGTTTTTGTTTAACTTCACTTCTTAATTTCTATATTCGATTAACCCCTTTTTATAAACTACGTTTGATTAACTCCTTTTGATAAACTACGTTTTCCGTTACAACTATTTCCCTTTTTTTAACGTTTACTTACCGTTACAAATATTCTCTATTTACAACTTCTATTTACCGTTACAAATATTTCCTATTTACAACTTCTATGTACCATTACAAATATTTCCTATTTACAACGGTTTATTTATCTTCTAAATAAATATTCCTTATTTCTATTTATTTTCTAAATAAATATTCTCCTTTTCAATTCTATTTATTTTCTAAATAAATATCCCTTTTATAAAACTCTATTTGTTTTATAAATACTTCCTTTTATAAAACCGTGTTCGTTTTATAAATAATTTCCTTTTTATAAAACGGTGTTCGTTTTATAAATACTCTATTTTCAAATTGTTTCCTTTTATAAAATCGGTTGATTTTATAAAACTCCTTTATTTCGATATACATTGAAATATTCCTTTTCACAAATCAGGGTTTCTTATGATATGTAAAATATCGAATAACAATGATTAATATCATTCTAACACACATAATCCAGAACAGATTATATAACACATCATATAACACAATATATGAAAACAGTAAAATAATTGTTGAGGAATCCAGTCGGATTCCTCCAACCTGTCTCCCTGCATCCACAGATGTTACACAGTATAATATATATCATATTTCATTTTGAAATGAAATATCCTGCTGTATAGAACCATATTTGATTAACAGTACATAGATTAACTATAACTACGTTTTCAATCAAATCTATTTAACAGTCCAGTTTAACAATCAATATACAACAGTCAACAAAATAAAGTACAATTTATATTAAAATATAAATTGAGGAGAGTTAGTGAGTTTTACTCACATTGGTCGGTTATCGTTATATAACGATAATCGATAGTTGATTCGGATCAGATAATTTATTTCGCTATAAATTGTACCCAGCTCCAATTCACTGCAGGCCAGTTCCATAACGTATATATCGTCGTTACGATTCCAGTGTTATCGACTTAGTCAAATTCCACTCAAACATCGTCGGGCCGTCCAAGTTCACAAGCCCATACCCGCTTTTGATTTCTACACTTTCTCTTTGAATCTGTACAATACATGCTACAGACCTCCGACCCAAACTCATGAAACCAACGTCACCTGCTTCACACAGCAATCCCCCTTGAGTTCTTCATAGAAAATTATCAACAAAATACCAACCTCCTTCTCAAATCTCCTTACTTCCCTACAGCAAAACTCCAAATCAAGACATGAACTCGAGCTCAACTTCTCACCACAAAAATACTGGAATTGCTATCAAGAGAAACCCGTACAGAAGATAACACTTCCGCCAAAATGGATTCGAACAGTTCCTTCCCGCATCCCACACTCCAGTGCTCCTTCAACTCCACAAAACAATTCGAAGTGTACAGGGGAAATAAGACTCCCTTTTTGTTCGAACCTTTTCACCACACAGTGCACAAAACGAACAAAATCCTCACCCATTTCTGCCTACCCGACAGTCTCCTCCCCTTCCATGATTTTCTCCGACCTCATCGTGTTTTTCCCACACGCCTTTCGCACTCCAGAAATGAACAGCCTCCCTTCAAATCCATACAAGGAAACCTGAACTCCATCAACACAAAACGCCTCAGCCTCATCACGTTTTTCATCCCCAACTTTACACTTCTCTCCGCAAACAAAACTCCAGCTACCAACCAAGACATCCTCCCCACGGTTAGCTTCTGTACTCTGCATCACACGTTATCACCATCCTCCTTTCCTGTATCGATTTCAGCAAACACGCACTCACCAAAAAGCCTTGCGACGTCAGCTCCAGTCTTTTGCACCCGTACAGATTCCCACTTCAAAACGAACCAAAACCCACGACAAAATATTGCAGCACCTTCTGCTCGACCTTCCCAACTCCAAAACGACTTTGAATCCGGACTTGTTTTCCCTCAAAACCGCTTATACCTGCTTGTACATGAGTAACCCTAGCGTCGCTGTCTCGATACGAAGCTCCAGTGATGGAGTCGCACCAAATTCTGAAACCATGGGTGTTTAGATCTCGATTTTGGGATTGTAACGAGCTTCATTTGGTGATTTAAGGAATTTGATTTCTATTTGTTTTGATTTTATTCCTCTCATTTTCACTGTTGAAGAAAAGAAATTGAGAGCGGCGGAAAATAAGAAGTTGACTGAGGAATTAGGTTTTAGGGTAAGTAGGAGGGTATTTATAGTGTCACTTTCCTCAGTGGTGAAGTATGAGAGTTGTACCACTTCGTGCTGTACGTGGTTTGTAGGCAAGGTTCTATTTGCTTGATTGCAAAGTAAATAAGGGTACACTATACAACAGATGAATCGCATGTATCCTTTTGTCATTCATCAAGTTCTCGACGTTGTAGTCTTCTTTTTAGTATAGTTTTTAATACGGTTACTTCAGGCAAAGTTTAACGTATATAAATATTTAATACGGTTTGAGTTAAATATGTTTAACGTATCTGTTATATAACACTGTTCCGGACTCAATAAAACTACTTTCGTAGATTTCTCAAATCGTTTGCAAAACCAGTATTTTCCCTGTTAATTTAATCGAGTTAATATTTATTCGATTTCAAAACGCTTCAAACTTCGATAATAATTTTATAATATTGTTCATATTTTAATTAGAATTTTCATAAGCTTCGAAATTAATTAAATTCCATTTTAAATTACAGATTCCATTCAGTTATATTAAAATAACTCGTATTTTCTGAATTCACGTTATTAAACTCTAATTTTAATCACGTTCATATTTAAATAAATTAAATATTCTGACTCTAAAAATCCGGGTCATTACACCATCAATATTCTGGACCCAGCTTCAGACTTCAATCCAGGATCCTGCTTAACTATATCTGCAAAAAGCTACTCGACTGCCCGTATGGAAAGAGGGCACCCGAGTTTGCAAAGTGAAACAAACTACAGGTCAGTCGTGGGACTGGTGTGAGAATTCCATACTTAACTTATCTAATAGGTAGGCTAATCATAGGACCACGCCGCTAACGCGGAACAGGTTTACTCCATTGGATTGCCAGTGCATAAATAAAGTAAATCATCAAATATCGCAATGCTTTTAAGAAAAATGAAACCATTATAAGACCCAGGTCCCATCACACAATGCAACGCACACCAGAGGATAGAGTTTTACCTTATAATGGTCAAAAGATGCTTGATACGTAAAAACGATATTATTATTAGTGTGTATATATATATTTAAAACATTCAAATATAATATCAATCCTAGACGGCATAGGTACCATATACTCTGTCGCAGTATATAAGTTTACAATCAAAACCGCAAGGGTGTATTGGGAATTGGGTTTCCATCATGAGATCGAGGCTAGGGATCGTCCTCTTCCGATTCGAGACACTCTAGCAAATGCCTCAGGATCCCCCGCAGTGAACCCTTGGAACGGTAGGGCCGGTCCCCACCTAACGATAGTGGATTGGCAATTCCTGAACATACGTTTCCCGGCTCCTTTGGACCTATAATGTGACCACTTCCGGCCTATAAAAACGAGGTACCTCAATCCAAAATCCACATAGTAAAATGACGGGCCGTGTTAAAGCCCAAACACCACTCTAGCTAGCAAGAAACGTATGCACTCCCTACGGTCCATATCCGGTTTTTGACTCATACCGGGGTGTGAGGCTCGCGAAGTCACGCTATACACAAAGCTATGCCTAAACAGGCTATGCTTTGATCATCAACCACAAGGCCTGCTTTTCAACAAAGCTTTGATCATTGCATCTTAGCATGTCACATTGTCAGACCCTACCATATTATTGATCATCTACCAATATATATATAACCTCTAAGCTCATACGTCTTAGAGAAGGGTGATAAGTAAACAATAAATTCTTCACCACCAAACAGAAATATATAATCAGTAGCGTTCAACAAATACAGTAGAAATGAATACAATGTCAGACACGTAATCCATTTACAAGTCCGCTCTAGGTCTGAGCGAAACAACGTGTCCGTCGATCTCCAAATGCATTTGGACGATCATTACTAAATACCTTGCCTTGGAAGGCCAATCCCAATTCAAGATACTAGTCATCATCATCCCAACGATGTGAAAATCTTCGGTCTTCAATCACCGTCTTCATCTTCGACTCTTGATCGTCGTGATGATTATTCAGAATGGGTTAAACCGGTCTTTTTGAATAACTCGCGTATTTTGGGATTAAAAACAAATATTGGAAAATCACACATTTCGTCACATTCCAACTCTGAGTATTCTTTTAATATGATATTCGCTTAAAGAGATTCTCATTAATTTTATCAAAGATAAACACTGAAAATAAAATCTATAAATCAATTTCCGAAATATGGAATTCCACGGAAATCAAATCAATACATAATCGATATAAATTTCTGTATCGGACTAACAATATAAATGGAATAACAGCAAAACCTCTTAAATTCCATATATAATATCGGTCTTCTTTTGCAGAAGCCCATCTCGATTATTTCCAATCGAATTTCCACTTAATTCCAATATAATATATTAAATTGAAAAACTTGTTTTTTAGAAAATGCCTTTTTAAATCTATAAAATAGATTCATAAGTTTCAAATAATAATTTCAATGTAAATTGGATTAAAGGACAAATGTCGTTTAAAACATCGTCCACGGTAAATCCGCTTCACATCTCAATTTATTTCATATCACAAAATATAATTGCAAATGCTAGTAATCTTTTAAAAACATATTTTAAAATAATCATAAAAATATTCTTTATATAAAGACTCTAAATGAGAAGTATTCTTTATATTACAAATCTTTATCTTTTACAAATATTCTTGGTCTTAACATATAGTTGATTAAAATATATTTTAGGAAGATGTATATACTTTATATAAAAAGATTTCTAATGTAAAAATATTCTCATTTAAAAGAACATCTAAATCGAACTGCGACTCAAACATTTACCATATAATTTGGATTACATGGATTTCACACACATGTGATAATAACAGTATAATCATCAAATCATCCATCTACATCCAAAGTGTAAATTCCACTGCGTAAGCGTTAAAATTCAATAATAACGCTCATCGCAGCCTGTCGATCTAACGATCAACATACAACTAAATATTGGGATTAGTGTATATAAATTTTCATCCCAACACCTGTGTGGGGTTTTCAACCAACAACCAAATAATAAACTAATTCGTGCATTTGGGCGATGTGTGAAAAATTATCGTCCCAATCACATACACAAGTCGGGTAACTTGTGAATGGAAGTGTAATACACAATACATATAACCATGACAAGCAAATAATTGGTTTCAACAAATGTAAATTGTCATAAGTAAATAATTGGTCTTAACTAGTGTGAATTGACAAAAGTGAATATTTGTTTTAACTAGTATAAATTGACTAAATGAATAATTATTTTTAACTAATGTAAATTAACAAAAATGAATGATTGGTTTTAACTAATATAAATTTACAAAAATGAATAATTTGTGTTTCAAATCTAATAAACATGCCAATGCTATATTTTGTTTTATTCTTTTAATTTAGACAAAATGAGTGCTTTTGTCTATTCTACTTTAATGATAAAAATGTGAGTGCTTAGTTATTAAAATGTAACTTTTAAATTCTATCTTTTATTTCAAACAATCTTTATTCATATTAAAATTATAAATCAAGAATATAATTTCCAATCTGATGATTTGTTTGCCTTAATGAATTGCAAACAAAGATGAACATTATTTTAAGGTTTTATTTGCAACAAGGAATGCAGATAACCAATGTGACTTTTATTTTATTTAAAAGTATATTTGTGTGCATGTAAAAAGAACCTCATTTACAAAGTGTATTTACATTATTGAATGTAAATAAAAGAAACAATTTTTTTTATTTAAATGAGCATTTACATTTGTGAAAGCAAACAAAGAATAGTTTTGTTTATAAATTTTATTTACATTAGTGAATGTAAATAAGAGAAAAAAATTTATTTTCAAAGTATAATTTAAACAAATTCAATTAAATGTATAAAAGTGTGTACATTGGGGTTGGAAAATATAGATAAAGAAAATAGACTATAGCTTCATTGAATATTTACATTGATAAATGCAAATAAAAGAATAAACCTTAATTTTCAATGCATATATATATATATTGATAAAAGCAAACAAAGAAATAAACTTTATTTTCAATATATGTTTGTATTTGCATTGGTGAATGCAAATGAATAATTTGTTTTCAATATACATTTTTCATTGGTAAATGCAAAAAGAACAATTTCTATTTTCTAAATATATATATGCATGGCTGAATGTAAATAGAAGAACAAACTTTATCTTCAAAACATGTTTACATTTGCGAATGCAAATAAAAGAACAAAACTTTATTTCCAATATGTGTTTGCATTTGTAAATGCAAATAAAAGAATAAATTTTATTTTTAATGTTAATTTACATTAGTAATTGCGAATAAAAGAATAAACTTGAATTTCAATGTATATTTACATTTGAAAATGCAAATAAAAGGACAGTTTTTATTTCAAAGTATATTTGCATTGTGAGATGCAAATGAAAAGTGAACTTTTAATCTCTACATTTATTTAGATTGTAGAATGCAAAAAAAAAAAGTGTACTATCATTTCCAACATTTTATTTACATGGTGGAATGCAAATAAAAAGTAAAACTTATATTTCTATGTAATATTTGCATTGTAAATGCAAATAAAAAGAATGATTTTATTTCTACGTATATATTTGTGTTGAAACACAAATAAAAAGGATGACTTTATTTGCTATGCATATATTTGTGTTAAGGACACAATAGAAAGAATAGCTCTATTTACTATGTAATATTTGTGTTGTAGCATGTATATAAAAAGATGGACTTTATTTCCAGGTTTGTTTTTGTGTTAAGAACACAAATAAAAAGGGTGACTCATTTCTATGTGTATTTTTGTGTTGAAAACACAAATAAAAAGATAGTTCATTTTTTTTCTATGTTCATATTTGTGTTAAGAACACAAATAAAAAGGATGATTCATTTTTCTATGTGCATATTTTATTAAGAACACAAAATAAAAAGGATGATTCATTTCTATGCTAATATTTGTGTGCCAATCTATTTTAACCATGGATTTTCATTTACATATAAACTGCAAATAAAAATATAATTTCTAAAAATGGATTTTTATTTACATATAAAATGTAAACAAAAATGTAGTTTTCTAAACACTTACCCTTTTATTTACATATAAACCGTAAACAAGATGTAATTCTTTAAAATGGGTTTTTATTAACATATGAAATGTTAATAAAAATATAATTCTTAAATATGAAACCTTATTTACATACAGAAATGTAAACAAAATAGGTTTCTCAAATATGTCTTTTTATTTACACATAAAATGTAAATAAAAGTATGTTATTCAAATATGGTTTTTATTTACAAATAAAATGTAAACAAAAATGTGTTTATCAATCATGTCTTTTTATTTACACATAAATTGTAAATAAAAAAATGAATTCAAGATGTGCTCTTTAATTTACAAACAACATGTTAATAAATATGTGTTTACTAAATATGTCCTTTTATTTAACCATAAAAGGTAAATATAAATATGTTAACCAATTTTTATTTTATTATCTGCAAATTTATACAGATCTAAATTTACAAACATAGATCTATACAATACAACGCAATATAGTTCAATATAATCCATCAGAACAACCAGCACAATACATCACAACTCAGATCTGATTAAATAACATACAGATAATTATTTAACAGAATAAAATAATCATTTAAATTAATTAGATTGTAAAAATCAGAGATTCTCACATTGATTTTTGCTGAAAATTTGACTGTCTCAGAATCAGCTTTGGTCTGCGCCATCGCGAAGATCTCGGAAAGACGATTCCAACGCAATTGACGGTTCGTCAATCGGACCTCGTATGAGAGAGATATTAATTTTTAAAGATTGGATAAATTAAATATTAAATAAATAAAATAATCCGTCTTCTTCCTTACGTCGTTACTCAGAACCACGCACGAACCCATCATCCTCCTCCTATCCTTCCGTGCGCACCACACCTCGGCCACCCTGGCGCCGATCAATCACCGCCATACGAACCGCCTCGGCCAAGACCTCCTTCGCCCTGAAGCCCGCCGAACGCGGTGGTCCCACCACCCCAAAATCCGACCACGAACCTGCGGCTTTTCAGTCCAGAATTCGCGAAAAATACTCCATTAAATTTGATCATCATCGTAGGATTTAAAGAGCTCGGAATTCTCTTCGATTTGGTATATCATACGTCGATTTTCGTTGAGCGGATCAAAAGTTCTTAAAGATTGAAGTTTTGGACATTTTCAGCCATTAAAACTGCAGGCAGCGGCTGGCCATTGAATTAGGGTTTCAGATTTAGTATTATTTCATTATTTAATCTCGAAAAATGTGCTTAAAAGGTGGATTTTCCGACTTTCTCTGATTTGGGTCTGCTTACTGTCGTTCTTAACGTTTTGACACCTTCTGAACGCAATGGGATAGGTCCCGTGGCCCAATTCCGAAATTTGTATATATTTTATTTAAAATTCCATTAAAAATTAATTAATTAAATATTTACCGTATATTTAAATATGTCGGGGCTACATACGACCTCTAAAAATTACAGAAAAATTATTTTTGGCTTTCTTATGACGATACGAATCCAACAAAATTATTTTCGTCAAATTCTGAGACTGTTTGAAAATGGCTATTTTTAAGGCGTTTAAATTTAACTGAAATAGTCAAAACACATTTTCTTTTGCCACGCTCACATATTAATTCAAAAAATTCTAAAAATTGAAACCTAGCAATAATTTGACATTCCGGTTCCAACAAAAGTGGGTTCGTCGAAAACGGAGGCGGTTTGAAAAATGACTATTTTTAAGGCCAGTATATTTAATATTAAAAATACATTTTTAAACAAATAATTCCCGAAACTCAAAATATATAAGTGTTTACTGTTTTTCAATGCAGAAACATCATTCCGAACTCAATGAAAGTGGTTTTGAGTCGAAATTCCTTCATATGTGAAAAGTAGCCTTTTGGGCCATATATATTATATATATAAATTCTACAGCGACCTTTCTAAAAATTGAATTGGCCATAACTTTTGATTTCTGCTATGAAATTTCAATTTTTCAGATTCGTTAGAAAGATATTTTTAAATAGATTCTAATATTTTTGGTTTCACTAAAATCCGTTGAATTTTGCATGCTGTACGATCAGTCAAAGTTCAAGTTTGACTTTTCAAACTACTGCGTTATTTCTAATTCCATTTATATTTAAATTAAATTTATTCGTTCTAACTTCGATTAAAATAAAATTCTAGCCATTATTATTTATAATAAATTATATTATAACCTCAAAATTCATTAAAATTTCTAAAATAAATTTTTTAAATTGGTTCAGAATTTGCGGGATGTTACAGAGGTCCTCTCCCGTTTTTGGTTCACCATCGGGGTGTGAGGCTCGCGAATCAACGTTACACAAAGCTATGCCACACAGGCCATGCTTTGATCAGCAACCACAAGACTTTGCTTTTCAACAGAAGCCTTGATCATCTGCCACTTAGGCATGCCACACAGGCAATTCACTCCATGCGTTTGATATCCCTCGATATATAACCTCTGAGCTCGTATGTCTCAGAGAAGCGCGTTAAGCAAGAGAATAAATTCTCCGCCGCCAAACAGATATATATTTAATAGAAATTAATCACACAGACTAAAATCCAATGTCAGACACATAGTCCGTTTACAAGTTCGTTCTGGGTCTGAACGAAACCAGAGGCAACTAGTAACCCGCATATCCATCGATCTCCAAGTACGTCTGGACGATCACCAACTAATTCTCTCCTCTTGGGTGTACGACCCAATCAAGATCATCAGTAATTATCCATACGACGTGAAGACCTCCGGTCTTCCACCACCGTCTTCATCTTCGACACCACGTCGAATCAGTTATTCAGAATGGGATAAACCCGGTCTTTCTGAATAACTCGCGTATATAATAAACATGTGTTACACAAACACAACATATGCCTCATTCCAATTCATCAGTCACTAACCGTAAATTAACAAGAGAATAATTCCTCAAATATTAACCCCGAAGGCCGAAACCAACATCGGATCAATACCCAGGAAACCGTTCTGCTTAGCTAACCTACAGTTAGTTTCTAAATTTCACATTCTTAGGGAAAGGTTCCCATTAATTTTATCAAAGATAAATTCCTTGAAATTTATTCTTTAATCTTCCTTTGAATATCACTTCAAACTAGTCGGGATTAGCGAACCACACCGAAGTAATCATTTATTTTATTTCCCAGTCCCAACCTATTCATCCCATGAAGTAAAACTGGTCATACTTCATATCTAACACCATGATGTTATCGGTAAATTCACTTACCATTTCGCGTTCAAATCTAATTAAAAATTTAACTATCGCCTGGAGCAAAACTGGTGATACTCCATTCTCGATCATTTCAATCTAATTAAAGATTCATTAAAACTCCACTTAGTTTAAATCTTTGACTGGGTTAAAGAATCAGTGTCATTTAAAACACGGTTCACGATAAACCCAAAATCACATTCCATTAATTATCGGGTTAAAGAACAAGTGTTATTTAAAACACTGTTCACGATAAACCCAAAAATCAATACCAATTCAATTCCAATTAAATATTATTTAATTGGTACACTTCATTAAATCTAAATAAAAAGATTTAATCTTTTTCTCAATTGGGCTAAACAATAGTGTAAATGAAGACACCATTCACGACAAACCCAAATCACATTTGATATTAAATACAAGGCTCTGAATAGAAAATATATCGGCTTATATTCAACATCAAATTCTACGACCATCAAATATCGTATTGGAAATAACGATATAAATATATCTTTCAAATTCCCATAACGATACCTGTATCATCACGAAATCCAACATCGAAATATTCCACATACAATTTCGATTAAAATCCATTCCAATTCAATTATTGGAAATTCTGGTTATTTTCAAAACCATTTCAAATCCAATTTATTTGTTTTAAAAATAAATAAATTATTATTCTAGTTCAAAACTAGTTCATTTCGATAAAAATCTATTTTTATCTTTTCAAATATGGAGTTTTTCATCCCAATCCTTCCCAAATCATTTCTTATGATTTTACACAAATTATTACTATTTTTAATAATTTTATCAAGGCCCGTACAGTCAATTTCCATCAACGGCCATCGTACTACACTTACAACGACCTTTTCTAAATTTGATTTGGACATAATTCCAAATCCAACCGTTAGATTTCCAATTTCTAATATTCGTTAGAAAGCTCTTTTCGATACGAACCCAACGGTTTCGGTTTTAGGAGAATCCGACGGTCGGATCTCCCGTCATGTCCGTTCGAAGTCAATGGTCCAAATTCACGAACTACCGCGGCGCGGCGCATTCTATTTAGGCCATTATATTATATATGTAATATATATAATATATACTTCGTCGATTTCCTATTAAAACGTATTATATAAATCGTTTTAAATTCGTTTTCAAAACGATTTTAACTTCTTTTCAAATTCAAATCAAAATTGAATTTTTTCCTTATAAATTTGTTTTAAATTCATTTCAAATTGATTTCAATTCAAATCGATTTTTAATTCAATTTCAGTTCGTTTTCAATTTAATTCAATTTCAATTCGAATTCATTTCTATTCAATTTCAGTCCAAATTCAATTCTATTCAATTCGAATCCAATTCTATTCAATTTAATTCGAATTTCAAATCTATTCAGTTTAATTCCAATTTCAAAATAACTTTCAATATTCATTGAAAATGAATAAAATCGATATAAATATCGTTCACGTCAAAATGGAGTCAATCTAATCAACACGGCTTCATATATTTCTATTTTCAAATATTCTATTTCAAATATTTCTTTTTCAAATATTTCTATTCAAATATTTCTTTTCAAATATTTCTATTCAAAAATTTCTTTTCAAATATTTATATTCAAATATTTCTATTCAAAACTGGAATGAGGCCCAATCAATTACCATAGATTTTATTTTTATGGATTTCCATACAACGCATGTACATATCAACAATGACAAATAATCAACCACCATCCAATGTGCATTCTACACTGTATAAGCATCAAATGTAAATATTTAACGCTTATAACAGTCTGTCAATCAATCGATCGACATACAACTAATTATTGGGATTAGTGTATGCCATATATCATCCCAATACCCGTGTGGGGTTTCAAACAATTAAACACAGATTTTATTTGTGCAGTTGGGTGATGTGTAAAATTTATCGTTCCAATCGAAATCAGTCAAATGTGTGTATATAAACAAATCGTTCGATTTGTTTATATTTATTTCATTTTAAACACACGTTAAAAAATTCTATTTTTAACTATAAAATATTTCTCACTATAAAATATTTTATTTCATCTCACATCACATCACACAATCAACTACACAATAAAATCAAACAAACAAGCATACAAGTCGTCGATGGTCCTAGTATATATTTTAACTAGAAAATTAAATTAAAAGTGAGGAGTTCTCACCCATAAGCCTAACCAAACACCGCGACTCTTCGTATGTAGGAAATCTTCGTCGTTTTTCTTTTGTCACTTTCGTCATCCGTATCCACTACATATAAAAATCGAATTTTTACTTGCTATATATATGATAAAAATCACGTTTTTATTCGCTACTTCATACAAGGAAAATTTATATTTTTACAACGCCACTTTCTATATAAAAAGATTATATTTTTACAATGATATTTATAGATAAAACTCTATTTTTACACCGCTACTATATAGATAAAAATTCTATTTTTACACCGCTATCTTCATAGTAAAAATCGAATCTTCCTTTTTACGAATCATATCTTTCGCCATATAAAAATCTGTTCTTTTCGATTATAAAAATCAAATCTTTGCGATGTTAAAAATCAAACATTCTCATGTTTATAAAATCAAACATTTTCAAGTTATAAAAATTTACCTTTTCTATTTATATTTCTAAATCAATGTATATTTTTATTTTCAACCTATGCTTTTTCTATATTTTTAAAACAAATCAATTCTACTTTTACTTACTAAAAATCAGGTTTTATTACTAAAAGAAAAATCAGGTTTTATTACTAGAAAAGAGAGAAAAGAAGAAAGAAAAAGAAAAAGAAAGGAAAAAGAATAAAACAAGTCATAAAAACTTACATCGTTTGAGGAAGGGAAAGGGGGAAATGGCTGCGTCGGATTGGTGGAGGGGCTGCTCGCTGAGGTGGCGCCGGAACCGGGTGGTGGCGGGGTGGTTCACTGGCCTGTGGTTAGGGCTTCAGGTGCTAGGGCGTCGGATTTTTAAGGGAATAAAGGGGAGGAGGCGATGGGGCGGAGGAGGAGGGCCAGGCGGAGCGGAAGGAACGGAGGCGGCGGGGCTTGGAGGAGCGATGGCGTCCGGTCGATTTGGGGGAGGCGCGGTTTTTTTTCTTTTTTCTTTTTTCTTTATTCGATCTAAAAGTGGTTTGAAACAGGGGGGGCTGTCTGACTAAGCAAGGAGGGAGAGAGAAAGGTGGTTTTATATATAATTATTTATTAATTTATTTCAAATAAAAGTCCCTTTTTTATTTGAACCCCAAATCGAACCCAACGACTGTCGCCCATAGCTAATTACCCTCATTCTGAACACAATGGGATATGTATCGTAAGTCAATTCGACCGTTACGATCAGTTTCCGTCAAAATTAAAATATAAATCTATATATTCAATTTAAACGTACATTTCAATTTACCGGGGCCACATACGAACTCTAAAAATTCCCGAAAATTATTTTCTAGCTTCGTATTGAAGATACGGTCCTAACAAGACTAGTTTCGTCGAATTCTGAGACCGTTTGAAAAATGACCATTTTCCAGTCGATTAAAATCAACTAAAACTGATCAAACGCGTTTTCTTTTGCCACGCTCACATATTAATTCAGAAAATTACGAATTTTGGAATCTAGCAATAATTTGACATCACGGATCCAACAAAAGTGGTTTCGTCAAATTCTGAGGTCGTTTGCAAAATTTCCATTTTTAAGGGCCAGAATCCCATAGCGACTATTCTGAATTTTCAACTGGGCATATCTTTTGATTCCCGCTATGAAATTTCGATTTTTCGGATTCGTTGGAAAGATATTCTCAAATAGATTCTATTATTTTTGGATTTGCTAAAATTCGGTTTATTTTGAATCCTTATACATTCATTTGAACATTGAAATCGAATTATCGAACTACCGCACCTTTTCAATTCCTTTTATAATTTAAAATAATAATTTATATTCTAACGACGATCTATATAAATATATTCGTTCGAATTATATTCAACATAAATTTCTCATTGATATTATTTAAAATAATTCATTTTAAATATTCAAAATTCATTAAATTTGCCAAAATAAAAATTTTAATTTGGCCCAGATTTCCGGGTTGTTACAATCTCCCCCACTTAAAACGTTTCGTCCCCGAAAAGGAACGAAGCCGAAAGTTGTTTTACGAATCAACTCAACTTTCCTAATTTTCACTACGGCTTAAGTTCTTCAACTTTTCAATTTCTAAGAACTTTTCAAAATTTTCAATTTTTTTGGCTAAAACCCAAAATTTTTGAAAAATTTCGCCATAACCTCCCCCGCACCGGGGACTTCAGGATATTTCATATAGCCTCCCATGGCCTTCTTCAATACAAAAGAAAAAGAAAAAGCCAATTGGCTCATAAAATCATCATCACCCAAACAAAACAGCAAATTATGGTAAACATGTATCTATTTGTCGGGCAAACAAATTTTATTCTCTGCTCTAGCCTCCTTGCTATGACCTGTTCAATGTAAGAACATGTATATGCATGCAAATGCGACAAATTTTCAATACAGTTCACTAATGGATGCAATTTGGCTATATGGTACAAATTTTAATTAATCAACCAATAATCAACAACACAACCATCAATCAATTAGTTGATTAGCTTTTCAAATTCATAACTTTGATATATAGTCTAAAAAATCAGATTTTTGGTGCCAAATCACAACAATAAGCCCTATCTAATTTTGGTTCTCACACCAGTCAATTGGAAATATATAGAAACCCCACTTTCGTCACTCGAACATGAATACTGATGACGACTAGTCAATCATCAGAATCATCTCCGGGCGACTAGAGTGTGATTCTAAATCTACCTAGTATATTTGGGACTTCGTATACAAGCTAGCTAGGCGTATATACAAAATCTTCATATACTAGATTGTCCAAATCAGTTTCAAATAAATAATCAAATACGAATAGTTGATTTAAATTTTTAAAACAAAACTTGTTTTCAATTTAAAAATATACTCTTCACACTCGTTCTAGGATACTACTGATCCCATCTCTAACGAGTCATTCTCGTTGGATATTCCTAATCCAATTTTTGATGAATTCTTTCTTATGGTTCTAACGTGTCTTGTTCTCTAAGCTTTGTAAACCAAAGCTCTGATACCAACTGTGACAACAAGGGATTTCACTCGATCCGAATCAGTCGCTAAACCGATCTAGACCGTTCGAAACGCCTGATTGTTTTGAGAACACGACAAAATAGAACGTAGACAGAAGAACATTTCATTGTATATTACAACAATCCATCAGATTACAAGAATATACAGAGTATAAATCAATATTATATATTCGATAAATATCAGAGATTACAATACATTACATAGTAGTGGAAAATAATACAGTACACAACTAGAAGAGATATACGGATACAGAGCTTTCCGGATATCATTCCAGCTGTAAATCAGGATCCTGTGAATATAAATCTGCAAAACCAAAAATACTAGCTGCTCGTGTCTAAATAAGGGCACCCAGAGTTTAGATTAAAACAATAAACCCCAGGTTAGTCATGTGACTGGTGTGAGAACTAAAACAGTTATTAATCTTTATTTTATAGTTTGGTAAATCAAGGGACCACGCCTTATAATATGGAACAGGTTTCCTCCCAAGAACACCAGTGCATAAAACGACAGCGCAATGCTAAATAAAGAACAATGAAGCTATTATAACACCCAGGTCCCATCACATAATGCAACGCAAGCCGGACGATAGGGTTTTTACCTTATAATAGCCAAAGAATGCATGATACGTTTAAAACAGATTATTTTGATAGTACTATAGGTGTATAGTGTCAAAAACAATTTCAAATCATAAGTCTCAATCATAGACGGCATGAGCGCCCCATCCCACTATGTCGCCATATATAGGATTACAACTAAAATCGAAACGTCACGTATTGGAAGTTGGATTTCCATCTGTGAACCGAGGCCAGGGATTATCCTCAACCGGTTCGAGACTCTCTAGCCCGAGCCTCAGGAACAGCCGCAACTGCCCCATGGAGCGATAGGGCTGGTCCACTCGATGTGGATTATAGTGCCTGAACAATGCGTTTCCCCGCCTTTTGGGGCGTAAATGAGCCAACAAATGACTCCATCGGACCCGGATCGTCCGATCTAACCGAGGCGCCTCGCAACAGCAACAACCACATAAGACAAACTTGTCAGGGCATGTAGATCCACTGACGCCACTTCTAACTAGAAAGAAACGCATGTTCTCCCTGAGGTCCTCTCCCGTTTTTGGTTCACCACCGGGGTGTGAGGCTCGCGAATCAACGTTACACAAAGCTACGCCACACAGGCCATGCTTTGATCATCAACCACAAGACTTTGCTTTTCAACAGAATCCTTGATCATCTGCCACTTAGGCATGCCACACAGGCAATTCACTCCATGCGTTTGATATCCATCGATATATAACCTCTGAGCTCGTACGTCTCAGAGAAGAGCGTTAAGCAAGAGAATAAATTCTCCGCCGCCAAACAGATATATATTTAATAGAAATCAATCACACAGACTAAAATCCAATGTCAGACACATAGTCCATTTACAAGTTCGTTCTGGGTCTGAACGAAACTGAAGGCACCTAGTACCCCGCTTATCCATCGATCTCCAAGTATGTTTGGACGATCACCAACTAATTCTCTCCTCTTGGGTGTACGGCCCAATCAAGATCATCAGTAATTATCCATACGACGTGAAGACCTCCGGTCTTCCACCACCGTCGTCATCTTCGACACCATGTCGAATCAGTTATTCAGAATGGGATAAACCCGGTCTTTCTGAATAACTCGCGTATATAATAAACATGTGTTACACAAACACAACATACGCCTCATTCCAATTCATCAGTCACTAACCGTAAATTAACAGGAGAATAATTCCCCAAATATTAACCCAGAAGGCCGAAACCAACATCAGATCAATACCCAGGAAACCGTTCTGCTTAGCTAACCTACAGTTAGTTTCTAAATTTCACATTCTTAGGGAAAGGTTCCCATTAATTTTATCAAAGATAAATTCCTTTATATTTATTCTTTAATCTTCCTTTGAATATCACTTCAAACTAGTCGGGATTAGCGAACCACACCGAAGTAATCATTTATTTTATTTCCCAATCCCAACCTATTCATCCCATGAAGTAAAACTGGTCATACTTCATATCTAACACCATGGTGTTATCGGTAAATTCACTTACCATTGCGCGTTCAAATCTAATTAAAGATTTAACTATCGCCTGGAGCAAAACTGGTGATACTCCATTCTCGATCATTTCAATCTAATTAAAGATTCATTAAAATTCCACTTAGTTTTAATCTTTGACTGGGTTGAAGAATCAGTGTCATTTAAAACATGGTTCACAATAAACCCAAAATCACATTCCATTAATTATCGGGTTAAAGAACAAGTGTTATTCAAAACACTGTTCACGATAAACCCAAAAATCAATACCAATTTAATTCCAATTAAATAGTATTTAATAGGTACACTTCATTAAATCTAAATAAAAAGATTTAATCTTTTTCTCAACTGGGCTTAACAACAGTATTAATGAAGACATCATTCACGACAAACTCAAATCACGTTTGATATTAAATACAAGGCTCTGAATAGAAAATATATCGGCTTATATTCAACATCAAATTCTACGACCAACAAATATCGTATTGGAAATAACGATATAAATATATCTTTCAAATTCCCATAACAATACCTGTATCATCACGAAATCCAACATCGAAATATTCCACAGATAATTTTGATTCAAATCCTTTCCAATTCATTATTGGAAATTCTGGTTATTTTCAAAACCATTTCAAATCCAATTTATTTATTTTAAAAATAAATAAATTATTATTCTAGTTCAAAACTAGTTCATTTCGATAAAAATCTATTTTTATCTTTTCAAATATGGAGTTTTTCATCCCAATCCTTTCCAAATCATTTCTTATGATTCTACACAAATTATTACTATTTTTAATAATTTTATCAAGGCCCGTACAGTCGATTTCCATCAACGGCCATTGAACTGCACTTACACCAACCTTTTCTAAATTTGATTTGGACATAATTCCAAATCCAACCGTTAGATTTCCAATTTCTAATATTCGTTAGAAAGCTCTTTTCGATACAAACCCAACGGTTCCGGTTTTAGGAGAATCCGACGGTCGGATCTCCCGTAATGTCCGTTCGAAGTCAATGGTCCAAATTCACGAACTACCGCGGCGCGGCGCATTCTATTTAGGCCATTATATTATATATATAATATATATAATATATACTTCGTCGATTTCCTTTTAAAACATATTATATGAATCGTTTTAAATTCGTTTTCAAAACGATTTTAACTTCTTTTCAAATTCAAATCAAAATTGAATTTTTTTCCTTATAAATTTGTTTTAAATTCATTTCAAATTGATTTCAATTCAAATCGATTTTTAATTCAATTTCAGTTCGTTTTCAATTTAATTCAATTTCAATTTGAATTCATTTCTATTCAATTCGAATCCAATTCTATTCAATTTAATTCGAATTTCAAATCTATTCAGTTTAATTCGAATTTCAAAATAACTTTCAATATTCATTGAAAATGAATAAAATCGATATAAATACGTTCACGTCAAAATGGAGTCAATCTAATCAACACGGCTTCATATATTTCTATTTTCAAATATTCTATTTCAAATATTTCTTTTTCAAATATTTCTATTCAAATATTTCTTTTCAAATATTTCTATTCAAATATTTCTTTTCAAATATTTCTATTCAAATATTTCTATTCAAAACTGGAATGAGGCCCAATCAATTACCATAGATTTTATTTCTATGGATTTCCATACAACGCATGTACATATCAACAATGGCAAATAATCAACTACCATCAAATGTGCATTCTACACTGTATAAGCATCAAATGTAAATATTTAACGCTTATAACAGTCTGTCAATCAATCGATCGACATACTACTAATTATTGGGATTAGTGTATGCCATATATCATCCCAATACCCGTGTGGGGTTTCAAACAATTAAACATAGATTTTATATGTGCAGTTGGGCGATGTGTAAAATTTATCGTCGCAATTGATATCAGTCAAATGTGTGTATATAAACAAATCGTTCGATTTGTTTATATTTATTTCATTTTAAACACACGTTAAAAAATTCTATTTTTAACTATAAAATATTTCTCACTATAAAATATTTTATTTCATATCACATCACATCACACAATCAACTACACATCAAAATCAAACAAACAAGCATACAAGTCGTCCATGGTCTGTGGACGACGGGTGTCGGGTGCTACTAAACATCGCTTCCTAGTATATATTTTAACTAGAAAATTAAATTAAAAGTGAGGAGTTCTCACCCATAAGCCTAACCAAACACCGCGACTCTTCGTATGTAGGAAATCTTCGTCGTTTCTTCTTTTGTCACTTTCGTCATCCGTATCCACTACATATAAAAATCGAATTTTTACTTGCTATATATATGATAAAAATCATGTTTTTATTCGCTACTTCATACAAGGAAAATTTATATTTTTACAACGCCACTTTCTATATAAAAAGATTATATTTTTACAACGCTCTTTATAGATAAAACTCTATTTTTACACCGCTACTATATAGATAAAAATTCTATTTTTACACCGCTATCTTCATAGTAAAAATCGAATCTTCCTTTTTACGAATCATATCTTTCGCCATACAAAAATCTATTCTTTTCGATTATAAAAATCAAGTCTTTGCGATGTTAAAAATCAAACATTCTCATGTTATAAAAATTAAACCTTTTCAAGTTATAAAAATTTACCTTTTCTATTTATATTTCTAAATCAATGTATATTTTTATTTTCAACCTATGCTTTTTCTATATTTTTAAAACAAATCAATTCTATTTTTACTTACTAAAAATCAGGTTTTATTACTAAAAGAAAAATCAGTTTTTATTACTAAAGGAAAAGAGAGAAAAGAAGAAAGAAAAAGAAAGGAAAAAGAATAAAACAAGTCATAAAAACTTACAGCGTTTGAGGAAGGGAAAGGGGGAAATGGCTGCGTCGGATTGGTGGAGGGGCTGCTCGCTGAGGTGGCGCCGGAACCGGGTGGTGGCGAGTTGGTTCACTAGCCTGCGGTTAGGGCGTCAAATTTTTAAGGGAAGAAGGGGGAGGAGGCAAAGGGGTGGAGGAGGACGGCCAGGCGGAGCGGAAGGAACGGAGGCGGCGGAGCTTGGAGGAGCGACGGCATCCAGTCGATTTGGGGGAGGCGCGGTTTTTTTTATTCGATCTGAAAGTGGTTTGAAAGGGGGGCCTGTTTGACTAAGCAAGGAGGGAGAGAGAAAGGTGGTTTTATATATAATTATTTATTAATTTATTCCAAATAAAAGTCCCTTTTTTATTTGAACCCTAAATCGAACCCAACGACTGTCGCCCATAGCTAATTACCCTCATTCCGAACACAATAGGATATGTATCGTAAGCCAATTCGACCATTACGATCAGTTTCCATCAAAATTAGAGTATAAATCTATATATTCAATTTAAACGTACATTTCAATTTACCGGGGCACATACGAACTCTAAAAATTCCCGAAAAATATTTTCTAGCTTCGTATTGACGATACGGTCCTAACAAGACTAGTTTCGTCGAATTCTGAGACTGTTTGAAAAATGGCCATTTTCCAGTCAAATAAAATCAACTGAAACTGGTCAAACGCGTTTTCTTTTGCCACGCTCACATATTAATTCAGAAAATTACGAATTTTGGAATCTAGCAATAATTTGACATCACGGATCCAACAAAAGTGGTTTCGTCGAATTCTGAGGTCGTTTGCAAAATTCCCATTTTTAAGGGCCAGAATCCCATAGCGACTATTCTGAATTTTCAACTGGGCATATCTTTTGATTCTCGCTATGAAATTTCAATTTTTCGGATTCGTTGGAAATATATTCTCAAATAGATTCTATTATTTTTGGTTTCGCTAAAATCCGATTTATTTTGAATCCTGTACATTCATTTCAACTTTGAAATCGACTTATCGAACTACCGCGCCTTTTCAATTCCTTTTATAAATTAAAATAATAATTTATATTCTAACGACTATCTATATAAATACATTCGTTCGAATTATATTCAAAATAAATTTCTTGTTGATATTATTTAAAATAATTCATTTTAAATATTCAAAATTCATTAAATTTGCCAAAATAAATTTTTTTAATTAGCCCAGATTTCCGGGTTGTTACAATAACTGCATACATGTGCATATATGACAAAATATAAGCAAAATTGAACAAATTGCACATATTTATGTAGTTTTTAAATAAATGCATCTAAAGATGCATATTTTTAAAATATGTGCATACCTATATGCATTTGTGCTGCAGTTTTGAAGCAAAATTGAAATAAATGCATACATGTATGCAACTAATTGAATTATATGCATCTGTCAATGCATTTTACTGCATTTCATGTTTTTTTGTGTAATTCTTGATTTTGATGTGGTTTTTTGATGTTTTTTACCTGAATTCTTTCACGATTAATTGTTCCAATTAGTTATGAATTTTTTTTATTTTTTGTTGAATTTTTGAAAAATAGGGACTAAATTTATAATAAGTTTATGACCGGATGTGAGCTTAATTTAAAAAGTTAATAGGGACCTATAAAAAATGCACCCTTTGGAATATATATTTTATTTTTAATTTATTTTAAATATTAATTATAGTCCCAAAACTAATTAATTCAATCATTTTAAATGAAGTTTCTTTAAAATATGCCTATGCGTTTTGTACTCGTATGATCATATACTAATCTCAATTGCTATGAAATGAGAAATCCTACTGTGTTTTTCAGATATGGTTATAATGGTCTTAGTCTCGTCGAATTCAGAGATCGTGGGCAAAATGGTCTTTCTTTATGTTATTATTTAAATTTTAACTGCTTTTTCTACCTGCATTATATTACGCACGCTCACACACTAACTCTGATTGACTTGAAATTTGGAACCTTATCATAATTTACTAGGACCTGATAAAATTAGTTTCATCAAATTCCGAGACTGGTTGAAAATTTGGCTTAATCCTAGCTTTCAAAATAACACTGAATTATCGATTTTCAAAATATTCTTTTTAGTTATCATTTTAAAAATCAAATAACTTATTTTAACTTATTATAATATAATACAACTTTTAGAATTCATTTCCAATGATTTTTAAGCCTAATTTCAATATTGATGGACAGTGTTAGTTTTTTATTTTATATGATAAACTGTTTAAACTGATAAGTTGACAAAAGTGATATAAATAGATTAACTGATCATTATAATTTTTGAAATAGTATTCAAAATTGAGTATATGTATTTAGAATCATGCGCGGTTATTTTGAATTTTTAAAAACTCAAATTTTCAAAATATCAGAAATTTGGGTCATTACAACTGTTTTCCATATATAATCGTATATTATGTGAATTGATAGTCGATTAATTGACAATAGAACTTGACCTTAAATATTGCAACTGGCTTTAAGGAGACCAGGATTTGTAAGTGTTTACTTATCAAAAACCACTTCAAAACAAGTGTACGTGTTCTATGTTTTGGAAGAGGTTGTGAATTAAAGTTTATGTGGCAATTCGAGATCTATTGAGATGGTCAAACACAAGTTGTGATTCTAAGATCTATTAAGGAATCTATGTGTGATTCCAAGACCTATTAATGTATTGGAATCCATGAGTGATTCTGAGATATGTTGAGGAATTTATATGTGATTTCGAGATCTATTGTGTTGTGCGATTCCAACTCTGGGAATTCTTGTTCTATCCGAGTGATGAAGACTTTTTTGAAAGATGTCGAATGAAACCTCGATCGGAAATGGTAGAAAATAGAGTAGGAGTACAGTATGGGTTTTTCCAAACCCACGGCAGGATATATTGACTCCATATCAGGAGTATGCTTATAGATTTTGCACAGGGACTGGATATATTTGGATCTATGTGGTGCACATCGATGTTTTCGTGCGTGGACTAGTTATGGTTAGCTTGTGGTATATTTTATATAGAGATATACGACATTCGGATGTAGGTTCTGACCCTTGTGCAGGAGTTTCGGATCCAGCTTGACTTGGAGAGATATCCACAGAAAAATCCAGTATGCAAACGTGCCTTATTGGTTTTGTTTGTATATTTACTAATTGTCGAATGAAACCACTGTAACCATTTCTGTTTTTTGATTTATTTTATATTCTACCCCCTACACATTATCTATTAGGCAACAATACTTCTCCTAACAAATGGTTTGATGTTGTTGAGGGGATAACCGTTACGGACATGCGTATGGCCTCAGATTGTATTATATATGTTACTTATATGTTTAGTTATCTCACATAGTTGCCTAGCCTGATCCATGTGTTGTTTTATTAAAATGCTCAAGCCAGACCGAATCGATTTTTCAGATTGGACTTGGATTGCTTTGGAGGTTCATAAGAGAAGTTGGTGATAAGACGTATGCTCGTATTCTTTTATTTATTCCGCTATGTGTGTCATTGTATGAATCAACAATTGTAAGAACAAGTTATTATAATTGTTCAGGCTGATTCATTGTGTACTCTGATTGATGTATGTATATTAAAATTTTCTCTTTAAATAAAGGGCACTGTTTATATTACAACATATTTGTTCAGTTGTGAGATTATGTTATGTATCTTCTTTCTTCTATTCTTCTATCTCCTTTCTTTTCCCCTAACTATCAGATTTTCTGGCATTAAATTTGAAATATATGAATACAGAGGATGTTTTAGCATTGATTTTCGAGATCCGAAAAGTCAAGTCATTACATTTGGCATCAGAGACTACGTTTAGCGAATACCTAGGCTTGTATGGGGTTATAGTCCATTAGAGATAGAGTTAGTACACCCTAGATTGAGTTCTGGGAGTATATATTATAAATATGAGCGCGTACTTGTTAGTAATCACAAAAATATTTTGTATTGGGTTGTCTGATTTGTTAAGTTTGAATTCTGGATTTGATTCAGTCGACTGGTCATCATTTTGATGAAGATTCCAAAACACTTGAACAAGTAATTCGATTCGATAATATTTTCGAATTTGGTAAATGAAAAAGTTACCAAGATTTATATACTTTATATAAGGAAATTTTTCATAATTAAATTAGTTATATGGATATGTTGTTTATTAGGGAATGATGATATTAAATTATTATCAATTGTTGATTGATTGGTTATGCTCACCTATTTATAAGAATGGACTAGTATTGGTTGATTTGTAGTTGTTCATGACCAGTTTATGGGTATTGGCTACTAAGTGAATAAGAGTAAGCTTATCCATTTGCTTGCATGGATTGGGTAATAGATAATCTAGGAACATTGGAAACGAGAATTCAGTTTCATGATTTGACTATGAGGCGTTCGATGATGATGTTGGGTAAGAATTCAACCTGAATGGAAATTGTTTAAAAATAAATCTAAACAAGAAATATGCAAGTGTAATTTATAAATGGGATTTATAAATATGAAATAGATTCGAATAGAGAATCGAAGAGTTTGGAATTTCGGTAAGTTTGAAAATGATTTTCAAAGCTTAAAAGGAACACTGAGATTGTTTGAAAAGTGTTTATAAAATGATTTTAAAAGATTTGAAATCATTGATCTTGCTTTGGTCATTGGAAAATAATGTTGATGATGACTACAGCATCATCAGGATTTAGTTTTGAGTTTCTAAGTATGAACTTTCTATCATGGATGATTGTTTGGATTGGAATAGACTTCTGTTTTGATCTAGATTGTTTGAAGTATAAAGCTCGGAAGTTCAACTCAGAAGTTTTCAACTAAGTTATATATGGATGCATGTAGTTTATGGATTGAAGTTATACGATTTTACATCTTAGCTGATATGATATTTGATAGATTTCATCTACTAATGAAGTGCGATGTTCGACGATTTTAGATAGTTTATATTTCCAAGTTAAATTCGAATATTTAACTTGTTTATGTGAAAACATTAGAGAATAGGTTTACAATTTATAAACTTAACGATGGTTGAATGAATTAATTTAAATTTAACTAAAATGAGCTCATTGCATTGCGGAAGTTCGTAATTTTCTGAATTGAAGTTTAAATGAATGTATAGGATCTAACATAAGTCAGATTTCTTTGAAACAAGAATCATCCAAATCTATTAGATTACATTTTTCTAATGGAAGAGAAAGATTTAGATTTTATCTTATAGATTTTAAATTATGAGTTAATCAAATTTTTAGAAAAATCGCGGTTTGGTAGTTCGCGATTTAAAACTAAAATATTAATGAAATCAAAGTTTAGAATATTCAATTTGAGCAATATTAAATTTATATCAGTTTTGACTTATTAAATCTTTTGAGATAAGTAAAGTTATTATGTTATTTTTTATGCACAATATTAGAATATGCTGCAATTTGAAAATAATCATGAAATGAATTATAAATGTATACAAAATCGAGTATGTTTATCATAAGAATTTCAGTACGAAAGAACTGTAGAAATATAAAGTTATTGGTTATAGAAAATAGTTCAGAAATGAAGTGTTATGAAAATAAAGGGTTTAGTTTATATAACTTAAAGTATACTTATATGAAATGATTCATAAATGATATTAGTATAGAATGATATACTGAAAATGAAGATGAATAAAAGAAATGGTACATTAATAAACCAATTGGAAATGAGTAGGTAAGATTGCGTAGGATGTTTTATTCACTGTAATGACCCGAAAAATTCGAACCAATTTAAAAATTTTATTTTAAATAATTTGGTGGAAAAATGTGGCAGAAATTAAAATTTTCATTTTTAAATAATATTAAAGCCAGTGAAAATAGTCAATTTTCAAACGATCTCTGTTTTCGACGAAACCACTTCTGTTGGAAACCAAATGTTAAATTATTGCTAGGTTTCAATTTTTTGAATTTTTTGAATTAATATGCCAGCGTGGCGAAAGAAACTGTGTTTTGTTCAATTCAGTTAAATTTAATCGACTGAAAAATAGCCATTTTTAAACAGTCTCAGAATTCGACGAAATTAGTTTTGTTAGGACCGTATCGTCATAACGAAGCCAAATATATTTTTTCTGGATTTTTCTGAGTCCGTATGTGGCCTCAGTGAATTTATTTATGCGGACGAATTAAATTAATAAAGGATTTAATGATTAAATTTAAATAAAACAGGCCATAGACAGCCGTTTGGGCTGACGGGACCTGTCCCGTTGGATCCGGAACATGGGCTATTGGCTAGGGTCACTTTCTTCTGGACTGGAATTGAACCGGTTTAAAAGATATGGGTTTATTTGTAAAAATACATTAAAAAAATAATATAAAAATGGGTAAATCTAAAACCCTAGCCACTATTCATCATCGTTACAGCCGTTGCCCCAATATCCATGGCCTACAACACTCAGAACTTCCTCCTCTAATTTCTCTCCCATCTCCACGAATTAGTATTCAAGCCATATACCAATTCGAAGAGATTTTCCTCTTCTTTCAATCCATACAGGTATCATACCCTGAATTGGCACACAGACCGAGGAATCACCCCCAAACCCTCGGGTTTTGCACTGCCGCCGTGACTCAGTGGCACCATTGAGTGGGCCCACCTCACCGGCGAATGCGCGCCTCCCCCTCCTCTCTGACGTGCCACCACCTGATCGTGTTCCCGTGCCCTGTTGTGACTGCAGACCTGAACCCTAGTTTCGAGCGAGTTGTTGAAACCCGCGGCCTTCATCTGTGAAGTGGAAGAAAGGTCTATTTTCTAATTAATTCATTTGTTAATTAATATAAAATATTATCCATCTTAATTTAATCATGACTCTCTCGTTCGAACTCGAAATTCGACGATTTCAGGACCGTTGGGATCGTAATTCAAAGGGCTATTTTTCGAGACTGATTGAGAACAATTCTGAACTAGTCGGATTTTTGGTCAAATTCGAAGTGAATCTATTCAGAATATAAAAACTGTGAGAATTCTGATTTATTTAATTAATTAAAATTGTGAAAACATGATATGTATGTTATATTTGCTGATCTGCAATGTGGTAATTAGAATTTATTTGTCTGTGTGATTTGTAATGCTTGTGATGTCATGATAGAACCATGTTCTACTAGATCTATAAATTTGATGTAATCTCTATAAAGTTCTCATCTTTATTATTTCTATTTTTATTTTTATTTTTATTTCTTTCTAAAAATTGAATCTTTATTTTGTTTTACAAAATAAAATGAAAAATTGAATCTTTATTCTGATTTACCAAAGAAAGTTTGAATATTAATTTTCGATTCACAACAAAAAATGAAAAGTTGAATTTTTATTTTGATTGACAAAATAAAAGAAAGTTTGATTTTTATTTTGATTTGAAAAATAAAAACAAAAGTAGATTTTTATTTTGATTTGCGAAATAAAAACAAGTTGAACCTTTATTTTGATTTGCAAAATAAGAACAAAAGTTGAATCTTTATTTTGATTTATGATTTATAAAGTAAGGAAAGTTTATATCTTTTAAATCTTAATTAAATGATAAATAAAGTTTAGATATTTTATTTTGATTTACAATATAAAATAAAGATGAGACCTTTATTTTGATTCATGAAAATTATACACCAAATTATATGTTGTCGTTGTTGTGTTGACATAAAACTTAAATAAAAACTTCCATCGTCATGTTAATATAGGTTAAATGAATCAAACATTTCATCGTCATGTTAATTTAGTTGAAATGAATCAAACATTTCATCGTCATGTTAATATAGTTGAGATGAGTCAAACATTTCATCGTCATGTTAATATATTTGAGATGAATCAAACATTTCATCGTCATGTTAATATAGTTGAGATGAATCAAACATTCCACCGTCATGTTAATATAGTTGAAAGGAATCAAACATTCCACCGTCATGTTAATATAGTTGAAATGAATCAAACATTCCATCGTCATGTTAATATAGTTGAAATGAATCAAAAAAAAAATTCATGGTCATGTTAATATAGTTGAAATGAATCAAATATTGACATTAGAAAATATATTTATATTAGAAATGTTGACACTAGAAAATAAGTTTACATTAGAAATAAAGTTCACCTTTTTATTTGCAATTTACAATGCAAATATTACATAGAAAGATAAATTAATTTTTTAATTGAGTTATCTAATGTAAAGAAAAGAAATAGAAAACTTACATTTTTTTTCCAATGTAAAGAAAAAGAAGTAGAAAAATTACATTTTAAATGAATTGGAGAAAAAGTACATTTTTACGTTATAAAAATGAATTGGAGAAAAAGAACATTTTTATGTTATAAAAATGAATTGGAGAAAAAGAACATTTTTATGTTATAAAAATGAATTGGAGAAAAAGAACATTTTTATGTAATTAAAAAAAAGAGTACATTTTTGCCATCATTTTTGTCGCATTAGAATTGGCGGACAAAAATATTATTTTTATTGAATATAAAAATATACATTGTTGCAACCATCATTTTTGTCGCATTAGAATTGGCGGACAAAAATATTATTTTCATAGAATAAAAAGAAGGGATTTTAATAGTGGGAATCGCCAAATGGTTTATATATATAAATATAAATATAAAATTTAACGAAACGCGCGCGGCAGTTCGTGTGTCGACAATCTTAATTTTAAGCGATTATACCGAAAGATCCGACCGTTGGATTTTCCCAAAACTGGAACCGTTTGGACCGCTTTGGGAAAATCTTTCCAACGATATTAAGTTCGTCAAAATCCGACGGTTAGATTTCAGGATATGTGTAAATCAAAATTTGGTAAAAACAGCGCCAAGGCCGCCCACTGACCCGAAGCGTCGTTTATTTATTTTAAGCTATTTTCAAATAAATAAAAAAATAGCGATAAATAGTCCTAAATATAAATGAAATGTTTTAAATGATAATTATGCGATAATTATTTGAAAAGACCGAGTTTAACTCATTTCAAATAATTATACGATGACTTAATCAAAGATATAACAAGATGGTGTTGAAGACCGACGATCTTCACATCGGATGGACGACGATTACTGATGCCCTGGACTGACTTGCTCCCAGGAAGGGGTTAAAGTAGTAGTTGTCCGGACGTATGGGTTGATTGTTCGGATAAGCGAGAACCTCTCAGGTGTCTCCGGTTTCGTTCAAACCCAGAATGGATTCGAATGGATGCGTGTCTGACGTTGGAATCTATTTCATGTAGTTAATCGATTTTTTGTTGATATATGCCTGTTTGGTGGTGGAGAAATTATTCTCTGCTTAACGCCTTGGTATATGTTAATAGTTATCGATAGCATGGCGTGAATTGTCAATGTGGCACGCCAAGATGCGAATGATCAAGGCTTTTGTTGAAAAGCAGGCCTTGTGGTTGATGATCAAAGCCCGACCTGTTTAGGCGTAGCTTTGTGTATAGCGTAACCTCACGAGCCTCACACCCTGGTATGAGTCTAAAACGGGAGAAGGGAACGTAGGGAGTGCACACGTTATCTTTCTATCTAGAGTAATGTCAGGGACCTACCAGCGCTGACATTTTACTTATGTGGATGATGGATTATGAGGTATCTCGTGTTTTTTATAGGTTGTTAATGGCCATATTATAGGTCCCAAAGGACCGGGAAACGTGTGTTCAGGTATAACTAATCCACGACCCTTCGGAGTGGACCGACCCTACAACTATCCAAGGGTTGCCCATAGGTGTGATCCTGAGGTATTTGCTAGAGTGTCTCGAATCGGTAAGGAGCTCCTCCCTAGCCTTGACTCATGATGGAAACACAAATCTCCAATACGACATCTCGTTTTCGATTGTATAACTAGTATGGCGACATAGTATATGGTAGCTATGCCGCCTAAGATTAATACATTTATATTGAAATGATTTATGAAAACATATACACACTAGTAGTAATACGTTTACGTATTTATCATCTTTTGATCATTATAAGGTAAAACCTTATCCTCCGGTTTGCGTTGCATTGTGTGATGGGACTTGGGTCTTATAATGATCTCATTTTTCTAAAAAGCATAGCGTTATTTGAACGATTTACTTTACTTATGCACTGGCAATCCAATGGAGTAAACCCGTTCCGCGTTAGCGGCGTGGTCCTGTGATTTGCCACGTTGTTAGATAAATTAGTTAAGAATTCTCATACTAGTCCCATGACTGACTCGTAGTTTGTTTCACTTTTGCAAACTCGGGTGCCCTCTTTCCACACAGGCAGCCAATTGACTGGTTCAGGTGATACATTCTGATTGGAGCTTGCTTGGAAGGAAGAAGAAGAAGACCTTTTCTCTAGTTTCTACTTCTGCTTTGAGACATTTTATCTTCTATAGCTTTGATGTATGTAATGGAGTTTGAGACTTGTTTCTTTTCCATTGAAACCTTTTTCCCTTTTGTTGAGACTCTTTATTTGGCTAAGTTGTATCCTGTACTGCGTACTCTGATGTATTGGATATTATGATGCCGATGACATTTATTTCCGCTGCAATGGTTTATGTGTTATGATAGTTATTTGAGATCTGTTTTTGTTGTAAATATGTTGTATTCCAAAATGATTATCCTTACTTTCGAATCACGGAAGTTTGGGGTTATCACAGTTGGTATCAGAGCCTAAGGTTAACCTTAGCTTCGGAATATAACATATTTAGAACAATTCGTCTAGATAGAATCCACATTATTCTAAGGCGAGTAGCTCATTAGAGATAGGACTAGTAATGTCCTAGAATGAGCACAGCAAAATAGCACATATTTATCAGTCATTACATCATCATCTTTTCATCTTGTCCTTATCTTATCTTTTCTTGAAAATTATCATTTTTGTTGGTCTGACACTTTCCTTGATGGTACAGACTGATTTAAATGGATACTAGATCAAGAACAGCCCGGGGCGGAGCCCGAGATGGAACTCGAGGCGGGGCCAGAGGAGGAGCCCGAGTGGGAGCTGGAGGGCAAGCTAGAGACAAGACCCCCATCACTCAGGAACAGCATACTTCAGAGGTCGTAGCACAACCACCTCCACCTCCACAGCCCTTCGATTTGGAGAGAATGTCAAAGAAATTCAAAAACCTAGGAGGTGTACCTTTCACGGGGCGAGAGTCTGCGATTCTGGCAGAGGCATGGCTTAAAGATTGTGAAAAGATCCTAGAGGGCTTAGAACTGGAAGATCAGCGAAAGCGTTACCTGGCAGTATGGAAATTAAAGGATGAAGCCGGGCATTGGTGGGATGCGGTCAAGATCTGGAATGACGTGGCCAATATGTCTTGGGCAAAATTTAAGGAACTTTTCAATGAGAAGTATATACCCCCACAAGCTAGAGAGCGCCTGCGCGAGCAGTTCGTTAACCTACAGCAAGGGAATATGACCGTTTCTGAGTATGTAAGGAAATTTGATGAGCTTTCCCGATATGCTCCTGGTTTGGTTCAAGATCCGGTAGAGAAGAATAAAAAGTTTATCAAGGGCCTGTCAAAGAAATATTTGAACCGAGTCACTGTTCATATCAAGCTTCCCTTCAATGAAGTAGTAGAGATGGCGTGCCGCTACGAGGAAAATGACGAGTTCGGACCGCAGGATAAAGCGAAAAGCCAAGGCAACAACCCGAAGGAACATGCTGACAAGAAACCGGAGGCGAGCAATTCTTTTACCGCTAAGCCCCAAGGGAAGAAGAGGGACAGGAGCAAGGTGGCCTGCTATAACTGTGGCAAGATGGGACATTTTGATTATGAGTGTAGAGCACCTAAAAAGGAAAAGAGAAATGATTCGGGCCCTAGTCAGAACAGTGGTCAGAGTTCCAAAAATCTTGGCCAGAACCCCAGGAACACCCAATACTGCTATAACTGCCAAAAGCCGGGACACTTTGCCAGGAATTGCCCTTTATTGAAGAAAACTGAAGTGGCACATGTCTATGAGGGGGCGGCTGCACCAGCTTCTGCCGAGGAAGCAGGTAAACCTGATGTTTTAGGAGGTACTCTTAATATCAAGAACATCCCTATTACAGTTTTATTTGACACCGGCGCTGCATGAAGTTTTATTTCTATTGACACCATTAAAAAGTTAAACCTAAAACCAAAGAAACTTAAAGAGTTGATTAGAGCCCATAGCCCGATAGGAGGTTCTCTTGTTCTCGAACAGTATTGAAGAGTACCTGTTTCTTATTCTTATTTCTTGTTCCCTTTTAATTTGATCGTCATGAATTTCTCCGGATATGATATCATATTGGGAATGGACTGGTTGACGGAATATGAGGCTGAAGTATTATGCGCTGAAAGAGTAGTCAAAATTAAAACTAAATTGGGAAAGACTATTCTATTCCATGCCACGGCTCAGCCACTGACAGAAAAGAATTCTGGTCTTCGCTAGAAGTTAACCCTACTTCTATTGAGGATATTCCCATCGTCAGAGATTACGCTGATGTATTCAAAGAAGTTGAGGGTTTACCTCCGCGCAGAGAAATCAACTTCAGAATTGACTTAGCCCCGAATGCAAGGCCTGTCGTACATCCTATTCGGAGAATGTCGCCAAAAGAAAAGGAAGAGTTGAGAAACCAAACCAAGCAGCTTTTGTGGAAGGGTCTGATCAGGCCCAGCTTCTCAGAATGGGGAGAAGCTTTGGTGTTCGTCCCAAAATCAGACGGTACTCTCAGGCTATGTGTAGTCTACCGTGATCTCAACAAACAAACTCTGAAAAACAAATACCCACTGCCTCGTATTGATGATTTGCTCAACCTCTTGCATGGAGCATGAGTATTTTCTAGGATGGACCTAGCTACAGGCTTCCATCAACTTCGCATTGCAGATGAATGTGTGCCTTTAACTGCTTTCAGAGGACCGGATATCTTTTATGAATGGCTAGTAATGCCCTTCGGTCTATGTAATGCTCCATCATATTTTGTTGATCTGATGAATAAAGTGTTCAGAGATGTTTTAAATAAATTTGTGCTCGTGTTCATCGATGACATCCTCATCTTTTCTAAATCCACTGTTGAGCATGAACAACATCTGAGAGAAGTCTTGGAGATTTTGTGAAGAAATGTGCTGAAAGAAAAAATTTCCAAATGCATATTCTGGCAAGAAGAGGTGAAATTCCTCGACCATGTTGTATCAAAGGAAGGCATCTCAGTAGATCCAGGAAAGATCTCAGCCATCCAAGGGTGGAAGCAGCCTAGAACTCCCACAGAGGTCAGAAGTTTCTTGGGACTGGCGGGCTATTATCGGAAATTTGTCAAAGATTTTTCGAAGGTAGCTTGTCCATTGACAAACCTGACCAAGAAGCATACGAAATTCAATTGGACACCCGAATGCGAGACAGCTTTCCAAGAGCTAAAAAGAAGGTTGACCAATGCTCCTGTGTTGACCATCATAGATGGCAATCAGGATTTGAAGGTCTGGACTGGCGCTTCTAAACAAGGTTGTTCCTTTTATAAATCAGCATGTATGAGATAACATTTTCCTTTAATGTCAAATCTCATTTTAACATGTTATCCCTTATTTATTTAAGGTATTGGTGCAGTGCTGATGCAAAGGGGCAGAGTAGTCGCATATGCTAGCTGCCAGCTGAAACCGCATGAGAAGAATTACGCCACGCGTGATCTTGAGCTAATGGCTATTGTGTTTGCTCTTAAAATATGGAGGCATTATCTCTTGGGTGAGAAGTTCGAAATTTATACGGATCACAAATCCTTGAAACATCTTTTTACCCAAAGAGATTTGAATATGAGGCAGCAACGCTGGGTTGGATTTCTTGCATCATATGACCTGGATATCCTATATACTCCGGGAAAAGCCAACGTTGTAGTAGATGTGCTTAGTAGAAAGAATGCAGCAAGCAACAATCTTATTATCGCCAGTCTCATTATCACTCCTACTTTGATTGATAAAATTTATGCTCTTCAGAAGAATGATAAATTTATTCAGAAGCTTTGTGAGCGAGTTCGTAAGGGCGAGGCCTCAAGTTTCTAGATTGACAATAATGGGACCCTTAGGTTGCAAGGGCGAATTTGTGTGCCAGACATAGCTGAGCTAAAAAGAGAAGTTATGGATGAGTGCCACAAATCTAAAATCAGCGTCCATCCAGGTGTAAACAAGATGTACCATGATCTTAAGCGCACCGTTCGGTGGAGGTCCATGAAAAGAGATATCTCTATTTATGTTGCTAGATGTCCCACTTGTCAGCAAGTTAAAAGTGATCAACAGAAACTGGCAGGTTTGTTGCAACCGCTAGGAGTTCCTGGTTGGAAGTGGAGGAAATTTCTATGGACTTCATTGATGGCTTGCCTCGAACTAGAAAAGGCAATGATAGTATATGAGTGATTGTAGACCGCTTAACAAAATCTGCCCATTTCATCCCTGTCAGGTCCAATAGAACAGCTCGAAGTTTGGCACAGCTTTATCTTAAGGAGATAGTCAGACTGCATGGGGTTCCCAAAAGCATTGTTAGTGATAGGGATCCATTATTTACCAGCAAATTCTGGGAAGCTTTCCAAGAAGAGCGTGGGACCAAGTTGAATCTGAGCTCTGCCTATCACCCTCAGACAGATGGCCAGACTGAGAGGGTGAACCGTGTTTTGAAAGACTTGTTGCGAGCTTGCATTCTTGATTATGGCGGTTCATGGGAGGATCACTTGCACTTGGTGGAATTCTCCTATAATAATAGCTACCAAGCAAGCTTGAAGATGTCACCGTTTGAATTACTATATGGCAGGCCATGCAGATCTTCGGCATGTTGGGTGGAGTCAGGCAATCGACTAGTCTTGGGCCCCGACATGGTTCGAGAAGCATCGGATAAGGTTGACTTGATTAAGAAGCGCTTGCTGACTGCTCAGAGCCGACAAAAGAGCTATGCAGACCAGCGAAGAAGAAATTTAGAATTCTCTGTGGGTGATCGAGTATACTTGAAGGTTTCTCCTTTAAGAGGCGTGATTCGTTTTGGGAAGACGGGAAAGTTGGCACCGAGATTCATTGGTCCATTTCCTATTCTCGAAAGGATTGGTACTCTCGCTTATAGAGTGTAGCCGCCTGACTGGTTGCCAGGGGTGCATGATGTATTTCATGTGTCTCAACTCCGCAAGCATGTGCATGATCCAGATCTGATTGAAGATGAACTAAATCAACAGGTCCTAGATATTGCTCCAAATCTAATAGTGAGAAAAGACCCAATAAAGATCATTGGCAAAGAAACCAAAATTTTGAGGAACAAAAGGATCAACCTAGTTAAAGTTCAATGGAGTGGGGATCCTAGAGACTGTACTTGGGAGACAGAGGATAGCATCAAAAAGGCTTACCCCAAGTGCAGAGTGGACATCTCCGAATAACTCTTGTGTAAGGTACATTTACCACAATTTACATTTTTCGTCTTGTTTCCTACTTTACTTTGTTTCCTTTTCGAGGACGAAAAACTCTTAAGTGGGGGAGATTGTAACGACCCGGAAAATCCGAACCAATTTAAAATTTTTATTTTAAATAATTTGGTGGAAAAATGTGGCAGAAATTAAAATTTTCATTTTTAAATAATATTAAAGCCAGTGAAAATAGTCAATTTTCAAACGATCTCTGTTTTCGACGAAACCACTTTTGTTGGAACCGGAATGTCAAATTATTCCTAGGTATCAATTTTTAAATTTTTCGAATTAATATGTGAGCGTGGCGAAAGAAACTGTGTTTTGTTCAATTTAGTCAAATTTAATCGACTGAAAAATAGCCATTATTCAAACAGTCTCAGAATTCGACGAAATTAGTTTTGGTAGGACCGTATCGTCATAACGAAGCCAAATATATAATTTCTGGATTTTTCTGAGTCTGTATGTGGCCTCAGTGAATTTATTTATGCGGACGAATTAAATTAATAAAGGATTTAATTATTAAATTTAAATAAAACAGGCCATAGACAGCCGTTTGGGCTGACGGGACATGTCCCGTTGGATCCGGAACATGGGCAATTGGCTAGGGTCACTTTCTTCTAGACTGGAATTGAATCGGTTTAAAAGATATGGGTTTATTTGTAAAAATACATTAAAAAAATAATATAAAAATGGGTAAATCTAAAACCCTAGCCACTATTCATCATCGTTACAGCCGCTGCCCCAATATCCATGGCCTACAACGCTCAGAACTTCCTCCTCTAATTTCTCTCCTATCTCCATGAATTAGAATTCAAGCCATATACCAATTCGAAGAGATTTTCCTCTTCTTTCAATCCATACGGGTATCAGACCCTGAATTGGCACACAGACCGAGGAATCACCCCCCCAAACCCTCGGGTTTTGCACCGCCGCTGTGACTCAGTGGCACCACCGAGTGGGTCCACCTCACCGGCGAATGCGCGCCTCCCTCTCCTCTCTGACGTGCCACCACCTGATCGTGTTCCCGTGCCTTGTTGTGACTGCAGACCTGAACCCTAGTTTCGAGCGAGTTGTTGAAACCCGCGGCCTTCATCTGTGAAGTGGAAGAAAGGCCTATTTTCTAATTAATTCATTTGTTAATTAATATAAAATATTATCCATCTTAATTTAATCATGACTCTCTCGTTCGAACTCTAAATTCGACGATTACAGGACCGTTGGGATCGTAATTCAGAGGGCTATTTTTCAAGACTGATTGAGAACAATTCTGAACAAGTCAGATTTTTGGTCAAATTCAAAGTGAATCTATTCAGAATCTAAAAACTGTGAGAATTCTGATTTATTTAATTAATTAAAATTGTGAAAACATGATATGTATGTTATATTTGCTGATCTGCGATGTGGTAATTAGAATTTATTTGTGTGATTTGTAATGCTTGTGATGTCGTGATAGAACCATGTTCTTCTAGATCTATAAATTTGATTTAATCTCTATAAAGTTCTCATCTTTATTATTTCTATTTTTATTTTTATTTCTTTCTAAAAATTGAATCTTTATTTTGTTTTACAAAATAAAATGAAAAATTGAATCTTTATTCTGATTTACCAAAGAAAGTTTAAATCTTTATTTTCGATTCACAACATAAAATGAAAAGTTGAATTTTTATTTTGATTGACAAAATAAAAGAAAGTTTGATTTTTATTTTGATTTGCAAAATAAAAACAAAAGTAGATTTTTATTTTGATTTGCAAAATAAAATCAAAAGTTGAATCTTTATTTTGATTTGCAAAATAAGAACAAAAGTTGAATCTTTATTTTGATTTATGATTTATAAAATAAGGAAAGTTTAGATCTTTTAAATCTTAATTAAAAGATAAATAAAGTTTAGATATTTTATTTTGATTTACAATATAAAATAAAGATGAGACCTTTATTTTGATTCATGAAAGTTATACACCAAATCATATGTTGTCATTGTTGTGTTGACATAAAACTTGAATCAAAAATTCCATCGTCATGTTAATATAGTTGAAATGAATCAAACATTTCATCGTCATGTTAATATAGTTGAAATGAATCAAACATTTCATCGCCATGTTAATATAGTTGAGATGAATCAAACATTTCATCGTCGTGTTAATATAGTTGAGATGAATCAAACATTTCATCGTCATGTTAATATAGTTGAGATGAATCAAACATTCCACCGTCATGTTAATATAGTTGAAAGGAATCAAACATTCCACCGTCATGTTAATATAGTTGAAATGAATCAAACATTCCATCGTCATGTTAATATAGTTGAAATGAATCGAAAAAAAAATTTCATCGTCATGTTAATATAGTTGAAATGAATCAAATATTGACATTAGAAAATATATACATATTAGAAATGTTGACACTAGAAAAGATGTTTACATTAGAAATAAGTTCACCTTTTTATTTGCAATTTACAATGCAAATATTACATAGAAAGATAAATTAACTTTTTAATTGAGTTATCTAATGTAAAGAAAAGAAATAGAAAACTTACATTTTTTTCCAATGTAAAGAAAAAGAAGTAGAAAATTTACATTTTAAATGAATTGGAGAAAAAGTACATTTTTATGTTATAAAAATGAATTGGAGAAAAAGTACATTTTTATGTTATAAAAATGAATTGGAGAAAAAGAACATTTTTATGTAATTAAAAAAAAAGAGTACATTTTTGCCATCATTTTTGTCGTATTAGAATTGGCGGACAAAAATATTATTTTTATTGAATATAAAAATATACATTGTTGAAAACATTATTTTTGTCGCATTAGGATTGGTGGACAAAAATATTATTTTTATTGAATATAAAAATATACATTGTTGAAACCATTATTTTTGTCGCATTAGAATTGGCGGACAAAAATATTATTTTTATTTAATATAAAAATTATACATTGTTGCAACCATCATTTTTGTCGCATTAGAATTGGCGGACAAAAATATTATTTTCACAGAATAAAAAGAATGGATTTTAATAGTGGGAATCAACAAATGGTTTATATATATAAATATAAATATAAAATTTAACGAAACGCGCGCGGCAGTTCGTGTGTCGACAATCGTAATTTTAAACGATTATACCGAAAGATCCGACCGTTGGATTTTCCCAAAACTGGAACCGTTAGGACCGCTTTGGGAAAATCTTTCCAACGATACAAAGTTCGTCAAAATCCGACGGTTAGATTTCAGGATATGTGTAAATCAAATTTTGGTTAAAACAGCGCCAGGGCCGCCCACTGACCCGAAGCGTCGTTTATTTATTTTGAGCTATTTTCAAATAAATAAAAAAATAGCGATAAATAGTCCTAAATATATATGAAATGTTTTAAATAATAATTATGTGATAATTATTTGAAAAGACCGAGTTTAACTCATTTCAAATAATTATACGACGATTTAATCAAAGATATAACAAGACGGTGTTGAAGACCGGCGATCTACACGTCGGATGGATGATGATTACTGATGCCCTAGACTGACTTGCTCCCAGGAAGGGGTTAAAGTAGTAGTTGTCCGGACGTATGGGTTGATTGTCCGGATAAGCGAGAACCTCTCAGGTGTCTTCGGTTTCGTTCAAATCCAAAACGGACTCGAATGGATGCGTGTCTGACATTGGAATTTATTTCATGTAGTTAATCGATTTTTTGTTGATATATGCCTGTTTGGTGGTGAAGAAATTATTCTCTGCTTAACGCCTTGGTATATGTTAAGAGTTATCGATAACATAGCGTGAATTGTCAATGTGGCACGCCAAGATGCAAATGAATAAGGCTTTTGTTGAAAAGCAGGCCTTGTGCTTGATGATCAAAGCCCGACCTGTTTAGGCATAGCTTTGTATATAGCGTAACCTCACGAGCCTCACACCCTGGTATGAGTCCAAAACGGGAGAAGGGAACGAAGGGAGTGCACACGTTATCTTTCTAGCTAGAGTAATGTCAGGGACCTACCAGCGCTGACATTTTACTTATGTGGATGATGGATTATGAGGTACCTCGTGTTTTTTATAGGTTGTTAGTGGCCATATTATAGGTCCCAAAGGACCGAGAAACGTGTGTTCAGGTATAACTAATCCACGACCCTTCGGAGTGGACCGACCCTACAGCTATCCAAGGGTTGTCCATAGGTGTGATCCTGATGTATTTGCTAGAGTATCTCGAATCGGTAAGGAGCTCCTCCCTGGCCTTGACTCATGATGGAAAAACAAATCTCCAATACGACATCTCGTTTTCGATTGTATAACTAGTACGGCGACATAGTATATGGTAGTTATGCCGCCTAAGATTAATACATTTATATTGAAATGATTTATGAAAACATACACACACTAGTAGTAATACGTTTTACGTATTTATCGTCTTTTGATCATTATAAGGTAAAACCCTATCCTCCGGTTTGCGTTGCATTGTGTGATGGGACTTGGGTCTTATAATGATCTCAGTTTTCTAAAAAGCATAGCGTTATTTGAACGATTTACTTTACTTATGCACTGGCAATCCAATGGAGTAAACCCGTTCCGCTTTAGCGGCGTGGTCTTGTGATTTTCCACGTTGTTAGATAAATTAGTTAAGAATTCTCATATTAGTCCCATGACTGACTCGTAGTTTGTTTCACTTTTGCAAACTCGGGTGCCCTCTTTCCACACGGGCAGCCAATTGACAGGTTCAGGTGATACATTCTGATTGGAGCTTGCTTGGAAGGAAGAAGAAGAAGAAGACATTTTCTCTAGTTTTTACTTCTGCTTTGAGACATTTTTTCTTCTGTAGCTTTGATATATGTAATGGAGTTTGAGACTTGTTTCTTTTCCATTGAAACTTATTTCCCTTTTGTTGAGACTCTTTATTTGGCTAAGTTGTATCCTGTACTGCGTACTCTGATGTATTGGATATTATGATGCTGATGACATTTATTTCCGCTGCAATGGTTTATGTGTTATGATAGTTATCTGAGATCTGTTTTTGTTGTAAATATGTTGTATTTCAAAATGATTATCCTTACTTTCGAATCACGGAAGTTTGGGGTTATCACATTCACTATGCGATTTGATCCAGATTCGAGTGTGTGATTTTGTGGTAGCTTATACCAATCCAAGCTAGTATT
Organism: Allium sativum; assembly: GCA_030737875.1. NCBI lineage: Eukaryota > Viridiplantae > Streptophyta > Magnoliopsida > Asparagales > Amaryllidaceae > Allium > Allium sativum. Next base: position 479,745,146 of record CM060916.1, read on the forward strand.
TTTCACTTGAGCCTTGATGACGAAGTTGGATGCAGGATTTTTAATATGATTTTGTGTTTCTCTATCATAATATATGGTTACACAAGGAGAATGGCGGTTTCTATTCAAGAAACCAGTTCAGAGTTCGTACTAGGGTGATCTAGTGAACAATGCTAGTCTGGAAATGAAATTATGTGCTTAAGTGACTGATTGAATCTAACATTGCGTACGAATGGCTTATGTATATCGTACGGGCTTTAAGAATAATTCACGCTATGCTGTTGACTTGTGCAAAATTTGGTATTATTTAAGGTAGCACGAATGATTGGTAAGTGATGATCTGAGGCTGTTGAGCACGAGGTGATGCTTGATGAATTGTTTATCATCCTAGTGCGATGATAGAATTTCAAAACCTGAATAAACCCTAAATTATGATTGCTAGTGATATGGCACTATATGATATTATTAAATGATTGCTGCTTACAGACTTGCACCATTATTATCAGTTGCATTATAATTGGGTTATTACATTTGATTGCCAAGATGTTTTTATGGATGTTGTAGTTATTACGTACTTGTTTATTTTCTTAACTCCGTTTGGAACACATGTTTGTGGAAGCAAACGGGATTAGTCAATTTTGATTTCGTAAATAGAGTTTGGTTGCCCGATAAATAGGTATACATTTATGTTTTGGATTGGGTGGATTTTATGTCCTAGATATGTGTAGCCGCTTGGCTTTTGTTTTCTTTTTTAGTGATTGTGTCCCTGCATAGCAGTTGTGGTTTTTTCGGATCAAGTCGTATAGAGGAGGTGCTACCGAAATTTTCCGTAATTTAAAGCATTAGAAAAAATTAACATGATTTTGGGAAATAAAGTTTTGAAGTAAATTTAGGTAGTTTGGTGACATTCGTCCTCACTTGTGATTTCGAGAAGAAATCCTTTTAAGGGGAAAATAATGTAATAACTCAGAATTTCCGTACCAATAAATGTTATTTATTTAAATATGAATGTAAATAAATTAGAAGTTAAATAACTTGAATTTAGAATATATTAATTATTTAATATAACTGACGGTAAAATAGTAATTTAAATATTGTAATTACTCAAATAAGAATATGAAAATAAATTGATTTCAAAGATTATGTAAATGATAATAATAAATTATATCGAAGAATTAATGTGTTTGGAGATCGACTGATATTAATTTGATTTTAATAACATAAGAAAATAGTGTTTTCACAAACAGTCTTGAAATTCGACGAAACTCATTTCATTGAGTCTGGAATATTAAACTATAGCAGGATGTCAATTTGCGTAGCCATCGGGTTTATTGTGAGGTCGTGAATGATTAAAAGGATCAACAAGAATAAAATCGAATATAATAATAAAATATCCACACAAATATCTGCACTATAAAATCATCTTAAAATCCTAAACCTATTCAATCTTCTGTAATCTCAAAAAGGATCCTCCACAACATTTCATTCTTCAACCAGTAAATTAATGGAAGCTACTTAGTGATATTCAACATTTTCGATCGATTAACTATATGTCTTTTTTAGGCTTCATGATTGTATATTCAAAAATGGGTGCGACGAGGAAGGACATTGATCGACTTTCTTCATAGTTGAGCTGGGGATGAACCTAAGCGAAGCGAAGCTACGTAAGTCGATGGGACATGGTGATTGCGGCGCTGGATTTCTGGAATGAAGATGAGATGGATAGGCAAAATTTAAGGTGGTGCGGCAAGTTCTTGGAGACCGCGACATTTTCCTATAGCCGAGGGTTTAAGCTGAGAACATTTTTTGAACAGGGGCATCAAGTTGGACCTGAGGATGGGGTTGGGTGGAGGATGAAGCAGGGGGTTGTTAGGTGGTGGTTGTGACGAAGGTTGGTGGTCGAGGGGGTGGTGGGAGTCAGTTAAGAGTGGGTACGCGACAAGGAGGGTGTGGCGGTTTTTTTAATTAAAATAATTGAGTTAAAAAGTTTTGATTGTGTATTAACTTGTAAATCGTGTATCTAGTTTATCTGAAGTTGGATTGGCACACTATCAGTTGTGTTGGGTTCGTGGCGATGAATACTATGAGTACAAAGTGGATCTAACGAATTCTAGATAGTTTGGAATTTTGTTTAATTCCAAATGCCTGTATGAAATTAGATAAACACAACGTGAAATCGTTGTTTGGAATGGATAATGAGTTTAACTCACACTTTTTGATATACTATTATACCTTATAATAGTATTGACTATAATGCATGACCTTCGACATTACCTGCATTGTAACGGAAGATTTATCTTACATGAATTAGATAATTTGAATTGCATTACATGTATATATGTTGATATATGAGTTGTGATGCAGGGGGTAGGTTGGAGGGATCCAACATGATTGCTTAATATGATTATTACCATATTTATATTCATATGTTGTTATATGAATTGATTGGACGTTAAATTTGACTATGGACCCTAATGGCTATATAACATTGGTATATGTGGAATTGTGACAAGTGAATATATTATTTTATATAATATACTGAGTTTTTCTATTTCACACAATTTCGTGTGTTTGGCATAACTGGACTAATTTGGGGAAATAATACGTATTGGAATGGGAATTGAGAAATTCAAAGTGAATGGTTTTAAATATAAAATAGTCTTTTTGAAACTCTTTTTACTTCAAACCTATTCTAAAGCTATTTTTACGTATATACAATTTTAACTCTTTTACTTAAAAACTGCTTTTAACTTATTTTACTATATATATATATATATATATATTAAATGAATTAAGCCTGTTTTATAAGATCTAGAAATGATTTTGGATTATAACACACCTATTATAATCAAGGGCTTAGAAATCACTAGTATTTCACCTTATTAAGTATGTATCGATATTTACATCTTTAAAGGACTATTTTAAAAAAGTGAATAAGTATAGAAATGGTTTGGATTTGTCATAATGATGTGTTAACTTCGTCTTTAACCCTCTCAGATTATTTCGATGAAGTTAGTGTAATTAAATCTTTAAACAAACGTTTAAAGATAGTTATAAAAGGAAGTTTTTGGGTTTGTTATAAACAGTGTTTTAGCAGCAATTGTTTTTAAACCTTGGAATATAGTTAAACTTTAGTACACGGTCTAATAATTTTGAATATACTTAGATCTTTAATAATGGATTTTAAAGACAGAAACAAATATACAGATCTTTTAGGATAAAGATATTGGATAAGATGTTTTAACTAATAAAAGAGAAGATTTTCTTAATAAATAATGAATTTAACCTCTTTGATTATATTTTAAAAGAAAGAAAATAGGGAAATGGATTGTAGATATACTTATACCCCATTATAAGTACATGAATGCTTTTGAAATATTGAAGCTATAAAGAAAGTCTTGGAAATGAATTGTTATTATACTTATACCGGAGGGATAAGTAAATTAATTCCTTTTAAGTATTAAAGACTGTAAAGGACTAGGGAATTGTATAATATATACCATATACACCTTTTATACGTATCAGTTGAATATATACACTAGTATATAAAGGAATATTAGTTGAGTAAGAGTTGTTGATTAATAAGTGAAGTTTTATTAGATGAAAGAAGTTTTAATTATTGAAAGATTAATTAAATGTAAAAGGATTAGAAGCCATTTATATGAGTTAATCGTGCTTTGACTATTTGTCACACTTCTTGACTTGATAGTGCCTTGGATGTTAATTCGTTTGTTATAGAAGTTAAGCAAGGTTGTTTTCAATATACAATCCTTTGCTGTGTGAATTAGTAGTCGATTAATCGATTATAGAACTTGATCTTAAATCTAGCAACTGGTTTTGAAGAGATCGAGATTTGTAAGTGTTCTACTTATTGAAAATCACTTCAAAACTGGTGTACGGGTTTTATGTTTTGGAAGCGGTTGTGAAGTGAAGTCTATGTGGCGATTCGAGATCTGTTGAGATGCTCGAACATAGAAAGTGATTCTGAGATCTGTTGAGGAATCTATTTGTGATTCCGAAATCTATTGATGTATTGGAATCCATGTGTGATTTTGAGATTTGCTGAGGAATCTATGTGTGATTCCGAGATCTATTGTGTTGTGTGATCCCAACTCTGGCAATTCTTGTTCTATTCGAGTGATGAAGCCTCACGTGAAAGATGCCGATCGAAACCTCAACATCGAAAATGGCAGATAATAGAGTAGGACTATAATATAGGGTTTTTGTGACGAGAAGGAATTTCGCTCGGTCCGAACCAGTCGCTAAACCGACCCAGACCGTTCGAAACGCCCGATCGTTTTGAGAACACGACAAATCAGAACGTAGACGGAAGAACATTTCATTGTATTTTACAACAGTGCATCAGATTACAAGAATATACAGAGTATAAATGAATATTACACAGAAATATCAGAGATTTAAATTACATTTAAATACATAGCAGCGGAAAATAATACAATACACAACTAGAAGAGATATACGGATACAAAGCTTTCCGGATATCGTTCCAGCTGTAAACCAAGATCCTGTGAATATAAATCTGCAAAAACCAAAACTACTAGCTGCCCGTGTCAAAATAAGGGCACCCAGAGTTTAGGTTAAAACAATAAACTCCAGGTCAGTCATGTGACTGGTGTGAGAACTAAAACAGTTATTAATCTTTGTTTTTAAAGATATGTAAATCAAGGGACCACGCCGTATAACACGGAACGGGTTTCCTCCCAAGGATACCAGTGCATAAAACAAACAGCGCAATGCTAAATAAAGAAAAATGAAGCTGTTATAAGACCCAGGTCCTATCACACAATGCAACGCAAGCCGGGGGATAGGGTTTTCCCTTATAACAGCCAAAGAATGCTTGATACGTTTAAAACAAATCATTTGATACTATTATAAGTGTACAGTGTTTAAAAAAATTTCAATCATAAATATAAATCATAGGCGACATGAGCGTCCCATGCCACTATGTCGCCATATATAGGTTTACAATCAAAACCGCAATGTCGTATTGGAAGTTGGGTTATCATTTATGGTATGAACCGAGGCTAGGGGCAAGATCCTCACCGATTCGAGACTGTCTAGTCCGAGCCTCAGGAACAGCCGCAACTGCCCCATGGATCGTCAGGGCCGGTCCACTGATGTGGATTATTATGCCTGAACACTACGTTTCCCCGCCCTTTGGGGCGTAAATCTGGCCCGTCAGCCGACCAGAAGCATCGGCCGAAACCGATATCACGAGGCGCCTCGCTTTTCAGCAAGTAATAATAAGAAACATCCACATGAGTCAAACTCGTCAGCCAGTTCAAGCACTGACGCCACTCCTAACTAGAAAGAAACGCATGTCCTCCCTGAGGTCCGTCTCCCGTTTTTGGTTCATACCGGGTGTGAAACTCGCGAAGTGAACGTTACACAAAGCTACGCCACAAAGGCCGTGCTTCGATCATCAACCACAAGACTTTGCTTTTCAACAGAAGCCTTGATCATTTGCCACTTAGGCATGTCACACAGGAAATTCACTCCATGCGATTGATATCCATCAATATATAACCCCTGAGCTCGTACGTCTCAGAGAAGGGCGTTAAGCAAGAGAATAAATTCTCCGCCGCCAAGCAGATATATATTTAATAGAGATCAATCACACGGACTAAAATCCAATGTCAGACACACAGTCCATTTACAAGTCCGTTCTGGGTCTGAACGAAACCGGAGGCACCTAGTACCTCGCATATCCATCGATCTCCAAGTACGTCTGGACGATCACTAACTGTTTCCATCTTCTTGGGTGTACAGCCCAATCAAGATCATCAGCAATTACCCAAACGACGTGAAGACCTCCGGTCTTCGACCATCGTCTTCATCTTCGACTTATCGTCGTATCAGTTATTCAGAATGGGATAAACCCGGTCTTTCCGAATAACTCGCGTATATTTTAAATAAGTGTTACACAAACACAACATACGCCTCATTCCAATTCATCAGTCACTAACCGTAAATTAATCAAGAGAATAATTCCCCAAATATTAACCCCGAAGGCCGAAACCAACATCAGATCAATATTCAGAAAACCATCCTACTTGGCTAACCGGCAGTTAGTTTCTAATTTCACATTCATAGGGAAAGGTTCCCATTAATTTTATCCAAGATAAATTTCTTGAATTTATTCTTTAATCTATTTTTGAATATCAATTCAAAACTAGTCGGGATTAGCGAACCTTACCGAAGTAATCATTTGTTTTAATTTCCCAATCCCAACCTATTCATCCCATGAAGTAAAACTGGTAGTACTTCATATCTAACACCACGGTGTTATCGGTAAATTCAATTACCATTTCACGTTCAAATCTAATTAAAGATTTAACTATCGCCTGGAGCAAAACTGGTGATACTCCATTCTCGATCATTTCAATCTAATTAAAGATTCATTAAAACTCCACTTAGTTTTAATCTGTGACTGGGTTAAAGAATCAGTGTCATTTAAAACACGGTTCACGATAAACCCAAAATCACATTCCATTAATTATCGGGTTAAAGAACAAGTGTTATTTAAAACACTGTTCACGATAAACCCAAAAATCATTCCATTAATTATCGGGTTAAAGAACAAGTGTTATTTAAAACACTGTTCACGATAAACCCAAAAATCATTCCATTAATTATCGGGTTAAAGAACAAGTGTTATTTAAAACATTGTTCACGATAAACCCAAAAATCAATACCAATTCAATTCCAATTAAATATCATTTAATTGGTACACTTCATTAAATCTAAATAAAAAGATTTAATCTTTTCTCAACTGGGTTCAAGAACAGTGTTAGTGAAGACACCATTCACGACAAACCCAAATCACATTTGATATTCAATATAAGGCTCTGAATAGAAAATATATCGGCTTATATTCAATATCAAATTCTACGATTAACAAATGTCGTATTGGAAATAACGATATAAATATATATCTTTCAAATTTCCATAACAACATCTGTATAATCACGAATTCCAACATCGAAATATTCCGAAGACAATTTCGATTCAAATCCACTCCAATGCAATCATTGGAAATTCTGGTTATTTTTAAAACCCTTTTCTAATTCAATTTATTTATTTAAAAATAAATAGAATTATATTTCTAGTTCAAAACTAGTTCATTTCGATAAAAATCTATTTTTATCTTTTCAAATATGGAGTTTTTCATCCCAATTCTTTCTAAATCATTTCTTATGATTTTACACAATTTATTATTATTTTTAATAATTTTATCAAGGCCCGTACAGTCGATTTCCATCAACGGTCATCGAACTGCACTTACAGCGACCTTTTTCAAATTTGATTTGGACATAATTCCAAATCCAACCGTTAGATTTCTAATTTCTAATATTCTTTAGAAAGCTCTTTTCGATACGAACCCAACGGTTCCGGTTTTAGGAGAATCCGACGGTCGGATCTCCAATTATGTCCATTTGAAATAAATGGTCGAAATTCGCGAACTGCCGCGGCGCGGTGCGTTCTATTCAGGCCATTATATTATAGATATAATATATATAATATATATTTCGTCAATTTCTATTTAAAACGAATTATATAAATAGTTTTAAATTCGTTTCAAAAGCAATTTCAACTTCCTTTTCAATTCAAATCAAAATTGAATTCTTCTTTATAAATTCGTTTTAAAATTCATTTCTATTCAATTCAATTTTCAATTCAATTTGAATTCATTTCAATTCGCTTTCAATTCAATTTGAATTCGTTTTCAATTCAATTTGAATTCGTTTTCAATTCAATTCATTTCGAAATCGTTTTCAATTCCATTCATTTCGAAATCGTTTTTTAATTCAATTCATTTCGAAATCGTTTTCAATTCAATTCATTTCGAAATCGTTTTCAATTCAATTCATTTCGAAATCGTTTTCAATTCAAATCATTTCGAAATCGTTTTCAATTCAAATCATTTCGAAATCGTTTTCAATTCAATTCATTTCGAAATCGTTTTCAATTCAATTCATTTCGAAATCGTTTTCAATTCAATTCATTTCAAAATCGTTTTCAATTCAATTCATTTCGAAATCGTTTTCAATTCAATTCATTTCGAAATCGTTTTCAATTCAATTCATTTCGAAATCGTTTTCAATTCAATTCATTTCGAAATCGTTTTCAATTCAATTCATTTCGAAATCGTTTTCAATTCAATTCATTTCGAAATCGTTTTCAATTCAATTCGTTTCGAAATCGTTTTCAATTCAATTCATTTCAAAATGAATAAAATCGATATAAATATCGTTCACGTCAAAATGGCGTCAATCTAATCAACACGGCTTCATAAATTTCTATTTTCAAATATTCTATTTCAAATATTCTATTTCAAATATTTTCTTTTTCAAAATAGTTGTTATTATCAAAATATTTCGTTCAACACATGACCAATCTCAATGGATGAGTACTGTCAACACATGAACCTTTATTTTATATTGATAAAGATGTAAATTTTATTACTAAAATATTTCGTTCAACACATGACCAATCTCAATGGATGAGTACTGTCAACACATGAACCTTTATTTTATATTGATAAAGATGTAAATTTTATTACTAAAATATTTCGTTCAACACATGACCAATCTCAATGGATGAGTACTGTCAACACATGAACCTTTATTTTATATTATAAAGATGTAAATTTTATTACTAAAATATTTCGTTCAATACATGACCAATCTCAATGGATGAGTACTGTCAACACATGAACCTTTATTTTATATTATTCTTTATTTTCTAAATTGGAATGAGGCCCAATCAATCACCATATAATGTTAATTATATGGATTTTCATACATTACACACATATAATAGCATTGGAAAATAATCAACCATCAACCAAAGTGCACTACACTGTATAAGCATCAAATATAGATATCTAACGCTTATAACAGCCTGTCAATCAATCGATCGACATATTTAATCAATCAGGATGAGTGAACTTCAAATTTCATCCCAACACCCGTGTGGGGTTTCAAACAATCAAACACAGATTTTAGTTGTGTAGTTGGGCGATGTGTAAAATTTACCGTCCCAATCAATGTCAGTCAAATCGGTGTACATAAACAAACCGTCCGGTTTGTAAATGAATATTTATTTATTCACATTCACTATATTCATATTCACGTTAAAAATTATATTTTTAACGATAAAACATTTTATTTTAACATATGAATTTCTATTCAGTTCATTCTTTAAATAAAATGGTATTTTTATTTTCTAACTTATTTTAGAAAATTTCGGCGGCATAACGGCACGATACTAGAAACGGGACGAGGCCTAGCCTTATCCCCGGTCTAGTGAAGGCCCACGCCATTCACACATCAATCAAATCAATTTCAATTCACCCAACAGTCAAATTCAGCTCAAATAATCTAACTAATCTATGCAACCAAACAAACAAGTCCATGGTCTGTGGACGATTGTGTCGGGTGCTACTAAGCACCGTCTGCATCCTAGTATATATATATAACTAGAAATGAAATTGAAGAGTGAGAAGTTCTCACCAATAGCTATCCAAACATCTTGACTCTTCTTTTGATAGAAATCTTCATCGTTATCGCATTTATCACTTTCGTCGCCCGTAGCCACTATATATAAAAATCACATTTTCACTTCGCTATTCAATATATAAGAATCGAATTTTTACTTCGCTGTTCAATATATAAAAATCATATTTTTACTTCGATGTTCAATATATAAAAATCATATTTTTACTTCGATGTTCAATATATAAAAATCATATTTTTACTTCGATGTTCAATATATAAAAATCATATTTTTACTTCGATGTTCAATATATAAAAATCATATTTTTACTTCGATGTTCAATATATAAAAATCATATTTTTACTTCGATGTTCAATATATAAAAATCATATTTTTACTTCGATGTTCAATATATAAAAATCATATTTTTACTTCGATGTTCAATATATAAAAATCATATTTTTACTTCGATGTTCAATATATAAAAATCATATTTTTACTTCGATGTTCAATATATAAAAATTATATTTTTACTTCGATGTTCAATATATAAAAATCATATTTTTATATTCGATGTTCAATATATAAAAATCATATTTTTACTTCGATGTTCAATATATAAAAATCATATTTTTACTTCGATGTTCAATATATAAAAATCATATTTTTACTTCGATGTTCAATATATAAAAATCATATTTTTACTTCGATGTTCAATATATAAAAATCATATTTTTACTTCGATGTTCAATATATAAAAATCATATTTTTATATTCGATGTTCAATATATAAAAATCATATTTTTATATTTAAAATCATTTCAAATTTATATTTTCTAAGCCATGCAAATTTTACTTTTCAAAAACAAAGATTTTTATTTTATTAGTAAAACTGATTTTACAGTGTTATTATATTTTCATAAGATAATTGGTAAAGTAAATAAATTGTATACCTTTTATCCTCAAAGAAAACACGATTCTCCTTGCTCGTGAAAATCCAAAGCCCTCCACGCATCTAAACCCATTTGCTCGATTGGAAGAAGCCTGCGCCACCGATGTCTGGAAGTGTCGGAACTTGATCGGAGTGGGTCCCTCGACGCGCCGGTTGGATGCGGGTTTGAGGGGGGGGGGCTGCTGTCACGATTGCTGAAACGGGGGGGTCTTCGTCGCGATTAACTTCAAGGAGGAGGGGGGTTTTGGATGTGGCGGCGATCGATTGGGGGGCGCCAGCCTCTGGCGGCGGCGACAAGGGTTCCCCCCCCTTTTCCGTCGTCTCCCTTTTTCTTTTTTTCTTTTTTTTTCATTTCGAAAACTAAATTGAAAATATCGGGGGGGGGGGGGCAGAATGAAATAAGAGGGAAGGGAGAGAGAACTTTAGTTTTTAATTATTTTATTTCACCGCAAAAAGCAACTTTTATTTTCGACCTCTAAACGAGGCCCACCGCCTGTCGTCTATAGTGTTTTACCCCCATTCCGAACACAATGGGATATGTATCGTAGGCTGATTCGCTCGTCTCGATCAGTTTCCGTTGAATTTACATTTAAACCGCTATATGGAATTTTAAACGTACATTTCAAATTACCGGGGTCACATAACAACTCTATAAATTCCATAAAAATATTTTCTAGCTTCGTATTGACGATACGGTCCTAACAAAACTAGTTTCGTCGAATTCTGAGACCGTTGGAAAAATGGCCAATTTCCAGTCGATTAAAATCAATTGAAACTGGTCAAACGCGTTTTCCTTTGCCACGCTCACATATTGAATCGAAAAATTATGAAATTTGGAATCTAACAATAATTTGATATCACGGATCCAACAAAAGTGGTTTCGTCGAAATCCGAGGTCGTTTGCAAAATGGCCATTTTTAAGGGCCTGAATTCCATAGCGACTATTCAGAATTTTCAACTAGACATATCTTTTGATTCCCGTTATGAAATTTCAATTTTTCGGATTCGTTGGAAAGATATTCACAATTAGATTCCATTATTTTTGGTTTCACTAAAATCCGGATTGTTTTGCACCCGGTACATCCAATTGAAGTTTGAAATCGAATTATCGAACTACCGCGCCATTTTCAATTCTATTTATAATTATGTAAAATTATTTATATTCTAACGACGACGTATATAATATATACGTTCGAATTCTATTCAAAATAAATTTCTCGTCGATATTATTTAAAATAATCTATTTTAAATGTTCAAAATTCGCTAAAATTGCCAAAATAAAAATTTTAAACTGGCCCAGATTTTCGGGTTGTTACAATCTCCCCCACTTAAAACTTTTCGTCCCCGAAAAGGAACAAAGTCGAAAGTGGTTTGATTAATCAACTCTACGTTCGATCTGGCTTCCATTCTCCAACTTTTCAGTTTCTGAGAATTTTCAAAATTTCAAAAATTTGGCTAACACCCTAAATTTTCGAAAAATTTCGCCATAACCTCCCCTGCACCGGGAGCATCGGGAAATCTCAAATAGCTTCCCCGGTCCTTCAGATCTCAAAAAGAAAAAGAAAAAGCCAAGCGGCTAGCCAATAGGCTCATAAAATCATCATCACCCAAACAAAACAGTAAATTATGTAGTAAACATGTACCTATTTGTCGGGCAAACAAATTTTATTCTCTGCTCTAGCCTCCTTGCTATGACCTGTTCAATGTAAGTACAAGTATATGCAAGAAAATGCGACCAAATTTCAATACAATTCAATATTTGATCAAATTGGCTATATGGTTAAAATTTCAATTAATCAAAACAGTAATCAAACAACACAACCATCAATCAATTAGTTGATTAGCTTTTCAAATTCATACTTTGATATATATTCTAAAAATCAGATTTTTGATGCAAAATCACAACAATAAACCCTATCTAATTTTGGTTCTCACACCAGTCAATAGGAAATATATAGAAAGCCCACTTTCGTCACTCGAACATAAATTCTAATGATGGAGCTCCATCATCAAAATCATCTCCGGGCGATTAGAGTGTAATTCTATATCTATCCAGTATATTAAAATTTCGAATACACGCGGATCAGACGTATACGCAAAATCTATATATACTGGATTGTCCACATCAATATAAATAAATAACCAAATACGAATAATTGATTTATATTTCAAAACAAGATTTGTTTTCATTTTCAAAAATATACTCTTCACACTCGTTCTAGGATACTACTGATCCCATCTCTAACGAGTCATTCTCGTTGGATATTACTAATCCAATTTCTAATGAATTCTTTCGTATGGTTCTAATGTGTCTTGTTCTCTGAGCTTTGTAAACCAAAGCTCTGATACCAAATGTGACGAGAAGGAATTTCGCTCGGTCCGAACCAGTCGCTAAACCGACCCAGACCGTTCGAAACGCCCGATCGTTTTGAGAACACGACAAATCAGAACGCAGACGGAAGAACATTTCATTGTATTTTACAATAGTGCATCAGATTACAAGAATATACAGAGTATAAATGAATATTACACAGAAATATCAGAGATTTAAATTACATTTAAATACATAGCAGCGGAAAATAATACAATACACAACTAGAAGAGATATACGGATACAAAGCTTTCCGGATATCGTTCCAGCTGTAAACCAGGATCCTATGAATATAAATCTGCAAAAACCAAAACTACTAGCTGCCCGTGTCAAAATAAGGGCACCCAGAGTTTAGGTTAAAACAATAAACTCCAGGTCAGTCATGTGACTGGTGTGAGAACTAAAACAGTTATTAATCTTTGTTTTTAAAGATAGGTAAATCAAGGGACCACGCCGTATAACACGGAACGGGTTTCCTCCCAAGGATACCAGTGCATAAAACAAACAGCGCAATGCTAAATAAAGAAAAATGAAGCTGTTATAAGACCCAGGTCCTATCACACAATGCAACGCAAGCCGGGGGATAGGGTTTTCCCTTATAACAGCCAAAGAATGCTTGATACGTTTAAAACAAATCATTTGATACTATTATAAGTGTACAGTGTTTAAAACAATTTCAATCATAAATATAAATCATAGGCGACATGAGCGTCCCATGCCACTATGTCGCCATATATAGGTTTACAATCAAAACCGCAATGTCGTATTGGAAGTTGGGTTATCATTTATGGTATGAACCGAGGCTAGGGGCAAGATCCTCACCGATTCGAGACTGTCTAGTCCGAGCCTCAGGAACAGCCGCAACTGCCCCATGGATCGTCAGGGCCGGTCCACCGATGTGGATTATTATGCCTGAACACTACGTTTCCCCGCCCTTTGGGGCGTAAATCTTGCCCGTCAGCCGACCAGAAGCATCGGCCGAAACCGATATCACGAGGCGCCTCGCTTTTCAGCAAGTAATAATAAGCAACATCCACATGAGTCAAACTCGTCAGCCAGTTCAAGCACTGACGCCACTCCTAACTAGAAAGAAACGCATGTCCTCCCTGAGGTCCGTCTCCCGTTTTTGGTTCATACCGGGTGTGAAACTCGCGAAGTGAACGTTACACAAAGCTACGCCACAAAGGCCGTGCTTCGATCATCAACCACAAGACTTTGCTTTTCAACAGAAGCCTTGATCATTTGCCACTTAGGCATGTCACACAGGTAATTCACTCCATGCGATTGATATCCATCAATATATAACCCCTGAGCTCGTACGTCTCAGAGAAGGGCGTTAAGCAAGAGAATAAATTCTCCGCCGCCAAGCAGATATATATTTAATAGAGATCAATCACACGGACTAAAATCCAATGTCAGACACACAGTCCATTTACAAGTCCGTTCTGGGTCTGAACGAAACCGGAGGCACCTAGTACCTCGCATATCCATCGATCTCCAAGTACGTCTGGACGATCACTAACTGTTTCCATCTTCTTGGGTGTACAGCCCAATCAAGATCATCAGTAATTACCCAAACGACGTGAAGACCTCCGGTCTTCGACCATCGTCTTCATCTTCGACTTATCGTCGTATCAGTTATTCAAAATGGGATAAACCCGGTCTTTCCGAATAACTCGCGTATATTTTAAATAAGTGTTACACAAACACAACATACGCCTCATTCCAATTCATCAGTCACTAACCGTAATTAATCAAGAGAATAATTCCCCAAATATTAACCCCGAAGGCCGAAACCAACATCAGATCAATATTCAGAAAACCATCCTACTTGGCTAACCGGCAGTTAGTTTCTAATTTCACATTCATAGGGAAAGGTTCCCATTAATTTTATCCAAGATAAATTTCTTGAATTTATTCTTTAATCTATTTTTGAATATCAATTCAAAACTAGTCGGGATTAGCGAACCTTACCGAAGTAATCATTTGTTTTAATTTCCCAATCCCAACCTATTCATCCCATGAAGTAAAACTGGTAGTACTTCATATCTAACACCACGGTGTTATCGGTAAATTCAATTACCATTTCACGTTCAAATCTAATTAAAGATTTAACTATCGCCTGGAGCAAAACTGGTGATACTCCATTCTCGATCATTTCAATCTAATTAAAGATTCATTAAAACTCCACTTAGTTTTAATCTGTGACTGGGTTAAAGAATCAGTGTCATTTAAAACACGGTTCACGATAAACCCAAAATCACATTCCATTAATTATCGGGTTAAAGAACAAGTGTTATTTAAAACACTGTTCACGATAAACCCAAAAATCATTCCATTAATTATCGGGTTAAAGAACAAGTGTTATTTAAAACACTGTTCACGATAAACCCAAAAATCATTCCATTAATTATCGGGTTAAAGAACAAGTGTTATTTAAAACACTGTTCACGATAAACCCAAAAATCAATACCAATTCAATTCCAATTAAATATCATTTAATTGGTACACTTCATTAAATCTAAATAAAAAGATTTAATCTTTTCTCAACTGGGTTCAAGAACAGTGTTAGTGAAGACACCATTCACGACAAACCCAAATCACATTTGATATTCAATATAAGGCTCTGAATAGAAAATATATCGGCTTATATTCAATATCAAATTCTACGATTAACAAATGTCGTATTGGAAATAACGATATAAATATATATCTTTCAAATTTCCATAACAACATCTATATAATCACGAATTCCAACATCGAAATATTCCGAAGACAATTTCGATTCAAATCCACTCCAATGCAATCATTGGAAATTCTGGTTATTTTAAAACCCTTTTCTAATTCAATTTATTTATTTAAAAATAAATAGAATTATATTTCTAGTTCAAAACTAGTTCATTTCGATAAAAAACTATTTTTATCTTTTCAAATATGGAGTTTTTCATCCCAATTCTTTCTAAATCATTTCTTATGATTTTACACAATTTATTATTATTTTTAATAATTTTATCAAGGCCCGTACAGTCGATTTCCATCAACGGTCATCGAACTGCACTTACAACGACCTTTTTCAAATTTGATTTGGACATAATTCCAAATCCAACCGTTAGATTTCTAATTTCTAATATTCTTTAGAAAGCTCTTTTCGATACGAACCCAACGGTTCCGGTTTTAGGAGAATCCGACGGTCGGATCTCCCGTAATGTCCGTTTGAAATAAATGGTCGAGATTCGCGAACTGCCGCGGCGCGGCGCGTTCTATTCAGGCCATTATATTATAGATATAATATATATAATATATATTTCATCAATTTCTATTTAAAACGAATTATATAAATAGTTTTAAATTCGTTTCAAAAGCAATTTCAACTTCCTTTTCAATTCAAATCAAAATTGAATTCTTCTTTATAAATTCGTTTTAAAATTCATTTCTATTCAATTCAAATTTCAATTCAATTTGAATTCATTTCAATTCGCTTTCAATTCAATTTGAATTCGTTTTCAATTCAATTTGAATTCGTTTTCAATTCAATTCATTTCAAAATCGTTTTCAATTCAATTCATTTCGAAATCGTTTTTTAATTCAATTCATTTCGAAATCGTTTTCAATTCAATTCATTTCGAAATCGTTTTCAATTCAATTCATTTCGAAATCGTTTTCAATTCAATTCATTTCGAAATCGTTTTCAATTCAATTCATTTCGAAATCGTTTTCAATTCAATTCATTTCGAAATCGTTTTCAATTCAATTCATTTCGAAATCGTTTTCAATTCAATTCAATTCATTTCAAAATCGTTTTCAATTCAATTCATTTCGAAATCGTTTTCAATTCAATTCATTTCGAAATCGTTTTCAATTCAATTCATTTCAAAATCGTTTTCAATTCAATTCATTTCGAAATCGTTTTCAATTCAATTCATTTCGAAATCGTTTTCAATTCAATTCATTTCGAAATCGTTTTCAATTCAATTCATTTCGAAACCGTTTTCAATTCAATTCATTTCGAAATCGTTTTCAATTCAATTCATTTCGAAATCGTTTTCAATTCAATTCATTTCGAAATCGTTTTCAATTCAATTCATTTCAAAATGAATAAAATCGATATAAATATCGTTCACGTCAAAATGGCGTCAATCTAATCAACACGGCTTCATAAATTTCTATTTTCAAATATTCTATTTCAAATATTTTCTTTTTCAAAATAGTTGTTATTATCAAAATATTTCGTTCAACACATGACCAATCTCAATGGATGAGTACTGTCAACACATGAACCTTTATTTTATATTGATAAAGATGTAAATTTTATTACTAAAATATTTCGTTCAACACATGACCAATCTCAATGGATGAGTACTGTCCACACATGAACCTTTATTTTATATTGATAAAGACGTAAATTTTATTACTAAAATATTTCGTTCAACACATGACCAATCTCAATGGATGAGTACTGTCAACACATGAACCTTTATTTTATATTATAAAGATGTAAATTTTATTACTAAAATATTTCGTTCAACACATGACCAATCTCAATGGATGAGTACTGTCAACACATGAACCTTTATTTTATATTATTCTTTATTTTCTAAATTGGAATGAGGCCCAATCAATCACCATATAATGTTAATTATATGGATTTTCATACATTACACACATATAATAGCATTGGAAAATAATCAACCATCAACCAAAGTGCACTACACTGTATAAGCATCAAATATAGATATCTAACGCTTATAACAGCCTGTCAATCAATCGATCGACATATTTAATCAATCAGGATGAGTGAACTTCAAATTTCATCCCAACATCCGTGTGGGGTTTCAAACAATCAAACACAGATTTTAGTTGTGCAGTTGGGCGATGTGTAAAATTTACCGTCCCAATCAATGTCAGTCAAATCGGTGTACATAAACAAACCGTCCGGTTTGTAAATGAATATTTATTTATTCACATTCACTATATTCATATTCACGTTAAAAATTATATTTTTAACGATAAAACATTTTATTTTAACATATGAATTTCTATTCAGTTCATTCTTTAAATAAAATGGTATTTTTATTTTCTAACTTATTTTAGAAAATTTCGGCGGCATAACGGCACGATACTAGAAACGGGACGAGGCCTAGCCTTATCCCCGGTCTAGTGAAGGCCCACGCCATTCACACATCAATCAAATCAATTTCAATTCACCCAACAGTCAAATTCAGCTCAAATAATCTAACTAATCTATGCAACCAAACAAACAAGTCCATGGTCTGTGGACGATTGTGTCGGGTGCTACTAAGCACCGTCTGCATCCTAGTATATATATATAACTAGAAATGAAATTGAAGAGTGAGAAGTTCTCACCAATAGCTATCCAAACATCTTGACTCTTCTTTTGATAGAAATCTTCATCGTTATCGCATCTTATCACTTTCGTCGCCCGTAGCCACTATATATAAAAATCACATTTTCACTTCGCTATTCAATATATAAGAATCGAATTTTTACTTCGCTGTTCAATATATAAAAATCATATTTTTACTTCGATGTTCAATATATAAAAATCATATTTTTACTTCGATGTTCAATATATAAAAATCATATTTTTACTTCGATGTTCAATATATAAAAATCATATTTTTACTTCGATGTTCAATATATAAAAATCATATTTTTACTTCGATGTTCAATATATAAAAATCATATTTTTACTTCGATGTTCAATATATAAAAATCATATTTTTACTTCGATGTTCAATATATAAAAATCATATTTTTACTTCGATGTTCAATATATAAAAATCATATTTTTACTTCGATGTTCATTATATTTTTACTTCGATGTTCAATATATAAAAATCATATTTTTATATTCGATGATCAATATATAAAAATCATATTTTTATATCGATGTTCAATATATAAAAATCATATTTTTACTTCGATGTTCAATATATAAAAATCATATTTTTACTTCGATGTTCAATATATAAAAATCATATTTTTACGTCGATGTTCAATATATAAAAATCATATTTTTACTTCGATGTTCAATATATAAAAATCATATTTTTACTTCGATGTTCAATATATAAAAATCATATTTTTACTTCGATGTTCAATATATAAAAATCATATTTTTACTTCGATGTTCAATATATAAAAATCATATTTTTACTTCGATGTTCAATATATAAAAATCATATTTTTACTTCGATGTTCAATATATAAAAATCATATTTTTATATTTAAAATCATTTCAAATTTATATTTTCTAAGCCATGCAAATTTTACTTTTCAAAAACAAAGATTTTTATTTTATTAGTAAAACTGATTTTACAGTGTTATTATATTTTCATAAGATAATTGGTAAAGTAAATAAATTGTATACCTTTTATCCTCAAAGAAAACACGGTTCTCCTTGCTCGTGAAAATCCAAAGCCCTCCACGCATCTAAACCCATTTGCTCGATTGGAAGAAGCCTGCGCCACCGATGTCTGGAAGTGTCGGAACTTGATCGGAGTGGGTCCCTCGACGCGCCGGTTGGATGCGGGTTTGGGGGGGCTGCTGTCGCGATTGCTGAAACGGGGGGGGGGGGGGGGGTCTTCATCGCGATTAACTTCAAGGAGGAGGGGGGTTTTGGATGTGGCGGCGATCGATTGGGGGGCGCCAGCCTCTGGCGGCGGCGACAAGGGTTCCCCCCCCTTTTCCGTCGTCTCCCTTTTTCTTTTTTCTTTTTCTTTTTTCATTTCGAAAACTAAATTGAAAATATCGGGGGGGGCAGAATGAAATAAGAGGGAGGGGAGAGAGAACTTTAGTTTTTAATTATTTTATTTCACCGCAAAAAGCAACTTTTATTTTCGAGCTCTAAACGAGGCCCACCGCCTATCGTCTATAGTGTTTTACCCCCATTCCGAACACAATGGGATATGTATCGTAGGCTGATTCGCTCGTCTCGATCAGTTTCCGTTGAATTTACATTTAAACCGCTATATTGAATTTTAAACGTACATTTCAAATTACCGGGGTCACATAACAACTCTATAAATTCCATAAAAATATTTTCTAGCTTCGTATTGACGATACGGTCCTAACAAAACTAGTTTCGTCGAATTCTGAGACCGTTGGAAAAATGGCCAATTTCCAGTCGATTAAAATCAACTAAAACTGGTCAAACGCTTTTTCCTTTGCCACGCTCACATATTGAATCGAAAAATTATGAAATTTGGAATCTAACAATAATTTGACATCACGGATCCAACAAAAGTGGTTTCGTCGAAATCCGAGGTCGTTTGCAAAATGGCCATTTTTAAGGGCCTGAATTCCATAGTGACTATTCAGAATTTTCAACTAGACATATCTTTTGATTCCCGTTATGAAATTTCAATTTTTCGGATTCGTTGGAAAGATATTCACAATTAGATTCCATTATTTTTGGTTTCACTAAAATCCGGATTGTTTTGCACCCGGTACATCCAATTGAAGTTTGAAATCGAATTATCGAACTACCGCGCCATTTTCAATTCTATTTATAATTATATAAAATTATTTATATTCTAACGACGACGTATATAGTATATACGTTCGAATTCTATTCAAAATAAATTTCTCGTCGATATTATTTAAAATAATCTATTTTAAATGTTCAAAATTCGCTAAAATTGCCAAAATAAAAATTTTAAACTGGCCCAGATTTTCGGGTTGTTACAGTTTTGCTAACCCACAACGTGATATCTCGACTCCATATCTAGAGTATGCGTATATATGTTGCGTTGGATATATTAGAATCTACATGGTGCATGTCTGTATTTTCGTGCATGGACCAGTTGTGGTTACCTATGGTATATTTTATTTAGAGATATACGACGATCAGAGGTAGATCTAACCCTTGTGCAGGAGTTTCAGATCCGTCTTGACGCAATGTGATCTCCACGGAAAAATTCAATATGCAAACGTGTCTTATCGATTTTGTTTTTACCCCTAGTAGTTGTCGAATGTTGTGCAATTAAAGTGCTTAGCGGTTCCGTAACGGTGGAGGTCCAAAAAGGTGCAGTGGGGATAAAGCGGAAAACTAGTGGGGATATAGTGGAGGTAGAAAATGTACATTATATGTAAAAATAAAAATTAATTATCATTCTCACATTATTTGTATATAAGAAACTAATATCTATTAAATTTATATAATAAAATTGAAGAATATCATGGTTATACACATTAGAATTGATGGCTATAATAGATTTCTACCATGTATTAGTCAGTTATATTTTAAAATTATCTCTTTACACTAACTATATCGATTTGTTTTAAAAGATAACTAGTCAAATCAAGCTTTTTATACTAATATTGCCAAATAGGATGCTTAAAACCGTTGATTTAGCAGAAAATAGCAAGGTTTTAATCAGAAATACTGTTCATTACGCTAAATAGAAATAGCATAGCGGTCGAAGGGCGCTACAAGCTATAACGGAGATTTTTCGGGGCTTTAACTACACAGGTCGAATGTAACCAATGTAATCATTCCAGCTATTTGATTTAATTATATTTTGCACCCTAGACATTATCGATTATACAACTATATTTCTCATAATAAATGGTTGGATGTTATTGAGGGGATAACCGTTACAGACATGTCCATGGCCTCAGATTGTATTGATATATGTTATTATAACTTTTATGGTTAGATATTATTGTTGGGTGTTATTCTTTTATTTATTCCGCTATGTGTGTTGTTTTATGTATCGGCAATTGTAAGAATAGATTATTATAACTGTTAAGGCTGATTCATTGTGTACTCTGATTGATGTATGTATATTAAAGTTTTCTCTTTTTGTAAAGAGCATTGTTTATATTATAGCTTATTTTTTTCGTTTTGAGACTCTGTTTTGTATCTTCTTTCTTATGTTCTTTACCTCCTTTTTTCCCCTAACCATAAGACTTTCAGGTAGTGGATTTGAAATACATGAATACATATGGTGTTTTAGTGTTGATTTTTAAGAGCCGAAAATTGGCTTGTTACAAGATGTGCAGTTAAAACGCTTAGCAGTTCTACAACGGTGGAGGTGCAAAAAGTTGTAACGGGGAAATAGAGGGGATATAGCGTACATGCTAAAAAGTTCATTAGATGAAAAAACTATTTAAAGTTAATTTATAACCATTCTTACATCATTTATGCAGAAGAAAAAAAAATTGATTAATCTTATAGAACGAAATTGAAGAATATCATGGTTTTGCGCATCATATTTGATGGATATAACAGATTTCTACCTTAGATTAATTACTTATGCCTTTAAATTAGCTCTTTAATGTAAAAAAATTCAATTTGTCACAAAAGAAAACTTGAAAAATCATCCTTTGTGCATTAATATTGCTAAAGCAGATGCTAAATAGCCTTGATTTAGCGGGTGCAGGGGAAATAGTGGGGCTTAAAGTGGGTCTATTGTTCAGCAACACTAAACTGAAATAGCACAGCAATCGAAGAGTGCTACAGGATATAGCGGGGATATTGCAGGGGATTAGCGGGGCTTTAACTGCCCAGGTTACAGGATATTATTGATGTACCAAATTTATGACATTTGAACCTATGATATAATTGACGTTATTATAGTTTTTATGAAATGGTACATCATTTTAGTTATTATATTTTGTTCCATCCGATGTGAGATTCTGGTTTCATTTGTGTAGAGAAAACTAATATTGTTCTGTGTTATATAAGGAAGCCAAAGAATATCATAGTTATGAACAAAATATTTGTTGATTATAATTGATTTCTGACTTATATTGAGTATTTATGCCTTATAGTTGGCTCTTTCCACTAATTTTTTGATTTATTTTAAAAGAGATTAGTCAAAACAACCTCTGTATATTAATATTGCTCATCCGGTGATAAAAAGCATTGATTTTGCTATTGTAGCAAAAAATAATGGAGCTTAAAGTGGATCTACTATTCATTGGGGATAAACTAAAATAGCATAGATGTCGAAGAGCGCTACGGGATGCAATGAGGACTTTATGGGACTTCAACAACATAGCTACGAATGTAGTCGTTCCGATAGTGGCTTAGACTGATAACCCGGGCGCTAGCGGAAAGTTGATTGGATATGATGTCATTGATTGGTAACCACGAACTGTTGCTTCATGTAATGACCCGCATTGGCAGAGGTATTATAATTGATTTATTTAATTATATAAATAGATTTAGGGAATTCAAATGGTCGTTAATTAAATTATAAGGAATATTTAATTAAATATAATAATTAAATAATATATATAATTCTGAAATAATCAGAATTAGCTGAATTGACAATATAATGTGAAGTGGGCAATTCAAAATATATATTTCAGGTTAGAGTTGAATTATATTAACGGATATATTCAATCGACGACAGTTTGAACGTATAATTATATTATAATTAAAATCGAGTTTGAAATGGCGCTGCAGTTCGCTATTTGGCGATTTGAACTTCAACTGAATGTACAGGATTCGTTTTAAGTCGGATTTCTGTGAAACAAGAAACGTGTGGAGCTGGTGGAGTATATCTTCCTAGTGAAAGAGAAAAATCAGGATTTCGTCGTGTAGATTTTGATGTATGTCCAAATCAAATTTCAGAAAAATCGCTATGGAATTCCTTTATAATTCGCGACGCTTTATATACGTTAAAAAAAGGGAATTTCAATATAAATTGAAATTCGATTCAACCTGGACTCGGAATAGCGAGTATATAATTAGCCTGGAGCTGTATGATATTCCTGGGTGAATATATATACGATAATATAAATTTATTTATATTTAATTTAATTTATTTAAATATATTTATATATTTAAATGGATTTTTCAAGGGTTTAAAAATAGCCACTTTTGCAAACGAAGTCGGAATTCGACGAATCTAATTTTGTTGGATCCGCAATGTCAAATAATTGTTAGATTTCCAGTTTCGTGATTTTTAGAGTCACTGTGTGGCCGTACGGATTTTTAGAGTGAAAAACAGTCAGTATTTGGACAGTTATAAATACGCTGTGTGAGCATACGGAGTCAGAATTCGATGAAACCAGTTTCGTTGGGACCGTAATGTCAAACTCTAGCTACATGTCCAGTTTGGCGATTTTTGGGTATCGTGTGTGATCACACGGATTTTTAGAGTGCAGAAACGGATATAAAAGGATTAAAATAAAATATCCTAAAATATCTAAAAATATCTACACTATAAAAGCACCTTAACTACCCCCTTCTTAAGACCTAATTTAGTCCCACAGTCAAACACTTTTCCGCCTCCATCAGTATTTCATTTTCAACGTGAAATTCCTCACTTCTAAAATCAAATGGAAATCAAAACAACTACTATAAATCGTTATTTATATATATATCAAATCTTGGAAGGAAGCTCTTCAATCTGG
The DNA here is from genome assembly GCA_030737875.1 of Allium sativum. Classification (NCBI taxonomy): domain Eukaryota; kingdom Viridiplantae; phylum Streptophyta; class Magnoliopsida; order Asparagales; family Amaryllidaceae; genus Allium; species Allium sativum. The sequence goes on from CM060916.1 coordinate 479,769,358, forward strand.
TGGTGGTTGCTTGGCATTCGGTGGCCTTTGGATTCGCTCAGAAATTCCAGCGCGCGTATGATCGAACTAGGGTTGGCGTTGGTAGTTTGTGTGGTGATTGTTGGTTGAAATGGATGTTGGTTTTGGACTCGGGAAGGAGAACCGCACCTTGGGTGCTAATCTGGTGGAGTTCGGTTCAGAAGGGTGTCGCACCCTGTAGCGAGCATCAGCTGTCGGGTTCTGTATGGCGGCACCGAGTTGAAGATGAAGAGGTTGGGGAGGAAGAGGAAGTGAAGAGGAGGAGTTGGGTGTGTTTAACTTAGAGTTCGGTGATGAAATGGGGTGGCAACGATGGGTTTAAGGGATTGGAAGGTGGCCATTGCTGATGCCTGGAGGTCGGGTTTCCATTTGGGGGAGAAAGCGTGGTGGGTGGGCTCTAAAAGGAACGGGTATGGGCCGTTTGATATTGGGCCGGGAGGATTTAAAAAGAGTAAGGCCCAAGATTTATAAATAAATTAGTTTAGTTTTAATTAAATAGTGTTCTAACTTGTTAATGCCATAACCAGCTCATACGGAATCGGATCGACGAACCGTCAGTTGCGTTGGGTTCGTATCGTCGAGTACTTCGTGTACGCTGTGGATTGGTATTTTCTGAAGAGTTCGGAATTTTATTTAATTTCAAATCACCTGTTTGAAATTAAATAAAGCAGCGCTGAATCAAGCGACAATTATCGTTCCTTGACGATGATCGTCCAATGTGAGTAAAACTCACCAACTCTGAACAGTTTATAATTTCATGTTGTATTGTTAGAACTGTTAAAAATTGTCTGTTTGATTGTGTATTGATTTTTTGATTGAACTGCTAGTCAGTTAGTTAAATTTCTATATTGATTCTGTTTAACAGAATATATCATATGGAACTGAAAGTGATGTTATCTATATTGTCTAACATCTGTGATGCAGGGAAACAGGTTGGAGGAATCTGACTGGATTCCTCAACAGTTATTTTATTGTTTTTCATATATTTTAATATATGATGTGAATTATAACCTGTGGTTGATTTGTGTGTGTATGGACTAGGTTAGACATCGTGATTTGATATGATTGAATACCATGACATACCGGAATGTGGATAAAGGAGAATTTTCAAAATGATATTGAAAATAGCGTATTTATAAAATGAGATATTTATTAATAAGAGATATTTATAAATTTAAATATTTATAAATAAGGAATATTTATAAATTGGGATATTTATAAATAGGAGATATTTAAAAAAGGAAATAAATTCAAAACATTTCTTTTTGAATGGAAAGGCCTGTGTGGCGGGTTTGGGGATTTTCCCGATACTCCCGTTACAAAGGAGGTTATGGCGAATTTTCCCGAAAATTTAAGGAGTTAGAATATTTCAAGAATAAATTTGAAAAGGAAATAATTGTAAACCATTTACAAATAAAATTGGAAAGGAAACATTATAAAAAGGGAAATCATTTTTAAAGGGTAGAACCGTTATTTAAAAGTAAATCTTTTCCAATAAATAAAACGTTGTTAAAAAGGAAATCTTTATAAAGTGAATAAAGTAAATCGAATATGGTATTCGAAGTTAGAGAAATCGAATATGGTATTCGAAGTTAGTTAATCGAATATAGACATTCGAAAGGAGAAATCGAATATGGTATTCGAAGTTAGTTAATCGAATATGGTATTCGAAGTTAGTTAATCGAATATAGACATTCGAAAGGAGAAATCGAATATGGTATTCAAAGTTAGTTAATCGAATATGGTATTCGAAGTTAGTTAATCGAATATGTTATTCGAAAGGGGTTAGTCGAGTCGAGTTAGTCAAATAGAGTTAATCAGTTAGAATTAATCGATTTGAGTTAACCAGTTAGAGTTAATCAGTTAGAATTAATCGGTTAGAGTAATCAGTTAGAGTTAACCAATTAGAGTAATCAGTTAGAGTTAAACCAATAGAGTTAATCAGTTAGAGTTAATCCAAATAATATGCCATTTAGCACGACTGCTAGCGTAATTCGCAGGGCTGCAAATAGCCTAAGGCGGTCGGATGTTTCCTGAGGGAATCAGGCGTAACCATTGTGATCGCTGCGATCTAGAGTCAAGCGAATGGAGTTAAATAGAGTTGTCGAATAGTAGTTGTTCGAATGGAGTTAAATAGAGTTGTCGAATAGTAGTTGTTCGAATGGAGTTAAATAGAGTTAGTCGAATATAGTTTATTCGAATAGAGTTGAATAGAGTTAATCGAATAATAGTTATTCGAATAGAGTTAAATGGAGTTAAATCGAATATTAGTTATTCGATAGGAGTAAATCAAGTTGAGTTAAATAAACCAAGTTAGTCGAGCCTAGTTAATCGAATCGAATTGGTCGAACCAAGTAAGTTAAGTTAGTCGAGTTAAGTTCGTCGAGTTAAATAAATCGATGTTAGTTTCATCGAAAGGAGTTATCGATGTTAGTTTCATCGAAAGGAGTTATCGATGTTAGTTCATCGAAGGGAGTTATCGATTATAGTTTAATCGAAGTGAGATTTTCAAATATGAGATATTTGAAAAGGAAGAGTTATCGAATATTAGTTATTCGAAGAGAGATTATCGAATATCGTTTATTCGAGAAGGAGTTAATCGAATATAGGTTATTCGAAGAAGAGTTAATCAAATAGAGATTTCTCGAAGAGAGTTAATCGGCAAATTCGATTATATCGAATTCGGGAAAGTACTTATACTTTCCAGTGTTTAAATAGAGATTTATTTATTTATTTATAAATAAGTGTTAGGTTAATTATTCACTAATAAGAATAGAAGTTATAATTTAAAGTTAGATAATTCGAAAGGAGGGATTATAACATTATCGTTATAACCAATGTTTTAAATATAGAAGTGGATTAGTAAAATTGGATCCGAGAAAGGCGTAAAGAAGTTGTTAAAGATTAAAAGATAAACTTTGACCATTTCGAAGTTATAACGTTGTTCAGTTAAGGTCTGAGAGGTAATTATACCCCAACTTGAGTGACTTCCTTCTTAACTAAGAAATGGTAAGGTTTGATCGTAAAGGAGTGTTGGAAATGTTTTCCAAACGAGAATCAGAAATGTTTTCTGATAAAAGAAAAATAAGAATTTAGAATATAGGGAAACAGGAGATAAGTAAATAAATGAACTAAAGAGATTTATGTTAAATGATGTTTGTTCGATATAATTTCCATTTGGAAATAATATCGTTGTTTGCACACTTGTTTTTCTTTGATAGTTAACTCACCGACTATCGAAGTTTTGACCATTTTAACGTTGTTAATATGGAGAGACCGATTGGATTATTATCCAAAGAACCACTCTGTATTGGCATAAGCGTCGCGAATCATATATGCTAAAGATAATTGAAGACGGAGTAAAATGCAAGGGCTATCCTGTTTACAGAATAGTGCCTTCGGTTTGTCCAGTCCCAGGACAACTTGTATGGACGAAGGTCTGACAGAGTATATCCAATGGATCGCGTAAGTTGATCTGTTCAAACGTATTCACGTTTGGTGGCGGAGGAATTCGTTTCTCTTAGTTGTATACCCGTGTTATTTTTGGATAAGTCAATTTGTGATTTGGCGGGTATGACGATGTGACATTTCTAAGTGAATGAAGATGGATGTCTGACATAGTATTTCCAGACGGTCACGTACATTGATTTCTTCAACTATACCAAGAGTGGAAGCGGAGAAGGAAACTTCTTTTAGCTGACACGTAATGTATGGTTGTAGACGTCAATTAGTGATTTTCGATGGATTTGACAATGTAGCATTCGAAGTGAATCTGATGTGATGATAAAGCGTAGCTTCTAGCCTCATCAACCGGTAAATGACAGAAATCGGGCAGGCAGCATGGCTAAGTCGGTCGCACCGAAGTAGGGTGTATAATCACCTATCTAGAGAATATTCATTTGTTTCTTAAATCTATCAATGTTGTCCCTTATATATACGGGAACGGTTGCTGATCCCAACCGTTGGTGATGTACATTCGATACACTCAAGCGAAATGAGTGGTCGGTCATGTGTAGCTGAGTTACAAGATGTTCTTGTTGAACTCCAGTGTATCGTTCCTAGAGTACACTGATCAGAAGGTGGTTCCATACCTTGTCATAGTTGGAAATCCATTATCCAATACGTGCTTGCGATTTTGATTGTATACTATATATGTAGAACGTGAGATGAAAGCGTTTCTGCTAGTTGATATCTATTTGTACATAGACATTATTATAATATCAAAAGGTTTTTGATATAAAGATATTTGGATTCTCATAAGGGAAAAACCCGTTCCGTTCTGCGGCGTGGTCTTATGAGATATCGTTTACTTGTTCATATACCTGTTTAAACTGTTTTACTCATACCAGTCCCATGACTGACCCGGAGTTTACTTTGTTGTTTTCCCTAAACTCTTGGGTGCCTTAATTTGTACGGGCAGTCAAGTAGTCAGGAATTTGCAGATATACTTGGAGAGCTTGGAGCAGGAGGCTTCTGAATCATATAGCTATAGTTATTTCCGCTGTGTTGTAAGTGCTGTACTCTGATAAGTGCTATTGTATACATAACTGTTATATTTCAAAGTTATGTTATCTATTATATGTTATTCGTTCCGCTGTGAGGTTCGTGTTACTCTGATGTTGTGTTCTTCTTCTTCTTCTATTCTAAGTTTCTATCTTATCTTTCCTCACCCTCTGTCTTCTTTCTATTAGTTTCTTGAATTTCCAGTGCAATTTGGGTTGGACTTGTGTTATTTAGTCAGCTCAAATTCACCCGGATTTTCGGGTCACTACAGTTGGTATCAGAGCTTAAGTTAAGAATTTCTTGGCTCTGTGGCGTGACTCGGTAGAGATAGGGTTAGTAATACCCTAGATTGAGTTTGAGTGTATATATACGAGTGCGTATTTGTATTTGATATAAAAATTGTTTTATGTTGTGGAGATTCATTGGCTGAGTTGTTTATGAGTTCTGGTCGATCAGTTTGATCCACTGTATCGGTAGGAGTAAATAAACACTTGAATACGATGGACCGACACAGTATGGATATGTGATATATTATTATATATAGGATGTGTTGGTAGTGATTATAATCAGATAAGATTATAAAATGTAAAATGGTTATATATAACCAATCAGAATTTATATAAGTAAAGTATATGAAATAAGATGAATTAAATATGAATTTAAATCAGATTTGGAATTAAAATAAGGAAATTTTAAGTTCCTGGGAGATTTCGAAATGTTTTCAAAATGGAGGTATTCAGTAATGGTTTTGAAAATGATATAGTATTGAAGTCACTTGGGTCGCTGGAAAATAATTCCGATGATGACTGCGCAGTATCATTGGTGTGATTTTCGAGTTCTAAGTGGTGGATTACTACCAGAGATTTTGATTTGAATTGTTTTGAGAAAACAAGGTGTTTAGAAATTCAAAGGTTTTGAATTGGTATTATGATTTCAAATTTGATTTGAAATAAAATCGGGAATTTAAGTTCTAGAAATTAAAATTTTACTTGTGAAGTTAATTCGAATGGGATGGTAAAAGTAAATAATAAACCAGAATTTAACTTGAGATGATAGGTTAAGAAAAACTGAAGTGATTAGAGAATAATCTGGATTTGAAATGATAAGTTGAGAGTTTGGAATTTGAAACTCGAATTTGGAATTAAATTCGGCTTGAATAAGCGAATCGTTGTGTTAAGAATAACTTGGTTGGAGTTTGATTGGAAATACATTGGTATATGCTGAATTGACAGCAGGTGAAAGGGATAAAAATTGATATACCCAACAAAAAGGTACAAGTTTATATTTGATATAAGCATGAGATTTATGAGCCGAATTGGCAAGCCGCTTGGCTGTTTGATTTTCTTTTGGGTTGGAGAAGGCCTAGAGAGGCGAGTTGTGGTTTTACCGATAGGGCTGTACAAAGGAAGTTATGGCGAAATTTTTCGAAAGTTTAAAGTGTTAGAAAAAATTTCATAATTTTTGAAAATTTTAGTTAATCGGAATGAATAAATGTTTTAGTCAATATTAATTGGTTCAGTTGAAATCAGAAATAAGGGGTAAACAAATCTTAGGAATTCCAATAGATAGGGTCGTCCTCTAACTTAGCAATTTCGAGGACGAAATTATTTTAAGTGGGGAAGAATGTAATGACCCGCATTGGCAGAGGTATTATAATTGATTTATTTAATTATATAAATAGATTTAGGGAATTCAAATGGTCGTTAATTAAATTATAAGGAATATTTAATTAAATATAATAATTAAATAATATATATAATTCTGAAATAATCAGAATTAGCTGAATTGACAATATAATGTGAAGTGGGCAATTCAAAATATATATTTCAGGTTAGAGTTGAATTATATTGACGAATATATTCAATCGACGACAGTTTGAACGTATAATTATATTATAATTAAAATCGAGTTTGAAATGGCGCTGCAGTTCGCTATTTGGCGATTTGAACTTCAACTGAATGTACAGGATTCGTTTTAAGCCGGATTTCTGTGAAACAAGAAACGTGTGGAGCTGGTGGAGTATATCTTCCTAGTGAAAGAGAAAAATCAGGATTTCGTCGTGTAGATTTTGATGTATGTCCAAATCAAATTTCAGAAAAATCGCTATGGAATTCCTTTATAATTCGCGACGCTTTATATACGTTAAAAAAAGGGAATTTCAATATAAATTGAAATTCGATTCAACCTGGACTCGGAATAGCGAGTATATAATTAGCCTGGAGCTGTATGATATTCCTGGGTGAATATATATACGATAATATAAATTTATTTATATTTAATTTAATTTATTTAAATATATTTATATATTTAAATGGATTTTTTAAGGGTTTAAAAATAGCCACTTTTGCAAACGAAGTCGGAATTCGACGAATCTAATTTTGTTGGATCCGCAATGTCAAATAATTGTTAGATTTCCAGTTTCGTGATTTTTAGAGTCACTGTGTGGCCGTACGGATTTTTAGAGTGAAAAACAGTCAGTATTTGGACAGTTATAAATACGCTGTGTGAGCATACGGAGTCAGAATTCGATGAAACCAGTTTCGTTGGGACCGTAATGTCAAACTCTAGCTACATGTCCAGTTTGGCGATTTTTGGGTATCGTGTGTGATCACACGGATTTTTAGAGTGCAGAAACGGATATAAAAGGATTAAAATAAAATATCCTAAAATATCTAAAAATATCTACACTATAAAAGCACCTTAACTACCCCCTTCTTAAGACCTAATTTAGTCCCACAGTCAAACACTTTTCCGCCTCCATCAGTATTTCATTTTCAACGTGAAATTCCTCACTTCTAAAATCAAATGGAAATCAAAACAACTACTATAAATCGTTATTTATATATATATCAAATCTTGGAAGGAAGCTCTTCAATCTGGTGGTGGTTGCTTGGCATTCGGTGGCCTTTGGATTCGCTCAGAAATTCCAGCGCGCGTATGATCGAACTAGGGTTGGCGTTGGTAGTTTGTGTGGTGATTGTTGGTTGAAATGGATGTTGGTTTTGGACTCGGGAAGGAGAACCGCACCTTGGGTGCTAATCTGGTGGAGTTCGGTTCAGAAGGGTGTCGCACCCTGTAGCGAGCATCAGCTGTCGGGTTCTGTATGGCGGCACCGAGTTGAAGATGAAGAGGTTGGGGAGGAAGAGGAAGTGAAGAGGAGTAGTTGGGTGTGTTTAACTTAGAGTTCGGTGATGAAATGGGGTGGCAACGATGGGTTTAAGGGATTGGAAGGTGGCCATTGCTGATGCCTGGAGGTCGGGTTTCCATTTGGGGGAGAAAGCGTGGTGGGTGGGCTCTAAAAGGAACGGGTATGGGCCGTTTGATATTGGGCCGGGAGGATTTAAAAAGAGTAAGGCCCAAGATTTATAAATAAATTAGTTTAGTTTTAATTAAATAGTGTTCTAACTTGTTAATGCCATAACCAGCTCATACGGAATCGGATCGACGAACCGTCAGTTGCGTTGGGTTCGTATCGTCGAGTACTTCGTGTACGCTGTGGATTGGTATTTTCTGAAGAGTTCGGAATTTTATTTAATTTCAAATCACCTGTTTGAAATTAAATAAAGCAGCGCTGAATCAAGCGACAATTATCGTTCCTTGACGATGATCGTCCAATGTGAGTAAAACTCACCAACTCTGAACAGTTTATAATTTCATGTTGTATTGTTAGAACTGTTAAAAATTGTCTGTTTGATTGTGTATTGATTTTTTGATTGAACTGCTAGTCAGTTAGTTAAATTTCTATATTGATTCTGTTTAACAGAATATATCATATGGAACTGAAAGTGATGTTATCTATATTGTCTAACATCTGTGATGCAGGGAAACAGGTTGGAGGAATCTGACTGGATTCCTCAACAGTTATTTTATTGTTTTTCATATATTTTAATATATGATGTGAATTATAACCTGTGGTTGATTTGTGTGTGTATGGACTAGGTTAGACATCGTGATTTGATATGATTGAATACCATGACATACCGGAATGTGGATAAAGGAGAATTTTCAAAATGATATTGAAAATAGCGTATTTATAAAATGAGATATTTATTAATAAGAGATATTTATAAATTTAAATATTTATAAATAAGGAATATTTATAAATTGGGATATTTATAAATAGGAGATATTTAAAAAAGGAAATAAATTCAAAACATTTCTTTTTGAATGGAAAGGCCTGTGTGGCGGGTTTGGGGATTTTCCCGATACTCCCGTTACAAAGGAGGTTATGGCGAATTTTCCCGAAAATTTAAGGAGTTAGAATATTTCAAGAATAAATTTGAAAAGGAAATAATTGTAAACCATTTACAAATAAAATTGGAAAGGAAACATTATAAAAAGGGAAATCATTTTTAAAGGGTAGAACCGTTATTTAAAAGTAAATCTTTTCCAATAAATAAAACGTTGTTAAAAAGGAAATCTTTATAAAGTGAATAAAGTAAATCGAATATGGTATTCGAAGTTAGAGAAATCGAATATGGTATTCGAAGTTAGTTAATCGAATATAGACATTCGAAAGGAGAAATCGAATATGGTATTCGAAGTTAGTTAATCGAATATGGTATTCGAAGTTAGTTAATCGAATATAGACATTCGAAAGGAGAAATCGAATATGGTATTCAAAGTTAGTTAATCGAATATGGTATTCGAAGTTAGTTAATCGAATATGTTATTCGAAAGGGGTTAGTCGAGTCGAGTTAGTCAAATAGAGTTAATCAGTTAGAATTAATCGATTTGAGTTAACCAGTTAGAGTTAATCAGTTAGAATTAATCGGTTAGAGTAATCAGTTAGAGTTAACCAATTAGAGTAATCAGTTAGAGTTAAACCAATAGAGTTAATCAGTTAGAGTTAATCCAAATAATATGCCATTTAGCACGACTGCTAGCGTAATTCGCAGGGCTGCAAATAGCCTAAGGCGGTCGGATGTTTCCTGAGGGAATCAGGCGTAACCATTGTGATCGCTGCGATCTAGAGTCAAGCGAATGGAGTTAAATAGAGTTGTCGAATAGTAGTTGTTCGAATGGAGTTAAATAGAGTTGTCGAATAGTAGTTGTTCGAATGGAGTTAAATAGAGTTAGTCGAATATAGTTTATTCGAATAGAGTTGAATAGAGTTAATCGAATAGTAGTTATTCGAATAGAGTTAAATGGAGTTAAATCGAATATTAGTTATTCGATAGGAGTAAATCAAGTTGAGTTAAATAAACCAAGTTAGTCGAGCCTAGTTAATCGAATCGAATTGGTCGAACCAAGTAAGTTAAGTTAGTCGAGTTAAGTTCGTCGAGTTAAATAAATCGATGTTAGTTTCATCGAAAGGAGTTATCGATGTTAGTTTCATCGAAAGGAGTTATCGATGTTAGTTCATCGAAGGGAGTTATCGATTATAGTTTAATCGAAGTGAGATTTTCAAATATGAGATATTTGAAAAGGAAGAGTTATCGAATATTAGTTATTCGAAGAGAGATTATCGAATATCGTTTATTCGAGAAGGAGTTAATCGAATATAGGTTATTCGAAGAAGAGTTAATCAAATAGAGATTTCTCGAAGAGAGTTAATCGGCAAATTCGATTATATCGAATTCGGGAAAGTACTTATACTTTCCAGTGTTTAAATAGAGATTTATTTATTTATTTATAAATAAGTGTTAGGTTAATTATTCACTAATAAGAATAGAAGTTATAATTTAAAGTTAGATAATTCGAAAGGAGGGATTATAACATTATCGTTATAACCAATGTTTTAAATATAGAAGTGGATTAGTAAAATTGGATCCGAGAAAGGCGTAAAGAAGTTGTTAAAGATTAAAAGATAAACTTTGACCATTTCGAAGTTATAACGTTGTTCAGTTAAGGTCTGAGAGGTAATTATACCCCAACTTGAGTGACTTCCTTCTTAACTAAGAAATGGTAAGGTTTGATCGTAAAGGAGTGTTGGAAATGTTTTCCAAACGAGAATCAGAAATGTTTTCTGATAAAAGAAAAATAAGAATTTAGAATATAGGGAAACAGGAGATAAGTAAATAAATGAACTAAAGAGATTTATGTTAAATGATGTTTGTTCGATATAATTTCCATTTGGAAATAATATCGTTGTTTGCACACTTGTTTTTCTTTGATAGTTAACTCACCGACTATCGAAGTTTTGACCATTTTAACGTTGTTAATATGGAGAGACCGATTGGATTATTATCCAAAGAACCACTCTGTATTGGCATAAGCGTCGCGAATCATATATGCTAAAGATAATTGAAGACGGAGTAAAATGCAAGGGCTATCCTGTTTACAGAATAGTGCCTTCGGTTTGTCCAGTCCCAGGACAACTTGTATGGACGAAGGTCTGACAGAGTATATCCAATGGATCGCGTAAGTTGATCTGTTCAAACGTATTCACGTTTGGTGGCGGAGGAATTCGTTTCTCTTAGTTGTATACCCGTGTTATTTTTGGATAAGTCAATTTGTGATTTGGCGGGTATGACGATGTGACATTTCTAAGTGAATGAAGATGGATGTCTGACATAGTATTTCCAGACGGTCACGTACATTGATTTCTTCAACTATACCAAGAGTGGAATTGGAGAAGGAAACTTCTTTTAGCTGACACGTAATGTATGGTTGTAGACGTCAATTAGTGATTTTCGATGGATTTGACAATGTAGCATTCGAAGTGAATCTGATGTGATGATAAAGCGTAGCTTCTAGCCTCATCAACCGGTAAATGACAGAAATCGGGCAGGCAGCATGGCTAAGTCGGTCGCACCGAAGTAGGGTGTATAATCACCTATCTAGAGAATATTCATTTGTTTCTTAAATCTATCAATGCTGTCCCATATATATACGGGAACGGTTGCTGATCCCAACCGTTGGTGATGTACATTCGATACACTCAAGCGAAATGAGTGGTCGGTCATGTGTAGCTGAGTTACAAGATGTTCTTGTTGAACTCCAGTGTATCGTTCCTAGAGTACACTGATCAGAAGGTGGTTCCATACCTTGTCATAGTTGGAAATCCATTATCCAATACGTGCTTGCGATTTTGATTGTATACTATATATGTAGAACGTGAGATGAAAGCGTTTCTGCTAGTTGATATCTATTTGTACATAGACATTATTATAATATCAAAAGGTTTTTGATATAAAGATATTTGGATTCTCATAAGGGAAAAACCCGTTCCGTTCTACGGCGTGGTCTTATGAGATATCGTTTACTTGTTCATATACCTGTTTAAACTGTTTTACTCATACCAGTCCCATGACTGACCCGGAGTTTACTTTGTTGTTTTCCCTAAACTCTTGGGTGCCTTAATTTGTACGGGCAGTCAAGTAGTCAGGAATTTGCAGATATACTTGGAGAGCTTGGAGCAGGAGGCTTCTGAATCATATAGCTATAGTTATTTCCGCTGTGTTGTAAGTGCTGTACTCTGATAAGTGCTATTGTATACATAACTGTTATATTTCAAAGTTATGTTATCTATTATATGTTATTCGTTCCGCTGTGAGGTTCGTGTTACTCTGATGTTGTGTTCTTCTTCTTCTTCTATTCTAAGTTTCTATCTTATCTTTCCTCACCCTCTGTCTTCTTTCTATTAGTTTCTTGAATTTCCAGTGCAATTTGGGTTGGACTTGTGTTATTTAGTCAGCTCAAATTCACCCGGATTTTCGGGTCACTACAGTTGGTATCAGAGCTTAAGTTAAGAATTTCTTGGCTCTGTGGCGTGACTCGGTAGAGATAGGGTTAGTAATACCCTAGATTGAGTTTGAGTGTATATATACGAGTGCGTATTTGTATTTGATATAAAAATTGTTTTATGTTGTGGAGATTCATTGGCTGAGTTGTTTATGAGTTCTGGTCGATCAGTTTGATCCACTGTATCGGTAGGAGTAAATAAACACTTGAATACGATGGACCGACACAGTATGGATATGTGATATATTATTATATATAGGATGTGTTGGTAGTGATTATAATCAGATAAGATTATAAAATGTAAAATGGTTATATATAACCAATCAGAATTTATATAAGTAAAGTATATGAAATAAGATGAATTAAATATGAATTTAAATCAGATTTGGAATTAAAATAAGGAAATTTTAAGTTCCTGGGAGATTTCGAAATGTTTTCAAAATGGAGGTATTCAGTAATGGTTTTGAAAATGATATAGTATTGAAGTCACTTGGGTCGCTGGAAAATAATTCCGATGATGACTGCGCAGTATCATTGGTGTGATTTTCGAGTTCTAAGTGGTGGATTAATACCAGAGATTTTGATTTGAATTGTTTTGAGAAAACAAGGTGTTTAGAAATTCAAAGGTTTTGAATTGGTATTATGATTTCAAATTTGATTTGAAATAAAATCGGGAATTTAAGTTCTAGAAATTAAAATTTTACTTGTGAAGTTAATTCGAATGGGATGGTAAAAGTAAATAATAAACCAGAATTTAACTTGAGATGATAGGTTAAGAAAAACTGAAGTGATTAGAGAATAATCTGGATTTGAAATGATAAGTTGAGAGTTTGGAATTTGAAACTCGAATTTGGAATTAAATTCGGCTTGAATAAGCGAATCGTTGTGTTAAGAATAACTTGGTTGGAGTTTGATTGGAAATACATTGGTATATGCTGAATTGACAGCAGGTGAAAGGGATAAAAATTGATATACCCAACAAAAAGGTACAAGTTTATATTTGATATAAGCATGAGATTTATGAGCCGAATTGGCAAGCCGCTTGGCTGTTTGATTTTCTTTTGGGTTGGAGAAGGCCTAGAGAGGCGAGTTGTGGTTTTACCGATAGGGCTGTACAAAGGAAGTTATGGCGAAATTTTTCGAAAGTTTAAAGTGTTAGAAAAAATTTCATAATTTTTGAAAATTTTAGTTAATCGGAATGAATAAATGTTTTATTCAATATTAATTGGTTCAGTTGAAATCAGAAATAAGGGGTAAACAAATCTTAGGAATTCCAATAGATAGGGTCGTCCTCTAACTTAGCAATTTCGAGGACGAAATTATTTTAAGTGGGGAAGAATGTAATGACCCGCATTGGCAGAGGTATTATAATTGATTTATTTAATTATATAAATAGATTTAGGGAATTCAAATGGTCGTTAATTAAATTATAAGGAATATTTAATTAAATAATATATATAATTCTGAAATAATCAGAATTAGCTGAATTGACAATATAATGTGAAGTGGGCAATTCAAAATATATATTTCAGGTTAGAGTTGAATTATATTGACGGATATATTCAATCGACGACAGTTTGAACGTATAATTATATTATAATTAAAATCGAGTTTGAAATGGCGCTGCAGTTCGCTATTTGGCGATTTGAACTTCAACTGAATGTACAGGATTCGTTTTAAGCCGGATTTCTGTGAAACAAGAAACGTGTGGAGCTGGTGGAGTATATCTTCCTAGTGAAAGAGAAAAATCAGGATTTCGTCGTGTAGATTTTGATGTATGTCCAAATCAAATTTCAGAAAAATCGCTATGGAATTCCTTTATAATTCGCGACGCTTTATATACGTTAAAAAAAGGGAATTTCAATATAAATTGAAATTCGATTCAACCTGGACTCGGAATAGCGAGTATATAATTAGCCTGGAGCTGTATGATATTCCTGGGTGAATATATATACGATAATATAAATTTATTTATATTTAATTTAATTTATTTAAATATATTTATATATTTAAATGGATTTTTCAAGGGTTTAAAAATAGCCACTTTTGCAAACGAAGTCGGAATTCGACGAATCTAATTTTGTTGGATCCGCAATGTCAAATAATTGTTAGATTTCCAGTTTCGTGATTTTTAGAGTCACTGTGTGGCCGTACGGATTTTTAGAGTGAAAAACAGTCAGTATTTGGACAGTTAAAAATACGCTGTGTGAGCATACGGAGTCGGAATTCGATGAAACCAGTTTCGTTGGGACCGTAATGTCAAACTCTAGCTACATGTCCAGTTTGCCGATTTTTGGGTATCGTGTGTGATCACACGGATTTTTAGAGTGCAGAAACGGATATAAAAGGATTAAAATAAAATATCCTAAAATATCTAAAAATATCTACACTATAAAAGCACCTTAACTACCCCCTTCTTAAGACCTAATTTAGTCCCACAGTCAAACACTTTTCCGCCTCCATCAGTATTTCATTTTCAACGTGAAATTCCTCACTTCTAAAATCAAATGGAAATCAAAACAACTACTATAAATCGTTATTTATATATATATCAAATCTTGGAAGGAAGCTCTTCAATCTGGTGGTGGTTGCTTGGCATTCGGTGGCCTTTGGATTCGCTCAGAAATTCCAGCGCGCGTATGATCGAACTAGGGTTGGCGTTGGTAGTTTGTGTGGTGATTGTTGGTTGAAATGGATGTTGGTTTTGGACTCGGGAAGGAGAACCGCACCTTGGGTGCTAATCTGGTGGAGTTCGGTTCAGAAGGGTGTCGCACCCTGTAGCGAGCATCAGCTGTCGGGTTCTGTATGGCGGCACCGAGTTGAAGATGAAGAGGTTGGGGAGGAAGAGGAAGTGAAGAGGAGGAGTTGGGTGTGTTTAACTTAGAGTTCGGTGATGAAATGGGGTGGCAACGATGGGTTTAAGGGATTGGAAGGTGGCCATTGCTGATGCCTGGAGGTCGGGTTTCCATTTGGGGGAGAAAGCGTGGTGGGTGGGCTCTAAAAGGAACGGGTATGGGCCGTTTGATATTGGGCCGGGAGGATTTAAAAAGAGTAAGGCCCAAGATTTATAAATAAATTAGTTTAGTTTTAATTAAATAGTGTTCTAACTTGTTAATGCCATAACCAGCTCATACGGAATCGGATCGACGAACCATCAGTTGCGTTGGGTTCGTATCGTCGAGTACTTCGTGTACGCTGTGGATTGGTATTTTCTGAAGAGTTCGGAATCTTATTTAATTTCAAATCACCTGTTTGAAATTAAATAAAGCAGCGCTGAATCAAGCGACAATTATCGTTCCTTGACGATGATCGTCCAATGTGAGTAAAACTCACCAACTCTGAACAGTTTATAATTTCATGTTGTATTGTTAGAACTGTTAAAAATTGTCTGTTTGACTGTGTATTGATTTTTTGATTGAACTGCTAGTCAGTTAGTTAAATTTCTATATTGATTCTGTTTAACAGAATATATCATATGGAACTGAAAGTGATGTTATCTATATTGTCTAACATCTGTGATGCAGGGAAACAGGTTGGAGGAATCTGACTGGATTCCTCAACAGTTATTTTATTGTTTTTCATATATTTTAATATATGATGTGAATTATAACCTGTGGTTGATTTGTGTGTGTATGGACTAGGTTAGACATCGTGATTTGATATGATTGAATACCATGACATACCGGAATGTGGATAAAGGAGAATTTTCAAAATGATATTGAAAATAGCGTATTTATAAAATGAGATATTTATTAATAAGAGATATTTATAAATTTAAATATTTATAAATAAGGAATATTTATAAATTGGGATATTTATAAATAGGAGATATTTTAAAAAGGAAATAAATTCAAAACATTTCTTTTTGAATGGAAAGGCCTGTGTGGCGGGTTTGGGGATTTTCCCGATACTCCCGTTACAAAGGAGGTTATGGCGAATTTTCCCGAAAATTTAAGGAGTTAGAATATTTCAAGAATAAATTTGAAAAGGAAATAATTGTAAACCATTTACAAATAAAATTGGAAAGGAAACATTATAAAAAGGGAAATCATTTTTAAAGGGTAGAACCGTTATTTAAAAGTAAATCTTTTCCAATAAATAAAACGTTGTTAAAAAGGAAATCTTTATAAAGTGAATAAAGTAAATCGAATATGGTATTCGAAGTTAGAGAAATCGAATATGGTATTCGAAGTTAGTTAATCGAATATAGACATTCGAAAGGAGAAATCGAATATGGTATTCGAAGTTAGTTAATCGAATATGGTATTCGAAGTTAGTTAATCGAATATAGACATTCGAAAGGAGAAATCGAATATGGTATTCAAAGTTAGTTAATCGAATATGGTATTCGAAGTTAGTTAATCGAATATGTTATTCGAAAGGGGTTAGTCGAGTCGAGTTAGTCAAATAGAGTTAATCAGTTAGAATTAATCGATTTGAGTTAACCAGTTAGAGTTAATCAGTTAGAATTAATCGGTTAGAGTAATCAGTTAGAGTTAACCAATTAGAGTAATCAGTTAGAGTTAAACCAATAGAGTTAATCAGTTAGAGTTAATCCAAATAATATGCCATTTAGCACGACTGCTAGCGTAATTCGCAGGGCTGCAAATAGCCTAAGGCGGTCGGATGTTTCCTGAGGGAATCAGGCGTAACCATTGTGATCGCTGCGATCTAGAGTCAAGCGAATGGAGTTAAATAGAGTTGTCGAATAGTAGTTGTTCGAATGGAGTTAAATAGAGTTGTCGAATAGTAGTTGTTCGAATGGAGTTAAATAGAGTTAGTCGAATATAGTTTATTCGAATAGAGTTAATCGAATAGTAGTTATTCGAATAGAGTTAAATGGAGTTAAATCGAATATTAGTTATTCGATAGGAGTAATTCAAGTTGAGTTAAATAAACCAAGTTAGTCGAGCCTAGTTAATCGAATCGAATTGGTCGAACCAAGTAAGTTAAGTTAGTCGAGTTAAGTTCGTCGAGTTAAATAAATCGATGTTAGTTTCATCGAAAGGAGTTATCGATGTTAGTTTCATCGAAAGGAGTTATCGATGTTAGTTCATCGAAGGGAGTTATCGATTATAGTTTAATCGAAGTGAGATTTTCAAATATGAGATATTTGAAAAGGAAGAGTTATCGAATATTAGTTATTCGAAGAGAGATTATCGAATATCGTTTATTCGAGAAGGAGTTAATCGAATATAGGTTATTCGAAGAAGAGTTAATCAAATAGAGATTTCTCGAAGAGAGTTAATCGACAAATTCGATTATATCGAATTCGGGAAAGTACTTATACTTTCCAGTGTTTAAATAGAGATTTATTTATTTATAAATAAACAAGTGTTAGGTTAATTATTCACTAATAAGAATAGAAGTTATAATTTAAAGTTAGATAATTCAAAAGGAGGGATTATAACATTATCGTTATAACCAATGTTTTAAATATAGAAGTGGATTAGTAAAATTGGATCCGAGAAAGGCGTAAAGAAGTTGTTAAAGATTAAAAGATAAACTTTGACCATTTCGAAGTTATAACGTTGTTCAGTTAAGGTCTGAGAGGTAATTATACCCCAACTTGAGTGACTTCCTTCTTAACTAAGAAATGGTAAGGTTTGATCGTAAAGGAGTGTTGGAAATGTTTTCCAAACGAGAATCAGAAATGTTTTCTGATAAAAGAAAAATAAGAATTTAGAATATAGGGAAACAGGAGATAAGTAAATAAATGAACTAAAGAGATTTATGTTAAATGATGTTTGTTCGATATAATTTCCATTTGGAAATAATATCGTTGTTTGCACACTTGTTTTTCTTTGATAGTTAACTCACCGACTATCGAAGTTTTGACCATTTTAACGTTGTTAATATGGAGAGACCGATTGGATTATTATCCAAAGAACCACTCTGTATTGGCATAAGCGTCGCGAATCATATATGCCAAAGATAATTGAAGACGGAGTAAAATGCAAGGGCTATCCTGTTTACAGAATAGTGCCTTCGGTTTGTCCAATCCCAGGACAACTTGTATGGACGAAGGTCTGACAGAGTATATCCAATGGATCGCGTAAGTTGATCTGTTCAAACGTATTCACGTTTGGTGGCGGAGGAATTCGTTTCTCTTAGCTGTATACCCGTGTTATTTTTGGATAAGTCAATTTGTGATTTGGCGGGTATGACGATGTGACATTTCTAAGTGAATGAAGATGGATGTCTGACATAGTATTTCCAGACGGTCACGTACATTGATTTCTTCAACTATACCAAGAGTGGAAGCGGAGAAGGAAACTTCTTTTAGCTGACACGTAATGTATGGTTGTAGACGTCAATTAGTGATTTTCGATGGATTTGACAATGTAGCATTCGAAGTGAATCTGATGTGATGATAAAGCGTAGCTTCTAGCCTCATCAACCGGTAAATGACAGAAATCGGGCAGGCAGCATGGCTAAGTCGGTCGCACCGAAGTAGGGTGTATAATCACCTATCTAGAGAATATTCATTTGTTTCTTAAATCTATCAATGCTGTCCCATATATATACGGGAACGGTTGCTGATCCCAACCGTTGGTGATGTACATTCGATACACTCAAGCGAAATGAGTGGTCGGTCATGTGTAGCTGAGTTACAAGATGTTCTTGTTGAACTCCAGTGTATCGTTCCTAGAGTACACTGATCAGAAGGTGGTTCCATACCTTGTCATAGTTGGAAATCCATTATCCAATACGTGCTTGCGATTTTGATTGTATACTATATATGTAGAACGTGAGATGAAAGCGTTTCTGCTAGTTGATATCTATTTGTACATAGACATTATTATAATATCAAAAGGTTTTTGATATAAAGATATTTGGATTCTCATAAGGGAAAAACCCGTTCCGTTCTGCGGCGTGGTCTTATGAGATATCGTTTACTTGTTCATATACCTGTTTAAACTGTTTTACTCATACCAGTCCCATGACTGACCCGGAGTTTACTTTGTTGTTTTCCCTAAACTCTTGGGTGCCTTAATTTGTACGGGCAGTCAAGTAGTCAGGAATTTGCAGATATACTTGGAGAGCTTGGAGCAGGAGGCTTCTGAATCATATAGCTATAGTTATTTCCGCTGTGTTGTAAGTGCTGTACTCTGATAAGTGCTATTGTATACATAACTGTTATATTTCAAAGTTATGTTATCTATTATATGTTATTCGTTCCGCTGTGAGGTTCGTGTTACTCTGATGTTGTGTTCTTCTTCTTCTTCTATTCTAAGTTTCTATCTTATCTTTCCTCACCCTCTGTCTTCTTTCTATTAGTTTCTTGAATTTCCAGTGCGATTTGGGTTGGACTTGTGTTATTTAGTCAGCTCAAATTCCCCTGGATTTTCGGGTCACTACACTTCAACAAAGATATCATCTAATCCCTCATTTGATGATGATCCTTTCTTGCTTGTTATCCCTACTTAAACCAAGTCTTGTGAATGGACATCCCTACTTAAGGGAAAACCAGAAAATGTGGGTTCATATCTTCTCAAACAATATACTATTGACTTGTTAGGAAACCTATTCCACCACATAAGATATCATTGACTCTGGCATTGCAATTTAATATGACAACCTACTCGGTTCCTTTTTAGATAAGGCTCCTCATTGCACTACCATGTAAAAAATCAAGTCCGAGAACGCAGAGATTGAGAGGTATGGTTTCTTCGAGCTATTCAAAGTACATATATTCTTTTAAACTTTTAAACCCTTTGGATAGATCCTATATGTTGGAAATATACACTCTTATTCTTAAAGGAAAAATGTACATCATTACTCAGCAGAAATATTTTATTGATCTTGCCCGTGAACAAATCATATTTATACCTATATTTTCCCATATAACTAGTATCTCCTCCATTTTTCAGACTATTAAGTAGATGAATTGGATCGCCATTCATATTAGCCAATCGATTTGTTTTCACTTATCCATGAAGCATATACAGCTGCTCCGCTTCGCCAAGGCCCTAATCGAAATCACCCCTTCTAGTTAATTGCCAAAATTGATCCTGTATAGATTCCCTTAGCATTGATAGAGTTTCCTACATAGATAACTTGTATTAGTTGATGCTACCTATTTGTGGTCATTGTAACCATTTTGGTCATATTCTTTCATCATGTCCTCATTTTATGCTTCTCCGCGATAGACTTCCTACTGAGAACCTTCTTCCTCTGCCTCTCACTAGATGTTATAGGATAAAGGCCTCTTTTACCACTTATCCTCCACCCCTCGATCCTACTCTTGATTTCCTTAATTTTTCGTTATCAATCAACGCTTCAGCTACCCCCACTGGCCCCCAACTCCATTGTCACTATAGAGACTCATTATATAACATATGTACTTACATAACTAATAACGCTCTTTACAAGCACCCGATTGGTGTAAAGAGGTTCCCCTAAATGATAACGAGATAATAACATCTTCTTCTTTATAAAAGTAAAATTGACTGGCTAAATTCAAGGTTGGATAACCCAACCATCAAAATGAAGGTACTCTTCTAACACCGTTGGATGGCATGAAAGCTATATGATTTTGATCGTTCCTAATATAGTTAAAAAATAGATCTCTTTAACCCCGTCGAGAGATACCGAGATGATAACTCATCTTAACTTTTATGAAGCAAACTTTACATAGACAAACCCTTACAAGGGAATCCTTTCGATTTTGTCATAGGAACTTAGGCATTATGCCTCTTTATATAAAGGAACTTTTAGAAAATCTCACTCCTTCCATCGCCCACCAAAGATGTGAAGGCAACAGACTTAGATACTTTTAAGTAAATAATTTATATTCAAGACCTTCAAGTAACCAATCCCTTCATCTCCGCTGAAGGGTTTGGAGGCATTAGCCTTTCAAAATAATATAAATCTTTATTGCTCCTATCAGTTCAACCGATAAGTTTCCAAGCATTATGCTCTTATCTTTTTACACTCCGTGTTCTAAAGAATCAGCCATAATTCAACATCATCGAAAGTGCTGAAGAATAAACCTTTATCCATACAAACCGATAGTAAGGGAATTAACTCCTTTCAACCACGTTGAAGGACATTGGGTTATGTCCCCTGATTCCCTTATCTAATTAAGTTTAGTAATAAGCTACTTTCATTACTAAAAAGGTGCAAAGGTTACAGGCCTTTAATATTTACAAAACCATAGCTTTATGAAAAATAACCCTTTGATCACAACAGACGAGTGTTAATGTTTCACACCTTAGGTTCATCCATGAAATATTTCTCTCTAAGAAAATAGTCTCATCCATTTAAGGCAATAACCGAAGCTTATGTGCAAAAGCAACAGGCTCTATATGAGTTAAACCTTTAAAACTTAAAGCCAACGGCTAAAGATTCATGTCAAAAACCAAAGGCCGAAGCCTCTTGTAAGAGGTTATTCTTCATATGTAAACCTACGACATTATAAGCGTCCAATAATTCTTGGAAAGAAGCAGAACTTGCTTCTCATCGTTCTGAAAGACAAGAAATATGCTTTCTATCTTCACGACGATGACACTGGCCATAAATATAAAGGAAAATTGATCAACCCTTTTACATTTGTCGAATTATCGTTGGTTTAAAAGAGAACATGTTAACCAAAGTACTATATTTTATTAACTTTTCCTAATTCAAAGTATAGAATATCTACACTTTTGCATTATCACCATGTTTAACATATAAGCTTTTCTAAATAAATTCAACCTTAGAATCACACTAATTAGAGAAAACATAGGAACGATCCTATAATTTGATAGAATGAGCAGTATATCCTCCTCTATCCTAGTTCAGAATGATTAATTAGCCCATTTAATTGGTTAATCATGTTACTAATGAATCATCTTTCTAAGAAAATTCACTGAATTTTCCTAAATGCTTAGAAAATTATGAAATCGGAAACCCATCTCCGAAGTCATGTAACAAACAATGTATCCAAATTTCATAGCTTCTGGAGAGTCGTAACTATTGGTTTTTTCCTATAACCTATATGTTTTCATGTAAATATAGCATATAATCCAAAACGAAAACATAGATGTTGCTAGACAATCAAGTAGCAACCATTAAACATGAAACCAATCATGAATAAACACAAACAATTCAAGTGTTAGCAAACAGCCGAATCAAAACTTGGGTAGAGGTCATTATTTACCTTGTTGGATTGTGAGCTTGAGTTTTGAAGATGTTGATTTCCTAAGCTCTTATCATTAGCTTTATTTTAGGTTTACTTCTTCGTTCTCATTCTTTTAATGACCAAGTGCCCATAGTTTATTTTAGGTTTTAGGAGAATGGAAAAAATGAAAGAGAAAAGGCACGAAAAGATCTTATATAGGCGATCAAATATTACCCGTTATTCCCTTTCATATTTAATTCATTCTCATGGTCGAATCACCCTATTATTTGTTCTTATGTATAAATCTCAACTTAACAATTTAGCTACATTATTCTTACTTAATTCATTCAATTAAATATCGTGAACAATGTTTACAAAAATGAGGAACATTACATATCTTGGCACAATTTTACTTTCAATAGTGTTTATCCCTAGTAAAACTAGCGTATCGTCAATCAAGCAGGGCTGCTTTTAGTTGGGGCAATCGTTAATGGCGATAGTTGTTGCCTTCTCCTCTTTTCTTCATTTCTTTCACCATTTCTTCTCACTCTCTCTTCCTCGAATACACCACTTCTCTCTCCCCCATCACCCTTGATTTCGCTATGCATGGTTTCCCCACCAAAGGTTATTTCAACGATCTATCCAAGCCCTAGTTCCTTTTCCACTATTTTCATCGACCCTCTCCACATCAGGCTTCTTCTTCTCAAAACCGCTCCAAACTTCTTTTTAGAGCATGGTGGACGCTTCAGGCAAATACTTATCTATTGTTCCTTGGGGAGTGATCTGTTTTTCAACTACCGGTTTTGGCTTGCTTTGATTTAGGAAGCTTTGTTGCTAACATGGATTTGTTTTAAGTGTGCAGTAATTCCTTACATCTCGAGTGAATTCACGACTCGTCTTACTATGCCTGGTATGTCATTATTTTACTTAGTTTTGTGTTCTCTGCCCCTAGCTTGGTAGGATGATTTATGTGGTGACAACATCAGTTTTATGTGTTGATTTTGTTGGTTTTATTTGTGATGTTGGGTGTTCAATGTATCCTTAAGCATTCATCTTATCGGCACCAAATCGTTGTGTGGTTTGCGTTTCGGGAGTTAATATGGATTTGATGTGTGAGTTCTTTGGGTTCTCTTTCTCGGTGACTTGGAACTCCTATTTGTGTCTAAGTTACTCAAGTTGAAATTGTTCTGATGGCTCATATTTGCTTCTGGGTGTAAGATTGGTGTGCTGGAGTTCATCAACGTTTCGGCAATACAGGTGAAGCTGAGCTCTCAACATTGTCGTTGTTTGGTGTTCTACATTCCTCCCTCTCTCGTATTCCTTAACTACTTAGGTCATCTTCTGGTGATGCTTCAGCACCTCTTCGTGGCAACAAGTTGTTCTGTGTCATAGATACTCATGTGATTGTGTCGTTGCTTGAGATAATTGATCAAACGTGATTCATGCACTACAAGAAAACACTGATTTAGCGTCAGATTTTTAGAAGCGGAAATTTTCGTCGTTAATTTGCGACGGGTTTCCATGTGATCTGCAAGAGATCATTTTTTGTTTTTTCATTTTTTTTCTTTTATTTTTTACCGTTGTCTTTTGTTATCCCTCACTTAGCCGTTGCAAATGGCGTCAAATTACTGACAGAAAATTTCTGCCGCTATTTTCCGCTGCGAATCCAGACAGGATACCGATGAATGTTTATCGAAGCTATTTTGCAGCAGAATTCCAACAGATTTGCAAGAATGTTTATATTATTTTTCTAAGATATATTTTAGTGCTTTTTTAATAATTATTATCATTTTCAATAATTAATAATTAGTTTTTTCTAATAGCTGATTTATAAATAATAATAATTATTAATACGATCAATAGTTGTTATCTACGTTTTACAATTGTTGTTATCCTACCGATCCACATCTTTGTATAGCCACAATTTTAAACCATCAGATCCAAACAATCAACGTTGTATAGGACTCTACCTTATCTATCTTCGTCGATGTCTCTCATCCAGTAAAACTCCAAATCCCTAACTGCTATCATAAAACACCCTTCGCTCCACTAAGCGAAAACTTTTTCCAGATCTCAAAACCCTAATATTCGTAAAATCCCTCTTCCCAAATGAAAGTTCTGCCATCTCTTGCTTTTGAGAAGACGGAATCGCGATTCTGCATTTGTGGATCTAGTTATATTGTTTGGCGAAGTCGTGAGGTTCAAGTGATTGGGATGTTGGGCTGAAGGGTTTGATTTGGGAGTTGTGTGGACCGATGGAGTTTGTGTGGATTAGATGGAGGAACCTTGGTTCTCTACTAGATTTTTCGTTGAAAAACTCTGTATAGGAAGGTATGTTCATGGTGAATTTTTTTTTCGTATTTTTCGTTTTTTTCCTAAATTATCAGAAAATTTGTAGTTTACTAATGAAAACAAATTTCCATCCGTTGTTTTGAATAAGTGATATCATTTATAAATCTCAAATGGGTGACAATGCCATTGTACTTAAAATGTTGTTCAAAAGCATTATGAATGAAATGTCAAGAAAGCTTCCTATGGACATTATGTACGGACTTTTTTGGATGATAGCTGTAACACCCAGTAGTTCTGTAACATTAAGTTTCACAAATTAAAGTATAATTAAATTTTAGAAGAAGAATTAAGGGAAACGGGTTACGCCATTGCGTTCGTCTCGAAATTCTGCTTGAGATAGAGTCCGAGTTTACGTAAATCGGACTCCATACGAAGGAGATATGACCTCCGGAAGTTTAAGAATTTATTTAAAATTCAAACAGCTCGAAAATCGGATTCAAAATTCAAAAATAGGACCATACCCGGGCTGGGCAGTAAAATTCCTGCCCAGGGCCCAGGTCGACCTGGTTGACCCAGGTCGACCATAGGGTCGACCTCCCCTGTCGACCTGGTCAGGTCTGGCTGGCCTGGTCTGTGTTCTGGTCGAATTTCTGAGCCTGGTCTTGTCACTAGGGCTGAGTTGTCTTCTTTTGATTGGCTTCTCTTTAGAACGGATGGCTTTGATTAAACCTGGCTTCATCGACGGTTCTAATTAACTTGCAACTCTATAAAAACACCCTAGGTCTCCAACTAAAATTCACACAAAAATAAGAACTTGAGCTGCCATACTGTTGGAAGAAAACTAAGGAGAGCCTCCGCTTGAAAAGAGACGAACAACGATTCAAGAAACAAAAGTCTAATTTCTACGCAACGTTTTCTACTCCAAGGGAAAGCTTTGCAAATTTAGAATAACAGAAACTAGAAAACAAGATTCAGCACCCGTTGTAAGTATAGTGGTTTTCTGAATATGAATAGAAATTGCGGTGTGATACGATGTAATTGAAATTGGGGTTTTACTATTGTAAAATATTGATGTAAATTCTGTGTATTGCGTTGATTATGTCATATTTTGTATTGGGTGTTTGTGGCATAAATTGGTTGATGCGAGCCTATTGGCATTTGTATATGAAGATAAATATCACTTGCAAGTTTGTAGTAAAAACTAGAATTGACATCTTTATGTTATGTCGTTAACATGGTTAGCATACATTCTTTTTAGGCCTAAGTTGAGACTCATGTAAACATGTTCCAAGATGAAACCTTTTATGCCTACACGACTCAAAACCTTTGTATACATTATTATGTTTATTTGCAAGTGATAATTGGGCTTATGCAAGTACCTTTTGGTTAAACAAATTATACTAGTTTCATGTTGAAATAGGCTACTTGATGTAAAGTTAGTTTACACCTTTGGGTTATGTCAAAAAGTGGACATTTTTATGCTAGTTTGGTGTTTGACATTATGCCTAGTTATATGTGTATAAAACCATGTTAATACAAGTCTAAAAGTACGCCATTTCATGTGACACTAATTTAGTTATATCCTTATTGAATGCAAGTTCACATGACCCACAATCTATGTTAGTGAAAACGCTATGTTGCAAGTCCATGCGCCACACACTTTTATGTATTCTAGAACAATTCATGATTCTGTGCTTCCCCTTTTTATGTTTACGAGTTGGGCTAAAATGTTAAGCCCAACATATGTTATAATGCTGCGTACGTACAAACGGGGGAAACAAACGTTGGGTTTAAAATAAAATACATGTATTGGCATGTTTGACACATGCCAATGACTAGTGACATTTAAAGCGGTATAAATTGTTATACCCAAAATTAGTGAATTTGGATAATTGGGCCATAAACATTTACATATAAAAATGAAAAGTGAAAAATATGTAAATCTAGAAAATACAAGCATGCTTAACCCGAGGTTGGATTGAGTTGTGATGTAAACCTGCCCGGACCCGCCCGGCTGTCCAGTAATCACAACAATACCTATCCAATGTGGGTGGTTAAGGCATTGAGCCCAATAAGGACCCGAGGTTAGACTGAGTTGTGGCGTAAGACTGCCCGGAACCGACTGGCATACAAGCAGCCACAACAATACCTGTCTAATGTGAGTGGTTGGTGCTTTAATAAGACAATTAAAGCTAAGTTAGGATTTGTAGGGTAAAGTTAATCTGAACACTTAACCAACTTAACATGTTAACAAGACAAGACTTGTAGGGGCTAAGTAACTAAGAAAACACTTAGCCAATTTAACATGTTAACTAGACTAGAAGGTGAGGTTAAGTAAAGTTAATACACTTAACCAGTTTAACATATTAACTAGACTAGAGGGTGAGGTTAAGTAAATTCAGGACACTTACCCGTTATAACCTGATAATTAGATAAGTGGGTGAGGTTAAGTAAATTTAGAATACTTAACCATTATAACACGTTAACTAGATAAGTGGGTAAGGTTAAGTAAATACATTTAGCTAATTTAATATATTAGCTGGACTAGAGGGTGGGGTTAAGTAAACTTAGAACACTTAACCATCATAGTGTGATAAATTGAACAGGGTTAAGTTGAAACATGAAGGGACAATACTTAACCATTAGAACATGTTAATTAAACTGATGTTAGGGTTAAGTTAACTAAGGGAACACTTAACCATTATAACATGTTAGTTAAAACAGATGGGCAAGGTTAGGTTAAAAGGGACACTTAACCAATACAAGGTGAATGGGTAGGGTTAAGCAATAAGAAACACTTAGCCAATATGACTTGATTTGTGGTAGGGTTAAGTCAACATGAACTACTAATAACAATTAATCAGTTTATCATGACAAATGAATGGGTTAAGATAACTTGAATTGACTAATGATACCTAACCAATCCAACTTGACGAGAAAGAGACTAAGTAGTAAACCTTAGTTAAAAGAACTAAGTTATAAACCTTAGTTAAGAAGACGATGGTTCGGGGACTAAGTAGTAAACCTTAGTTAAAGGAACTAAGTAGTAAACCTTAGTACGACACGAGAAGGAGCGAACGTCCATCTGATCTTAAAGAAGGCTCCAACGAACTAGGGAATGAAGCCCGCGGCTTCGAGGGGACGTGAGGGTACTCTTGGTATCCCTCTGTGAGGCTGCAGATGATCCTCCTGGGCTCACAGAGGTTAAGGTCTGCGTTATAAGAACCAAGGTATGCCTTGGTTGCAATATGAGGCAACCTAAAGACTAGGATGGACCAGCGTGATTCGGTGGGACAAATGGCCCTGTGATAGCGACCCGTCGTCTACCTACCATCTTGAGTCAGTCGAGATGCGCATGCGGAAAGGCAGAGAACTCCCAATAGACCATATACTTGCTATCTAGTTATGGGTGAGGCTGGCCAATAGGAAAGTGGGGCATAAGTGGCAGGAGTATAGTTCTCTTGCTTGATTTTCTTGGATTGCCTTTCATTAGTTGAGGGGGGGTCAGGTGGGACCATAGCCACTGGAAAAACAGACCTTAGCATCTGCATCAGCAGATATCTGAAAGCTCCCGACCGATTTCTGTGTTTCTAGAATAGCCCTGCCACGGGACTCGGGTCTCACATTTCAGGAATTGTGCATCTAGACAGCGATAAACGATTCACGACACATACGTGGGGAAGTCTAGGAACATATACCACTCTAGGAGTGTGTCCTAGACTAGGGGCATCGTTCGACAGGTAGCGTAATCCCTAGTTGGACCTAGGGGGCATAAATCCTGAATCCGAGAAGTATTAGATAAGTCGCATAAACCCTAGTTGAATCTGGGAAGCGCTCGATAAGAAAACCCTAGATTAGATCTAGGTAATAAATAATAGATGTACACCTAAAGGCAACCGCAATTACAGGGATTGGGATCACGTTATCATCTTTATACATATTACTAGTTGGGATACTAGTTAGGTGGTGCAGAGATTAGTATGGGGTGCGATGGTAATTTCGATTCTAAACCTCTTTGCCTTAGTTTATGGTATTTTCCCATTTTCAGTTTATGCATGTCATGTCCTTTTCCTTATTCATATACCGAAGCACCACTAGACTTACTAGGCTTTATGTCTGACTCTATGTTTTCTTTCGTCTTTTTTTCTTCCGTCCCCCCCCCCCCACAAGGTAGTCAGGGAGGGAATAGCTCAGATTTGTATCGACCTGTTACTCTTTCCCAGCTTGAAGACTCTTTGATGTGCTGCTTTGGACTCTCTTTTCCACCGCTATGGCTGGCTAATGTTTCATTGGGGAATATCATTGTATATTTATGCTTCTTTATTTTGTTAAACAAGATAGATACTTTGTTGTTGGAAAACAATCTTTGTACAAGTTGTTTATAAATGAAATAAAGTTTTATTCACTTTTCCGCTGCTTTATTTATCTGTCTTGTAATTTATCTGCATCTTTTACCTATAATACTTCACAGAACTTAGTGCATTCCCTTTTGAGTGACACTAACGGATGTGGGGTGTTACACGTGGTATCAGAGCTAAAGGTTACCGGATCAGATAAAAGATTTGAAAAATTATTTTCAAACGGTTTTAAAAGAAGCATTTTCAAAAGAAAAGTTTTGTTTTAAAAGCATATTCCCCAAAGCCATATGCACTATCTTCTGATCCTCTGTTTGAATTCTTATCCCCTTCTTTCTTAAGTCTTCGGGGCTCCTGGCTTTCTGGGAGGTAACCTCATCGCGGCACGGTTCCGTAGGCTTGATTAGACTACGATACCTATCGAAGGGAAAAGAAGCGCCCGACTTCCATCTATAGCCATAGTAGTTTCACCTGCGGCTAGTTTTCTTTCAAGCTTTGTAGGGTTTTCTATGCGGTGGTGGCAGCTTTCGAGAGACCTGTCAACATATTACACAAGTAAGAGGATGAGGAGTTTGGCTAAGGAGCACACCCCAAGGATGAGAAATTCATGGATTTGGACTTGGCTCACGAGGGAGGAAGGAATTGTAAAACCTAAGACGAGAGGAAGTATCTTTACTATGGTATAATAGGGCATAGTTTTAAGGACAAAGGGGAAGAACGAGGGACATGATTCTTAGAAGGACTAGTACATGCTCTCAACACCAGCATACCTGAGAGAGAGATAGTAAAAGTCTTTGTTGGAAAAGTTTAGCTTTTCTTTTGATCAACCAGTTAGTACTCTTTTGATTTTAGCGCTCCGCGTTTGTTCATGTCTACTTCCATAGTTGAGTCTCTGCACCTTAGCACTTGTATAGTAGAAGATCCCATTAGCGTCTCAAAATCCAATTGGTGGTTCGGCCCGTTTATCTTTGGTTTATAAGGATTTGAGAATAACTATATTAAGTGTTGAGTTTAAGCGTAATGCTTATGTTTTTGGTTCCATGGGCTATGAGTTGATTCTAGGTATGGGTTGGTTGGCTGGTAATTCTGAAAGAAGGGTAGTTAGACTTTTGATTTGCCTTGGAAATACCCTCGAGATTTCATGCGATCCTAAAGGATCAGTTAGGCCTAGCTACCTAGAATCACTTGATACATCTATCGACGGTTTGCAATCCGTTAGAATAGTCCATGAGTACGCAAATGTTTTGATTAAGTTAGGGGTTTACCCCTAAAATGCGGGATAGACTTCCATATATATCCAGTTGACAATGAAAAACCAGCTATCCGATCAACGACAGTTTTGGAAATGGAGGTCAAGAAACTTCGCAATCGTGAAGATTAATTAGATAAGGTACAGAATAGTGAAGCCCAAGAAGATGTGACTTAGGAGACTGAAGACTAGATACACGCATCATACCCTTTTTCCTAAGGGTACATCCTTGATCTCTATTAAGAATTTTATGCATACTTTCTAGCCTTTAAGGTATATCCTCTAGGACGTATCATCGATCCTTAGATAGAAGCCAATGGATGTAAACATGTATTTGAAACATGTTATGATTGATGATTGCAAATGGTTGCTCATGGATGCATACACACACCATAGGAGCTAGAACGACTCAGTCACTTTCATATTGCATTCGCATATATGTATTTGCTTAACGGATTTAACTTGGTATGTTATCATATGGATGAATGACTATGCACACATGTAGTATTTACATAACTAGGGATGTTTGCATACATGATTGGATGCATGGCACTGACATAGTCCGCATTAAGGAGGTCAACTGAATCAGTAGACCGCCTGATTTTGTATTAGATAAAGACATATACACACACTATGCATATGAACATGAAAGCATTAGAAATATTTTTAAGGACAATGAATGCCTGTGATTGAATGGTTGAGTAGATGGGTGATTGGATGGTAGGACACATTCTTCCTAACTTGAAGATTTCAGGGACGAAATCCTTTTAAAAGGGGGAGAATGTAACACCCCATAGTTCTGTAACATTAAGTTTCACAAATTAAAGTATAACTAAATTTTAGAAGAAGAATTAAGGGAAAAGGGTTACGCCATTGCGTTCGTCTTGAAATTCTGCGTGAGACAGAGTCCGAGTTTGCATAAATCGGACTCCGTACGAAGGAGATATGACCTCCGGAAGTTTAAGAATTTATTTAAAATTCAACAGCTCGAAAATCGGATTCAAAATTCAAAAATAGGACCAGACCCGGGCTGGGCAGAAATATTCCTGCCCAGGGCCCAGGTCGACCATAGGGTCGACCTGGTTGACCCAGGTCGACCATAGGCTCGACCTCCCCTGTCGACCTGGTCAGGTCTGGCTGGCCTGGTCTGGGTTCTGGTCGAATTTCTGGGCCTGGTCTTGTCACTAGGGCTGAGTTGTCTTCTTTTGATTGGCTTCTCTTTAGAACGGATGGCTATGATTAAACCTGGCTTCATCGACGGCTCTAATTAACTTGCAACTCTATAAAAACACCCTAGGTCTCCAACTAAAATTCACACAAAAATAAGAACTTGAGCCGCCATACTGTCGGAAAAAAACTAAGGAGAGCCTCCGCTTGAAAAGAGACGAACAACGATTCAAGAAACAAAAGTCTAATCTAATTTCTACGCAACGCTTTCTACTCCAAGGGAAAGCTTTGCAAATTCAGAATAACAGAAACCAGAAAACAAGTTTCAGCACCCGTTGTAAGTATAGTGGTTTTCTGAATATGAATAGAAATTGCGATGTTATTCGATGTAATTGAAATTGGGGTTTTACTATTGTAAAATATTGATGTAAATTCTGTGTATTGCGTTGATTATGTCATATTTTGTATTGGGTGTTTGTGGCATAAATTGGTTGATGCGAGCCTATTGGCATTTGTATATGAAGATAAATATCACTTGCAAGTTTGTAGTAAAAACTAGAATTGACATCTTTATGTTATGTCACTAACATTGTTAGCATACATTCTTTTTAGGCCTAAGTTGAGACTCATGTAAACATGTTCCAAGTCAAAACCTTTGTATAAATTATTATGTTTATTTGCAAGTGATAATTGGGTTTATGCAAGTACCTTTTGGTTACACAAATTATACTAGTTTCATGTTGAAATAGGCTACTTGATGTAAAATTAGTTTACACTTTGGGTTATGTCAAAAAGTGGACATTTTTATGCTAGTTTGGTGTTTGACATTATGCCTAGTTATATGTGTATAAAACCATGTTAATACAAGTCTAAAAGTACGCCATTTCATGTGACACTAATTTAGTTATATCCTTATTGAATGCAAGTTCACATGACCCACAATCTATGTTAGTGAAAACGCTATGTTGCAAGTCCATGCGCCACACACTTTTATGTATTCTAGAACAATTCATGATTTTGTGCTTCCCCTTTATATGTTTACGAGTTGGGCTGAAATGTTAAGCCCCACATATGTTATAATGCTGCGTACGTACAAACGGGGGAAACAAACGTTGGGTTTAAAATAAAATACATGTATTGGCATGTTTGACACATGCCAATGACTAGTGACATTTAAAGCGGTATAAATTGTTATACCCAAAATTAGTGAATTTGGATAATTGGGCCATAAACATTTACATATAAAAATGAAAAGTGACAAACATGTAAATCTAGAAAATACGAGCATTCTTAACCCGAGGTTGGATTGAGTTGTGATGTAAACCTTCCCGGACCCGCCCGGCTGTCCATTAATCACAACAATACCTATCCAATGTGGGTGGTTAAGGAATTGAGCCCAATAAGGACCCGAGGTTAGACATAGTTGTGGCGTAAGACTGCCCGGAACCGACCGGCATACAGGCAGCCACAACAATACATGTCTAATGTGAGTGGTTGGTGCTTTAATAAGACAATTAAAGCTAAGTTAGGATTGGTAGGGTTAAGTTAATCTGAACACTTAACCAACTTAAAATGTTAACAAGACAAGACTTGTGGGGGCTAAGTAACTAAGAAAACACTTAGCCAATTTAACACGTTAACTAGACTAGAAGGTGAGGTTAAGTAAAGTTAATACACTTAACTAATTTAACATATTAACTAGACTAGAGGGTGAGGTTAAGTAAATTCAGGACACTTACCCGTTATAACCTGATAATTAGATAAGTGGGCGAGGTTAAGTAAATTTAGAATACTTAACCATTATAACACGTTAACTAGATAAGTGGGTAAGGTTAAGTAAATACACTTAGCTAATTTAATATGTTAGCTGGACTAGAGGGTGGGGTTAAGTAAACTTAGAACACTTAACCATCATAGTGTGATAAATTGAACAGGGTTAAGTTGAAACATGAAGGGACAATACTTAACCATTAGAACATGTTAATTAAACAGATGTTAGGGTTAAGTTAACTAAGGGAACACTTAACCGTTATAACATGTTAGTTAAAACAGATGGGCAAGGTTAGGTTAAAAGGGACACTTAACCAATACAAGGTGAATGGGTAGGGTTAAGTAATAAGAAACACTTAGCCAATATGACTTGATTTGTGGTAGGGTTAAGTCAACATGAACTACTGATAACACTTAATCAGTTTATCATGACAAATGAATGGGTTAAGAAAACTTGAATTGACTAATGATACCTAACCAATCCAACTTGACGAGAAAGAGACTAAGTAGTAAACCTTAGTTAAAAGAACTAAGTTGTAAACCTTAGTTAAGAAGACGATGGTTCGGGGACTAAGTAGTAAACCTTAGTTAAAGGAACTAAGTAGTAAACCTTAGTACGACACGAGAAGGAGCGAACGTCCATCTGATCTTAAAGAAGGCTCCAACGAACTGGGGAACGAAGCCCGCGGCTTCGAGGGGACGTGAGGGTACTCTTGGTATCCCTCTGTGAGGCTGCAGATGATCTGCCTGGGCTCACAGAAGTTAAGTTTGCGTTAGAAGAACCAAGGGTATGCCTTGGTTGCAATATGAGGCAACCTAAAGACTAGGATGGACCAGTGTGATTCGGCGGGACAAATGGCCCTGTGATAGCGACCCGTCGTCTACCTACCATCTTGAGTCAGTCGAGATACGCATGCGGAAAGGCAGAGAACTCCGAACAGACCATATACTTGCTATCTAGTTATGGGTGAGGCTGGCCAATAGGAAAGTGGGGCATAGGTGGCAGGAGTATAGTTCTCGTGATTGATTTTCTTGGATTGCCTTTCATTAGTTGAGGGAGGGGTCAGGTGGGACCATAGCCACTGAAAAAACAGACCTTAGCATCTGCATCAGCAGATATCTGAAAGCTCTCGACTGAGTTCTGTGTTTCTAGAATAGCCCTGCCACGGGACTCGGGTCGCACATTTCAGGACATGTGCATCTAGACAGCGATAAACGATTCACGACACATACGTGGGGAAGTCTAGGAACATATACCACTCTAGGTAGTGTGTCCTAGACTAGGGGCATCGTTCGATAGGTAGCATAATCCTAGTTGGACCTAGGCAGCATAAATCCTGAATCCGAGAAGTATTAGATAAGTCGCATAAACCCTAGTTGAATCTAGGAAGCGCTCGATAAGAAAACCCTAGATTATATCTAGGTAATGAATAATAGATGTACACCTAAAGGCAAACGTAATTATAGGGATTGGGATCACGTTATCATCTTTATACAGATTGCTAGTTGGGATACTAGTTAGGTGGTGCAGAGATTAGTATGTGGTGCGATGGTAATTTCGATTCTAAACCGCTTTGCCTTAGTTTATGGTATTTTCCCATTTTCAGTTTATGCCTATCATGTCCTTTTCCTTATTCATATACCGAAGCACCACTAGACTTACCAGGCTTTATGTCTGACTCTATGTTTTCTTTCGTCCCCCCCCCCAGGTATTCAGGGAGGGAATAGCTCAGATTTGTATGGACCTGTTTCTCTTTCCAAGCTTGAAGACTCTTTGATGTGCTGCTTTGGACTCTCTTTTCCACCGCTATGGCTGGCTAATGTTTCATTGAGGAATATCATTGTATATTTATGCTTCTTTATTTTGTTAAATAAGATAGATACTTTGTTGTTGGAAAACAATCTTTGTACAAGCTGTTTATAAATGAAATAAAGTTTTATTCACTTTTCCGCTGCTTTATTTATCTGTCTTGTAATTTATCTGCATCTTTTACCTATAATACTTCACAGAACTTAGTGCATTCCCTTTTGAGTGACACTAACGGATGTGGGGTGTTACAATAGCAAGTCTGGATTTGAAGCTTACAAAACTTTCAGATGATAATATTAATATTCTTTGCAATTGGTTGTCTGCTTACCTGGTTGATGTCGTTATATCTTGTACGGCAACACATAATTCTTTTCAGTCTGACTCGATCTGCAAATTCAGATACTATGTGCAACCCTACATTTACCTATTTACTGGCTGCCGCAAAGTTTTGTTCCATGTGCTGGAATTGTTCAGTTCTCCGCTTGTTGATGACAGCAGTCTGAGTCATGGAACTGCACTGAATTCATTTCGAAGAGTATACAATGTCTGCTCCATTTTGATTTTTGTGCATGATGACGAAAGATTACATAAGATGCTCGCGATAAACAGAGAAGCTAGGGATGGTATACTGCAAAATGTGTCAAACATACCGGTGACAAACAAATATGCTTGGACACTTGAAGAGAAGCTTGTACCTGTTTCGTGTCTTTAGAACTACATATTTGGACGGCGATTGCTATAGAAAGGGTTAGGAGACTTAACTTGGATGCAAGCGCAGGTTTCTGAAAATGGTTAGAACTTGCTGCTTTCGACTTTAAATTGACAGCTTACCACAGTTGAATTAAATTTTAATGCAACTTTATTTAAGTTGAACGTTTGTCTGAGTTTTAAGTTTGTACGACATCCGTGAAAGAATTTATAGGTTATAGTTACATTGTATAAGCTTGTACAAAATGCAGAAGAAATTTTGTGGATTAAAAAAAAGTGATATCATTTATTTCTATACTGGAATACATGTAATTCTGAATAACTAGTGATTACACCAAAATAGCGTCTGGTACTCTACTTTAACAGAGAAATTTGGTTTATCTCATCTCTTACCTATTATGCCTAATTTTAAGGATGATAGCTATAAAGCTTAACCATTTGTTATTGTTGAATTCATAGTGATAATGTTGAGCGTCGCTGTCTTTCACTGTTACCTGTGGATACAGTATTGGAAGAAAGATCAAGGCTCTAGTGGGGCTCATTAAGCATCCAGAGCATACATGATTATGATTTGTATGTGATTCAATATTTCCAACGTTGTGCATTCTTAATTTGAGTATAGGTTTAACTAAGTCTACAGACAATATGAATTTATCTTTTATAGAGTGAGACTGCATAGCAATATATGACATTCAAGTCAGTTATCATTTTTATGTTGTATTATGCCAGCTGTATCCTCACCAGTAGTCATATATGCACCATTAAAACCCTTATCTTCCACAAATCTGTGCATTTATAGATCGCTTATGGTCCTTTTTCAAATCGATGGACACCTTGCCTTTTGTCCTTGGAACCATTAGTACATACATGATTGTATGTATAAATATTTCAATTATCATCACAATGATATATGATTTATGGTGTTTTTTCCTTGGTCTCAGGCAATGTTTTCTTTCCCTAATGTAAGCATTTAATCCCATATTTCGGTTATCATATGCTCATGTGACTAAGTTAATGTCTACCTTAGTGCATGAAGATGTCATATTGTTCATAGTGTAATCTTTTTACATGTTTATATATAAACAATATAAGGGGTTCGGTAAAACAATATATGTAGCAACGTAGTTTTATTTGTGATTTATTTAATATTTTGTTTCTTTCAATTTTCAGGGTTAGAGAGTTATAATATATTGTTGGAAGGGATGGTGAAGAATGGAAAACTAATGGAAGCACGTGAATTGTTGAATGGGATGATAGGTGAAGGCATGAAACTGAGTATATATTCATATAATATTGTGCTTGATGGGTTACAGAGAAGGAATGTTTAGAGAAGCTGAGTTAGTCGTACATCTGATGAAAAATACTGGGATTTCACCTGATGTAGTTACATATACTACACTGATTCATGGATATTGTACAGATGGGAATGTCTCCATGGCAAGCAAGGTTCTTGATGATATGGTTTGTAATGGTTGTTTTCCGAATGCATTCACTTGTAATATATTGATGCAAAGTTTATGGAAAGAAGGTAGAACAACAAAATCTGAAAAGCTACTTGAGAAAATGATGGAGAATGGTCAGGGGTTGGATATTGTCAGCTGCAATATAGTTATTGATGGGCTATGCAAAAATGGAAAATTTGATAAAGCATTAGATATTGTTAGAGTTATGTGGCACCATGGAAGTGCTTCGCTTAGTGTGTTTAGCAATGTATTTATAGGACTAGTCAGTGATATAAAGGGTGGGCCTAAGTGCTTACCTGATTTGATTACTTATTCAACTGTCATAAATGCTCTATGTAAGTCTGGGAGGCTTGAGGAGGCAAATGGGAAGTTTCTTGAGATGAGGGAAAAGAACATAGCTCCAGATTTGTTATTGTATGATATTTTCATTCATGCCTATTGTAAGCAAGGGAAGGTCTCTTCGGCTTTTAGGGTTGTCAAGGATATGAAGAAGAAAGGTTTCAAGCCCAGTACAAACACTTACAATTTGCTCATATGGTGTTTAGGAAATAAACTCCGATTTGGTGAGACTGAAAATTTGTTAAGATAAATGCAAAGTAATGGATTCCCATGTGATGTTATAACTTATAACAACATAATTAATTGCCTTTCCAAACAAGGAAACTGTAGAAAAGCAGTTTCATTGCTGAATGTGATGTTGCAAAGTGGGATTGTGCCTAATGTTACTTCGTACAGATTGTTGATTGAAGTTTTTTGTAAGGATTCTGAATTTGATGAAGCAGAAAATGTGTTTCAATCTGCTCTAGATACATGCGGCGAGAAGGAGATATTGTTTAGGTTAATGTGTAATGAATTGTGCAAGCATGGAAGATATATGAAGGCCAAGGAAAAACTTGAAATGTTGTTAGATAAAGGACTTGGGATCAGTAAAATATACTACATATACATTATCGATGAATTGTGCAAAGGAGGTAAGGTAGATGTAGCACATAGCTTACTTCTTTCTATGGTTGATAGGGGCTATCAATTTGATCCTGAAGCATGCATGCCCGTAATAGATGCGCTGATAAAAATGGGGGAGAGGAATGAAGGTGATAAACTCTCCAAAATTATGATGGAAATGGCAGCACATCACAGTAAAGAACTTGAAGGTGCTGATAAATCTCATCCTAGAATTTCAAAATATGAAAGCAGAAAATTAAAAAAGAGAAAGCGAATATGTAGATGATTGGAAGAATTTATTGTGCAGAGATGATGGAAGATAGAAAACTATACTTACAGTTATACACATCTGGCAAACACCAAATGTAATGTCCCCTTCGGTTCCATACGGTCAACGTCGAATTAAAATTTGTGCTTTCATGTGTAGTATTGATTTTGTTTATATTTGCTTGTCACTCATGTGGATGATTATCAGTCCTCAATGACATTTTAGCTATTGTAAGATGTGCCTGTGATCCTACTTTTAAAGTGTTATGATTTCACATTTAGAAGTGTTATGAATACTTGTCATTATTTACTTGTTATCAGGTCCATGAAGCACTTCCAGGAAGTAAAATCAATAGCTTTCTTTTGAACTATTACAAAAGTGGTTCAGATTATGTTGCATGGCATTCTGATGAGAAGTTATATGGACCTACTTCTGGAATTGTATCCGCCTCTTTTGGATGCGAGCTTGAGTTTCCAACATAGAAAGAAAAACCCAAAACTACCCCAGGTATATTTAATTGCATTTTGATTGACTGGTTTTTCTATTGGTTTCGTGAATATGATGCGTTAGATGCATAGAAACAGAGTGAAATTAGTATTTAAATTGCTGGCATCGATTTGTCTATGTACATAAAAAATATGCTAATCCTTGTTGCAAGTGGCGCTTATAGATATAGAGTTCAAAAATAATATAGATCGGGTATCTAGCTTCTTAACATTACTGAATGAGACTATAAACTGCACTCAGCATATACTTTGCTGATCAAAATATGGGCAACATGCGGTAAATTTTATGTGTACATGAAAATTCTCTATCTGCCATTGCA
Organism: Allium sativum; assembly: GCA_030737875.1. Taxonomy (NCBI): domain Eukaryota; kingdom Viridiplantae; phylum Streptophyta; class Magnoliopsida; order Asparagales; family Amaryllidaceae; genus Allium; species Allium sativum. The sequence goes on from CM060916.1 coordinate 479,808,520, forward strand.
TACAAAAAAAATAGAGTTTCTGAAACTGATGGTTACTACCTCCTAGTACCCCCACATGCTAATGCAACTGAACTGGACAAAATGCCCAGTTGCATTTGCAACTGAGCACTACTCAGTTCATTTGTGAATGCTCGATACATATGTTTTATTAACTTATATTTTAATAAATGTGATATACTATATATTTGACATAGGAGTACGGCTGAATTCTCCATCAAATAGCCTAATTCTAGAGGATGCTCCCTCGTGCTGTCAAGCCCCCTTTGACCCAGAAATTTTTTTAAGGGTTGGTAATGAATTATTATTGATGTTTCATATCTTTTATATCATTTATCCTTGTAACTGAAAGTGTTGTCTTGTAGTTCTGTACTGGCAATTGTTAGTTTTTTGGTGTGTTGCAGTTTGGCCATGTCATTGTCCATTTTGAGGTAAATTTTGTGAAATGCCGAACTTCTAATTATTTGCTTTGCACCTTGAAAGCAATGTTATTTCCCTCTTAGTTACTCATTTATCTTTTAATAATCCTTGGGTCATTGGTAGAAGATTGTTCGATAGTGCAACTTCTATCCTCATAGCGTATATCCAGATTACATTTATACTTATGCTCACTAGTGCTTTCTAGGATTTTAATTGGAAATTTGATCATTCTTTCATATATTTATTGAACAGATTGACACAAACACAGACAGAGAGGTTGACTTTCTGGAATTTGTAGATGCAGCGTTGCATGTGCATCAACTTGAAAGTTACAGTTTCGCGTTCGCCTTCGGTTTCGTGTTTGCTTGCGACTTCGTCATCATCTTCGTAAGCTGGTTGGGTATGTTGGTTAGATTTATTTTGGTGTAAATATGGCGTTATGTGATTTTAGTATGGTAATAGATGATATGTGTTTGTATTTAGGATAACGTTAGCACCAAACCGAATAGTTTTGTTGTTCATAATTCAGCTTGGTGTATGAATTTATGAAGAATTATGGATGTTGTGGTTTTTTTGTATGTGATTACAAATGTTCTTTTTAGTTCCAAATTAATATTGTTGGCTAATTTATTTTTGTTTTTTTAATATGTTATTTATTTCAGTGTTTACAGTTGGATGATGGTTGTTGTTGTTGTTGTTTTGTGTGTGTGTGTGTGTATGTATATATATATATATATATATATATATATATATATATATATATATATATATAAGAAAATCAGAAGGAGAATAGCGGCGGATTACCAACAAAAAAATGTGGTTAAGTTTACCTCAATTTAGTTTCCGTCGTTAATCACTTGGTGATTAGTAAGGGATTACCAACACCTTCTATAAATGATAATTTATTATAAATTAATTATTCGTCGGTAAATAAATTAAAATTAAATTATTAAATAAAATTATATTTTTATTAAATAAATAGTAAAATGAGGGAAAACTGTCGGAAACTCATGCTACATTCCGTCGCTAAAATTGACACAATTACCGTCATGGTTTTTACCGACCACCAAGTTATGTAGGAAATCCGTTGCTAAGATCAATTTAGCGACGGATTAGAAGCGGATATTGCCGTCGCTATATGCTGTTTTTCTTGTAGTGATGGTTCGAAGCCAATTTCTTGGTGCGCAACTTTGGTGTTTATGCTTGTCACGATCATCGATGTGCTATCCGCTTTGAGTGGCTTTAGGAGGTAATGTATTGGGTTGTGTTCTTATACCATGGCCTAGGCAGTATGCATGGTTGGAGACTGAACAATTTATAGTTGGCATCAGGCCCCTGTTGTGTCTTGTTTGCTTGTAAAGAAATGTGAATTTTTATTAGCTCCCTACGTGGAGAATGAAATCCTATAGTAGTCTAATATTTTAGCTAGCTCCTGTACTATAATTTAGAATAGATTGAATGGACGACCCACTTTAAATGTGTAGGTAGTAGACGGTCCACTTTAAAAATTGAAATAGTAGTCTGACAATCTGTCAAATTCCTGTAAGTATTGTAATTGTTACAATATTTAGTGTTACATATCACTATTGGACTGAACAATTGCATACCTTAGTTACCTTGCAAGAAATTCAGATGGAAACATAATGCACAAGAGTAAGTTTGAATATTGTTCGTATGAATCAGACAACAGACAAACGAGTTTGAACAATAAAAAACATTGAATTTTCAAACGAACATACTTTAATGTAATTTTTTTTCTTTTTCTAATTAATCTTAAATGAAAATCTTATAGTTATGGACCGAACTAATTCTTTAACTATCGGATCAAGCAGATCAAGCAGGACACTGGAGAAGTTTACAGAATTCAAAAATCTACTATTAATGGGTTTATTATGCTCATGTGTGCGAAGTACATTTTTTGTATTTTTATGTTTGTATGGAATCATTGACAAATTTTATCGCTTAATTAACGACATCCACATCAATAATTGTTATACCAATTTTTGTTGCATTCAGCGTCATTTTTTTTTTTTTTTTTTTTTTTTTAATCCAAATGGCCCTTGTGCGGTAGTCCACAAAATGGATGTTTCAACTAGTAGATTTTGATTGAGAATGTAAGCTTTACTCTGCGCTGCTTATAAATTATAATAGTGGGTTCAAAAGGAGACTTTGGTTTTTTATTAGAATATAACATGACCACATAGGGCATTCGCTGGTGGGCATTCTGGCGTCAAAGGGTGTGCTGCTAAAATTGGTATTATTATTGAAAGAAAAAGGCAAAGGCTAATGGACGAGGCACTAGACAAAGTACGTACCTTTTTTGCTGCTTCTTATCTGTATATACTTAGCTTAGGGTCGCTATCAATTGCGTTGATACCCCCGTATTAATTATTGCTACATAAAGCAATTACTTCTATATCAAGCAATGTTCTACTATTTGCTCTTTTGTTTCTGCGAACATTAAACACAACCAAATATTTAGTAGTCTGCTTTAACCCGACTTGCAGCAAGATGTATACGTACGTTTTGTGTTTCACTCATTATAACATATATAATATGCGCCATCGGTTTGGTAACGTTTACTTTTTGCTATTTCTGAAAAGTAAGAACATACATACGTGAATCATATCTTATGTGCATACCATAAACAAACCAACTGGACTTATCCCAACACACACACACACACACACATATATATATATATATATATATATATATATATATATATATATATATATATATATGAAGAGGGTTACGAGAGAATGAGTGGAGAAATGGGTGGTGGAGATTAAGAAGGAGAGTTCACGTGCAATATAAAAAATGTAGCGGAACACGCGTGTGTGGGTGTGTGTGTGTGTATATATATATATATATATATATATATATATATATATATATATATATATATATATATATATATATATATATAATATTGCGTTCAACAACACTCAAAAATGAAGCACACCAATAACCTTCATATTTTCATCTTACGTTTGTAGTAAGAGAAAGGAAAGAGAACCAGTAGAGGAAAAAAGAAACTGAATGTGTAATGGAAAACAGGTGGATTAAAGGAGTGTAAGCATTGTTGGAGTGCTATTGAACGGTCTTGTGTGCCTGTGTATGCACACACACATATACATGCGCAATTTCGGGAATCTCGATTTTGTGGCACTCTATTTGTTTCCCAATAAGTACGACTCATTTATAATTAATTGTGTTAAGTTCAAGGGGTAGAGTTAATGGAAAAAAAAGAAAAGAATAAAGAATATGTGGTGTAAATGAGATGGGCTGGGAGGGAGGGAGGGAGAGAGGGGGGGGAGAGAGATTTGGTAAAGTTAAGTTTTGCTATTTTTGAAAAAACAAGAATATACGCGAATCATATGTTACTGTATCGCATAAAGAAACCAAGTTGACGCACGGATGGGATCATCTTCACTTGTTGCTTGGATATATATATATATATATATATATATATATATATATATATATATATATATATATATATATATATATATATATATATATATATATATACACACACGTTGGTGACAACGGCCACTGATTCCATGTTCTATATTTGATGTGAGTTCTATATATTGTGAGTAACATACCACAAACTACATTTTGTCATCTTTTACTGCAGCCGCATAAGCGGGGACTTTGACATCAGTCCTCGTTTGCACTTATCACAATGGAATGTATTTCACGGTTTTATATTCATTTGCCCTCTCTTATTTATCTTTTTGCCATTTCTGAGTTAATCAAGCCAGAATCCAACTAAAAAGTTACATAATTGCACTCCTTGTTGCAATCTATAAATTCCCAAAAGGTCATAAATTAGGTTCTTGTCTTGTCTTGATATGCACAACCAAAATATTACAAAACAAACCATTAGTTTATTAAAAAAAAAAAAAATCTTAAGAAAAGCATGTCATATTTATATTAGTACAGTCGTATAACAATCGTAAAAACCAATCCACTACTAAAGATACAGTGTATTCCAACGTCTTATTTCCAACGGCCGCCTACGGCAAATTGGAATCTGTGTGAGTTGTTGGAAACCGATGCAATAAAGACCGTTGGCGGCCGTTGGAGACCGTTGGAAATTTTCCTGCATATGTTCCAGAGACCACGACCTGCTTCTTCATTTCTCTCCTCCCATCCCCAAACCCGATTTTCCACCTCTTCCCATCACTTCACCTCGTTGAATTTCAGTTCTTCCACCCAAACAACCACTGCCATCGCCTCCGACGTCAACCACGAGCTCCTCCAACCCTCCTTCTCAGTCGTTCCTTTCGAATTTAGGTGAAATTTCTAAGTCTAATTTTTAGGTTTACTACTAATTTGTGTTTATTATGTCTTTGATTTTATTCCTAGTTGTTTGCATATGTATGTTACATCATATTATTCTCGAATTGCTATTGTTATCACCATAATTGTCAAATTCGTTGGATTGAATGGTTTAAATATATGTCATATGTCATATACTAGTGAAAACATATGTCATATATATGTATATAATATATATGAATGAGCTTGTAGTATATCATGAAAATTATGAATAAATTTACTTTAGTTCTAATTTTGAACCTAATTTTGAATGGTTTAAACCTAATTTTGAATAATGATTTATGCATACGTAGTTCTTTTAAAACAAATAAATTTACTTTAGTCAAATATATCATGAAATTTATGAATGAGCTTGTAGTATGTTTGTATCAAGTCAAATAACTTTGAAGTATTAATATAGTATGTTTTCGTACAAATTTATTTCTTAAATAACTTTGAAGTTTTGATATAGCATGCTGGTACAAAAACATTTTTTAAATAATTTTGAAGTTCTGATATTGTATGTCATGAAAATTATACCAAGTCAAAATGCATCTCTATTCATTCATGTTGTGTTGCTCATATTCATATACATATTATTTGCGCATTTATTTACATATTCTCAAAGTCAATGCTAATTACATATTCATATATGTTGCAGGTATATTATGTCGTCTGACCCTGCTTCTGGCTCTGGCTCGGGCTCTGGCTCGAGACAGGGCTCTAGACGACGTAGCATTATCCCTCATGCTGAGGGTAGTGGTGGACAACGAGCTCGTCCGGTTGTTTATTTGCAGCCTAAGGCTGACAGAGCGTAAGTATAAAAATTAGGAGAATAACAATTTAATGTTTTTTTTACATACTATATAATTAACTATATAAAGTTCTAATTTATATTTAACGCAGGGGATTTGAGTTAAAGCCGTCTCAGACTGTTTTAGATATCTCTAAGGAGGTGTATATGGCCAGAATGAGCGATTTCTGACCTAAGTGGAGCAAGATCCCAGCAGACGTCAAAGAAACTATCTAGCAGGATTTTCTGGTACGTTTATACCGCTTGGTCGTACGTCAAAGAGACTAATTATTTAAACACAAATAAATGAGATTTGTAACACCCCACCTCCACTAGGATCACTCCTTAGAATGTACTAGCTTTGGAGGGGCGTTATTGTGAAGGTAAACATGCACAGAGATATAGCAAGACAGAGTATATAAAAATAAATATAAGTAAGGCAGCGGTAGCAGATAAAAACCCATCATCATCATCTCAGAAAACCCACATAGTCAAGTACATAATATCAAAATGTCATGATCCAAAATACAACTCCAGTCTAGATACGTGATAACAAAATACATAGTAAACATCAGTACTAATCCCCAGAAATAAAAGATAAGCCACAACTAGCTCAGATCCATACATGAGCTATCCAACAAGCAAGTCAAAGATCCACTAAGCAGATGTAGTCCCTCCCTGAGAACCTGTGGGGGGGGGGGGGAAACGGAAGAAAAGAAGCGAAAGAAAACAGGTCAGTCAAAAAGACTGGTAAGCCCTACTACGATCAATCTATAAACTAATAAAGTTAACAGTATGATGGAAACTGAGATGAACATACTGGCAATAGATAAAGGTGACATCACATAGACGAGATTAAACTTTGCACCACAGTGTACTAGCAAACCCACAAAACAGATCTTGATCCCTTAGCCCAAACTTTGGCCCAATAACATGAAGTGACCTTAGTATAAGGCCCAGCCCAACGGTCTAGTCGATCGGCTCCCTATAAACCTAACACGTCGAGTGTTGGTGTTCATACGGCCCACATGGATGTAGTCAGACTGTGCTGGGTCCACCCTTGGGTGTATCAAGCCCTCGGGTGTCAACCCCAGACACCTAAGCATTAATGCACAGTCTAAACCTACTGGTACCCGTGCCTCGAGTTTGTCCAACATCGGACTACGTGCACGTCCGTAGCCCGCCGGACCCGCACCGCTGTACCACTCAGCCGTCGCTTTGGTCGCTTACATCAGTCCAGTAATCGTGCCCCGCCCTAGCCTAGCCTCTAGGGTTGTGAATGATACCAAACTGGGATTACTGCTGGAACAGACCACGTTGCTAGGGTTTCTAAGAGGGTTAAGTGTGGTTTTAACCCCTCACTAAACCTGGATTAAATTAGCTAAGTGTAACCACTTAACCCCATCTAATCCTCGCATCCCCATTATTGGTTAAGTATTAGTGGCCATGACTTAACCCTAATCATGAGGCATTAATTACTTAATGCACCCAACCTCTCACATTAGACATCCGTGGTTACCTGGGAAGATTTACACCACGTCTAGGTCTAACCTCGGGTCTTATGGTGCAACATGACCAACTACCCACATTAGACCCCACGTTGTGGTTACCTGGGAAGATTTACACCACAACTAGGTCTAACCTCGAGTTGGCCATATCATGTTATCTAATGTCATGTCCACTTTAGAACATATTTACAAGTTCACATATACTTGGGTAGACCTAACTTAATAGGTAAATTCCCAAGGGGTAGACCTAACTTAATAGGTAAATTCCCAATCTTTTAGTTTCATGTATTTTTAAGTTTACCCAAACCCTCCCAACGTCATTATCTCGCTTACATATTCGTCATAACGTATAAGGGTATAAAAGGTAACTTGGCATAACATACATGGTGAACTTCACATGTCATAATAAACATGCATACATGTTAAACTTGCAAATCATGTCATGGTGAATTCGCATAAACATGCATAGCTTATTAAATATGCATAACATGGTAAGGTGAACATGCATAATCCATTAAACTTGCATAATCCATTAAACTTGCATAACATGGTAAGATGAGCTTGCATAAACATGCATAATCCATTAAACTTGCATAACATGGTAAGGTGAACTTGCATAATCCATTAAACATGTAGAACATGACATAATAGGCTCACATGAGCATGCATAACTTGTGAAACATGTATAACATGGCATAGAAATCTCGCATATGCATGCATAACCTATGAATCATATAAAACATGACATAGTGAGTTCGCATAAGCATGCATAATCAACTAAACTCACACAAATCTCAACTTTCACCAAACATTAACTTTAGAGTTTGTAAAGTGAAGGTAAGAGGGCTTACAAATATAAACAAGCCACAAATCCACCAAATAAGATGAAGAAGCCCTTTTAAAAACCAAAACAAAGCCTCAAATAAGAAAACCCTTTTGCAAGATCCCAAAAACACAAACTTAGCAAATCAAACTTGCTACTTAATGAAGTATGCAAGTTATTAAGCATTCATACAACATAGAAAAGGTTGTATGATCATCATATCTTCATAGGATTTAACTTTGAGGAAGGTGGAGGCTAGGGATTTTAGATGGAGGCCATTTGAGGTTTCAATTTGGCATAGTTTAGTTGCAAGATTGATTAATGAGGCTTTAGGGTAGGATTAGGGGTATATTTATAGAGAATTAGAGTGTTTTAGGCCCTAGGATTAACCCTAGATTAGGTTTTGCCCGTCAGATCTTAGAATTCTCCAGAACCAAGCCCCTTGACCCAACCCAAATCAGAAATGGTGCACCAGGCTAAACTGCCTGGGCACCCCCTGTCGACAGGGCTGTCGACAGGGCAGTCGACACCCTGGGTGACCTGTCGACTTGCCTGTCGACATGGGCCCCCTGGCGGGAATTTTCCCGCCTAACCCTGATTAGCCCTAATCCATTTTGTTTAATTTGAAATTTAAATCTGTCTTTAGCATAGAAATTTCTGAAAACTTCAATGGGCCTTAACTGGGTCATACGGACTCCGATTTTCGAAAACTCGGACTCTATTTCGCGTATTTTTCCGAGACGATCGCAATGGCATAGCCCGTTTCCCCTGATTCTGATTTTTGAATTAAATTCTGCCTCGATTTATGTTATAACAGTTTATTGAAAATACGGGTTGTTATATTCTCCCCTCCTTAAAGGATTTCGTCCCCGAAATCTTCAAGTTAGGAAGAACATATCCTATCATCCAACATCCATCTACTCAAAACATCATCCATGAGCAACCATTGTCCTTAAAGGATTCTAAATGTTGTATGAACATATGCAAAAGTGTGTGTATATGTACTTATCTAATGCAAAGATCAATGCAAAATATGTTAGTGAAATGTATCCATATGTATGCAGATCCCTAACACAATGTATAATATCTACATGCGTGCTCAATCATACATCCATATGCAACATCCATGTGATTGCATACAAATTTCATCCAAGAATAAGCATAAACACTCATGCACATGCAATATGAGGAGTGTGTGAGCCGATCTAGTGCCTAATGTGTATCATGCATCCACGAGTGACCACTTGCAAACACTTGCAACCACTTGCAACCATCAACCATAACATGCTTCAAACACATGTTTCATCCAAAGGGTTTCTACCTAAGGTTCTCATCAGAAACACTACCTCTCTCGGGAACCGAAACGGCATTGAGAGCATGAACTTGCCCTCCTGAAGATCCAGCCTGTCCTTTCTTCTTTGGGCAGTCTTTGCTGAAGTGCCCAGTCTCTCCACAAGAAAAGCATCCACCACTAAGCTTCCTTTTCTTCTTCCTGCAATCCTTAGCAAAATGCCCAGCTATGCCACAGTAATTGCACTTCCCCTTGCCTTTGTTGTTGCCCTTCTTGTTCTTATTCTGATTTCCTTGACTGCTTTGACCTTGGTTGCCTTTGCCTTGAGAATCCGCCTTCTTTGCTTGAGTATCGGCCGACTTGACTTCCTTCTTTCCCTCTCCCTGGAGCAGAGCCATATTGACCAAACTCTCGAAAGTGGCTCCATGCGGAATATGTGACATCGCCAAGCCCTGTAGCGGCTCATTCAATCCTTTGGCAAATCGAAGAGCCTTCTTCTCCGGGGTGTTTACTATATCCAAACCAAAACGGGCCAGCTGATTGAACTTGTTCACATACTCCTTGACAGACATATCCCCTTGCTTTAGAGCAAGGAACTTCTCCATTTGTAAATTTGCTTCAGCTGAGGATAGAAACTTGGTTACAAATCTAGCCCTTAAATCGGCCCAAGTCTCAACGGGCCTCGTCCCATTGGTGACCTCCCACCAATAGGCCGCCTCATCCTTCAGAAGCCATACGGTCAATAAGATCTTCCTCTCGTCGTCTATCCCAAAGATGGCAAACAAGTCCTCCGTGTCCTTCAGCCAATTCCTAGCCTCAACGAAAGATTCTGTGCCTAGGAAATTCTTGCCTCCCATTGCCTTGAAGTCTTTACAAACCTTTGTAAACTCAATCTGAGGATGCTGAGGGGGAGGAGGAGGAAGAGGAGCCTCAGCAACGGGAGGAGGAGGAACATTAGCAACGGGAGGGGGAATATTAACTGCTGGAGGAGGGGGAGCGGGGACCACCGGAGGAGGGATATTAGGGATAGGATTTTCAACTACAGGAGGAGGAGTGGGAGTAGGGTTGGCGGGACCAGCTGCCGCCCTGGCTTCTAGGAGTCTCCTATACCAGAGTGGTACGTTCACTCCATCTGGGATGTCAAGATTCTCAGCCATACTGAAACAAAAGATAAGATAAGATTAGGTCAAGGGAACGAAGGATAACGCTGATGGCTTTTGGGGATTAGCCTTAAAATAATCTAGACTTTATTTTGGAAAATACTTAGTAGGTTTTTGAAAATAGTTTTTCGAAAAGGTTTTTTTTTTTTTTTTCAAAAGTTTTTGTTCAATCTTGTTAACCTTGTGCTCTGATACCAAATGTAACACCCCACCTCCACTAGGATCACTCCTTAGAATGTACTAGCTTTGGAGGGGCGTTATTGTGAAGGTAAACATGCACAGAGATATAGCAAGACAGAGTATATAAAAATAAATATAAGTAAGGCAGCGGTAGCAGATAAAAACCCATCATCATCATCTCAGAAAACCCACATAGTCAAGTACATAATATCAAAATGTCATGATCCAAAATACAACTCCAGTCTAGATACGTGATAACAAAATACATAGTAAACATCAGTACTAATCCCCAGAAATAAAAGATAAGCCACAGCTAGCTCAGATCCATACATGAGCTATCCAACAAGCAAGTCAAAGATCCACTAAGCAGATGTAGTCCCTCCCTGAGAACCTGTGGGGGGGGGGGAAACGGAAGAAAAGAAGCGAAAGAAAACAGGTCAGTCAAAAAGACTGGTAAGCCCTACTACGATCAATCTATAAACTAATAAAGTTAACAGTATGATGGAAACTGAGATGAACATACTGGCAATAGATAAAGGTGACATCACATAGACGAGATTAAACTTTGCACCACAGTGTACTAGCAAACCCACAAAACAGATCTTGATCCCTTAGCCCAAACTTTGGCCCAATAACATGAAGTGACCTTAGTATAAGGCCCAGCCCAACGGTCTAGTCGATCGGCTCCCTATAAACCTAACACGTCGAGTGTTGGTGTTCATACGGCCCACATGGATGTAGTCAGACTGTGCTGGGTCCACCCTTGGGTGTATCAAGCCCTCGGGTGTCAACCCCAGACACCTAAGCATTAATGCACAGTCTAAACCTACTGGTACCCGTGCCTCGAGTTTGTCCAACATCGGACTACGTGCACGTCCGTAGCCCGCCGGACCCGCACCGCTGTACCACTCAGCCGTCGCTTTGGTCGCTTACATCAGTCCAGTAATCGTGCCCCGCCCTAGCCTAGCCTCTAGGGTTGTGAATGATACCAAACTGGGATTACTGCTGGAACAGACCACGTTGCTAGGGTTTCTAAGAGGGTTAAGTGTGGTTTTAACCCCTCACTAAACCTGGATTAAATTAGCTAAGTGTAACCACTTAACCCCATCTAATCCTCGCATCCCCATTATTGGTTAAGTATTAGTGGCCATGACTTAACCCTAATCATGAGGCATTAATTACTTAATGCACCCAACCTCTCACATTAGACATCCGTGGTTACCTGGGAAGATTTACACCACGTCTAGGTCTAACCTCGGGTCTTATGGTGCAACATGACCAACTACCCACATTAGACCCCACGTTGTGGTTACCTGGGAAGATTTACACCACAACTAGGTCTAACCTCGAGTTGGCCATATCATGTTATCTAATGTCATGTCCACTTTAGAACATATTTACAAGTTCACATATACTTGGGTAGACCTAACTTAATAGGTAAATTCCCAAGGGGTAGACCTAACTTAATAGGTAAATTCCCAATCTTTTAGTTTCATGTATTTTTAAGTTTACCCAAACCCTCCCAACGTCATTATCTCGCTTACATATTCGTCATAACGTATAAGGGTATAAAAGGTAACTTGGCATAACATACATGGTGAACTTCACATGTCATAATAAACATGCATACATGTTAAACTTGCAAATCATGTCATGGTGAATTCGCATAAACATGCATAGCTTATTAAATATGCATAACATGGTAAGGTGAACATGCATAATCCATTAAACTTGCATAATCCATTAAACTTGCATAACATGGTAAGATGAGCTTGCATAAACATGCATAATCCATTAAACTTGCATAACATGGTAAGGTGAACTTGCATAATCCATTAAACATGTAGAACATGACATAATAGGCTCACATGAGCATGCATAACTTGTGAAACATGTATAACATGGCATAGAAATCTCGCATATGCATGCATAACCTATGAATCATATAAAACATGACATAGTGAGTTCGCATAAGCATGCATAATCAACTAAACTCACACAAATCTCAACTTTCACCAAACATTAACTTTAGAGTTTGTAAAGTGAAGGTAAGAGGGCTTACAAATATAAACAAGCCACAAATCCACCAAATAAGATGAAGAAGCCCTTTTAAAAACCAAAACAAAGCCTCAAATAAGAAAACCCTTTTGCAAGATCCCAAAAACACAAACTTAGCAAATCAAACTTGCTACTTAATGAAGTATGCAAGTTATTAAGCATTCATACAACATAGAAAAGGTTGTATGATCATCATATCTTCATAGGATTTAACTTTGAGGAAGGTGGAGGCTAGGGATTTTAGATGGAGGCCATTTGAAGTTTCAATTTGGCATAGTTTAGTTGCAAGATTGATTAATGAGGCTTTAGGGTAGGATTAGGGGTATATTTATAGAGAATTAGAGTGTTTTAGGCCCTAGGATTAACCCTAGATTAGGTTTTGCCCGTCAGATCTTAGAATTCTCCAGAACCAAGCCCCTTGACCCAACCCAAATCAGAAATGGTGCACCAGGCTAAACTGCCTGGGCACCCCCTGTCGACAGGGCTGTCGACAGGGCAGTCGACACCCTGGGTGACCTGTCGACTTGCCTGTCGACATGGGCCCCCTGGCGGGAATTTTCCCGCCTAACCCTGATTAGCCCTAATCCATTTTGTTTAATTTGAAATTTAAATCTGTCTTTAGCATAGAAATTTCTGAAAACTTCAATGGGCCTTAACTGGGTCATACGGACTCCGATTTTCGAAAACTCGGACTCTATTTCGCGTATTTTTCCGAGACGATCGCAATGGCATAGCCCGTTTCCCCTGATTCTGATTTTTGAATTAAATTCTGCCTCGATTTATGTTATAACAGTTTATTGAAAATACGGGTTGTTATAAGATTAGTAAGATTTTCTCATTATACAGGGAGCAGTAGATGTGCAGGAGACTGACATGAAGCTAGTTCAACGGCACTGGAACTCGGAAGTCGCCAAGAATTATAGAGAGAAGATGAATGAGCTTAAGAAACATGGAAAACAACCAAAGTGGATGGGCGATGAAGTGTTTGAGAAGATGGTTGCGTGGTGGGACACACCTGAGTTCAAGGTAAATTTATAACGAATCTAATTTATTTTTTTGCCAATTTTAAATAATTTGACAATGTACATTTTCAGGCTGAGTCAGAAAGAAACTCCGCAAACAGGAACAAGAATCCTGTAACTCATCGCGGGGGATCTAAGTGTTTCCAGCATCACCGCGAGGACTTGGTAAATTTGTTAATTATTACATTTGTAAATTGATTAGTTCAGTGATTAACAATGTGGAATTAATTATTCAAATTACCAACTACAGGAACGATTTTATGGACATTCCGTGTCATACATGGATGTCTTTACTCACACCCATGCAATCAGGAAGGTACACGAGGCAGGTAACGTCACATATGAGTGAGATGACCAGGACAAGGCGACACAGTCATACATATGTATATTTTAAATATTACAAGCATGAATTTATTAGTTTATTGTAAAATTAAATCATCGTTTTATTATTTGTCAAATGAAATTATTTTTTGCATTATAGGCGAAGTTACAGGAGGCACGGGCTCATGTGCTTGAGGATTCGGGCTGTGATGAGTTGACGCATGAGGAGAAAGTCAACCTATTCGATGCTGTTATGGAAAAAACACAACGGAGCAGGCGTTATGGATTTGGCAACCTGACGGTAATATTCGTATAATATAAATTATTTACATCTACATTATTAAGTGTTTTTTTCTCTGTTAAGACTGACTTCTACTAGAAATGCCTTCATTCACTAATAATGATGTATGTATAACAAATTACTTGTATGTTAGCATCGTTAAAATGACTTTGAAATTGTATGTTATAACAATTACTTGTAAATAAAAATTACTTTTTAGAATTACTTGTATAACAAATTGCTTATATAAAAATTGCATGTTATGATTGTATGTTATAAAAACTGCATGTTATAAAAATTGTACGTCAGCATTGTTAAAATGACTTTGAAATTGTATGTTATAACAATTACTTGTAAATAAAAATTACTTATTAAAATTACTTATATAAAAATTGCATGTTATGAATGTATGTTATAAAAATTGCATGTTATAAAAATTGTATCTTAGCATTGTTAAAATGACTTTGAAATTGTATGTTATAACAATTACTTGTATAAAAATAGCATGTTATGAATGTATGTTATAAAAATTGCATGTTAGAAAAATTGTATGTTAGCATTGTTAAAATGACCTTGAAATTGTATGTTATAACAATTACTTGTAAATAAAAATTACTTATTAAAATTACTTGTATAACAAATTACTTGTATAAAAATTGCATGTTATGAATGTATGTTATAAAAATTGCATGTTATAAAAATCGTATGTTAGCATTGTTAAAATGACTTTGAAATTGTATGTTAGCATTGTTAGCATTGTATGTTCACTAATATGATACTTGTATTTGCAGGTTCGACAAGATAAGAAGGCGCAATATAAGGAAGAAATTAAGGAGTTGCAAGCATTGATTGATCAGCTGCATGACCAGAATCGCGTGCAACGTATGCAGATTGAGCAGCTGAATCAAAAGGTTGCAGAGTACGTGCATAATCATGGTGATGTTCCTTCATCGTCTGCTTCTGGTGATCATACCAACGATGCATCTTGAGGTATGTGTTTTGACGCTCAGTTGGGGATTTGTTTTGTTTTGATGTATGATAAGACAAGTTTGGATGTGTTTTGATGGTTTGTATATATTGGTACGCTTTGTTGACACGTTTGGATGGTTGTTTTGGATGTTTGTATATGTTGGTACGCTTTGTGGACATGCTTGGATGATTTTTTGGATGTGTAAATAGTTTTTGCTGCATATATATATATATATATATATATATATATATATGTGTGTGTGTGTGTGTGTGTGTGTGTATTTATGCGTTTTATTTTGATGGTTTGTGGTGTTAGTGGTATATATGTGTCGCGTAATTGTGGAATTGGTTGGAAACAGATTGGAAATGCAATTGGAATAGAAATGGAATGAGTTGGGGAGGCAGGAAGCTGGCTTGCTGTTATATACAAAAAGTACTCAGTATTTCCAACGGCTATCAACGGTTTCCAACGGCAATATAGACATTGTTTTCAAACTGTTTCCAACGGTTTATGCTGTTGGAAGCCGTTGGAATAGCCATTGGAAAAAATTTGTTGCTTCCGACGGAAGCCGTTGGAAGTCATGAACACTATTCCAACGACATCCAACAGCCGCCATCGGTTAGAAGCCGTTGGAATAGCCATATGTTCTTGTAGTGATCGTTTGATTGTATAGTTTTCAAAAAAATATTATATTTTTTAATTACTCAACAATAACATGGTTGATTTAAGGATTTGTTGCATTTTTTAAGTTTGTTGTATTTTTAAATTAATCTATTTAAATCTATTAATAAATATTTTAGTACAAATATGATAATAATGTTAGTGCTTTGCCAAAATAAATAATAATAATAATAATAATAATAATGGTAGATCTTAAGTAAATTTGAGATGTTATAGATATTTTGGAAAAAAATAGACGTTAGAATTAGAACTGCTAAAATGATTAGAGAAAACAATTCCAATGAAAGAGGGGCATTATTTTGGTTTTCAAAAATAATGATTTTGAACAATCACAATAAGCAAACATTCATAACAATAGGTTTGATTAATTTTTATTAAGGATCGATTACTAATGTGCTACGGAGGTAAAAACAAGAAAACCACAAATAGATATTAGTGAAAGAAGTAAGTAAATTAGATTGAAAAATATTTAAAAGACATGTCATAGGCATAAGCTGATAATTTTGATAAGTGTTTGATGTCCATTCACATTCGTTACTAAAAAATTTCTGTTAAGTTCATCCGATTTTTATTTAGGATACGATTTAGAACAATAAAAATTTATACGAGAAACTTTTTTGTGTATTCGTTCGAATTCATGTGATTTTCTTATAATTCAGTACATAACTGAAGTAACTCTATTATAATAAATTGATATAAATAAATTTTGTTTGTCTGTATCCGTTCGTGTACATATCCAACAAAAAAATATGTACGTGCCTACCCGGATTCATTTAGGATACGAGATAAGACAAAAAATTTGTATAAGTATAAGCCTCGTTTGATCCTATTCAATTTCATTTAAAATAGAAACTGGACATACTTCCATTTGGTTCAATCCAACCGATTTGCACCCCTATATAGGAAAATTTCTTCTTTTTCCGACTTTACAAAATTTAACTTAATAAGCATACATTTTCTAAATAATTATAATTGTCAGTTATCTAAATAATTATTTAGATTATGAATTATAAAATACATAACATGTAATTAATTATTAGTTAATAGTAGCAATTCCAGTCATGTCCCTTAAAATGAAATTTAATTCACAAAACCCTCGATCGATGCAAACAGTTGAATTTACACCCTAGAATTAGTTTGGGTAAAGTTTCATGAAACGTTTCCACATAAAAATAAACAAGAATTTGAATTTTTCTAACGTTTGTTGTATGTAAAAAGCTAGCTTGTTATAAAAAGTGTAAATATTCTCAATTGTCTTTGCAAAATATTTGCAGTATATTTGCAATATAAAAACATAGATCAAAAAGACCAGTGGTAAATGAATTAACTTTCAACAAATTTTAGGCTTTGGTTGGGCCTGAAAAAATAAGAGAGTAAATCGGAAGTGTATAATGAGTAGTGTAGATCAATAAAACTGTATAGGATGGAATTTTGTTTGGCTTCTACCCTAAATGAAATTGGACCGGACGAGATGTTGAAAATATGATTTTGATATTTTGATGATAATAACTGTACAACAACAACACTAACATATTTGTTAAATGATTTTAAATACAACTATTATATACGATAGACAGTAAAATTTATATGAGTTGAAAATGAAGCATGCAACTTTGGAAATGCCACAATGTTAATCATTGAGGAAAGCATGTGGTACACCAAATGTACCAATGCTATTATTGAGGGTGCTTTCTTTTATTATCTGAAAGGGGCAAATGAAAGGGGAATATTGAAGGGATTGAGAGAGGCCAAATTTACCAAAGGTGAATGCTTTCTTTTTTCGAAAAAGATAACGCTAAAGGGGAAAAGTTATTATTTATATTATTATTTTATTTGTATTAATTATTTGTAAATAAAATAGATATGTACCTAATACAGAATACATAGTACATAACAGGAAATATATAGTCAGAATTCAAAATGCAGAATACAAAATACAAATTACGAAATACAAAGCAGAATTTAAGGATACAAGCTACTGTGATGGGTACTGTGGTAGAAAGGTAGGCGGGAAGTTCGGTGGATATGTAGTTGGAAAGGTAGGTGGATAATTCTGTGGAAATTTTGATGCAAAGATTGGTGTAAAAGCAGGTGGTGGCTTGGACATCATATACTATTGATATCTCATTGTATGATTACATTTTTCGATCTCATACCGCAACATTCTCGGGCTTCATTGTCTTCTAGAAGTGTGAGCGTATCTCTTTTCTCCTTGATTTGTAGTAGTGAAATTGTTGTGGAAAGTTGAATATCTTCAGATTGCTTCATATGCTCAACTGCGGACTTCAAATCTGATTTTGGAGTAGTGGGTTGTAGGCTTGCACTAGCATAAGATGAGCTACTAGCATCAGTGGATGGATTAGAAGATGGACTTCCTGTTGAAGAATAAGATTTCTTGTTTTTATGTCATACATCATATAAACAATTGATTCCATCTTTTCTTGTTCTTCGTCTTCTTCTTCTGCTTGATCAAACCTTGGAAGAAGATCCAATGCCACGTGTTTGTGTAGGTTGTTGAAACGGTTTTACGTGTTAATGTCTTCAAGTGGGACTCGAAAACCATATGTATCCCAAGGTCGGTTAAAGTAGGTGTGTGTGGTATCTTCTGGTGGAGGAGAACAGAATGATTGTTAAGGGTTGACTCGTTCGGAACTACTAGGAGTGTATGCATCGACACCAGTTGTTGTACTATTACGAAAAAATTGTTCAAGTTTATTTAAATTTTCTATCGGCTATCTGCTATACTTCAAAACCAAGTTGCCAAACTTTTAAGAATAAAAAAGAAACCTAAATTAGTTACGATAAATTAGAAACATAAACTGATCTTGCAAATGAAAATGTGTATTACCCACGCGCGCTCGATCCACCAAAGTTCGCTTCCCCAAATCGTTCTGAACGTTATACCATCATGTGTCCATTTTACTTTTCAATTTTTGTCGAACCCCCCTTTCTTCTTCAATGTGTCTTATATGGCTATAACTTATTCGATAGTGAACGATGATACATTCGGAACACCCACTAAAGCTTCATTTAGTTCTACCGTTATTTTCTTATGAATTCCTTTTTTGGATTGTCTAACACTTGATAAACTTCGACAGCTATACGAAAAAATACAAAATTTGCTTGAACTGACCTGACTTTTGCGCTACAATACATTCTGATCGGCCATTGCTGAGAACAAAAATGTTAAACGTAAGTGAGGAGAGATGTTGAAAAATGAAATACAAAATGAAATGAAAATGAAGTAAATGATATACAATTACCAGTATACGATGTTGCTTCAGTTGATTGTTGGATTTAGGAATTTGTAGAATTTTCTGAGTGAAAAGAATGATAGAAAAAAAAGAGAATTTACAGATATTTGTATGTATATGGCCGTTGTAGAATAATCGTTTGCGTCTGATGCTTCAGACGCAAACGGTTCTCCTACAACGGTTCATTCAAACTGGGAAGTTATGTGGGGTTCATGCCCGATGCGTCGGATGCAGACGCCAACGTGAACTGCCCAGCTCATCATGAATGTACATCGCTCAACATGCTTAATTACATGTGAAAGGATGGAATGCTAAAAATAAAAGGAAGAGGAAGCCTCATGCAATAGGTAGTAGCTTCACATTTCAAATGAATATGCGAAACTTAGAAAAAACATGGTAGAGATAGAACTTGAACCCAATTCACCAAGCAACACCTCGAATGTTCCCTCTACTGCAACACATGCCTGTTTGGAGAATAGATTCTATGAAGCATATTACAAGTGCTAAAAACAAAGAAGTAAATTATTTGAAATCTGGTAAACGATGGGAATCAAAGCTGTGTCTTGCACCGAATAGATAGGCCCACAAACAACCCTATCACCAATAGTTTTGAAGTTGAAGGGTTTGAATTCGAAATCAACGTTACATAATGAAATGCTCAAGTGTTACTTCAAGCATCTTTTCAACTGATTGTTTACATTTGGTTGATTCTTCGCTTTCAAAGGAAATTGTTGAAGGGTTGTTCCTGTTTAATGACAACTTATCATTTCTATATAAGCCTCACAACTTAACATGAACAAACACACAATTCTCCTCTATAATTCGCTCTTGTATTTCTACCTAACATTTAATTTCATGTCTACACCAAAGAAAATATTAGACCAGTGATATTTCACTTCATAAAATATTCAAATTTGGTCCAAGTCCACTTCCTAACCTCTGCGTACTCAGTCTACATCATCATTGTTGAAGACTGTGAATGTTGTACTACATTGAATATACAATATATAATCAATCTACTTACTTTGTAAAAAGCCTATTCCTTCGGGCAAAGTGAGGGTTTTTGTGTTAGTGAAGAAAGCCCGAAGAGGAGTTTCGGGACTGGAGATAGGAAAGGCAGTCTGAACCAATATAAAATCGACTATGTGATTTATATTTTCTACTGCTATTACAGTTTTTTTTCCTGTTACTGTGATTAATGTATTTCAAATTATATACATATATATATTCATCGCCTTACCGACCTGTTTTCACCAAAAAATGGCTTAAACACCAAAGGTACTAGAATTGTACTTCATCGATATGGTAAGAAAATAAACGGAGCCGTACCTAATAATAACTGAAAGTAAAAAATGCGAATAAAGAAAAATAGAGACGAGATTTAGAGTGGTTCAGCCTTGTACCAGGCATACATCCACTATGAAGATTACTTGCATTCTTAAAATGGAGATTACAAAATACACCAACTCTTTTTTTTCATACATCTCTATATTCACTCAACATACTCACATTTATGCATATCAATCTTGGGATTTTATGAGAAAATGGTAGAGTTTGAGGAGGAGAAGGACGGATGAATGATTGAGAAGGAGGATGTCTTTGATTTTCCGATTACAAGGTTGTACTAGGCGCCATGGCCAAACTGGTGATGAACCTTTGAATGGAGAAGATGGTTCAAATCTTTAAGGAATGATTGAAGATAGAATTAAGTAGCACTTCCTGGTTCAAAAAATTGGATCTCCTTTATGTTGGCAGTCATGGCTTATTTATAGGTGAGCCCCCTCGGAGAAGTGAGCTGAAGTTCATATATGTAAGTGACAGATCGTTTCAGCCGACAATTACCAAAACACCACTACCTGGTTATTGCCAGCTGCCTGTAGCTGTATCCCGCTGTCATGTGCGAGCAACTTTATAAGAGCAATCGTTTTGAGTAGTCGAGTGGGTGACTTTAGTTAATGCCCTTTGGGCGTGGCTATATCTGGCAATTGGTGAATAGTTATCTGATTCTTTTGATTGCGAAACGAGCAGGTGACTAAGATCTTACGTATGGTCGAGCTACTTTATAAGAGTGGAGTGTGGGGCTGGAATCAATTCTTCTTTGTGCTTTGCTGGACTGAATTCCTCGGTTTATGAATGTGCGACCTTCTCTAAATCATACGCTCTTAGTAGGTTGCTCAAGGATATTCATTCTTACTGCCTTTTCACCACGCCGTTTCTCAGCATGGCTATGCTACGTGGCCACTCTTGATCCTGTTAAGTGAACGACTCGTCTTTTTTTGCTGTTCGAGCGGCTTTGCTCTAATACGAATGACCGACCTTTGCTTCTGTGACCGGGTCATGACTTGCATCTGGCTTTGGTTTGAGACACGGACACATAAAAAACGTTGTGAGTGCTTGCTTTGTAATTCTAGCCTAGGCTCGGTCCTTTAAGAGATAAACATTTGAATCTTGTTCTGCACTGTTGCTTCCTATTCTTTGTGAGTCAATTAAATGCCTTGGGCAACAATATGCATGACCGACCCTGATGGCACTCGTCCTGTAGTTTCTACTCAGATTTTGTAGCTCAATTTCGTATGTTTTTTTTAGGGATAAACACTTGCCCCTCGAAGCTTGTAACCTCTTGGTAGAGAGTTACTGGCTTCGACGCGATTGATCACAACATTGTTTGGTAAGTTTAATTTAATCATTGAAGGGTCGTTCGTGCATAACTTAATATTGTTCCATTGTGGAGGATTGATATCGTCCCTTTCCATGAGCGAGGCGCCTGACATATCTTTTCATTATTGCAAACGGCCGAATTGTAGGATGCCTACTGGATATTGATGGGACACTTATATGTGCAATCAAGCACTGAGTAGATGCGGCGAGAATGCTCTGGATTTTGACCATATTGATATCTTAGAAAATGATAAAGCTGGACTGGTTCGCTTGGTCAAATCTCGAGAATCTGAAATTTCCTCTTTAAAGAGTGGGAACATCAAAGTGAGCAACCTAGAGGCCAAAAATGATGAGCTTAGGAAAGAGCTGGAGGTTGTGTGAAGGCGACTTCGAGAAGCCCAGTCTGCTCGAAAACTTGCCGAGTGCCACCTAGCCTTAGAAAGACAGGCTTTGACTTCTTCTAAACAAGAAAAACGGTTCTCGAGGGCAAGATTACCCCCCAAAATGAGACCCTTAGAACTCTTGAAGAAAGAAAAATCAAGCTGCGTAAAGAACTTGATGAAGCCAGAATCAGGACTGACAATACTTTGTTCCAATTTTATTTTTGCAGTGTCATGAGTCGTGGAAGTCTATGTTATTTGAACAAGGAATTTCCACGGACTTTGGCCCTGGTCTGAGAACAGGTGCTTCTATATTCCAATAATGATGATGATGAATACCTTCAAGAGCAGCTCTTGGAAGGTGAAGATCGTAGGGATTTGGCTAAGGGCAGGAAGATATTGGCGAACGAGCGAGCTCAATCTTTTAGGGGAGAAAATCCAGGTGTTATCATCACTTGTGACCCATCCAGTTCCATTGGGATTGAAGTTTCGAGTTCTCATATTCCTTCTGTAGATCACTCTGCCCTAGATGTTGCCGGAATTCACCCCTTTACCGAGCATTCAGTTCAAAAAAATATTGTTTAACAGTGCGCAAGCCATGACAACACTTCTTTAAATGTAAACGATTACGAGGTCGACCTTGCACACCCAGTAACCCCAAGTAAAATTGATATCTATCCGTCTGCCCCGGATTTGGATTTCCTTACTTCTTCACCTAGGTTTGCTGAGTTTCATGCTCGTTATTCACTTGCATCAGGTGTGCTCCCACCACCTCCTTTGCCTGCTTGTGGTACTATTGTTCAAACTATCCCCGTTGATTCTGTCTTAATATCTTACCAGCACTAACCCTCGCATCACATCTTCACCATCATTAATTGATGTGTCAGAACCGGAAGATGAGGATGGGATTTAGAATACCAAGGCTATGTCTACTTTGGTACGCAAAACGAAACCAATTTGCAAGTAGTCCAGAATCATTAGCCTATCCTTTCCTTATAGTTCTTTGTGTAAACAGATCAATAAGAGATGAATGTCAAGCAGTCGGTCCATCCTTTGCTTCTCTGTTAAGCAACAACATTTATGACTTTTGTACTCTGATTTCAATCTATTCCCTTTATTTTTTACGCATTTAGACTGGTTGTATATGCTTGGTATTATAATAGTTTTACCATTTTGCTTTTATGAGTGACAACACTCCATGGGGAATTATTTTCGTCAGTCGCACGAACTTATCGTTCGCTTATTTTTCGGGGTAAGGTTATAACGAGTCTGTGGTATGTTTTGAGTAGGCATTGTTGATTTTTACACAATGGTGATGTCCCCATACCAAAGCTCTTTATAATTTTATAGATTTTCTTAATTTTAGTCACGATTTCAATTGATCAGTTCATGACTTTTGAATTGATATTCAACCACATCTCCTGCTAACTTGGCTGTACAAGTTTTTTTCCAGACACTAGGTTTTTTTTAGAGACACGCGAAGTCATTATGTGTTTTTTTGGGTACCCCTAGGGGAGGTCTTGGGTTTCAATTTTCAATCCAAGTTTGGTCTTGTTCGTCCTGATTTTTCTAGAACTGAAAAGACCTCGTTGGATACCCCCTTTCGGTTCGGATTTCTATTACCCCCTTTCGGTTAGGATTTCTGATTTGTGCTGGTCCTTCCAGCATGTTTTTCCTGTCTTTCCGGCACTAGAACTGGTGTTTCCAGACTAGGTGTTTTATCCGTGGGACAATTTTAATATTTCCCTTGTACCTTTCTTAAAGCCTGACGTCAACTCCCTCAGTGGACGCTTACCGAGAGTCTGGTGCCTTTTGTAGCATCAAAGTACAACCTTTACTTAAGGTGATGTGCTTACTTATTTTGCTTTGCTTTGCATGATACTCCTTGCTTTTCAGATTGCTTTTCCTGGAAACACGCTTTTGGGAGTCTTCCATTATGGTTTAACTGTAGATGAGCGATTGCCTCTATATTACGCCTACATTTGAGAAATTGGCTTTTTGCATGAACTCATAAGTATGTCAACTTAGGTAAGCACCTAATCTTTAACTTGCAAACATTCATTTAATATAAAGAAGGTGAATCATTGTCTGCTGCTTACAAGAGTATATTAAGTAATATAATAGAGCAAAATAACAACTAGTTCTTTGGTATAAAGGAACATGAAGTAACGAAGTGGAACAAGATAACGGAGGTCGCTTGCTCAGAGCTCTGGTTACTAATCCTCAAGTAGGCGTTGGCCTCGGATTGATCTGGGTGACTTACTCAAAGCTCGCTGCCCCTTGTCGTAGAGAAATGGGACAACATTCACAGTCTTGCACATATTGTTGCAAATGATTCTCCCTGACCAACTCCTCAATTAATGATTTTAAATGCCAACACTCATCGGTAACGTGTCCTGATTGGTTATGGAATTGACAAAACCTTCTTGATTTCATAGCAACATTTTTGACCTGCCTTTGTTTCCAAGACCGGATATCTCTTGGTGTCCTTAGCTTCCATGAAGATATTTCCAATAGTATCATTAAGAGGAGTGAACTCGGAGTTCTTGAAAAACCGTAGTTTCTTTTTATCTCGGTTATCTTTCCCTTCGTTGCTCCTTTTTTGACTATCAGAGCTACTTTGCGCATTACTTTTCTTCTTTATTTGTCCATGTGCTGAATTTTCTTCAATACTCATGTATTTTTCAGCTTGATTGAGTAATTTTCCGAGTGTACTCAGTTTCTTCTTCTTGATCCACCGTCCTAATCCGGTTTCTCTGCATATGGCCCTTTCTAAAGCCACCAGGACTAGACGGGGCTCGAAATTTTCGACTTCAGCCACTGCCATATCAAAGCGAGTGAGAAAAGCTTTGATGGACTCTCCTGGTCTTTGTTGTAGTTCACTTAGCTCCATAACATCCTGAACTCTTGGCGCCTAGAATTTGAATTGCTTACTGAATAGTTTAGCCAAGGTAATGAATTCGTCCACAGATTTCGGCGATAGCTTTGTGAACCATAGGTAAGCCACCCCTTCTAGATAAGTCGGGAAATATAAGCACTTGATCTCATCGGTAGTGCATGCCCTATTCATATACTGGTCATATTTGCTCATGAATATATTAGGGTCGCTTGTCCCATTATAGGACTGCAACATTGGAGGTTCGAATTTCTGAGGACATACATTCTTCTTAATCCTTTTAGTAAGTGTGGTTTTAGTTGGAAAGGATTCCCGTTCTTTTTGATCATCCTCCTTCTTTAGACTTTCTTCCACAATTTCACGTGCCATTCCTAAAATGTATTTCTTCTTTCTGCTCTGATCCATGGACTGAGCGCCCTCTTCCTTGCCAACCTCTGGTTTAGGTGTATAATCGTGATCTGGAGTCAAGGAATTTGGGCATTCTTCTGGGAGGACTCTCCCTTTGGCGGCGGAGTGATCTAGCCGCTCCAAGATTGTGTCATCGAAGTAGTCACGCACAGATGCTTTGTTCTTTCCATGATCCCGATTGACGTGATACGCAACTTCTTGAATGGAATTTTCCTATTTCGAGCTCGAAGCAGAGAATTCTGCCTCAGATCCATGGCGTGTTTGAGTGGATGGAGAACAAGTGACCCTTAGCGCGGCTTTTGCGGTGGCGGCTTGAATAGCGAGTATTGACTCAAGTTTCTTCATCATTGCATTGTTCGCAATAGTTATTTGACTCGTTAATCCTGTCATTGCTTCTTCCAACTCTTTCCTGGTTACAGTTTCTTCAACTCTAGGCAGTTCTCCTACCCCGGAATGGGTAGTGGACGATGTGATGATATTAACACTGTTGATGAGGCTGTTGACTTCGTCAGTGACTTCCCTTAGCATGTCCATGATTCCAAGCACAGTTTTCTCAGAGAATTTCGTCGGACCTTATTAGGGAGAGATGTAAATACGGCCCCACGGTGGGGGCCAAATGTTTTCACCAAAAAATGGCTTAAACACCAAAGGTACTATAATTGTACTTCACCAATGCGGTAAGAAAATAAATGGAGCTGTACTTAATAACAATTGAAAGTAAAAATGCGAATAAGGAAAAACATAGATGAGATTTAGAGTGGTTCAGCCTTGTGCCAGGCCTACATCCACTATGAAGATTACTTGCATTCTTAAAATAGAGATTACAAAATACACCAACTCTCTTTTTTCATACATCTCTATATTCACTCAACATACTCACATTTGTATATATCAACCCTGGAATTTTATGAGAAAATGGTAGAGTTTGAGGAGGAAAAGGACGGACGAATGATTGAGAAGGACGATGTCTTTGATTTTCCGATTACAAGGTTGTACTAGGCGCCATGGCCAAATTGGTGATGAACCTCTGAATGGAGAAGATGGTCCAAATCTTTAAGGAATGATTGAAGATAGAATTTAGCAGCACTTCCTGGTTCAAAAAATTGGATCCCCTTTATGTTGGCAGCCATGGCCTATTTATAGGTGAGCCTCCTCGGAGAAGTGAGCTGAAGTTCATATATGTAAGTGACAGATCGTTTCAGCCGACAATTACCAAAACGCCACTGCCTGGTTGTTGCCAGCTATTTGTAGCTGTATCTAGCGAGCAACTTTATAGGAGCGCTCGTTTTGAGTAGTCGAGTGGGTGACTTTAGTCAATGCCCTTCGGGCGTGGCTATATCTGGCAATTGGTGAATAGTTATCTATTTCTTTTGATTGTGAAACGAGCAAGCAACTAAGATCATACTTATGGTCGAGCGACTTTATAAGAGCAGAGCGTGGGACTAGAATCAATTCTTCTTTGTGCTTTGCTCAACTAAATTCCTCGGTTAAGAATGTGCAACCTTCTCTAATTCGGACGCTCTTAGAAGGTTGCTCAAAGATATACATTCTTACTGCTTTTTCACCGCGTCGTTTCTCGGTATGGCTATGCTATGTGGTCGCTCCTGATCTTGTTAAGTGAATGACTTGTCTTGTTTTGCTGTTCGAACGACTTTTTTCTAATACGAATGATCGACCTTTACTTCCGTGACCGGTTCACGAATTGCATCTGGCTTTGGTTTGAGACGTGGGCATATAAAAAACGTTGTGAGTGCTTGCCTTGTAATTTTAGCCCAGTCTCAGTCGTTTAAGAGATAAACATCTGAATCTTGTTCTGTACGGTTGCTTCCTATACTTTGTGAGTCGTTTAAGTGCCTTGGACAACAATATGCATGACCGACCCTGATGGCGCTCATCCTGTAGTTTCTGCTCAGATTTTGTAGCTCAATTTGCGTATGGTTTTTTTTAGGGATCAACACGACCCAACACGAGAATTATGTTTGTACATAATAAATCGAAAGAACATGAACATATGTTTTACAATCATGAACTTAAATGAACAAAGATGGAAATTAATATTTACATTGGATTTTGCATTTTCTAATAATTTCAATCAATTACATTACCTTTTCTATTATGTACTGAAGAATAAGTACTTTGTAAGTCTTTACTTGACCAACCAGTCGAACAATTGTCACAATAATTTAAAGAGCATAATGAATATGGTGAAGTATAAGAAATTCATATGAACTCGAACGAACTAAACGGATGTCTTTCGGTCATGAACCCAAATGAACACAGATGGACATTGCTATTTACATTGGATTTTACGTTCTATAATAATATTTAAATCAGTTGCATTACCTTTTTTATTAGGTATTAAAGGATAAGTATTTTGTGAGTTTATACTTGATTAACCAACCAAACAGTTGTCACAAATTTTTTGACAAGCTTAATGGATATATTGAAGTATAAGAAATTTAGACGAATTGGAATGAATACACTCTAACAGATTTGTCTCAATTAAAGTTTTAAATGAAAACCAAACGATCTCGGATGAACATTTTCCGACCATGAGCATGGTCATAGATGGACAACATATATTTTACAAAATTTACAACTCTAGTATCGAGCACCTTTTTATGTTAATTAGATTATATGGGTGGATTCAAACGAGCCCCTGAATAATTAATGATAATTAGTAACTAATAATTATCAATAATAAGAAACAATTATTAATTCAATTTCAGTGTCTGTGTTTCATTTTCTATCAATAGTTGGTTTATTAATATTTACATTACCATTTGTGCAATATTATCTTCTCTATTTTAGACATAATATAATTACAAGTAAATAATAGGAAATTATGTTTGTTTGATCGAGGGACATGAAAACCAATCTAGTCTTAATTTTCTTCATTCCTCTTTTTTTTTCATATATGGGTGGAGTGGGTGAGTATATTAACCTACATATTAAAAATCTTCTAAATTTTTTACTTCCTTGTATTGACAGTGAGAAAATAATCATATGTCAATCATAACCGTTGCACTAAAATCCATATCAGAGTCGGTGCAGCCACCTGGATTATCCTAGGCAAGGCAAGTGAAACTATGGAGTGACAGAAAATTCTTAGTTGCGCCTGTAAAATATTGAAGAGGAGAAAGTTAGGGGAAGGGAATATTTTATTGCTTTATTACTTGATTGATTTTTGTTTTTGTTTGATTGCTTAATTACATTGCAAATCTTTAGCTCTATTTATACATGCTTCATCCCTATCCTAAAGAGCATTCTAGATAAAAAAAAAATCTAGAATATATTTGGGTTTATTATAATAAATAATACAGTACCAGATATAAACCCAAGTACTCAAATCAAGGCAATATATATATATATATATATATATACAATTAACAAAGGCAATATATATTGACATTTATTGCAATTTTATTTATTGCCAACAATGCTTCCCCTAAATTAAACTTGCTTCCTATTCCCAAATTTTCTACATTTCTTTTGAAGACTTGTCTGCTAAGTGTCTTTGTCAAAATATCAGCCACATGATCACTTGTTTTAAAAACATCTCTGTTTTCATTCCTTTATATCTCACATGCTTTGGCAAGAAAAAGAATGAGATGATTATACATTTGTTGATTGCATTGGCTTTGCTATCCGTCATTGAACCCTTTAAATCAAATCCATGAGGCTTCATTTTGCTTTTATCAGTCTTCCACAATTCCCCAAATATAAAGCTTTTGACATTCGAACGCTTTCATTGTTGTAAATTTAGATCAACACATTTGAAATTTCGTCAAATATTTTCCAAGTTTCAAGCCTTTTAAATTTTCCAAAAACCATTGACTCAAAAATAAAGTCTTTAGTTATATGAAATAAATAATCAAACTTGTTGTTATTTGAAATTGCACCGAGATCTTTAACCGCAACCTTATTTTCTTCTTCCACAGTATCATCCTCTTTCTCATTAACGGCCTTACATTTGGTGACATCATCAACCTTCTTCTCATAATTATCATTCTTTTTATCATCCATCATTTCACGTTGTTCTTCTTTGATTACCACCTTTTCATTTCTTCGATCTCTGTAAGATCTTCTTCCTTCAAATCATCGAATTCATCATCATTCGTTTCATCAAATTTATCTACCTTTATCTCTTCATTTTTATTAGTTATTCTACAACCATTTCTTCTTTCTTGGTTATCTTTTCTTCCTCTTTTCCTTCTGGTGACATGCTAACAACCTCGATGGTTTTATCAGTGTTCTCATCTTGGATTGCCTCAGTCATCATTTATGCATCTATAATCCTTTTCTCTGTCTCTTTTTCTTCATCTTCGGGTTTACTTCTTCTTTATCTTCTACCACTACTAAAACAGCATGCTCGACTTGTTTGGCTGCCTTCCCTGATTGTTCACCATATTTGGCGATGTCTTCAGCATCTTTGTTCTCATCTTAAAATGTCACGTTTCCCTTCAATGATTCATCAAGCTCAGCGAACATGTTTTGTTCTTCCGTCCATATGCCCAATTTGTAGAATATTGAAGAGGAGAAAGTTTAAGGGAAGGGAGCATTTTATTTCTTTATTACTTGATTGATTTTCTTTTTTTCTTGATTGCTTAATTACTTAATTACATTGCAAATATTTAGCTCTATTTATACATGCTTCATCCTTATCCTAAAGAGCATTATAGATAAGAATATTCTAGAATATGTTTGGGTTTATTATAATAAATAATGAAATACCAAATATAAACCCAAATACCCAAATCAAGGCAATATATATTGCAATTAACAAAGGCAATATATATTGATATTTATTACAATTTAATTTATTGCCAACAGCCCCAAGCAAGGATGGGGGGAAAGTACTAGCTAGAACTAGGAGAGAGACTAGTGGAAAATTGGTGGAAAAAGTATCGATTGAAAGTAAGGGAGAGGATGATGGAAAATTAGAAGGAAAAAGTTGCTGGTTTTGTTCACATTTAGTTTTTTGCATACTTCCACTTCGCCAACCTCACTTTTGCGTTTGTGTATTACAACACTATTTAAAATATCATATCCTAAGTGTTACGGAGCACTCTAAAAACTAGTCGGCCCTGCCAAATAAAATAAAATACCATATCCTCTTAATCATCTATCATCCCAATTCCTCTCACCTTTATGACCTACATCCGAAGGGGGAAGCTGGGAGGGACCCTAAGCAGTCATCTGGCTCGTATACCCTTGGAACTAGATACGACTCTTAATATGTTCTTATCACCGATGTATCCTATATCGTTATGGAAAATGACACAATGAAAAAAGGACATAATCGCTTTAGCACAAACATATAGTAATAATAGCATAATGTCAATTTATATTGGAATTATAATAAAATATTCGCAATTTTACAACTGGTAGAAATTTAGAATTTCCAAGAAACAAAACAGATTTTTCTTCACGTTATAAAATATAAACCGCTGGAAGCCATTGGTTTTAAAGCCGTGGGCGGCTGTTGATAGTCATTGCTTAGTCGAGCAGAAATAAACCGACCTGCTATCATCTTCCCAATTTTGATTTCCAACCAAAATTTCTCCAAATCCCCCAAATCCTTCCTCTCTAACTCCAAAATTTGCAACCAACACATCATTTGCCGACTATACTCTCTCCAACATCTGGAAGGCTCTCTCTCCTCCTCTCTAGGATCCAATTCCTCTCCAATGTCCGAGGTATAAACACTAATTATTTTTTAATACCCTAGATTTGCTAATTTAAGGTTAATTAGTTTGTTAGATTGTATGTTTGTATCTAAGTGTTGTTAATATATGCATCTATAGGTTGAATTAATCATGGGACTAATACAGAGTTAATTAGTTTATGTTATATGCATATTACATATATAGTCATATGTATAATGTTGTTAATTAATCCATGTATAGGTTGAATTAATTGAGGCGTAATTCTTGTTATTAGTTATGTATTGCAAGTTTATATTGTTTGAGTCACAATATAATTATGTGCATGTATACATGTTGAATTAATATATAAGAGATTTTAGACTTGTTAAGGGATGTTAAGTGGAAATGGAAATAATTAAGCTTATATTTTATAAAAATTTATCGAAAACGATATTTAATTTTATAACGTATGGTTAGTTCGATCAAATGCTGATAATATATGTATATGCGATAAAATCCATATACATACATTTAGAGATTGAAATTAAGCCTTAGAGTGTTTCCCAGCCCCGTCTGATAAATATTGTATATGAACGTTATGTAAATGTTCGTTTTGTTAACAAAACGAACATTATATTCGACATATGCATTATTTGGTTGATTTTCCCTTGTAGTCAAAAAGTTACGAACACAATAATGAAATTAAATCTCGTAAATCATTTCATTTAAACGGTTCTCAAAATTTCGAAAGCGCTTCATTTATGTTCCTTGTATACACGGTACTGTTCAATGAACTTAAGTGAAGTACTGAAAGATTTACGCGATTTAATTACGTTATTATATTTTTAATGGAAGGTAGAATGACCCACAACAAAGTGTAAATGATCAATTAATGTAACATTCAACAATAAACTTATTTTAATAAAATATCAATGCAAATTTTGTCATACTTTTTAATTATATATCTACTTAGGAAAAATGGACAATTATTTTACTGACTGAAGCTGTATGTAAAAACGAAGGGAAGTTGATGGCACAATAAGTGAACAATTTATTAATGGTGTTGGCATGTTTGTTGATTTCGCTTTAAGTAACAACATGAACGATGTCAAAATTCATTATCCATGTAGTAGATGCAAATTATTGAAGCATTTGATACCGCATATGGTTATAGTTCATTTGCGTCAGTACGGTTTTGTGCCGAACTATTTGGTTTGGGATCCTCATGGAGAACCGTTAGCATCTACTTCTGTACAAGTTGAGAAGGTAGTGAATAATGAAATTGGTACAACGAATCTCGTAGAAAATATGGTTGAAGATGTTGCATGTTTAATGTTACTTTTTCAACAATTTACTGATGACAATGATAATGATGAAGAAGAACCAAATAGGGAGCCAAAAAATATATGATTTACTAGATGCCGCGAAGAAACCCCTGTGGAAAGACTGTAAAAGAGGAACCCAATTATCAGTGATTGTTGAATACAATGAAATCAAAATATAACCTCACAAAAGTTGGATTTATAGCTGTTGTACAATGTGCGAAGCGAAATATAACTCCCAGTAATTTAATGTGCGAAAATAGTTATGAAGTAAAAAAAATGATGTTGGCTTTTGGTTTACCATATGAAAAAATAGCTACATGTCTAAAAGTCGCATGCTAATTTGAACGGAAGATATCAACCTTTAGAATTGTAAAATATGTAATCAAAAAAGATACAAACCAAGAAAGAAATAGGGAAAGTAAGTCCCGTATAAACGTATGCATTATTTACCTATTACTCCTAGACTTCAAAGGTTATATGCATCTTCTATAACCGTGCAACATATGAGATAGCACAGTGTGAGAACACAAGAAGAAATTACGTTAACACACGCAACTGATGGGGAAGCATTTTGACCAGAAGTCTCCTGATTTTGCATTCGAGAGTCGTAATGTTAGACTTGGTTTATGTAAGAATGGATTTTCACCGTTTTCTCAATTTAGCGTTGAATATTCGTCCTAGCCTATAATTGACACAACATATAATTAACCTCCATGGATATGTATGAAAACTCCTTATATGTTTCTCACAATTGTCATCCCTGGTCCTGATGATGCGACAAAAGGAATCGATGTTTATTTACAACCATTGATTGAAGAATTAGAAATTTGTCGTACAAATGAGAAGAAACATATATATTTCTCAAAAAAATGAACTTTTGTTTGTATGCTTCTCTACTATGGAAAATTAGCGATTTTCCTACATATGCAATGTTTTCAGGTTGGAGTACGGATGGTGGTCTAGCTTGTCCTTACTGCATGAAAGAAATAAGAGCATTTTCTTTATCTCATGGAAAGAAAATTTCATGGTTTGACTATTATAGATATTTTCTTCATATTAATCATCATTTTAAAAGAGATGAGAATTTTTTTCCACCTAATAGGCATGAAACTTTGAGACCACCTACGGTATGGTCAAGTGAAGATATTTATGAATTTGTAAAAGAATATCCAAGGATACACAAAACTGGAGAATAGACAAAAATTCAAGGTAAATCATTGATTCATAATTAGTGTAAACAAAACATATATTGGGAGTTGCCTTATTGGAAAAATCTCCTAATTTGTCATAATATTAACATGTTACATAATGAGAAAAACATGTTTGACAATAGATTTAATACAATTTTAAATGTGAAAGAGAAGATGAAAAATGATTTGAAATCAAGACGTGATACTGAAGTAATTTATAATCGTCCTGAGCTTCATATAAAGCCAAATGACACCAATAAACTAAAAGCGTGCTATGAACTAGACAATAACCAAGTTAAAATACTTTTAAATAAGGTGTAAAGATTAAGATTTCTGGATGGTATATATTCTAATCTTCGTTGGTTTGTCGACTATAAAAACAACAAAATTAGCAGGATGAAAAGCTACGACTGTCATGTTATGATGGAAAATTTGTTGCTTGTCACTTTCAAAGAACTATTGCCCGTAAAAGTTTGGACTGTTGTAACAGAAC
Source organism: Allium sativum (assembly GCA_030737875.1). NCBI lineage: Eukaryota > Viridiplantae > Streptophyta > Magnoliopsida > Asparagales > Amaryllidaceae > Allium > Allium sativum. Next base: position 479,842,605 of record CM060916.1, read on the forward strand.
TTAATCTTTTCTGTAAAGAGCTTTGTTCTACTAAATTAAAAATTGATCGTCTACATAAACTAGAGGAAAAAAAATCCATATATTGCTCTACAAGCTGGAAATAATATTTCCTCCAGTTTTTTCAATGTTATGGAGCATTTACCTATTCATCTTCCATTCGAAGCACGTCTTCGAGGGCCTCTGCAATACTGATGGATGTATACATTTGAAAGTTATATCAATATTTAGTTAATTAAATATGGGTTAATGAAATGTATTTCAAATTAATTTGCAATAATTCTAAATAGATATTTAAATCATCTAAAGAAAAAAAGTTAGATAGAAAGCTTGAGTTGAAGGTTCAATTTACAAATTATACATCGAAGAAGAAGCTTCGTTTTTTCTCTCATTATTTTAGTGTTCATGTGAACATATCATTTGAAATTACTACGTGTAATGATGAAGGCATTGATCAAGATGATTGTAAAGCAACTTTATCTATTTATGAAAAACATGGTCGGCTTACTGGTAAATTTGTGGAAGCATGGTTGGATGATAAAGATTATAATGCAACATGCACGTATATTCTTCCCAATTGCACAGAAGTTGTACAGTTCGTCAGCTAATGAACTTATATCATCTATATATATATTGTATCTTTAATCATAATGTAACATTTGTCCTATAATTGCAGCATTTATTAATCATAACATCAAAAAAGCGATATCAGCAAATAATTCACTACTTAGTTTACTAATTATGGTTTTAATACAATAAATTGTGTTGTAGATGAAGGATTGAAACATTTAGCAATGGGATCAAAATGGAAAGTCAAGACAAATCTAATATTCTTTGTCAATGGATATAAATTTAATGCTAAACATTACGATGCTGAAAAATAACTAATAATAGCGGTTTATTTATTAAAGGTAGTGACTGTAACAACCCGAATTTTTATAACATGTTAAAACAAGAAATCAAGGCAGAATTAAATTTTAAAATCAGAATTAGGGGAAACGGGTTACGCCATTGCGTTCATCTCGAAATTTTACATGAAATAGAGTCCGAGTTTTCGAAAATCGGAGTCCGGATGAAGAAGTTATGGCCTGTACAAGTTTCAGCAGTTTTCAGGCAGCACTGGAGCAGGGGGTCGACCTACCCCCCCCCCCCCCCAGGTCGACCATAGGGTCGACCTACCCCCCAGGTCGACCATAGTGTCAACCTCCCCCCTTACAGGTCGGCCTGGTTTGACCCAGAACTCATTTTTGAAGCCTAAGACGTGTTTTGACGGTCCGGATTGATTCTAGGGTTAATCTAAGGGCCTAAACTAGTTGCTACACCTATAAAAACACCCTTAGACCTATCCTAATTCATTTAAAATCATTCTTACACTATTATGCTGTTGAACTCCTTCTTGAACCATGGCCGCCGTCCCCAAATTAAAGTGCAAACATTCAAACTCAAATCAATTCGAAGAACAAAGCTTCAACAATGATTCAAACAATAAATCAACACTACTACAACGTTCTATGACAATTTCAGTTCCTAATTCACTAGCCATGCTCTGTAAGTTCTAGTTGTTTTTAGATTTAAACATTTAATTATAATGTGGCCATGGAATAAAGTGGAATTGGATTTAAGTATGTTTATCGATTCTGATCTATTTCTGTTGCTCCTTTAAACTTGTGTTTTGGGACTTGTCTATCTTTATGCTCATGACAAGTTTATGATCTATTCAGCAGTTTCCTTGATTCGTAACGACGTTATCATCAAGTTGTAATATTTATGCCTATGATGATGTTTTCCTCTGATCTCATTTTTATTCAATTTCTATCTCCCCCAATTTATTTTCTTTCATGAACCTTGGTCAATTTCGGACCTTGGCCTAAAATCGCGGTTTGCGTACGATATGTATACGGGGGAATTATGGGATTATTGCCTAGATGAATATGATGTAATAATTGGCAACATGAAATTGGATATTATCATTGTATTTGCAAGTTTGGGCTTGATCTGTAAATTTTGGTATAATCTTGTTATGAATAAACTTGCATAAATATTATATACATGGAATTTGGCACAAGTAGGATCTATGTAATGTAACATGAGATTTGGTATATATAACATTCATGTAATTTGGCATGTAAATTAAACCACGAGTTCGGGTCTATGTAAATTAAATCAAAAGATTAGGCTTATGATTGGGCATATGTAGAATTGGGGATTTGAATATAAAAGCGATTGTAAATTTTGATAATTGGCATAAATATGTATTATGAACTTGGGTAGTTGGCGTGTGTTGTAATAAAAAGATTATAGTTTGGGATAACTACATCATGAATCATGATTTTGGTTTATTTGGGCATGATACATGCAATTTTGGCTAGAACTCGATATGGGTGAAATAGCATAAACTTGGCATACATGTAGATATGCAAGAATTGGACATATGTAATCTGACTAGAATTGGATATATATGTCCATATATATATATATATATAAATTGGCATGTAATTTTGGAACTTGGGCATATGTTTATTAATATGTAAAGTTGGGAATTTGAAACATGAAAATGACTGTGTATTGGATAATTGACTTGAACACGAACATGAACATTTCTATATGTTAAACACATGAACTGATATTGGGTTTTTGGGTGGAATACGACCATTAATGAACCTTTAACACGAGGTTAGACTCAGTTTGTTGTGTAATCTGCCCGGAACTAGCCACAAAGTGTCAGTCTAATGTGAGAGGTCGAAGGTCGAATTGTAGGCGTAACGATTTATGACACGAGGTAAGACCCAGTTTGTGGTGTAAATCTGCCCGGAACCCCCCGGCAAATCCAGTGGCCACAAAATGCATGGTCTAATGTGAGAGGTCATGATTCGTTCGTCATAATGAATGAATTAAGGAATACTAACCATAATAAGACGTGGGTATGGTTAGAGGGTTAGGTGGGATGACATGGAAATTTGACATGTAAATGTGGACCTAACCGGTATGAGTTAAGAACATGTAAAACTTATAACTGTGGGTTTAACCAACATAATAGTTAATCAGACCAATGGGTGGGTTAAGTGATATGGCTAGATTAATGACACTTAACCAATATAACATGACACATGGCAGGGTTAAGTCAACTTGAACATATAGATAATACTTAACCAACTTAGCATGATACGTGGGCGGGTTAAGCCATGAACCACTTGAATATACTTAACCAATTGGACACGATGATTTGATAGGGTTAAGTCATGAACCGCTTGAATATACTTAACCAATTGGACGCGATGATTTGATAGGGTTAAGTCATGAACCGCTCGAATATACTTACCCAATTGGAGACGATGATTTGTTAGGGTTAAGTCATGAACCGCTTGAATATACTTGACCAACTTGACACATGATTCGTAGGGCTAAGTCATGAACTTAAACGACAACACTTAGCCAATTTGACATGACACGTAGGCGGGTTAAGTCACGAACTTGAATGATAACATTTAACCAACTTGACATGCTAGACTGATGGGGTTAAGTCTCGAATTTAAATGACAACACTTAACCTACTGGACGGAAACCCTAGTTGCGCGGTCCTTTTCAGCAGTAACCCAAGTATCATGGTACCCTGGAACTAGGCTGGGTGGGGCACGATTACTTGGCTGGTTGTAAGCGACCAGAATGATGGCTGAGTTGGTGCACCATTGTATGTTCAGGCGGACTATGGTCGTGCACTTAGTCCGGAGTTGAAAAAGCAGGCATTGGGCACCAGTAGGTTTACACTGTGCGTGCTTGATTCGTGTCGGTGGTTGTCACCCTAGGGCTTGATACACCCTATGGTGGACCTAGCACAGGTGACTACATTTCGTGATTGGGCCGTATGACACAGACACATGAACGAGCTAGGATTTGTAGGGAGTCGATCGATTAATAGATCGTTACGTGGAATTCATTAGGTAGCATAATCCCTAGTGGTCCTAGGTGGCATAAACCCTAATCGAATCTAGAAAACGTTCAATAGGTAGCATAATCCCTAGTGGTCCTAGGTGGCATAAATTCTAGTTGAACACGCGATAGTTCATGATAAGGAACAGAACAAGGTGGCGGTCCAAACGATTTCAGGAATGGTGGCACTACGTTGATGTAGTATAGAAATACGTGACGAAACCCGTACGATATACGGCAAGGGACTGTACATATACATGGAAGGGATGATACGGGTTGGGGTACTAGTACAGTTGGTGCAGAGAATATAGGAAATCAAAGTAAATAGTGGAATGGTGAAGCTTAGAAATCTTGCGATGTTATACTTAATAGAAACCTTGCAATGTTATACTTGATTCATCGTGCCTGTAGCTTACCTTGTCATCATGCTTATGTTTACTTTCAGTTTATTCATGCCATATTATCTTCACCTGTTTTTATGCTGAAAGCCACTAGAACTTACTCAGTCTTTATGACTGACCCAGTTTGTTTTGCCTCTTTTTCTTTCGTCCCCCCCCAAGGTTCGCAGGGTGGGAATACAGCTTAGTTCGGATCTTACCAAGCTCCAAGGCTCTTTCATGTACTGCTTGGATTTCTCTTGGCTATGGCTTGCTTTGCTGTTTTACTTGGGGAATGATTTATGACTATGGTTTTATGCTTCTTTACTATTGCAAGACAGATTTCGATGTAATGGATTTAGCAGCATTTTGATGTAAAAGGCTTTAGACCTTTCTAGAGTTTAAAGCAATGAAATTTGGTTCTTCTTCCGCTGTTTTATATGTTCTGTCTTGTAATATTTCTGTGTATGTTTACCTAAATAATGCTCCACCAAAGCTAGTGCATTCCCTTTGTGAGTGACCCTAGCGGAGGTGGGGTGTTACATTTGGTATCAAAGCAGAAGGTTACCAGACTGGGCAAAAGCTTTTAAAAACCTTCTGAAATTATTTTCAAAACGTTTACAAAGAAGCATTTTTCTAAGAAAAGTTTTGTTTACGAAAGGCATATTCCTCAAAGCCATATGCACTATCTTTTGATTCTCTCCTTGAGTCTCTTCTCTCTTTCTTTTTCACCATAGTTTGTAGGCATGCGACACATGTCGGAGGGCAAAGTAGTGTCCAACCTCCATCTGTAGCCACAGTAGTTTTACTTGCGACTAATCTTATCTCAAGCTTTGTGGGGTTGCCGTGCGATGGAAGTAGCTTTCGATAAACTTTTCAAACAAGCTATACAAGGGTAGTAGGAACTAGGATAAAGAACACAAGTCTAAGGATGAGAAACTTGTTGATATGGCTTAATCCACGAAGAGGAAAAAGGTGAAAGGAAAGAGGCCAAGTGAAAGAATAATAAAAACCCATGACAAGAGAGAACATCTTTAGTATGGTAAAAAGGGACATGTAATTAAGTATTATAGGACAAGGACAAGGGCAAATGACAAGATCATCGAGAGGGCAATTGTATGCTCTCACCACTAGCGTACCTAAGAACAGGTGGTAATGTTTCTGTTAAAAGTTTAGCTTTTATTTTCTATCATACCATGGGAATTTTGTTTTTGTACATCGCATCCTTTTTAATTCTGCTTCGATAGTTGAGTCTCTGCACCTTAGTACTAGCATAGTAGAGGATCCCATTTTATTCTCAAATCCTGTTAGGGAATCGGCTCATTTATTCATGACTTGTTTGGATTTGAGAATGTCTATGCTAAGTGTTGAGTTTAGAAGTAATGCTTATGTTTTTGGGCTATGTGTTGATTCTAGGGATGGAGCGGTTATCCAGTAATGGTGCCATTCTTGAGTATGAAAAGAGGGTAGTTAGATTCTTGACTTGCCTTGGTAATGCCCTCGAAGTCTAGTGTAACCCTTAGGGTTCTGCCATGCTTAGTTACCTAGAATCTCTTGATACATCTAGTGATCCCGAGTAGTGTTCGCCACTAAGGTGGATGGTTCATTTCGCTTATGCATGAGTTATAGGAAATCACCTTAGTAAGTACATTTGGCAACATGGTTGACATCTGTTTATTTGCAAGAGATAATCCTTCTGCGTGGAATACCCTATAAACGAGATCCAAGATTCACTAGTGAATTTTGGAGAGCTTGCATGAAACCATGAGTACGCAGTTATGTTTAAGCTGGGCATACTAGAAAAAGAATAAGTGAAAGTGGAGCGAGAGGCGACAGTGAAATGAGTTCCAACTCATATTTTGGAAATAGGAATTAAGAAGCTAAGAAATTGTGAAACTAAAGACGGTCAAAGCACAATGGAGTTAAGCTCAAGGAAATGCGACTTAGAAGATTGAAGGATAGATACGCACATTATATCTCTTTAAAAGAGTATATTCTTGATCCCTCTTTTCCTGTAGAGCTTACTTGTATGCTATCTTTTAAGTATAACCTCTCGGTCCTATTCTCAATCCTATTTCTGTTGCAAAACCCCATAAGGATCATCCGTTAGTAATACATGTTGGGGCTTGAGGGTGTTCGTTGGGTTGAGTAATTCTTTGAGTGTCAGCCTGATGTTGATTTTGGTCTTCGGGGCTGGTGCTTAGGGAGTTCTTCTCCTAATCAGTGTATACGTGACGTAGATTTCCAGCTTTGACATTGCCTAATGGGCACAAAGTTTTTACTTGCTTCTATCATTTGACTATACCTTTAGGTAGGAACAATTGGGTGTAAACATGTGTTTGAGACATGTTATGATTGATGGTTGCAAGTGGTTGCAAGTGGATGCTAGTGGTTGCTCGTGATTGCATAACATACATTAGGCACTAGATCGGCTCAGACACATTCCCATATTGCATATGCATGAGTGTTTATACTTGTTTATGGATGAATTTGGATGTGTTATCATATGGATGATGCATATGGATGGATGTTTGTGCACACATATAGTGTTTATGTGACTAGGGCTATTTGCATACATGTTGGACTCATTGCACTACACATATTTTGCATTAAGAAGATCAATCAAGCCTGATCATTTGCAATAGATAATGAACATATACACACACTTTATGCATATGTTCATACAGCATTATAAATCTCTTAAGGACAATGGATGCCTGTGATTGATGATTGAGTAGATGGATGATTGGATGGTAGGACACATTCTTCTTAACTTGAAGATTTCGGGGACGAAATCCTTTAAGGAGGGGAGAATGTAACAACCCGAATTTTTATAACATGTTAAAACAATAAATCAAGGAAGAATTAAATTTTAAAATCAGAATCAGGGGAAACGGGTTACGCCATTGCGTTCGTCTCGAAATTTTACATGAAATAGAGTCCGAGTTTTCGAAAATCGGAGTCCGGATGAAGAACTTATGGCCTGTACAAGTTTCAGCGGTTTTCAGGTAGCACTGGACCAAGGGGTCGACCTACCCCCCTCCCCCATGTCGACCATAGGGTCGACCTACCCCCCAGATCGATCATAGTGTCGACCTCCCCCCTTACAGGTCGACCTAGTCGGCCTGGTTTGACCCAGAACTCATTTTTGAAGCCTGAGACGTGTTCTGACGGTCCGGATTGATTCTAGGGTTAATCTAAGGGCCTAAACTAGTTGCTACACCTATAAAAACACCCTTAGACCTAACCTAATTCATATCAAATCATTCTTACACTATTATGCTGCTGAACTCCCTCTTGAACCATGGCCGCCGCCCCCAAATTAAAGTGCAAACATTCAAACTCAAATCAATTCGAAGAACAAAGCTTCAACAATGATTCAAACAATAAATCAACACTACTACAACATTCTATGACAATTTCAGTCCTAATTCACTAGCCATGCTCTGTAAGTTCTAGTTGTTTTTAGATTTAAACATTTAATTATAATGTGGCCATGGAATAAAGTGGAATTGGATTTAAGTATGTTTATCGATTCTGATCTATTTCTGTTGCTCCTTTAAACTTGTGTTTTGGGACTTGTCTATCTTTATGCTCATGACAAGTTTATGATCTATTCAGCAGTTTTCTTGATTCGTAATGACGTTATCATCAAGTTGTAATATTTATGCCTATGATGATGTTTTCCTCTGATCTCATTTTTATTCAACTTCTATCTCCCCCAATTTATTTTCTTTCATGAACCTTGGTCAATTTCGGATCTTGGCCTAAAATCGCGATTTGCGTACGATATGTATACGGGGGAATTATGGGATTATTGCCTATATGAATATGATGTAATAATTGGCAACATGAAATTGGATATTATCATTGTATTTGCAAGTTTGGGCTTTATCTGTAAATTTTGGTATAATCTTGTTATGAACAAATTTGCATAAATATTATATACACGGAATTTGGCACAAGTAGGATCTATGTAATGTAACACGAGATTTGGTATACATAACAAGTATGTAATTGGAATGTAAATTAAACCACGAGTTCGGGCCTATGTAAATTAAATCAAAAGATTAGGCTTACGATTGGGCATTTGTAGAATTGGGGATTTGAATATAAAAGCGATTGTAAATTTGATAATTGGCATAAATATGTATTATGAACTTGGGTAGTTGGCGTGTGTTGTAATAAAAAGATTACAGTTTGGGATAACTACATCATGAATCATGATTTGGGTTTATTTGGGCATGATACATGCAATTTTGGCTAGAACTCGATATGGGTGAAATAGCATAAACTTGGCATACATGTAAATATGCAAGAATTGGACATATGTAATCTGACTAGAATTGGGTATATATATCCATATATATATATATAAATTGGCATGTAATTTTGGAACTTGGGCATATGTTTATTAATATGTAAAGTTGGGAATTTGAAACATGAAAATGACTGTGTATTGGATAATTGACTTGAACACGAATATGAACATTTCTATATGTTAAACACATAAACTGATATTGGGTTTTTGGGTGGAATACGACCATTAATGAACCTTTGACACGAGGTTAGACTCAGTTTGTGGTGTAAATCTGCCCGGAACCGCCCGACAAATCCAGTAGCCATAAAGTGTCAGTCTAATGTGAGAGGTCGAAGGTCGAATTGTAGGCGTAACGATTTATGACACGAGGTTAGACCCAGTTTGTGGTGTAAATCTGCCCGGAACCGCCTGGCAAATCCAGTGGCCACAAAATGCATGGTCTAATGTGAGAGGTCATGGTTCGTTCGTCATAATGAATGAATTAAGGAATACTAACCATAATAAGATGTGGGTATGGTTAGAGGGTTAGGTGGGATGACATGGAAATTTGACATGTAAATGTGGACCTAACCGGTATGAGTTAAGAACATGTAAAACTTATAACTGTGGGCTTAACCAACACAATAGTTAATCAGATCAATGGGTGGGTTAAGTAATATGGCTAGATTAATGACACTTAACCAATATAACATGACACAATGCAGGGTTAAGTCAACTTGAACATATAGATAATACTTAACCAACTTAGCATGATACGTGGGCGGGTTAAGCCATGAACCGCTTGAATATACTTAACCAATTGGACACGATAATTTGATGGGGTTAAGTCATGAACCGCTTGAATATACTTAACCAATTGGACGCGATGATTTGATAGGGTTAAGTCACGAACTGCTCGAATATACTTAACCAATTGGACATAATGATTTGATAGGGTTAAGTCATGAACTGCTTGAATATACTTGACCAACTTGACACATGATTCGTAGGGCTAAGTCATGAACTTGAACGACAACACTTAGCCAATTTGACATGACACGTAGGCGGGTTAAGTCACGAACTTGAATGACAACACTTAACCAACTTGACATGCTAGACTGGTGGGGTTAAGTCTCGAATTTAAATGACAACACTTAACCTACTGGACGGAAACCCTAGTTGTGCGGTCCTTTTCAGCAGTAACCCACTAGATGTATCACGGTACCCTGGAACTAGGCAGGGTGGGGCACGATTACTGGGCTGATTGTAAGCGACCAGAAAGACGACTGAGTTGGTGCGCCATTGTAGGTTTAGGCGGACTATGGTCGTGCACGTAGTCCGGAGTTTAAAAAGCAGGCATTGGGCATCGGTAGGTTTACACTGTGCGTGCTTGATTCGTGTCGGTAGTTGGCACCCTAGGGCTTGATACACCCTATGGTGGACTAGCACAACTACATTTCGTGATTGGGCCGTATGACACAGATACATGAACGATTTAGGACTTATAGGGAGCCGATCGATTAATAGATCGTTACGTGGAATTCATTACGTAGCATAATCCCTAGTGGTCCTAGGTGGCATAAACCCTAATCGAATCTAGAAAACGTTCAATAGGTAGCATAATCCCTAGTGGTCCTAGGTGGCATAAATCCTAGTTGAACACGCGATAGTTCATGATAAGGAAACCTAGCCAGAACAAGGGTGGCGGTCCAAACGATTTCAGGAATGGTGGCACTACGTTGAAGTAGTGTAGAAATACGTGACGAAACCCGTACGATATACGGCAAGGGACTGTACATATACATGGAAGGGATGATACGGGTTGGGGTACTAGTACAGTTGGTGCAGAGAATATAGGAAATCAAAGAAAATAGTGGAATGGTGAAGCTTAGAAATCTTGCGATGTTATACTTAATAGAAACCTTGCAATGTTATACTTGATTCATCGTGCCTGTAGCTTACCTTGTCATCATGCTTATGTTTACTTTCAGTTTATTCATGTCATATTATCTTCACCTGTTTTTATGCTGAAAGCCACTAGAACTTACTCAGTCTTTATGACTGACCCAGTTTGTTTCGCCACTTTTTCTTTCGTCCCCCCCCCCCCCCCGGTTCGCAGGTGGGAATACAGCTTAGTTCGGATCTTACCAAGCTCCAAGGCTCTTTCATGTACTGCTTGGATTTCTCTTGGCTATGGCTTGCTTTGCTGTTTTACTTGGGGAATGATTTATGACTATGGTTTTATGCTTCTTTACTATTGCAAGACAGATTTTGACGTAATGGATTTAGCAGCATTTTGATGTAAAAGGCTTTAGACCTTTCTAGATTTTAAAGCAATGAAATTTGGTTCTTCTTCCGCTGTTTTATATGTTCTGTCTTGTAATATTTCTATGTATGTTTACCTAGATAATGCTCCACCAAATCTAGTGCATTCCCTTTGTGAGTGAACCTTGCGGAGGTGGGTTGTTACAGTGACGATCCAAATGACCATATAAACAATTTTTATGGCGTACTAACCTAGGTTTTGCAATTGACATATTTCACACGACTCGCGGAAGAAGTATTTTTTTTAAAAATGCAACTGGTTTAGCAATGTTCCAGGTTCTAAAATCAACATGCACCCAAAATATAATCTTATAGAAATAAAACATACCTCGCATTATTATAAGTACGATCTTTTTATACTTACCAAACAAGCTCTTCAAGTATATTACGCTCCTTATCCATCTATAATAAGAGACAAAATAGATTGGTCGACTGGTTTTAAAACAAAGGCAAGGTTTATATTTGATGGACGTAATATTCCTGACGAACAAGCTTATCAAGCATAGATCGAGGAAAATAGAGGAATAGTAATAATCGATGATCAAACAGATTTTGGACATCTAAACGATGAATTGAATGCAATAATTGAAGCAATTGAAACTACAAATGAACCATATATAACGGAGGAAATAGAGTCAGAATCCGAAAGTGACGAGGACTAACCAATAATCCTCATTTTAAAAAGGTGATTTTATGTTATGTCATATCATACTGTTTGATTTACATTATCCTTTTATGTCATGTCATACTGTTTGTTATAATGTTATATTTTTATGTTATGTCATATTATTTATATTGCATAGTCCTCGTATGTTATGTCATACTGTATTTTTACAGTCCTTTATGTTATGTTATATCGTTGTCTGTAACAGATATGAAGTCACACAATCCGGTTGGTGGTGATGGCAGTGGTCCGACACAAGAGCTATCAAATATTGTGGTGTGGCTTAAGCCAAAAGCCAATAAAGGATAAATATTAAGTGTTAAGTATAAATTTAATTGCTGTACAATAAATTATATAATTATATATATATATATATACGGTAGCCATGAAATATTAATTGTTTTATTTTCGTTTAACATGGGGGTTTTGAGTTAGAGCCTTCCAATATAGTCTCGGGATATCAAAACGCGCTTATATGGCTCGTATGACTTCATGTGGCCCAAGTGGACACTGGAACCAGACATTGTCAAGGAGACTATTTGGCAGAATTTTCTGGTATGTATGATATATCATTTATTACATTAACTAGTCATGCTTCTATTTGATCAGTTCATATTTACGCTATTTTCAAAAAAATGCAGGGTGTGGTGGATCTCCAAGAGACACATATTCCGCTCATCCGACGCCACTGGAACATTACAGTGGCTAAAAATTACAAAGAAACAATGAATAACATAAAATCAGTTGGAAAAAAACTAGATTGGATGAGCGCTAAGGTGTGGGGTGATCTGCATACTTGATGGAATAATAAGAAATTTCAGGTAAATTTGCTGCATATTTAATTTAAATTGTTCTACTCAATTAATATATATATATATATATATATATATTAGAATAAAACATTTTTTTAATTTAAATGTATTGGCCGAGTCTGCGAGAAATTCGGCAAATAGAAGCAAGAACCCGGTTACACATCGTGGTGGTTCCAAGTCGTTCCAGCACATCGCGAGGACCTGGTATATTTATTAATTACACAGTTACAGATTTTAAGTTATAAGTTGTTAAATGTTATAGTTGATTTAAATTTTAAGTTCTAATTTACATATATTTATATTTTAGGACAGATAGCGTGGTGTTTCTGCATCATACTGGGATGTTTTTGAGCATACCCATGCAGCGAGTAAGATCAATGACCCATGCTCAATTTCCTACTCTTAAGACCACGATGCCAAGGCGCATGGTGCATATGTAAGTATAACATAGTTAACTTAAAGTTATAATTTAATTAAAATAGTATTATCTAAATTCAATTGTATTTTGTTTAACATGATAAATTTTAGCAAAAAAGGGCACAAATGCTTGAGGAGACTAGGAGAACCGAGTTGACTGCGAAGGATGAGAATAATATTTTTGATGTTGTCATGGATACACCATCCCAGAACAGACGCTAGTTTTGGCGATCTAGCGGTAATAGTAATTGAAATTTACTTGAATTGCTATTATGAAATACTGAAAATCTAAAATTATATATAGGTTACGACATCTCAGCAGTCTCACTAGAGGGCTCAGGACAAGGAGAAGATCGCATTGCTACGAGCCCAGATCGTAGAGCTTAATGAGTGTGATCGCCACCGCGAAGAGCAGATAGAGAAGTCTGGCAGAGTTTATTGCGCAGTACGGTATGAGTCCTTCATCTTATGGGGAGAGAGTTGAGGTTGGTTTGTTTTGATGTTATATATATACACACACACGCTTTTGAGAGTGGGTGAGGATTATGCTTGATACATTATGATGGTTTGTATATGTTGATGCTGTGTTTGTGACGATAGTTTGGACATGGTGTTGGGATGACTGCTTATTTTGATGTTGGGTTGATGACGTTAAAATTGTATGCACATATATGTTGTGTTGATGACGTTGATGTATTTTGTAAATATTGGTTTATATTATGTGTTTTGCATGTTTTGCGTTTGATTTTGATATAATATTATGTTTGGGTATATATGTGATTGGGACTGTGATGTATATGCTCGAAATGGAGTTGTTTTGATGAATATAAGATTGTGGGTGGTTGGAAGTGAGTAATCTGAAATATGTAAAAAAAAAAATATACCCAGATTTCCAATGGCGTCCAACGGTTGGCAATGGCTTATAGATCATGTATTTCAATGACTTCCAACGGTTAGCAGCGACTCAATTTCATCGGATTTCAACAGTTTCCAACGGCTTACTGGCCAGACATGAAATACACGTGACCAAGTTTCACAGTTGAAAACCGTTGGAAAATTTCCATTGATGGAATTGGAAGTCGATGGAAACTGTTGATTTGTATACCAACGGATTTACCAATGGCTTTCCAATGGCCCCTGGCCGTCGAAAATCACTGTGCCTCTTGTAGTGATATATACATATATATATATATATATATATATATATATATGTATGTATGTATATATGAGGAGCATTTTGGTGCACCCCTGTTTTGCAACACCTATTTAGCACTCATACCCTATCGTGAACTACACTAACCGAAATCCGAATCCAACAAGATTTTGTGGATGTTCAATCTGCATATATATTATCATCTATCCAAAATTTGAGTTCGTTCCGACATTTGTAAAATAATATATTTGATATTTATATTTAACGGCTCAAATAAATGTCTGAACGGTAAATAATTGAGCTAAGATTTTGAAAATGGTACAAATGTCATAACGATCTAAAATTTAGGATAAATGGTAATATATATATGAATTGAACATCTACAAAATCTTGTTGGATTTGGATTAGTGTAGCTCACGATAGGATAGGGGTGAATATATACATATGCATATACATATACATATACATATACACACACACACACATACACACACACACACACACATATATATATATATATATATATGACATTTCAAGGCATTTCTATTTGGTAGTGTCTGATTTGCATTTCATTTTAGGCCATAAGTTTATATTTAAACAAGAAATTGAGAAGAAGGAAAGCTAGAGAGAAGATATAAAAACGAGAATGTGTAATGCAAATTATAATGTTGTAGGAGTGTACTGTTTGGGAAGCTGTGGATTCTACCTCATGTCTCATATATCTATACAATCTTTCTTTATTAATAATTCACCTGGAAATGCAAACTTTTGGTTTGACCATGAAGTACTAAAATTGCCCTTCGTATTCAATTATTTAGCAAGATGTCTGTTCTGTTTACTCCTAAATATTAGCATCTTTATAGTACACATTCCTTTTGTGGTTTGAATATTTATGGTTCATTTTCCAATGTTCGGGGTCGAGGCTGAGGAAAGCGGAGTCGAGACTCAGGGCCCGATGTTCGGGGTCCGAGTTTGGGATCCGAGGTTCAGGGTCCAAGGCGAGGGGGCCGAGGCCTTCTTCTACTTCGTTGGGTGGAAGAGGTGATGACTTGGCCAGCAATGTCCGAGGGATCCGGAAATACCCAAAGGTAATGTAAAGGTCCAAGAGCGTGGCTAAACCATCATGAGCATGCTTATGAGTCTGATCATATTCGTCTTCTTCCTTGTATGAAGAAGGACGGTGCGTAGGAGTCTTTAGGAAGAATATCTTCTTCCTTGGAAGCCATTAAAGCTTGGGGGAGAGCTTGAACCAACCCCTTTCATGTAGGAAGTCAGGGGATATTTATAGTGGAGTGGTTAAGTGAGAGTAGATAGGAGTAGGGGACCACAAAGCCCATTTTCGTATCCCGTAATGCAGCCTCCTCAGAAATTATGATCCCTTCCACCATGCCAAGGAAATTCGTACCCCATTGTAGGGGTACAATATTCGTACCCTGAGGGGGTACGAGATTCGTACCCGGTGGGGTACGAAATTCTAACCCAGCACACGCACGGGGGGGGGGGGGGGGGGGGGGGTACAAGATTCATACCCGATAGGGTACGAATTTTATGCTGAAGTCGTGAGCGCTGGGGATTCGAGAAGAGAGGGGCACGACAACATGGATGTGGCCTTAGTTTTGAGGTATACGAAGGTCATGGAAGTTGTTGGCCGAATCTTGACATTGATTTGATTAGGTAATTCTGGGTGATATACTTGTTGGCGAAAATCGAATGAATCGGGCGGCGCCCACTTGTTCGATCTAACCGGTTAGGTCGATCGCCGCCGGGACTGTCGGGACCCGTACCCCCACTAGCGCTGCGCCCAGACTAGCTTACGGCTCGCCTTCGACTCGGTGTGCGGGGAACGGTGATGCAAAGCGCAGGTGCGAGGAATGAATGCAGGCATCGGTGGGGCTATGGATGGATTTTGGAACCGATTTGTGCATGGTGCGCAAGCTTTTGGAGGTGGTCGACGTGTGTCAGGTGAGCGGTCTTCAATACGGATGGATGTCGCATCCAAGGGATGTGACATTCTTCCAATGGCCCGACTCGATGACTATTCTTGCGCGGTCCCGTCTTAGCTTGACTCTTGATGATGTTGGCAACACTTCTTGGCTGTAATATCATGCAATATGTAGGTAATTTATTCATATAATAATATGATAATGTAAGCATGGTTTCTTGCATGATTTGACCACCGATAATATTCTGCGAGATGATATAGCACACGAAAATATGCATGCATGTAACAACCCACACAATATTCAACATGATATACTGAAGAAAGCATAAACAAAACAAACACATACACACGTAAATACACACATAATGTACATAAAAGGTCGACGGTTCAGTGTGGTCGTTTATAAAATACACAATATTTTAGTGACAATAATCCATCCGTGAAGCGCGTGCAGTTACGTTCGTAATAATAATAATACTACAAATTATTGTTGTTATAATACTTGTTGCTTTTTGGTGTGAGTGTGATTCATTTGTGGTTTTGGCACAAGAGGCGAGAATTTTTAGGAGGGCCCTTATTATTAAGCGGAACTCATGTGTCTTGACACTTTTAAAAGCACATTAGACTAACAGTAGCGCATTTAGTCGCATTCAAGTTGGCCGAGAATGTGGTTAGCATTGGTAAATTTATTAAACCGACCGTTAGGGAGGTCTACCCTTACTGTGGAATGAAAATCAATTTAGTCTAAAGCCAAAAATACATGCGTCTATGTTTTTCTCCATCTTTCGACTTTGGAGTTTCTCGGTGAAATTTTCTTCCCTTCAATTTCACATTACTCACCTTGCAATTTTCGTGCAGGCAGATCATTATCTCTGTTTTTGTTTCTGCTCATTTCTTTTTCCTGCACCATTAGCAGATTTTTCAGTTGAATTATATCTCCATACGCTACACTACCTAGCGCTTTACCTAACATTCATCCTGCTAGAATTCCATCCATTGCTGCATAGTTCGAAAATCTAGATTTCTAAATAAAATCAACGAGGTGATTGCGGTTGATTTAAAACAGATCCGTATGTAATCCTAGATCTATATGTTAAGTCGCCAGCATCGCCAGTTGAAGGAAGAACCCTTAACCATCTGGATATAGAGAAATTCCATGGTTTAAGAGGGTTTTTTCACATCGATTTTTTGGTTTTCTACTCTAATTTTTAACGATTTTATTTTTGTTTTAATTTCAACATATATGGATTTCGACTTTGAAAATACGATACGCACTATCAGTTTGTTATTAAATGTTCTCACCAACGTTATGGGGTTTTTAGCAGGAGATAACTGAAGTATTTATTTCAAAATTATTGGCTGATTGAGCTTTATTCATATCACTACTTGACTTAGGTTTTAGCATTTATCTAATGTGGTTCAATGTTTAATGAGATTCTGAGTAAATGGTATCTGTGTGAAAGTCTAGAAGGTTTTTATTTTTATTTTTTTGAGGATAGGTTTTTTGGTTTTCTGCTATAGTTTTGTACAATTTGGTTGTTAATCTAATTTCAGCCTATATGGATTTTGACCCCTTAAAATTTAGGGTCAGTTTGGCATACATCCCTGTAAAGTTTAAAAATTAGAACGACATCCACGATAACTTTCATATATAAAGTGGGTACTTATTTTCATACTTACGTGTTTTCTAAAGAAAAAAATGCGCTACACTGAAAAAGTATTCAAAAAACTGCAAATATTTCTAGAAGATCATGGGAAAAAAATAATTGCATACATGTATGCAAGTAGACCAAATAGTTGCATACATGTATGCAACTATTCCTGAAGCAGTTCGTATTAAGAATCTGCATAAATTCTAGCATACATGTATGTAACTATTCTAAATACTTGCATACATATATGCAAATAACTCATGCAGATTTTACGTTGAAAAATCTGCGTGAGTACTGACATGCTTGTATGCTAGTATTTTGTTTTTTTTGCATACATATACGCAAGTAAAGATGAACTAATATTTATGCTTACGGATTGTTGCATACATGTGTGCATTTATTTTGAATACTTGCATGCTTGTGTGCAAATAAATATGAACTGATATGATGCATGGCCACGAATATTTGCATACCTGTATGCATTTATTCTATAATACATGCATACATGTATGCATAAAAGTTAGCACAGATGTATCACTGCAATAATTGCATACCCGCATGCAACAATTTCAAATATATACATTTTTTGATGTAGTTAACTGCAGTTTTTGGTGTGTTTTTCGATTGTTTTAACGCCTTAGTTTTTTTATGTTTACATGTTTTATTTAAATAAATTTATGTGATTTTTCTTTATTATTTGTTATTTTTTAATGAATTTTCGAAAAATATGGATGTATTTTATAATAAGTTTTGGACTGTACGTGAGCCTAATTTTGAAACTTAATAAGGACATGTGCCTAACATTCACTAAAATTTAATACATATTATAAGCTTCTTGTTAAGTCTTTAAGGTTTGATGGCTTCAATAAAGCAACGCAAAACATGTTCTTACTTTAGACCGTTTTTTCCATGTTTATTTGACCATTTTGCATTTTTGTGTTGATAGCCAGAGGAATATATAATAGGACTTCAAAATTTAAGCCAACTGGAATTTTATTTCTTAGATTCAAACTACGGCATACATCTGGACTAAAACCTTATATTTTAATTTTATCTTAGAGATTTCATGGCATCCACAAATAGGTAGAATCATATCATTTTATACTGAGTGCAAATGAGACACGGAGACATCATCATTTATTTTATTTTACTTTTAAAATTAGTTGTTGGGTTATTCTGTCTATTTTTTAAAACCTTTTTCCTCTTTTATTTATTCCTTTTTTTTGAGCTTCAGCAGAAAAAACATTAGTTTATGCATTAAAGACCTAATAGATATTAAGATTGAAGGACTTTTAACTTTTGGAAATTTGTATAACTAACCAGCTAGCAACATTCACAATATCTTTCTTTGGTCCAAACTAAAGTAAGACTACCTTATATAAATGGTCAAAACTACTTACAAATTGTTTTCAGTTTCTGATGCATGGAGATTCAATGCAAGTAACTTAGAATTAAAATTTCAAAAGCCAACTATTCGTTGTTGATTACAAAATGAATATTAAGGGTTATTTTGATCATACAAACAAACAAAATAATCTTATTGTTTTGACCGCTGCGTGAGGAATGACGTTGCATAGATAAGATCTTCCAAATAGTTGCATTGCTATTGCTGCAATTGTTGAACTGTTTGGAGATAGAATATTAATTCTCCGACTTTTCACTAACTATACATTCTTCAGAGATAATATTTGTAATACATCATGTTTGTTTGCAAATTTTTATTCGTATTTTATTTTCTTTTAGTTCACTCTTACATTACACACTGCTTTATAATGAAAATCCCAAAGGGAATCATGGAACTTTGAGTGGAATGAATAAAACTGAATACAGTACACGTGAGTGGGAAAATCATTACACTCTTTCCATTACCCAATAGTTATACTATGTAATATTTTCATGATCAACATGTATAATTCATTAGAGTTATATTCTTACATTTGGATGACAATTTTTGATGCGGTGTAGCTGAATTTGTAGTAACTATTACTATAGCAGCATTGCTTGTGCTGCCTGGGTATTGGGTATAGAGGATAGGAGATTTTGAGGACGGAGGATTTGATCTCACTTTTTGTACCACATCCATTAATTATTGTACAAGCTTGTTGCATTAATTATGTCCTTGGAAATAACTTGCTTATTGAACACAATTCATTTGTTTATACAACTCCGTATTCACTGCTGTAATGTTTGGCAGCAGTTCCCTTTCTGAGTTCACTCTCAACGCGCTAAGTACATTGAAAGTATCCAAAACTGATGTTTACGTACAAGAACTGTTAGGATGTTTAAATTGATTTTGGCTCTAGGTTCACAAAAAAATGTTGTTTACTTGATAATAATGACCATGTCTCCTCTGGCTCAGTTCTACTGAGCCTCCGTTTTATTGAGCTTTCCTGATGCTAAGTTAAACTAAGCATTAATTTTATTGAGCTCAGAGACTTAATTTTATTTTTTGTAGAGCCTCCTAAGGCTCAGTATTACTAACCTTTTAAACCGAATATCCAGTGGAAAAAACATTTCGAGCGCTTGTAATCAATGAGGAAAAAATAATTTTATTCTTTTAAAATTATACAGCTACATCATTAACTAGATTTCATTTTTCTTTGACAGCCTGGTTGATTAGGTTTATATTACGTCAAAGAATTTTGTATCAAAGCGAGTACCTCTTGGGAGCTACCTATCTTGTTCTAAGAAGTTTCATGTTTATCCATCGCTACAACGAATTTATCTCTAATGTAATAAAGGAAAGATAGAATAGTGGGAATGCAACGTTCACATGCTTATTATAACAATACAATGTTCACATGCCCATTATAACAATGCAACGGTCGCATGCCTATTATAACAATGCAACAGTCGCATGCCTATTATAACAATGCAACGGTCCCATTCTCATAATAACAATGCAACGGTCACATGCCTATTATAACAAAGCAACGGTCACGTGCCTATTATTCAAGCCTATTTACATTTATTTCTTATATTATAAATAGAATACTCCTATATACAATTAGTATTATCTTATAATTACAATTCCTCAATAATAAAACTTCTCTTCAATTTTGTTTCTTCTGTTTTATTTTCTAATATGGTATCAGAGCTTCATTAAGGCTTAACAGCCATTAATCCATCTCTTCTTTAACTCGAAATAGTTTTGAGTAATCTTTCTCAGCATCATGTCTAATGACACTGCTTCATCAACTTCAAACAATGCTACTGGAAAATTAAGAGCTTTGCAGCTGTAGACAAACTCACCAAAGCTGTAATTAGTTCACAATCACAACTAATTATAGTACAATTAGACAAAGAGAATTAATTACTATGGAAACTTCAGATTGAAACCACAATTCAAGGGTATGGCCTTGAAGGATTCATCATTGGGACCTTGTCTATTCCACCAAAATTCATTACTGATCAAGAAGGCAAAATAGTCAACAATGAAGAATACATGAAATATCATAGGCAAGATCGATCGGCTCATGGTTACTATCTTCTATCAATCAAAAGTTACTACCACTGGTAATTGGCTGCAAAAGTGCTAATGAGATATGGATAGAAATGGAAAAATCTTTCAACAACCAGTCAACTGCTAAAGTTATGTTTTACAAAAGGCAATTGCAAAAAATAAGAAAAGACAACATTACCATGAGAGAGTACTTGAGAAAAAATAAATCTATCTGGGACATGTTTGAAGCTATTGGTCACAAAATGCAAAGATTTTGAACAAGTCCTAACTATACTCAATGGCCTAAGTGAAGAATATGAGGCTGCAGAAGCCATAATTTCCTCACAAAAGGAATTATCCTCACTTGATGAAGTTCATTCAATTTTTCTTACATATGAAGCTAGGCTTGAAAGTAAGAAAACTCAAGAAAGTGATTTTCTTATTAACCATGTCGTTAACAAAAATAATGATAATAGAAATCAGGCAAATAACAATTTCATAAATGAGCAAACCGTTTAGAGAGGCAACCCCACCACCAGAGGTAGAGGTGGCAGAGAAAGAGGACGCCGGGAAACAACAACAATTGACCAAAGTGCCAAATATGTGAGAAAGTTGGCCATATTGCTGTCAAGTGTTATTTCAGGTACAACTCAAACTACTCAGCAAGTCAAACCAACAGTAACAATCAAAGGAACAACAATTTCACTGCTAGCATAGCATATGGACAAGGAGATACAACTAATCAATATGACAACACAAGAAATCGGAATGAACAAGGCAGAGCTAATCATATTCAAGATAAAACATAGTACCCAGATTCAGGAGCTAGCCATCATATTACAAACAATCTGAATAACCTGAATCTAGGGAACTAGGAATACAAAGGTAATCAAACTATAAGCTTGGGCAATGGTAAGTGTGTTAAGATTTCTCATATTGGCATAGGTAGTATTTTTGGTAATAGACAATTATTTTTGCATAACTTATTAAGAGTTCCCACCATTAAGAAAAACCTGATTAGTGTGTCTCAATTTGCTAGGGATAACAATGTTTACTTTAAATTTTTCCCAACATACTGTGTAGTTAGAGACATACTAACTAGGGAAATTCTTCTAAAGGGTAATGCTGTAAAGGGACTTTATGAATTCAATTTCAGCAATCGTAATTCTTCTATTATTGATCACCCACGTTGTAATCTGACTGATATAACTGATGAAGTTCAAACTAAAAGTACTTTTGACTTATGGCAATATAAGTTAGGGCATCTTAGTGCTAGCATTGTAACAAAAATTCTTAATGATAATAAAATAAAATTTATTCCTACAAAATTACCTTATGTGTGTACTTATTGCTAGATGGGAAAAAGCCACAAATTACCATTCTCTGATTCATTAACTGTGCATTCCAAACCTGATTAATTAATTACCACTGATATTTGGGGTCTATCTCCTATATTTTCTGATTATGGGTATAAATACTACATATCATTTGTTGATGCTTATACTAGATATACTTGGAAATATTTCTTAAAAGCTAAATTTGATACTAAAAGTTTCGTCATCAGTTTTATCAATATGTTTGAAAACCAAATAAACTGTCAAATCAAAGTCACGCAATCTGATGGAGGATTAGAATACAAACCTATGACAGATTATTTTTAAAGTAAAGGTAATATACATAGAGTAACATGTCCCTATACTTCTGAACAGAATGGTATAGTTGAGCGGAAGTATAGGCACATAGTTGAATCAGGTTTAACTTTGTTAGCTCAAGCATCTTTGCCACTTAAATTTTGGCTTGATGCTTTAAGTACTGTTATGTATCTAAAAAATAGAATGCCTACTAAAGTACTGAAAGACATAACACCTCTAGAAAAGCTATTCAATGTGAAACCTGATTACAATAGTCCATAAACATTTGGTTGTCTATGTTTCCCTTACCTAAGACCTTATAATAACCATAAACTTGACTATAGATCTAAACCATGCACATTTATAGACTATTGCAATAATCAAAAAGGGTTTAGATGTATCGACATGTCTGGTAGAATTTTTACTAGCAGACATGTTATTTTCAAAGAAAATATTTTTCCTTATAGTAGATCAGATTTACAAAGCATAACCAAAATATATAATCCAAAGGTTAGTATACCTGATCTGCATAGTATTGCTGACATATGGCATCAAGAGAATGGTGACAAGGCTGCTAGTAGTAACTCTCAAGGCTATCACAGTGATAGTGAAACAAGTGATGATCAACCAGAGCAAACTAGGCACGCCATTCAATCACCTGCAGAATCAAGTTGCAGGAAACCAGAAGCAATAAGAGAAGAAAATAACAATATGAGCTAGTAGTAGAAAAAATGAATCACCGTCTCAATCACTACATCCTCAAACTGGACATCCAATGATAACCAGATCAATAAAAATGGGAATATTCAAACCAAAGACTTATACTGCAGTCATTACTGAAGAAAAGCCAAATAGTTATCAACAAGCAGTGAAACACAAAGAATGGAGGATGGCAATGGATGAAGAACATCAAGCACTGATGAACAACTGTACATGGGAACTTGTAAATCCACCAAGCAGCAAGATTATTATTGGGTGCAAGTGGGTATATAGGCTAAAAAAGAATCCAGATGGGTCTATCAATAGATATAAAGCAAGACTTGTTGCAAAGGGGTTCACACAAGAATTTGGCTTTGATTATAATGAAACATTCTCACCGGTGGTAAATCCCTCAACAATTAGACTTATATTGACTATAGCATTAAGCAATAATTGAAAAATCAAGCAGCTAGATGTCAATAATGCATTCTTAAATGGAAATCTACATGGAGAAATATTCATGCAACAACCACAAGGCTATACACAAGATTCAACATTGGCATGCAAACTGAATAAAGCAATCTATGGCCTGAAACAAGCACCCAAAGTATGGTTTGAAAGACTAAAAGCAAGTTTAACAACACTAGGCTATTCACCTACCAGATCTGACACATCATTATTCACAAAAATCAGTGAATCATTTACCACTTATATATTAATATATGTGGATGATTTAATTATTACAGGCAATAGTGAAACTGAAATCAGAAAATTGGTAGTTTATTTGAACAATCTGTTCTCAATAAAAGATTTGGGTGACATATCTTATTCTCTTGGAATAGAAGTCTAAAGGAAATCAGATAAAGAAATTCATCTCTGTCAAAGAAAATACATTGCAGAGCTTCTAAACAAGACAAATATGATTGAAGCAAATGGTCAACCAACTCCTGTGATCTCAAACCAGCACTTATCAAAGAACGGGGGGAAGCTATCTTAAATATTAAACAATATAAGAGTGTTGTAGGAGTATTACCATATGCTATTGTAACACGACCTGATATTTCTTTTAGTGTTAACAAAGTGTATCAATTTATGCAGGAACCCAAAAGTGAGCATTGGACAACAGTGAAACGAATACTCAGATATTTAAAAGCAACAGTCAACTTTGGCATATCACTAGAAGGCAGCAGAGACTTAAGCATTACAGCGTACTCAGATGCAGACTGGGCTACAGATATAGACAATAGAAAATCACTTTTTGGTTACTGTATTTATGTTGGAGAAAGTCTTATTTTATGGTGTTCTAAAAAGCAAACAACCATCTCGAGATCTAGTAAGGAAGCAGAATATAGGAGTGTTGCTATCACTACAGCAGAAATCTTATAGTTGCAATCATTATTAAAGGAGTTAAAGCTATCATCCAACAGGAACCCTATAATTTGGTGTGATAATCTAAGAACAATCTACATGACATCAAACCATATTCAGCATAATCGAACCAAACACATGGAAATCGACAATTATTTTGTTCGAGAGCAAGTCCAAAAGAAGAATTTACAAGTGAATCACGTTCTAGTTTATTATCAAAGGGCTGACATTCTAACACTACGCCATAGATGGCCTACAGCGACCCCAGAGAAGTGATGCAGTAGGTGCCAAAAAGTATCGCTATAGGCAAAAAATGATCTGTGGCAACACTTTTTTGGGTTGCCTTTTGCTGCGTTGCCTTAGAGTCAAAGGCAACGCCCTTGCGACTCTATGGCAATATCAGTACAGGTGTTGCCACATGTACCAATACAACAAAAAAATCCCTTTAGCAACTGCCAAAAACAGTTGTAATATGTCTGTTACAGTTGGCAATCGTAATAAAGTCAACCTTTTTCACAACTATTTCTAGCAGTTGTTAAAATTTGTTTTACAACTGCTAAAAAATAATTATACCTCAACTGCTATTAATCAAAGATTTCATAATATAATATTATAATTATAACCGCTATTTCACTAACAACAAACATAATTACTCACATTAAGAAAAAACAAATCAAATTTACACCATTTGCGAATTAGTAATTTCATTACAGAAAATAGCTGAATTCATTACATATGTCAATAAAAGTACATACACTCCTTACTTGACTAGAAACCCAACTAAACCAGACTACCTTAACTTTTCCACAATCCTCAAAACAACATCCATACTTTAAAATACACTGTCAAACTCCCTTTCACCACCTTCCACCACTTCAGATTACTCCTCCACCTTTTAGCAATGTTAAAACACACTTCAACCACAACCTGCAACCCAACCACAGACATACTCGATGAATATTATAATAGGAGTTTTATTTTATATAAAATTTCAGTAATTATTTCTTCCTTAACCATTGAGGAGGTGTTGATAAAACTATCAGAGCAAAGCATAAAGGAGGCTGTTGCGCATGATGTTTCAAATAGGGGATATCACTATCATTAATACTGGTAAATTTACCTTTTTAAATGAACATTAATGTGTAAATTTTTATTAATGGTGACAGAAATAGTAATCTGCATATACTGAGATCCCCTATTTAACCATACAACCTATACTCAAATAAAAACAATGTTCAAATAGTGTATCTTTATTGCTCAGCTTCAATCAAGGACAAAGAATATCCGACATGTATTGATCAAACTTAACTACAGATGAACGATTAATTGCAAAACAATAAACATTTCCATATAAGACGTACCTTGGAAGATAAACAAACTTCAGCTCATAGTCCAATGGAGTCTCCTTCCCTTCCAATTTCCATTGAGGAGTTAATACACAGGATCAGAACTAAAAAAAACATGGAAGCCACAGATTACAAAGCTAGAGCAGATTACAAGTACAACTATCAAATAGAAATGAAACTCAAAAGTTATACACCTTGTATTGATCAATGAAATAATGTTAGATAGGTTATCGAAAAAACTTTTAATGTAAACCAAGGATCAAATAGTACCAACATTACTGCTTGTGATTTGGAAACAACCAGTACAGAGAACATGAGTAGAATACAACATATCACTAAAAACACATAAAATTACATACCTAGATCAATATGACCAGGACTTTTGTCTCTTATTGACAGTTTCCTCTGTTAAATATACTTCAAACTAGCTAGTGAACTCAGGACCTAGTAATCAGTACAAAAAACTATGAGTAATTTAAGCTTGCTATTATCAAGATGATGCAGATGAAGAATTCCCAACAAGACTTTGCATTTAAAGTTCATCATAAGCCTTAATAATAAAACCCAAAATAAGGAATAACTCAGCTTCATCAACAAATCCCTTAGTTCTCCCAAGAAGAAAAGGTTTTCCTGCATTCAAAACTAGCTCTTAATATTCCTTCAACGTTTTTTGTTTTTTCAAAAGCTAGACTCTTTTGGGTGTAAAACAAACAAATAATTCCCCACAAACACTACACCAGAAAATGCCTTTCGTAGCGTAAAAAAACGCTACCATAACTTTTAGTAGCATTTTAGAGAACGCTGTGATACGACATGCAACTAAAAGTCAGAAAGTTTTTATTGCGTTTTAATAAACGCAACCAAAAATGAACATATTGTAGTGTTTTAGAAACCCTACAAAAGGTTTTTTGGCAGCGGGTTAAAAATGCTACTAAAGTGATACTTGCGTCATTTCCCAATTTTTTTGTAGTGTTTTCTCAGTCCTACTATATGTTTTTTGTTGCATTTCATTTCAGCTACAATATCTTTTGTAAACTACATTTGTAGCACTTTTACAACGCTACTAAAACTTACTGATGCACACCACATTTTAATTGCAGTTATTTATTATTATTGGCTTGTAACATTTCCATCAATCGCTTATATATAATAGAAATATTAAAACAAATAATCGTGAGTATCGTTTTCAAACTAAAATCAATAACACCATATTTAAATACTTAAAAATACACATTACTCGCAATATCAAATGTAACAACCATAATCATCTCAATAAAAGTATTTCGACAAAATAAGTGAATCCACATACCACAACTGCTTACAAACAAGTCTACGCGACTAGTACAAACAAAATAATGGTTAAATTCTTGTTCATAGCTTAATTACCACCGGTTCTTTGATGTGGATGTTCTTCACTTCGAAAATTTAAATACATGTACATAAATATAATAGTCAACGGTAAGAATTACATGCAAATATAACAGTCAATAGTTAGAATTACATAAATGTGCAAAATGCATAAATTATATATAACATAGCACACCAATTGCATAGTTATTCATCTCTGATATAGGCACAATAGAGCACTCCATCGTGGATACATGATTGTTGAACTTATTACAGTCAGAATTACAGTTATATCTTTTGAACCCTTTGGACGCATAGTTGTAGTGGCGCTTAGGTGGATCAAATCCGAAGAAACCAATGAAATCTAAATGATGGCTGTTGTATCACTATCTCGAGTAATTCTCCATTTGTAGGAAAGAGTTGATTATAAGACAATCAAGGCAACGTCCATTTTGCGATTTATACTTTTCCCAACAGATCAAGGAAACTAGGAGTTTTGATATGTTTAAATTCAAAGTGTCACAACATCATCTGGTCATCAAATGTTTAAGTTCTTTTAGTAAAGGAGAAAAGAATGACTCTGAGGTTATCCAAAACAATGATTAATTTGGTCTATATTTGGATTTTGGGTAGCTTATCCAAAACAATGAGGAACCTGGTAAAATAACGTGTGTAAGCACCGTAATATTTATGTATTGCAAATCACAAAATTCTACGAAGATGTTATATGTCAATTTGTAGCTCTATGTCTAAAAAGCAGATCAGATTTATTGTCTATTGAGAACTGTCTAGAATTTGCAGTAAAGCAAAGGATCGGTTACATTTGGTCCATTTATAATTAGCATCGAATTCTTTGTACATATCTTACCTTTACGTGATTAAGAAAAATGTACACTGATATTCAATATTTCATTGTAGATGAATTGCGTTCACCTGGTCAGGATTGGATAGAAAAAAATCATGTCCAAACTAAAATATGTGTCCAAACTAGATCAAATCTTTTTTTGATAAGATTGTTTGAACATCATGAGATAAATTGGCCATAAAATTCAAAATTTTGTCCAAATACCAAAATACTAGTTACCCCACCAACAGTGTCAAGCGCTCCGCCACATCATCATGCAACTTGTGCCCGAAATTGGTGGAATTCTGGAGTTGTGCTTATAAATAAATTCTGTAACATGCTCGAAAACAGTTTTAAATTCAGGAAATGAAACTCTTAAAAAAATTGGCAGTATGAATATGACGTAGAATGCACAAAACAGAAGTATCCAACATGTTTCTGATTTAAACATGTAAGTCAATGATAAAATTACTAAACCTAATGGGAATAAATTATAAAAAATGAACGGAAAAGCGAGACTTATGCAGAAAAGGAATCATTATGCAAAAACTCTCCCTTCCTAACTTCCTTTATCTCAGATATCATTACGATGTTCTCAACAACACGAATTGAAAGCCCAATAACAAATAAGGAATTAGTTATAACTGACTACCCACTCTTGAAATCACTAGGACAACAACCTCCTCCTTTCCGACCAACTTCGTCGTAGAGCCACACCTGGTTAGATGCCATTAGGTGTGTAACCGCCTCACTGGACCAAGATTTAGATGAACTAGACCTACAAATTACAATTCTATCCTCCTATTACTATTGATGGACATACTACATTCCAAATCCCAAAGACGAATCATCTTACTGCTGAACAAAAATGAAGAAATGCTAATAACAGCATATGTCCTTGGAAGTAGACCTCTAAGCCAGTTCACCATATTATATGTGAGTATAGTTTACATTTTCTTAAATAATTAAACTTCTAAAAACAAGGCAGTTATCGTCATTTCTGAAAATGCAATGGTTAAATATGAAAATGAAGATTAGAAAACACATAAAGTGCATATTTCTATTTACATGCTTCTAATATGTATCTGTACGATATATAAACAAACCTGTTCTTCATAGTCATTGCGTTCACGAATACATGCAGCGAACCCCATGATAAATGTGCCAATAAGTGCCCTTTCTTTGCTCCATCCAAATCTAATTATTTCACAGCTTAGCTTCACAACTGCCTCAAACATAGCTCCATTGTTGCCACCCATTATATCTGCCTGCTTCAAGGAATAATGCATTATCAAACAAAATGACAAACGCCAAGGTTTATGCAAGTCATTAGTACGACCATCAGAAAACATAAGCATAGTATTATTAAACCAAAGCAATAAGTCACGGTCGATGGTTTAATGCTCTTAAATGATGGATTTATTACACCACATTGGATACATAATACTTCTGTGAATAACAAATGCTTTTACAATTCCCAAAAAACTCATCATGTATTCACATATGAAGAAAAAAGCATACCTGAGCACACGTGTAATTTACAAGTGGCTTCAAGGGTATCAGCAACACACGAAGCAGTTGTCCGCCACGGGAGATTGTCATTTGACTAATTCCATTAAGTATTGTACTAAAGAGCTCCTCACATAACCTTAATTTACGCCAAGATGAGAACTGACAAGATTCAGCAGCATCAAGAAGCAAAGCAAGAGTTCTACGCATTGAATCTTTAGCAGTTTTGCCATTAGAATCTAAGGACAAGAAACTCTTAACTTGGACACCAATGGCTGCTTGACAACAAGACAACTTTGAATTTATTCTTACTTTAAGTTGTGAACCTTGCTCTCTCAAATCACGCTTTCGTATCTGGTCAAGACATAAGTTAGTCCAATATAATTATTAAAATATATACTATAAACACAAAATAGTATATTATAAAGAACCAAACATTATAGAATTAAACTCAGAAAATATGAGTAATATAGACCAAAAACATCTCACATCTATACCATAATTCTAAAAATCCATTGAGTGATGAATGTTCACTTCAGTCAATCCAGCGTGTGACCAAAGACATATTTTCTTGTAGTGATAATTAAACAATCCGACTAGCTCAAAAAAAGTAACCAAGATACATAATTTTCGACTAATAAAGAAAATATTTGCAATACACTGGATGAATGCTACATGAAGTTGCCTTCTGAGGAGAATAAGAGAAATTGTGAAGGACAACATTACAACAGATAACAGACACTGACAGAGATTTGCCACCTGAGGCAGAAACTGCTCAAGATGGGAGAATAAGAGTAAATGTGAAGGACAACGTTGATGTGAAGAATCTGCATGGTGTAAAAGAAGAGTCCAGTGGCAAACTTGTTACTACTCCTAAAAAAGGAAGAACATGAACTAACACTGAACAGAGAGCGATTGCAGTGTCTTCGACTTAAGCAAGAGCTCATGAAAGTAGAACCCAGGAATACAGAGCTCATGAAGGAGCTTCAATCTGTTCGAAGTCATCTTGCAGCTAAATAATCAAGATGTTTTAAACTCAAGGTTGATTTAGCAGAACCGAGGAAAAAGCTATAAACCATGGAGAGTCTAGAGAAAGAACTTGAAATGCTTCAAATACATAAGACTGCTTCAGAAAAACGACATTAAGCTCGAGAAATTGGCAAGGCTCTGGTGTGTGGGGTTGGCTAGTTGGAACACCTCCTAACAATTCTGAATCATCCGCTTGAATTTTAACATACCTCACATATATTTCTAATATAGCATTTTGCAGTTAGTTTCATTTAATAGAGTTCTGTTTATAAGTTGTGTAATTCGCCCTGATGATTGTATTGAATATTTTTGATGGTGTCTTGATCTCTGTCATTAAAGTGAAAAGTAACTGTTACAAAGAATATACTTTGTATTTCATGTTATAGTGGTCCTAATTAACCAAGAAGAATTTATGTTTGATTTTTTTTAAAGCTGCCTTCAATAAAGTGAGATTCAAAATTACAATTTTGATCGAGCTTAAAAGTTGGAAAAGATGTGGATGGCTATAATCAAGGCTATGTGAATTGTACCATTCATATGGATATAATTTTTACCATCTATAGTTCCATCTTCACAATGAATTTACAGAAGAAGAAAAACAAGTGATACAAAGAATGTATGAATTTATATTAATTCAAATAAAAATGAAAAGACATTAACTAATTACTGGTTATCACAACATCAGTTAATCCATATCTTTTGATTAAACTGCGGTGTTTTCTACCTACATGTTCTATTCCAGGCCATACGAGGGGAAGATCGACAATTGGCCATTAAGTTATGTCCTATAATGTACAATAGTAGACTTTTTATGTAAGTCTCAGTAATACTACTCAAGTACATTATTTTTACTCTTTCAGTTCATAAATATGATATTACTTTGTTGGTGATGTCTCTAGAGATCTAGACCCTTATAAAATCCTTTTCCAGATGTAGCCTAAGTATTCCGTACATACCTACTGAAAGAAATTATGCATCTGAATGTTACTTAGGAGACAAGATAATAAATCAGACGCTCATAACCAGTTTGGATTGCAAAGAGAGTGTAGTTTAAATATTTTGAAAGCAAATTACGAGGAAATAATAGAAAGAGAAAAGACGGATAATCTTCTAGGTCATATTCTTTCATATGAAAATTAATGTTGACTTCTGACAAATTCAATCCTAAATTGAGGCATTTCCAGTTGACCACCAAAACACAATATAATAGCTAATGCCTATAAGCTATACTATTTATGACAGTGGTAGGTTTTAATAAATTTATCTAAGCTGCTGAGAAATTATAGTTTTAAACAAGGTATAAAAAAACAATGCTACTTGTACATGAATTTATCCAATACAAAGAAATAGGTAACTTGAATTGAACTCAATGTACACATGCTAACTGTACCAGGCCTCTTGTGCCTGAAAACCCTGATATGATTAGTACTATCCTAAGGAAGGAAATTATACACTACAATACCAACTCCAAAATATTTAAAATTGTAACAATGGCTCATTTCATAATATGCAATTAGTTGGGGATGTATTGTTGATTGACTATAAGACCGTTGGTGTTATACTACCGAATAAAGCAAACGATTTTACTTTGTAATATAAATCAATAAAGACTTATAGTTATTTTTTTATAACCTTATACAAAATTATTACATGAAAAAAATGCTTATATACTTAAATGAGAGGAAAAAGAAACTTACCTTTGCCTTTGACGGAGAGAATGAAGGCCAAGCTAGTAAGTAATTTCTGTTGTATTCACTATGCATGGAAAGATTTGCCAAATTTATTCCACAAAAACCCACACCGTACCAGATCCCATCCCAAGCCAAAAATTCTGACCCAGTCCCTAAACCAAAACCAAACTCCATCAACAAACCTCCACCAAAGAGCCAACATTGTTTATGCGATTTGGAAATTGGCTTTAACCTTCGCCAAAGAGCCATCGCCATTTTCATCCAAACAAGCGAAGCTCCCCCTTTGATTCATTCCATGAGCCAACACTGGGTGACATTTACAGCCTCTTCTTTTTTCCTGTTTTCCATATCATTTTATATATAATAAATAATATAAGTATATCAGATTTGCTTTTGATTAAATGTCTTTTCAGCATACTGCGTACTGTTTTAGGAAGTGAAGTCTAGACTGGGTACATAAAAAATGACAAAGAGACATGGCTTGGGCTTATGTTAATTAACTATTTACATTTATGCTAAAATATTTCTTCTGATTTGATTTTTTAACTTGGAAAGATAACTTGTACGTCTCTAAAGAAAGACTTCAAATGATTCTTTATCTTGTCAACAAACTCAATTAAGAAATCTTGTACATATTATTTGTGCAAATACCAACAAAAATAAACCCAAAGGTAAACATAAATAATATTCAACGATTGGTCATCCCCCCTCCCAAGAAGAGAAAACCATTTTTTTATGCTTGAACTAGGCTGTGCAAACTACCTTAATTCTTCTGTATATTCAGTCTCACTATAATGCAACCAATCTTCAAAGTCCGATGCCACACACATTATTCAGTAATGCTTGAACTTCATCTTTAGGCCTAGTAGCCTAATACATGAACATGTACTTTTTATAAAATTATATTGAGGTTAATTTTTTTGTGTGTGTGTATCACTTGGTTATATAGATAAATACTTAGTGACATACATCATATTTGTAATAATAAATTAATATAATTTTTTTAGGTTTCTTAAATGAAATTAATATATAGAGCTAAGTGGAGATTATATGTAAGAATATGTGCATTTGGAAAGTTATTTGTCATTATTAACATGAGTATGTGGAGTTTTTTTTAAGTTATAAGAGTGGACTGAATTCACAATCATTAAAACTTACCGATAAAGTATAACTAACTAAATCAGCTTCAAATTGCTCAAGTGTACCAATTAGCCAGTAAACTGAAAAAATCATATTACCCAGAATTAAATGATACACTACTGGTCTCATAGATTACAACTTAAGTTCCAAGGATCTTGCTTGATAACAGAAGTAAACTGTGAATCCATATGGATTGATTCTACAGGTATGGTGTATATCGTGCGATTGTGATTGCATTGAAACAACCAAACAAAATACATTAATAATATATGTAAATTTTTGTAAGAAATCTGTCATGCTTAGGAAATCCTCACTTTGCAATGAAGAAATCATGGCCTAATTTCACAAACTCATACTGATATTATATAAAAATTAATGCCCAAAACTGTTGCAAAAAATTCTTAAATTGAAAATTTATTATTTCCTTGAATCTAATTCTTGAAAATTCATTCTGTGCATTTCATTCAAAATGATAATCAAATTGTTGCTTTTGAGTTCAAAAAGTTATGCTGGGACAAGGTCATTTAACTTGGATAAAAATCACAAATTCAAGTTAAGGGCATCCCAATATGCAGATTTTACCAATGATGAATATGTTTGTAGATTATTATTAAAACAAAATACACAGGTTTCGATATTAAATGGATTTCCAATGATAGGAAAATAATTATTAGTAATGAAAGTGCACATTAATAAATTTATTTATCTATACGCACACACACTAACCCCACATGATGATCTGATAGTAATATGAAAGTTCTGTGGCAAAAGAACTTAACTTCAACTATGGTAATGATAGTAAGCTTTGGTTTTTGGGTTTTACTTCGTAGGAAAACTCTGTACTCTTCGTATAATGAAATGAAATTATATGACAAACATGCTTGACAAATAACTAAACCTGGATTTAAAGTATGTTTCCAGTTAATAATAACGGTAACTTATTTACAATAAACTTCAAGTCATCTTACAAGAACAATATTGTATCAAAATATGCACTTTTTAAATGCTCCATGATGTAAGTTATACATAAAAAATACACGTCTTTCAGAAATTATAAAGAAATGTCAATATATAAATAAATGGATATAAAACTATACCTCTGCCCTCAACGTTGCAACCCAGCTTTCCTCTGCACTTCCATTGCTACTCTCCGAAGGGAACCCTCATCGAACAAAGGATCCATCTCTATAGTTTCAAAACAAATTCCACACCTTCACTATGCCTCTTAATTATATAGTACACATCAACAATAGTATTGTATGTAGCTTTGCTAGGTTTGCAACCATTTCCCGGATGTATCCAATTAATTCGAAGGTTAAACAGCTAGGAAACAGTTATTTTTCTCAAAGAAAAAGAAAAGCCTTTAAAATGTTGAGACCGGTTAACTATGTTGTCAGTTAAAAAATTATCGTTGTTCATCTACCAACATAGTCTTTAAAATGTTATCAACTACCATTTACATTAAAATTTCCAAAACTATAATTGATACCAGCAATCATGCACAGCGTATTTCAAATATGTCATGGAGGATTGGCCGATGGCAGCGCTTGCAACAGCAGCTTCAATGGAGTTGGGATTTGAAAACTAGGGTTTAAGGATTTGGGGAAAATTAATGGTTTGAGTTTAATTAAGCTGTTGAAGGGTTTGAAGACGCGATTTGAAGGATTCGGGCGGAAGAAACTAGAGCCAAGATGAGATTGAATAGGCAGACGAGAAGGAGGTAGCGGTAGACCTGGCTCTATCTGAGAACTAGTGTTATGGAAGAAGTAGTCAGAGGAGGGAAGCAAAAAATAGATAATGTGAAAATGGAAATAAAAGTGCAGGAATTGAAAATTTAAGGGCACTAGTTTGCCAAATGCATTGTTAGTTGCATTCCTTCTTACACGAGAAGAGGATAGAAATGTCAATAGTTGCTAATCAGATGTAAACGCTGCCATATATTGTAACTAATACCTACTTTTCTTGTAGTGAAACTAACATTCACTTGTAGCTGACGGTACTGGATTACCATCGAACTGCTATTTCGAATGGTTAGTCCCAACTGCTAATATAATACATTTATATGTGACAAAAATAAAGTTCTCTATTACATAATGAAGTGCTTATGGTAACTATTCGTCAACCAAAAACATATCGTTCTACATGTTTTCTCTGTTAATATTAAAGTGCTTATGGGAAGCTCTTTGTCAGACAAAAACGCTTTTTAGTACAGAACCATAAAACTGCTTCCGCTAAAAGACCTCTCAAAAAGTTCTTTTATCAATAGAGTTACGAAAAAAGTGTAGAACTAACTTATAAAACTGGCTCGTCATATATTAGCTGATCAATTAGAATCAATAACTCCTAACCAAATTAATAAGAAAATATATCTTCACCAAACTTTGATGAATCTTATAATCTGCAAGGTAGCTCCACCATTCCAAATATCGTTGATCAGAATAGATCATCTTTATCAGGTTCTTCTTTATAATATCGTTGTTTTCACACAATTGCAGAAAATCGTACATCATAATGATGCCACAGAACTCCATGAACCGAAAAGAAAAGAATATACAAAGGTTGGATTTTGTTCGCCACCACTTGAATGGATGAAATTTTCGTTTCTTGATATGGATGAATTAAGAAAAAGGCTGTTAAATATTGAATTTTATGGAAGTAATCTTACCTCAGAAACCCCACACCGCACCCGAAATTGCCTATCTGAATTAGTGAAGAATCGGTTTTGAGAAAATAATTGAACGAGATCTGAAAATTGGTACTATTGCAGCTATCTTCCAAACCAGATGCATAAAATAAGATCTACGAAAACAATAAATCAGTTGGGAATTGAACGAGATGTGAAAATGAATTTTTTTTGCTATTGGGGGATGAATGAAAATTAGGGATTCGATTGTCTTGGAGATTGGGGG
The DNA here is from genome assembly GCA_030737875.1 of Allium sativum. Lineage (NCBI taxonomy): Eukaryota > Viridiplantae > Streptophyta > Magnoliopsida > Asparagales > Amaryllidaceae > Allium > Allium sativum. The sequence goes on from CM060916.1 coordinate 479,879,126, forward strand.
GAAAACGAAATGAAAAACGAAAGAAAGCGGGAGAATGAAAATAAAAGTGGGAAATAGACTTAACTGAGATGAGGATTGATGCTGTCGATGGATGGTTGAGATTTTATTTTAGCTAATGGTATGGATCTGTAGTGTCCCGAAATTCCGGTCCAATTTGAGCTGACTAAATAACACAAGTCCAACCCACATTACACTGAAAATCAGAAAACTAACAGAAAGAAAACAAAGGGTAAGAATAGATAAGATAGAAACTTAGAATAGAAGAAGAAGAAGAAGAAGAAGAAGAACACAACATCAGAGTAACACGAACCTTACTGCGGAACGAATAACATATAATATATATCATAACTTTGAAATATAAATCTGTACTTGAATATACATATCATTTCCAAAGTACAACACTTACAACACAGCGGAAATAAACAATAGCTATATGATCCTGAAGTCTCCTGCTCCAGCTCTTCTAGTATCTGTAAATCCCGACTACTTGACTGCCCGTATAAAATTGGGCACCCAAGAGTTTAGGGAAAACAAAACAAAATAAACTCCGGGTCAGTCATGGGACTGGTGTGAGTAAAACAATTTAAATCAGTTTGAGCGATAAAACGATATCTCATAAGACCACGCCGTATAACACAACGGGTTTTTCCCTTATGAGAACCCAAAACATTTGATTTAACTTTCAAAATCTTTTTCAAAGAAACGATAAACTTTATATCAAAACTCTTTTGATATTATAATAATGTCTATCAGCCACAATATAATAATCATCTAGTAGAAAAGCTTACATCTAACATTCTACATATATAATATACAATTAAAACTGCAGGCTATTATCTGGGGAATGGATTCCAACTATGACAAGGTATGGATCCACCTTCCTCTTAGTATACTCTAGAAGCGATACATTGGAGTTCAACGAGAACATCTTGTAACTCGGCCACACATGACCGATCACTCATTTCGCTTGAGTGTATCGAATTTATTATCACCTTACAGTTCGTAAACCAACATAACCATTCCCGGGAGATACAGAATTGAAAGAAGTAACAAATATAAATATTCTCTAGATGGTGACAATATACCCTAATTGGTTGTGAACCACTTAGCCATGCTGCCTGCCCGATTTCTGTCATTTCCCAGTTGATGAGGTTGGAGGTCATAACGTATCTTTCAACAGATTACTCATCCATTTACTTTGAATGCCACATCGTCATACCCATCAAATCACAAATTGATTTCCCCAAAAATACCACGGGTATAAGCTAAGAGAAACGAATTCCTCCGCCACCAACGTAAATATGTTTGAAATGATCAACTCACGTGATCCATCAGATATACTCTTTCAAACATTCGTCCATTCAAGTTATCCTGGGACTGGACAAACCGAAGGCACTATTTCGTACATCCATCCTAGGCAATCTCTACCTAGGACTTATACAACAGCCCTTGCACTTTACTCCGTCTTCAATTTGTCTTCGATCTATTTGATTCGAAACGCTAACGCCTATACGGAGTGGTTCTTTGGATAAGAATCCAACCGGTCTCTCCGTATCGACGACGGAGAAATGGTCAAAACTTTGATAGTCTGTGATTTAACTATCAAAGAAAAACACGTGTGCAAACAACGATATTATTTCCAGATGGAAATTATATCGATCATTCATCATTCATCATTTATCTCTTAAATTAATTTACCGTTAATTTATTCATTCTCCATTTCCTGTTTCCGTACATATATACAGAAATTCTTATTTTCTAAATTTAGAAAATATACGTTATTAACCCTTGGAAAACATTTCCATCTCCTTTCCACGTATTACTGTCATTCCAGTATTCTTTACCATCCAACATTTCATTTTCTATGATTAGAAAATATCTCTGATTATATTTGGAAAACGTTTCCAAAACTCATTCCTTGGATTTAAACAGATGTTTAAATAAAACATCGCTATGCCAATTCACCATTACCTTCATTAACTATATTCACTTAACCAACCTTCACTATCAAACCTTACCATTCCTTAGTTAAGAGGAAGTCAATCAAGTTGGGGTATAATTACCTCTCAGACCTTAACTGAACAACGTTTTAACTTTGAAATAGTCAAAGTTTATATTTTAAATCTTTAACAAACTTCCTTACGTAACTCTCTTTCGAATAAATCCCTATTCGATAACTCTTTCCTTCGAATAAACTATATTCGATAACCTCTCTTCTTCAAATAACCTATATTCGAATAACTCTATTCAATTAACACTATTCGATTAACTCTAATCGATTTACTCTTATCAGTTAGCTCTATTTGATTTACTCAATTCTATTAACTCTATTTGATTAACTCTATTGGATTAACTCCATTTGATTTACCCTACTAGATTAACTCTATTCAATTAACTCTAACTAATTTACTCTTATCAGTTAACTCCTTTCGAATAAACTAATATCCGATTAACTCCTTTCGAATAACTAATATTCGATAACTCCTTTCGAATAACTAATATTCGATAACACCTTTCGAATAACTAATATTCGATAACTCCTTTCGAATAACTAATATTCGATTAACTCCTTACGAATAACTAATATTCGATAACTCCTTTCGAATAACTAATATTCGATTAACTCCTTTCGAATAACTAATATTCGATTAACTCCTTTCGAATAACTGATATTCGATTAAATCCTTTCGAATAACTAATATTCGATTAACTCCTTTCGAATAACTAATATTCAATTAACTCCTTTCGAATAACTAATATTCGATTAACTCCTTTCTCTATTCGAATAAACTATATTCGATTAATTTTCTTCTTCGAATAACCTTATTCGATAACTCTTTCTTCGAATAAACTATATTCGATAAATTTTCTTCTTCGAATAACCTTATTCAATAACTCTTTCTTCGAATAAACTATATTCGAATAACTCTAATCTGACTAACTCTAATTCAATTAACTTTATTCGAATAACTAATATTCGACTAGCTATTGTTCGATTAACTCTATTCGAATAACAAATATTCGACTAAATCTTGTTCGATTAACTCTATTCGAATAACTCTAGTTCGATTTAACTCTAATCGATTAACTCTAAGTAATTAACTCTAACTGATTAACTCTAACTCTAATCGATTAACTCTAACTGATTAACTCTAACTCTTACCGATTAACTCTAACTCATTTTGATTAACACATTTTGATTAACTCCTTTGATTAACTCTGCGTCCATATTCAGTTTCAAATATCGATTCTTACTTTTCTATATAAGTCCTGACTTATATATTCTATTCATCCAATGATAAATATTTTATTTAATTTATAAAATATTATTTATAAATTAATCTTCTCAATCTATCGGTTAGAACATATTCTATTTAAAATCTTTGCTTTAAATCTATATCTTGTTATACCTGTGTGCGAAGCACGGGTCTAAACTTCCCTGATGTAAAATTCTGTTCATTTGTCGAATATTTCTTTATATGGCATTCTTTGCATTTGCCAATAAATCCTTTTAATAACTCTATTTATTTTCTAAATAAATAACCCCTTTTATATCTCTATTTATTTAACAAATAAATATTCTTTTCCAATCCTATTTATTTAACAAATAAATATTTTCTTTTCGACTCTATTGTTAATGTTTTACAAATATTCCCTTTCCAAATCTATTTGTAAATGGTTTACAAATATATCCTTTTTATTTCTATTTGTAAATGGTTTTACAAATATATCCTTTTTAAATCTATTTGTAAATGTTTTACAAATATTTCTCTTTCTATTCCATGTAAATGTTTTACAGATATTTCTCCTTTATATTTGTTTTACAAATAATTCCCTTTATAAAATCCCTTGATTTTATAAATATTCCTTTATATAAAATCCTTTGATTTCATAAGTATTCTATTTCAATATACAGTTTGAAATCTTCCTTCTATATAAAATCTTTCGATTTTATATAATATTTTATTTCAATATAGTTATTGAAATTCTCCTTTTTCATCCCACGGTTTTCTTACGGTATTTAAAATACCAAACAACAATGATCGATATCATTCAAACCTACATAATCAACAACAGATTATAAATCACATCATATATCACAATATATGAAAAAAGTAAAATAAATGTTGAGGAATCCAGTTGGATTCCTCCAACATGTTTCCCTGCATCACAGATGTTAAACAATAAAATTAACATCAATTTCATTTCAATATGAAATATTCTGCTAAACAGAATCAATATTAGATTAACGATTCATATATATATCGTTATCTATAATTTCAACCAATACATAAGCAATTCAACCAAACAGTTAACACACAGCAATCAACAGATAATTATCAGTTCTAAGCATATGTTATAGAAATATAACTGTTCAGAGTTGGTGAGTTTTACTCACATTGAACGATCATCGTTAATAACGATAACCATCGCTTGATTCCGACAGACAATTTATTTCGCTATAAATTGTAACGAGCTCGAATTCACCCCCAGCCGGTTCCATCGTGTAGCCGCCGTCCATACGATCCTAACGGATCCTGTTTTGTCCAATTCTGACAACGTATGCAATCATTATGATTTTTACAAGTTGGTTATGAATTTAATAAGACCAATACGATTATTTAAATAGATAATTATATTAATTAAAACGATATAACTATAAATTAATTATTTATAGTTAAACCCTAATCCCTTATTTACTCTGCCTAATCACCATTTGCTGCAGTGGTAAATATGAACTGCTTAGATCTTATTTCAAAGCTTAAAATGGACTTCATATATTTTATTTAGAGTATGCACAATATTTAAATAAGTTAAGTTTGAAACTCTATGTTTTGGGCCTCACTTTATAAGCTGACCCAACTCCAAACCAAATGCGTCTGCCTTCTCCACCATTTCAGTCACACGTAAACAACCCGCCTCCTCCTCTTAATACCATGTCCCCTTTATATCACATTCTCCTTTATTATTATTCTTATTTTTATACGGGCTTACTGTGAATGGATCGGCCCATCTTGCCTCGTACCCAACCCGCCAGTACAGCTTTCTTCTTCTTCGTTATATACACTCTGCTCTAGTTAAGAGCACAACCAACAATGGCTTGTTCAGTTACTAAACAAGCCACGGAGCAACCAGGTGTGGCTTGTTCAGTCATCCGTGGCTAGTTTGGAGCTCGTTCGTGGCTGGTGGACTGAACGGAGGTTGGTGCTTATAACGGCAAAGAGAAAGCCGTTATAAGCTTATAACGGCAAACTCTTTGCCATTATAAACTTATAACGGCAAAGATTTTGCCGTTATAAACTTATAACGGCAAAGATTTTGCAGTTATAAGCTTATAACGGCTTTCTCTTTGCCGTTATAAGACATAGCCGTTACACTCCAACGGCTAGCCCATTTTTCCTTCTAAAACACCAACCTTCCTCCTTCTTCTTCCACACAACCACTCCACCTTCTCATCTTCAACTTCTTCAACAACAAAAATATCTTCTTCCGCACCCAAGCGAAGCACGAAAAAATGCGCAATCAAGAAACCCATGTCCAAACCGCCCGCGTCATCGTATGTCATGCAACGGTCAGCCCAACAACATCAATCGTTGCAGCCATCTCACGAATATGGCTACTCGCCGTATTCAAATTATCCATATCGACCACCGTACCAACCGCTCGCTCCTCCTAACTTTCCTCCCGTCCATTCTTCCGCCCCGCCACTTTTTTTACCAACGACCACCCGTGCAAGGCGTGTACGATGATCATTCGTCGTATATGTCAATGATGATTCAGACCGATCAAAGTCAACAACCTCACCTACCTCCACAACAGACTGAGGTTCGTGACCGCGAAGGTACACAAAATCTGCAAAGACAGTTTTCGTACGGGTATGTCTCTCCTAGTAACGAAGAAAATGTTGAAACTTCAACGGAGGAGGCGGAGGAGGAAGATGCAAATGAGGATGCGAATGTTACAAATTCTGAAGAATTTACTCAAGAATACACTGCACCTGTCAGTCCCGAATATAACCAAAAGAAGACGAGGTGGAAGTCTTTAAGCGGCATTTTCAGTAAACGACACCAAACCGAAGTTGAATCGGAGCCGGATCCCGGAATAGAAGATGTTGAGGATGATCATGCTGAAGAGGAAGAAACAGCAGCAGATGGAAGAAGAAAACAATTTAAGTTTACTTCCGAGCAGTACGTTTCACTTGCTAAATCGTGGATACGCATTTCACAAGACAACATTGTTGGGAATAATATGAAAGGTCAGAAATTTTGGGAAAGAGTTGCAGAGTTCTACAATTCGTTGGAAACGAGGAGCAGAACATGGGGATCAATTAGAGGCGGTTATAGAGTTATGAATGCCGCATGTCAGAACTATCTGGCAATACTGACAGGCTTGCAGAACAGGCTGCAAAGCGGTGCTGCACCTTATGACGTTGTAAGTATCGTAGATTACTTTTAAAAATAACTTACTATACTATGCTTGATTAGTTAGAAATGTCATACACTCATACAATTTCGACTTTGTGTTACAGATTGAAGAGTCACGAAAGGCCTACTAATGAAAGTATGGACTTCCATTTAAATTTAACGACTGTTTCGAGCTTCTATCTAGTTTGCCTAAGTGGAAGATCCCAAGCAACTTCATGCTTGAATAGCAGAACAAAGCTAGAAGGATGAACTACTCTGAATCTAGTCCAGGAAGTGACCCGAGTTCGCAAGAAAGAAACCCTTTATTTGGAACTAGTGACGGACGACCTATTGGCATAGCCAAGTCAATTCAGCTGGAGCAACGCGGTGCAGAGTTCTCTAGATTTATGGAAACAATAGAGAATTAAGCTACGGAGACAAAAGAGCATAGACTTCGATTTTCAAAGGAAAAAAACCGCAGCAACGAAGAGTTCCACAAAGCAGTTAGGGATGATCGAGAGCTCCGCAGACAAGAACATACGGAGAAACAAGCCCTGTTACGAGAAAGGCTGGAGAAGAAGGAAGCACTGGTGCTGGAGAGCAATTATGTTAAAATGATTACATGTGATTTTAGTAAGCTTTCCCCTTTACAGCAAGAACTAGTAAGCGAGCAGATTGCAGAGTACAGAAGAAACAAAGGAAGCGGAGGCAGAAGCTGTAGTGGCTCGTATCAGGACTAGCTATGTATGTTGGGTTAAGTTGTAATATGATTGTGAACTGCTTGTAGTAGTTATGTACTAGTGGGTATTTATGTACTATCTAGGGTTGTGTTATAATATGATCGTGACCTATTTGTAGTATATATGCAGTAGTTGTTGTTTATGTAGTAGCTGTATATGTTGGGTTGAGTTGTAATATGATTGTGATCTGTTTTTAGTATTTATGTACTAGTTGTTGAAACAATGATACAATCGACAATATGATTGGAAACCAGATTTATTGACCCAACTACACACTGATACATAGTACACGAGTGCACACTAATACATAGTTCTAGTACCAACTACTGATTCCGACTATTTCTTCCTTTATGCGCCTACAAATGTTCCACTAACTGGTCACGCATTTGGAAGTGCGCAGCTTGATCTTCAATATGTTGAACCATATCAACATATTCGTCCATTGAGTTTACATCTTTATGGGGTTTTGCATTTGACCCCGTAAACATGTCAGGATAATTAGACTTTTGATTCTTATACCTGCCTCTCTCAGACTCCACAATCATGTTGTGTATTATTATACAAGCATACATGATTTCTGAAAGCACTCCTGCATCATGAAAACGAGCAGGATTTCGTAAAATATGAAATCGGGCTTGTAGAACACCAAACGTACGTTCGATGTCCTTTCTGTAGCTAGCTACTTTTTCAGTGAAATAACTTTCTTTGTCATTTGATGGTACTCTGTATCCCTGAATCAAAGTTCTCCACTTTGGGTATATTCCATCCACTATAAAGTACCCAGTTTTGTGTTCGATATTACCAACGTTATATGAAACATCTGTTGACAGTCCATTAGCAAGTTCTGTGAAAAGATATGATTGTTTTAAAATATTTATATCATTCAATGAACCTGGGACTCCAAAAAAAGCATGCCAAACCCATAAATCGTCTGTTACTACTGCTTCAAGGATCATTGATGGCACTTTCTTATGTCCGGTGAACATTCCTTTCCATCCCGTTGGGCAGTTTTTCCAAGGCCAATGCATGCAATCTAAACTTCCAAGCATACCTGGAAATCCTCTGGCTTCTCCCCTGCGTAGTATCCTGCTTAAATCGTTTGGTCCAGGCGTCCGTAGATACTCCTTCCCGAACTCTTCAACAACTGTTTTACAGAATTCTTTCAGACACTCTATTGTTGTTGATGCTGCGATTCTGAAATATTCATCCATTTGGTCGCCAGATGTTCCATAGCTTAACATCCTCAACGCCGTTGAAATTTTGATAGGGGCGAATGGCCGATTTCTTGTGCTCCGTTCAGTCTATAAGTGAAATACGGATTTGATTGACGAAGTTTAAGATAAATTTAGAGAAGATTTCCAGACTCATACGATAACGACGACGGAACAAAGTTATATCGTAGGTTGGATTGTCGATGAAGTAATCTCTCATTAGTCTTTCATGTCCATTCTTGTAGTCTCTCTTATACCGCCAGTCAATCCAGCCAGGCTTACTACCTCGATGGTTGCTAATTGAGCCTTCAGCGAAATAATTGGAATACCCAACCATTGTGTGTTGTTGCAGCTGCTCCTCCGTCTCTTCCTCCACTTCTATTTCAGAATCTTCACTTTGATTCATGACTTCGTAGTAATGGTGGTATAGATTTGGATCCATTGCTTGCTTTTTGTATAAATTGAGTTTCGTTGTTCTCCCTAAGTGTAGACGTACGACAGATATATATAAGCAATGATGGTTAACATATTTTAACTATATTTTTTGGCAATAATGGTTGGGATAATAATGGTTCTGCCATTGAGTAGTCAATTCAGAAAGTTGTTGTGTTGTGAAAGGTTGGCAATAATGGTTGGCAGTACATGTAGGCAAGAATGGTTGGCAATAATGGTTCCGAGATAATGGTTGGGACAATAATGGTTCTGTCATTGAGTAGTCAATTCAGACAGTTGTTGTGAAGTGAAAGGTTGGCACTAATGGTTGGCAGTACATGTAGGCAAGAATGGTTGGCAATAATGGTTCATAGATAATGGTTGGGATAATAATGGTTCTGTCATTGAGTGGTCAATTCAGACACTTGTTGTGAAGTGAAAGGTTGGCACTAATGGTTAGCAAGAATGGTTGGCAATAATGGTTGGGCTAATACATCTGTCATTGGGTAGTCAAATTATTCTACCCACATATTTTGGCAATAATGGATCCGACATAATGGTTGGGATAATAATGGTTATGTCATGGAGTAGTCAATTCGGACAGTTTTTGTGATGTGAAAGGTTGGCAATAATTGTTGGCAATACACGTAAGCAAGAATGGTTGGCAATAATGGTTAGGACCATATCTTTGTCGTTGGGTAGTCAAATTATTGTAGCCATATTTTTTGGCAAAAATGGCTCCAACATAATGGTTGGGATAATAATGGCTCCGACATAATGGTTGGGATACTAATGGTTTTGGCAATAATGGTTCCGACATATTTTTTGGCAGTAACAGTATTTCAAATTATTAGTGACTGTCTACAGTTATTGTGATGTCAAAGGTAAGTGCAGGGTAATGGAGAATTTCATTTACATTTATTTATTAAAGGATATCCAAATATTCAGAAATTTGATATAATGTGATATCCAAATATGTTTAAAATCTCCACTAAAGTCGAACAGTAGAGTAGGATACGGGGATACAACAATTTATAAAGATACAACAATAAGCATAAAGTTACAATAGTTTATGAAGGTACAACAACTGCTGATAGTACATGCGAACTAGCTCCGTCAAAGCATGAAGTGAAAATTAGCAACTTCATTAAACCCCATTTTACGTTTAGCCTTAAGGGAGTCGCAGGATGTTCAATCGCAACTGGTCATTTTCACTTCGAACACGTCTATTCTCGCGTTCGAGTTCGTTAGAATATGCTATTCCCCGAGGACACAAAGGTTGGTCTATCCAGTCCGTGTAATTGCAACCATTTGGATAGGCTGGACATCGCTACACGCGCCGACCTATATTGTTGCCCTCTGCTCGAACGACAACTTCAACTGCATACCCGCAATAGCAACGAACTGGATAAGAATCCACTACATGTTCATGCAGTGGTACACGAAAGAACTCTTCTTCTTGCGTTGATTGAGTGACCTCTTGTTCAGGTGATACTTGAACAGGTGGTACTGGTGTTTCATGTGGAGTTTGAACGTTCACTTGTTCGTACGGCGGTATAGTTTGCGGTTTCATTTGGTTTAGGAACTGAAGTTCGTCTTCCAGCTCCAGTAGCCTCATGTTTTCGTAAGCTTGTTCCTCGGAATCTGTAGATGTTGCCCACGAAGACATTTTCAGTGAATGCGAATCAAAGGATGTGCTCTAAGAATGGGGAAGAAGTTGTTTGAGTTTTGTATGTTGTGAGTAAGTTAACATATGTATATATAGATGGAAGATTGGCAATGGTGTGAACGGTCAAAAGCTACACTGTAGGGAACACTATATGGAATCTGGCAGATGACATGACTGCCCTATGCGAAGTATGCAAGACTTAACCAGTCATTGCGCTACAGTTGGTTATCCCATTAAGTTCTTACGTAGATTATGGAGTTATCTGCAAACCTTGTTATGTTGGCGCGTTATGTAAGAATTTTGCATTTCTAAACGAGAAGACGATAATCTTGTTCACGATAAAATTCAAACACTAATACATTCCAAACAACACTTACAGGAACTAGAACAACAGAACATAACAACATCAAATTCAAAGTACAGTAATAAATCTTCGATCCAAGAAAAACTAAATCCTAACGATTTCTGAGATAGCCAGCTCTAGTTGCATCCGCAACAATCTTGTTCAACCGCCTTATTTCGGCTTGCGCTTCCAGTGCATATTGAAGTCCACGTTGGCACATTGGCGGGTCTATCCACTGCATAAAATTACAACATTGAATATCATTGGGGTAATGCCTATGGTCTTCGAAGACAGGACATCCGAAGAATCGGCGTCCATCATTTTTTTTAGTTTTGGAAACAACAACAACCGATTCATCTCCACAACAACAAATAGGGTAAGCTCCACTAGGTAGTGCTGGACCGATTGGATGTAGGGGCTCGATTTCTTGTCCTTCGTATACGATCTGCTTACCAGGTCTTTGATTTGCTACAACTTCGCGCAATCGAGCATTGAAAGATTTTGTTCTCGGCTTCACTGATTTAGACTGAACTTGTGCTCCTTCACCGAATTCCACCGTAGGCTTGTTGTGTTGTACACTATTCCTTGACCGTTCAAACTCTTCATAACAATTATTCATTGTTTCATCGTCAATCTCCAAGTTGTCCATAGCTTCAATACAAAACAAAACCTTAAACAATTGAAATGAATGCAAAGTGTACGGAACTTTTGTTCTGTTGGAGATATAAACCTGGTGCATATTAATTGCTGCGTTTGAACACAAAGCAGGGCTAGATTTGTAAAAAGAAATGTTGAAATTCCCAACAAAAACAAAAAGTAGGTGATACCCGTGATAAATTTATGGTACTGATATTTAATGCATTAATTTTTTCAGTAACATAATTACTGGTACTGTATCAATGTATAGTGTATCACTGTTTGTACTGTTTGACTGTTTCCGTAAAATGTTTGACATAAGGTATGCTGACCCATTTTTTTAACTCCTATACGTATTGAAAAGGTTAATGCACCCGAGGACGACCCCTATTTTTAACTCCTACTCACGAAAAAGAGTGGCATGACTCCACCCTGGCATAAAACATAGATGAACTATGGGAACTGTGCAAGACTTGACCAGTCAATGTGGAACGATCCATGTTTTTTTAACTCGTAGTTGCATTGAATCGTTTAATGCACCACGGAACGACCCTTAAACATAGGTTACATAAGTGATAATAAGTTACAAATAATGATAAATTACACAAGCGGTAGATTAGACAGATAATAGGTTCCACATATAAACTCATCCTAGATAACCTAAACGTTACACAACTCTTGGGTTACATACTTCGTTTGAAACACAGTGAAGGTTTTCAACTTAAATAAAGCCTAAAGATAAAAATGATACGACGCGTAACGATACAGTACATAGTACGCATAACATAAAATATTTAAATCCTAATTTAACCCATGTTGCAGGCGATAATTTGCATTACTTAGGTCGTTTACTTGATTTCGCAGCTTTCTTATTTCTTCCTCTAGTTCCAAAGCATACATAATTGCTCGACGGGGAAAACGGTCATCTATCCACTGTCCAAACTCGCATCCGTTGCCACGTACTGGACAACTATAATATCGACGTCCAACGTCGTTTCCATGACGGACGACTAATTGCGGTGCTTCAAATCCACAAAAGCATACAAAATTTGCGGATTGCACCTCGCCTTCTTCTACCGTGGCTCTAACACGAGGAATTACAAGGTTAGACCTGCGCTCACGTTGTCGATTACGATTGTCATGCTGATGTTGTATTTCCATTTCATGCATTCCTGCTTCAAGTTCTAATTGTCGCACCTCGTCATTGTGTCGCTCTTCCATTTCGATATACCACTCTGTTGGTTCTCTGGGTGTGGACGGATTAGGGTTTGATGGTCCTGAGGGAAGGTCCGTGTAATTGTAAGAAGATGGATACGATATTGGCATTTTTCTTATTTGAGATATAATTTTCAGTTCGTATGGATCGGGTATTGCTTAAGCAATGTTAGCTATATATAGGAGGAGATTTAGTTACCACTGCATAATTATATTACTTCCCGTTTTCAAAAGACACGGAATGTGAAAACAAATTGACAACGGGTAATTGCAACCATTGGACTGTGCACTATTTACTGCATACTGTCCGCTTTATACTGTACACTGTGCACTATTTCCTGTAGCTACGTTGGAAAATGGGTTCTTAACTTTAGAAAAAGAGTGACATGACCACACTTTGGTCTGAAAACTGTAGAACAAGAGTGACCGGCCTACACACTGGGAAAAGAAATTTCCTGTATAAAAATATAACGGCAAACTGTTTGCCGTTATATTTTATTGTCGTGGCACCACAGCGGCTACTTAAACGGTCGCATTCCCTCCCTTTATATACCAACCTAACTCCTCCTTGTTCCACACAAGCAGACCACCTTCTCAAATTCATTATTGACAACCAGAAAAATGTCTTCATCTGAACCCAAGCGTACCGGTAAAAAATCTGCAAGCAAGAAACCCATGGCCCAATTGCACTCGTCATCGTATGCCATGCAACGTCCAGTCCAACACCAGCAATCGTTTCGCCCAACTCACGAATACGGATACTCACCGTATTCAAACGAAGATGCCTCTTCCGTTCATCACAGATATGGAAAAGAAATTCTACTCGAAGGGAAGGTTCCGAGCCACTACGGACGATTGGATCTAACCCTATTTGCCATTGTGGACAAGTGTCGGTCGTTGTTGTTGACGAGACCGAAACAAATGTCGGTCGTCGATTTTTCGGTTGTCAAGCCTTCAACAACCACATGAATTATCCTGATGACATTGATTATTGTTGCTTTAAGCAGTGGATTGACCCTCCCATGTGCGAACGTGGACGTCAGTATGCACTCGAAGCGCAAGCAGAAATAAGACGCTTGAGCAAGATTAATGCTGGTAAGAAAAGAGATGGTCCTTTCCCTAGACCATGGTAGGTGTACGTGTTTGAATTTGATGCTTGTGTGCTCAGTTGTTGTAGTTTGTATGATTATGGTTTGGTATTTCCTTCTGTTGTACTAGTTGTCGTTGTTTCAGTTGTTATAATTGCTCAATAGTTGTAGTTGTTATAATTCTCAAGTCATGTACGCTTCTAAGTTATGTAAGGCACCTGGGAACGACCCATTTTTCGTAACTCTTTCGTGAATTGAAATGGTTAAAGCACCGGTGGACGACCCTTATTTTTAAACTCCTACATATACACAAAATTGCCTCTATGACAAAACAATTACGAATCATGCTTCCAAAGCCTGCTACAGTCAATGAAATGACTTGACACTGAGGCATACAACAATACTACATACTGCAATGTCACTGTGAATTTAATACAAGTCACGTGTATGTAGATTGTACCCTTTCACATGCATGTATGACATGATTGGACCATTCACTGAGAAGAAAAAATTAAAGACGCGTCTCCATCATTCGTAGCTGGGATTCCATTAAACGTCTCCATCTTTCGCACACTGCATTGAGTAGTCTCTTCCGAATTAAATGACAACAGTATACGAAATTAATAGTAACTGCCCACATTTGTTGTGATGTGAAAAGTCACTGTAGGGAATCTAACGTAATATCACGAGAACCCTGTAATGGGTATTCAAGTATGTTGAATTGTAACTGTTTGTCGTACATTACCCTTATAAGTACTCCATATCTGATAATCCATCTCATACCTTCTACAGCTTCAAGCAGCACCGTTGTAGACTCAAGCGAGAAAATTTATTTTCTTGTTTTCTTAAAGGTAACATTTATTATCAACAAAATTCGTACTTCTAGTAACTCTACTTATTCTACTGATGCATAGGTTACATGGACAATTCAGAAATAAGTGATGAAGAAACGGGAAGGATTTTTGATGAGTACAAACGAAACTTAGTGAATGATAACGAAATTGGATTAGTTCATGATACACAAGTTGAAGAGGTGCCTGTCGCGATTCGGCATCGAGCGGTTACATCTCCGCGTCCTTCTCCAGTAAATCAACGACCTAGTAATAGTGCTCAAACATTGAATTCTCCTACTCCAGAATTTTCGTCTAAGGATTTGCTGGCCCTCGTAAAATCCTATATTGAGGTTGAAAAGAGAGATGAGTTGCTAATGCAAAGTGGAGGGGGTTTAACATATGAAGAAAGATGGGCAATGATCACGAGGCTATACAACAACCATCGTTCCCGACCCACTACACGAACATCGGTTGAAATCCAAATGGCTAATCGTCATTTTGCAGACGCTTGTGATCGGTACACAAAGATTATCGAAACTGTTGAAGACGAGAACATATTTAAAACAAATCAAGCAACATATGATTCTCGTTACCTTTTCGAGTATGGTGAGGAGTTCGTTGGTTACAAAGCGTATAAACTCCGCTACAGTTGGTTGACCCGCTATGGAACTGAGTAGGCTTATGGTATTGTGATTTTATTGTTGTTTTACTGTCTATTTAATTTGATGTTTGTGCGTAGAATATGGAGTTATCTGTAAACCTTGTTATGTTGGCGTGCTATTTAAGAATTTTGCATTTCTACACGAGAAGAGGGAAACCTTGTTCAACATCAAATTCAAACGTTATTACATTCCAAACAACATTTACAGGAACTAGAACAACAGAACATACCGGCTCTACACAAAAACATTCTCTACACAGAAATACAGTCTCTACACATAACCAAATGCAGTCTCTACACAGAAACATAATCAAAACGTACAAAAAATCCTGGTCTCTACAACAGAACATACGGTGCTGTTCTTTTAGCCATGTGTTTTCACTTAAGATGTTGTACGTTTTCCAGCCGCACAAAGGACTTTGTATTTATGAGAAGGGGGAACGAGAGGACGTGAGTGGGGCAAGACTAGAAAACGTGCACATGTTTTGTTTTAAGTTTACAAAAATCCTGGTATCTCGTTATATAAAACATTATCCACATACAGACTGCTATCGACAAAAATAAGAATACCGGTGAAACGAGTAATGTCCCACGATCCCAAAAATATAATAATATAGGTCCGTTAACTTATACTGTGAAACCCCGAAATATCGATATAGGGTTCAAAATACTCCAAAATAAAAAGTGCTTATTTTACGAAATAAAAATTACAGTAAAATTCTAAAAATTAAATTATCACTACGTCTCAAAGGGCTTGTCTAAATTTGAAGCCAATATTTAATTAAAATTAATATATTGTTATGTTTATAAACGATTTCACAGCGACTATTTTAAAATTTGATTTGATCATAAATCAAAATCTACACGACGAAATCTCGATTTTTCTCTTCCACTAGAAAAATATACTTCACCAGCTCTGAACGTTTCTTGTTTCACAGAAATCCGATTTAAAACGGCTTCTGTATATTCGTTTAAAGTTCGAATCGCCAAATTACGAATTGCCGCGCCATTTCGAGCTCGATTATAATTATAATATAATTATACGTTCAAACTTCGTTTAAATAATATATTCGTTCTATAATTCAACTCTAAACTAAATTATATATTATAAATTGTCCAGTTCACATTATATTGTGAATTCCACAAATTCTGATTATTTCAAAATTAAATATATTATTTAATTATTATTATAATTAAACATTCAAAGTTATTTTATTTAAACCATTTTAAATTACCAAACCATATTTTAAATAATTAAATAAATTATTTTCTCGACCGTAAAAATACGGGACGTTACAAGATCGCTGAGGTGTAACTTCTTTTTTTATTTTTTATTCGGAATATATCTATAACTACTGCAATACAATTTGATATATATGCTAACACATTGAAACGTGCGTTGCAATAGACAAAAAACTGTATAGCAATGGCAACATTGTAGCTAGCAGCACCATGGATTTTCGTTGTGGTAGGATCTATAGCGTAGTGTAACAAAATCACTTTCAGCTAAAAACTTTCATAGATTCAGAGAAGCACTTGAAATTGAAGAATTGCAAACAAGTACGAAGTAGAAGATGGAATGTTTCTCGGCAAATTAAGGCAGTCAAATTTAACTTTAATTTGAGGGGCGTTAATAAAGGAAAGATTGAATAGTGGGAATGCAACAGTCACATTCTCATTGTAACATAGCAACGGTCACATGCCTATTATAACAATGCAACGGTCGCATGCCTATTATAATAATGCAACAGTCACATGTCTATTATAACAATGCAACAGTCACATATCTATTATAACAATGCAACGGTCACACCTATTATAACAATGCAACGGTCACATGCCTATTATAACAAAGCAACGGTCACATGCTTATTTCTTGTATTATAAATAGAAGACTCCTATATACAATTTGTATTATCTTACAATTATAATTCATCAATAATAAAACTTCTTTTCAATCTTGTTTCTTCTATTTTATTTTCTAATATAACGCACAATAGATGATTGTTTGGAGTTTAGTTAAGCAACCAACTTTGTATGTAATTATTTTTTATTTTTGTATCATGTTTACAATTGTTGATGGTACACATACACTTTGGATTGATTTTATCATAATTGTTACGAGCCTTTCATCTTTTTAAGGTTGACGTTGCCCAGATTGAGTACATAAATGAAAACAAAGAACAAAAGATTAATGTTATGCATCTATTAGTCATTGGTTACTAAATCAAACTTTTTATTGGAAGAAATATCAACAACGGCGAAGTTTGAAGCTTAATTTTTTTTTATTAACAATCGATTTTTTAGTTGATTTATTTAAATAAAGTAATTCAATAATCGTTAATTATTTATTACATCTACTCTTGCATTTTAAATTTTTTAATTAAAATATTAACAAAATATGATATATGTTTTGAAAATATATTTGTTCATTTTGTCCTTTCATTTTTTAAATTCAATAATAATTTAGAGATATAAAGAAACACAATATTAAAAGTATACTAATGTTTATTAGTACTATGTATGTGCTTATGAATGATTTGTATCAATACGCTCATAGCAAATCCTTAGTGTTACGCTTGCTTGCTTGTACAACCCTTAGTATAACTGGATTTTCACTTTTGCAATTACTTTAATTTATTTTTTAAACAAGCTAGATAATTTTTTTGATCAAACTCGTATTTAAAAAAATCAATTTTTTTTCCGTTATTATATAACTTAACAGTCGGTTTTCTCTAACTAATGAATAGTATATAACTATATATATTTTGTAAACAATACATGAATTATCAGCTATTTGTTTTTCCAATGGTCAACAGGCAAACTACTAAAGAGCAGAACAAGTCTCCGGCTACAACAAATCATCAAAGGGTGCCGCAGCAATGAAGCTTAACTGTGATGACTAGCAGTGGCATTAACAGATGTTGCTAATGTAGCCTCTGACGCAGTAACGATGTCAGTCTGCTTTACATGGCATAAGAGAGACACAGCTTCATTGCCTGTGTCCTGATTTTCTTCCTTGATATGTTCCACTTCTTCCATCTTCTTCTTGATCTGTTCTCTCTGCACAGTTGATATTAATTCTTTCATTGTTCCATTTTCTTCATCAGGACCAAAAACAGAAGCATAGGTAGAAGGAAAACGGGGTTTGAAAGTGAGGAGCAAACGACCACTGTGGCGCTGGGCGTGCAAGTAATTAGCGTGATCAGGGGCAGGGACATGGACAGTCTGCACTATAAGTCGTCCCTCAACTCGGTGGGCCTGCATTTTCATGCCGGAGGTACCATTGAGCCTTGACATCGATGAAAGCGGTGGTGGAAATGACTTCCTTGGCGCTGAAATTCCCATGCCTTTTCTGCTTTTCGTTGAAAACCCACCCTTTGAATGCTGTGTTGTTGAAGAAACCGAGGAGGAAGAGGAAAAGAAATCAGCGTCGAAATGGTCACTGCAGCCTGTTGCTTCGGAGCATAGGCTTTCTGTGCATATTTCCAGACTTGTCTGACTGAGCTTGCCGCATGAATTACGCTTGAGCCATGGATCAATGTATGGTTCTGCTTCCTTCTGAATGGATGGTTCTTGCTTCCTTATCTGCGCTTTTATTGAGCTCCAAATGCCCATTGTTTCTAATGCGGTCGTCATCGACATGATAATGAATTGCCAATTTCACTGATGGATCAAATATGAAGGATTAATATTGGAGTGATCACCCAAATCAGCTCGCTTAAACTCAGGTTATTTTGATGAGGCTTGATTTGGTCGTCTGTTAAGGATGAGGAATGAAGAGGAAAATGCTGCCTATTTATAGCTGTTTGTGCAAAAGGGTTGCAATGCCCACTTTGCCACTACAAGCATCAATTTGCTTTCCTTTTCACCAAAGTATCATACACAGCAGCTATGCATGATACATGTATAAACAAGTGTAGTTCAAATATTTTATGTTGCATGTCATGTTCAAAAGGCTCTCTGTATCACCTACGAACCTGAGTCACTTTAAGTTGTATCAATGTTCGCCTATTCATTTTCAGACTACGTACAGTGTATAGTGCTCCTAATATACATGGGACTCTAATTATTTTGTGTAATAACTTAATTAGATTTGAACCTCTATAAAAAAAAAGCTCCCCTGTTGTGGTTCTGGTTCCAAACTCCAAAATTTAATCACACTGCATTGTTTTTTTGGATCCAGAGAAAACAACAAAGAAGAAAACTGTTGAGATGAAAATACACAAGGTTCTTTGACTCATTACATTTTTTAGTACATGCCTTTCCAACAGATAGTCCTTTTTTTCCTCCCAATGTAATTAAGAATGGTAGTGGTGATGATGGTGTCCATTGGCGTTTATGACGCTTTTAATCGTCCTTTTTTCTTTGTGCATATAGATTCCACTGGAACTCGGTGGATTATATGCATACTTGCAGCTATTTAACATACTTTTTAGATGAGTTTGCTTGAATTGAAGTGCATGCCATTGATTTTAGTGCTAAAACTGAAACCATTATACGTAGACAAAGTCACTTTAGTAGTCATCTTTTCATCTAGACATTCTCTCCTACCGTAAATATAGCTGTCATTATGTGAATCAATTTAATATTTTTCCTACTTTACTTTATTCAATTTGCATTGCTGAATACTGCTATGTTCTTTTGGTTTGAATCAAACAACAAGAAAAGGGAATTTGCTGACTTAAAAGGAGTGAAACTCATTTTAAAAATTGACTGCAAGTTCTATATATTAGTAATATTTGCTGAAAACCATCTTCCAATTGCACATATGTATTTATGTCACTCTAGCATCACTGCCACGACGGTTAAATGTTTTGACAATGATTTGAAATGTTTAATGTTCAAAACTTAAAGTAGTGTTTGCTTACCAATTTTAGTTTTAGATTTTCACCCGACGTTTAAAAACACGAAGAACGCGTAAATATAATAAAAATGATCATTTTAAAAAAAAAAGTTAACATATAAAACGAAAGATAATTTTTGTTTATTTTCCGCGTTTTTTAAAATAATGGAAGAGCAAATGACAACTCATCATCTCATCGTTCCTTCATCCTCTCATCTATCGTTCTTTTATTCCATCAGTCGGTTCAATCGGTCCATTGTTGGCTTTTGGTTAGTCGTTCTCAGAACTTTATCCATATTGCGGGTCTGTCAGCCTAATGGCAGATCAACATCGGTACAGCGACTGGTGTTGTCTCATTTGAGCAACTCCACACATTTATCTTTTTCTTCTACTTTTTTTGATTGTGTTGTACCGGTGTGTCCCATCGCTTCTTCTCCATATCCCGTGTATGTAGTTTCTGACTCGTATCCTCCTTCTTAGCAAGGACGAGATAGCGATCATTAATGATCGCATATCTCAACTTACTAAGAATTTCGATCCTACTACGTCCGATGTCTCAGTCTCTAACTCTTCATACCACGTTTTGGAGGTTCCTTGGGTTTTATGGTTCCTGAGATTCACCCTATCGGTTGTCTACTCGCGCCTTGTTTCGTAGTCTAAGTCCGGTTTCTCGCACTTTCTACACCATTCGTACACGCTCTATAACGGCGTCCGAGCAGATCGTTAGATCTACTCGACACACACGATACCTTATTTGAGTTATGCGGTGTGTTTGTTTTCTGCCCCTGTTGGGAGTGTTACATTTTTCCTGTGCGTCTTCTTGGTTAGTCTGTTGTCCTAGATAGTGAGTTTCCTTTTTTGAAACGTGCATGGTATAGATAATGATGCATCGGTAGCTAGACTCAAACACATTGTTAAGAAGCATTCTATCTGTTTGGTGGTACTCCTGAAACCATCTATGGGTCCGGAGGCGATCACCAAATCGGTTTTATCTCTTGGTTTTGGTGGAGCCTTAGCCAATGTGTCCGACAAGATTTGGATCCTATGCTCCAAAGGCGTTGTTGTCCACCCTATCTTGGATTCCGACCAGCAGCTTTCAGTAGGTTGTTCTTTTCCCTCTTTCTCCTCATCCTTTTTGTTCTCGGCGGTTTACGCTAAGTGCGATAAAATTGAGAGGTTTCCCTTTTGGTATGACATCCTTTCTCTATATGACTTGGGTTTTTCTATACGGTTTTGGGAGGCGACTTTAATGTCGTTGCCTCCCGAGCAGAGAAACATGGACATAAATATGTTAATCGGTTGGCGGTGGCGGATTTCAATGCCTTCATCAGCAGTTCGAGTCTTTCTGAAGTTTCTTTCGTCGGTTTAGCTATTACTCAGTGTAATAACCAAGACGGGCCAAATCGAATTCTTTCTAGGCTTGATAGGGTATTCTCATCAGAAGGTTGGTTCAGCCTTCGATTCACATTCTCTGTCTCCCATCTACATCGTACCTTCTCGGACCATGCTCCTACGATTCATAGCTGCTCTCCCCTTTCTCTTTCTGGCCCTTCTTCTTTTAGGTTCCAGAGTATGTGACGATCTCACCACACATTCTATAGTGTAGTGGAAGACTCCTTAAACTCCCCCGTTTTTGGTTCTCCGTGTATTATGTTTTCTTGCATGCTGAAGCATCTTAAGGATTGTCATAAGATGTGAAATGTCTTCTTGTTTTCAAGAATATCTTCGATCGCGTTCAGGCAGTCGAAGAAAATCTTGTTTTAGTAGAGGCATCTTTTGATGAGGATCCCTCTTCTACTAACAAGGAGGCTTTTCGTATTGAATATGACCATCTTCACCAGAAAGCGAGGATCAATTGGATTGTTGAAGATGATACAAACTCCAAAAAATTTCACTCTTCTATCCGTAAGAAAAATAGTCTTCTTACGATCCATTAGATCCAGCGCCCTGATCTCTCAGTGGCTTCCACCCCTAGTGAAGTCAAAGAAACTATTCTGTCCCATTTCCAATCCTTCCTTGGTTCTTCCTCTATGCCAATCTGGACCCATCCCTGCAAGTTTACATTCCTAGTTTGGTCCTTCCTTCAGATAGTTCTGATCTTGCCACACCTCCTTTCTCGAAAGAAATACGTACTTGCGTATTTGCTCTAAGTAAGGACAGTGCGAGTAGGCCTAATGGTTTGAACGGGTTCTTTTACTGGAGTGTGTGGCCGATTATTCAAGTAGACTTTTGTCTCTTGCTATTCAGATTTTCTTCTTTGTGGAGAATTCTCAGTGGGTTGGGCCTCATCCCAAAATGCGAACATCCTCGCTCTTGTGCGGTTTTTCATCTGATCAGCTTGTGCAAATTCTCTAATAAGGTTATATCTAAGGTACTAGCCTCTAGGCTAGCACTGTTTCTCGAGCGTATTATTTATTCTTTTCAGTCTGGGTTCGTAAAAGCACACTTAATCACTGATAATGTTCTTTTAGCTCAGGAGCTGGTTTCTCAGATTGATAGGAAGGTTCGAGGGTCTAATGTGGTCATCAAGATGGATATGGCTAAGGACAACGACCACATGTCTTGGTTTTTTTGTCATTAAGGTTCTGAGGGCTTTTGGCTTCTCAGAACCCCTTATCGATATTATTTGGAGGTTGATCTCCTACTGCGGGTTTTCTGTTCGCATCAACGGATCGACCAATGATTGTTTCAAGGCAAGAAGGGGTCTTTGTCACAGAGATCCCCTCTCCCCTTCTCTTTTTGTCATCGTTGTCGAAGCTTACGTTCGAGGCTTGCACTCGCTCGATAGCTAGGCAGGTTAATAGGTTTGGCTCCCCTAGGGGTTTCCCTCTTATTTTTTACTTGTCCTTCGATGACGACATCATCATTTTTACTAATGGTAGTAGTTGATCGGTCTGTCGCCTTCTTTGTCTTATTCGGCAGTATGAGAGATGCTCGGGGCAACTCGTGAACTCTGATAAAAGATGCTTCGTACCCGCGAAAGATCTGTCTTCAGTTAAATCTTCCTAGGTCGGGACCTTTACACGGTTCAAGGCTGCCTCTTTTCCTCTTCCTTACCTCGGTATTGTGTTATATTGAGGTAGGAAGCTCAACGCCATGTTCAATCCCCTGACTGATAGAGCCAAGGGTAAGATCAACGCCATCTGGGATCCCCTGACTGACAAAGCCAGGGGTAAGATCAATCGTTGGAATGAGACTCTCCTTTATCAGGCAGGCAAACTTGTCCTCATAAAGTCAGCCCTTGATTCTATAGAATCTCATGTCTTTGCTTCTATAACCCCTTCTTCCTTTGTCCACTCTTACCGCTCCTTCGCATCGTCCTTCTTCTGGGAAACCAAGGACAATGCTTCTCACCATCACTAGATTTTGTGGAACATCATTTGTCATCCTAGAAGTGAGGAAGGTCTGGGCCTTCGTAACCCAAAGGACGTTTGTTCTGCCTTTGCTTTCAATCTGTGGGCGAGGTTTGGAGCGAACATTCCCTTTGGGCAATGATCTGCCAAGCTATATACCACAGGCTTTCGGTTACGAATTACACGGTGTCCCGTCCTACACTAGTGAGACATGAAAATGGATGCAATCGGTGAAGGATTCATCGGACTCACATGGTGGTGGTAATGATTGGGAGGTAGTCCCTTCTTGATTAAAGCGACATGCTATTCGGTTACCACACCGGCTCCACGTCTCCATGTTTTCTCTTTCATTTGGGATGTTCGACTTCCCCTAAAGGTCTCTCTGTTTATGTGGAAAACCATGCATGATGGGTTACCAATAGAGAGAACCTCCAAAGGATCGGCATCCCATTTGTTTCCAGGTGCAGGTGCTGCAGCAATGGTAGTTCGGAAATAGTTGTTCATTTGTTGTTCGCTTGATCTTATGCTAAGTCTGTATGGAATTACTTTGGGAATCTGATGGTTGCCAAGGTAATGCCACTTCTCCTGTAGATTTTCTGATAGATCAACATCTCAGGTAAATCTATTCATTCGATCCTATTTCATATAATCTCTTGTCTTATCTGTTGGCACATCTCGTGCTCGCGGAATAAGGCAATATTTGACGAAGTGACTATTGATCCTCCTACCATTATTCAGAGGGTAAGGAATGATTTTTTCCTTGCGTTTCGGGTTAGGCCTTTCAGGAGAGCTATTGGCTCCCACTCTAGGAGATTGGCTAGTACTTTGGTGTTACCCTAGTACCGACTCCTCCGAGAGAGGGAATTGGTCGATTCCAATGCTAACAACTCACCCCTATTGCCTTCACATTCCACAGACTGCTCCTTCCCTCTTTTTGAATCTTATGTTGTTTGCAAGTTCTGGAGGACTTGGATTTTAGGTGTATGGATTTCGTCTACAGTGGGTACGTTGGTGTTGTCAGTGCTTTTCCCAACTGGGACCTTTGGGATCTGGAGGAGTTAGAGCTCTCGGCAACTTTTCTTTGGTGTCTCTTGCCTTCATTAGTGTAACACTCCGTAATTTTAAATATTAAAATTAACAAATTTAAGAACACTCAATTTTAGGAGAAGAATTAAGGGAAATAGGTTACGCCGTTGCGTTCATCTCGGAATTCTGCTTGGGATAGAGTCCAAGAATTCATAAATCGGACTTTGTATGAGGAAGTTATGGCCTTCAGAAGTTTCAGGGATTTAAATAAATTAAAACAGCTTGAATTCAAATTCAAAATTCAAATGAAAACACAGAAGCGGCTGGGTGGGATTTTTCCCGCCCTAGGCCAGGTCGACCAGGGGGTCGACCTACCCTATACAGGTCGACCTGGGGGTCAACCTCCCCTGATTTGGTCAGATCCGAGGCAGATTTGGGATTTTGCACCTGGACTTGTTTTCTGGACTGATTCTTTGGCTCCTAACCTATTTAAACACCCCCAAACCTCACTTTCTCTCCACACCAAACCATTGTAACGCTATGCTGCCTCAATCCTAATTAAAATAAGTTAAAGACGTCCTTATGCTGCTGGAATAGTTCATCTTCTTCTTAAAGCTAAGGAATTGTGAGACAAGATTGTAGAACAAACGACGAACGAATTATTCTCTTCTCTAATCCATCTTTGTGAGTACAATTTCTTTCACAAAATAATTAATAAATTAATTATGATGAGTTATAATTTGGGTTATAAGATTATGCCTGTTGGATCGTTGACCGATATGATATTGTCTATTTTGTGAATATACGCTAGTTGTTGTCTTATGTACGTAGATCCATGATGTTGGTTCATATGTCTAAACACATATGCTAGATTTGATTCATTTTGTGACATTAATTTACATATCTAAATCATATGCACGTGTATATGTAAATTTTAGTTTACATGTCTAAATTATATATGCAAGTTTATATATAAGTTTGGATGTGAATCATATGCTAGTTTATATGTAAGTTTGTATGTGAATCATATGTAAGTCTTAGTTTACATGTCTAAATTGCATATGAAAGTTTGATACAAGTTTGTATGTAGATCATATGCAAGTTTATGCGAAAACCATGTTCATATATGCAAGTTCACCTTTATGTGTATAGATCTATGCAAATCATATCTTATATAATTTGATCCATGCCAATTTGTAGTTTATTCAAATTATGTCTATTGCCTATGGAAGTTATTGATTATGCAAATTTATGATTATATAAGTTATAATCATGCAAGTTTTGATCCGTGCTAGCCTATTCTTATTTGCAAGTTAGATCTATTTTATGTGTTATGCGAGTTGTGATGTTTCTTTTCTTTTTTATGAGTTAGACTATTTGCGAGTCTAACATATTTCATATTAAACGTACGAACGACGTAGGGGAAATGGGAAAATATTAAATATTAATATTGTGAATTGGCATATAATGGCTTTAAAAGCATATAATTAATTTGAGACATTAATTGGTATAATTTATATACCTAAAAATTATGGACATAATTTAAGTGACAATTATGGACATGGATTAAAATTGGAAGTTATTGACAATCTGAAAAAGGGATATTAATTCAAATTGGGGTTGAATAATAATGTGTAATAATAAATGCCTAAGACACAACGTTAGACTCGTTTGTGGTATAAGACTGCCTGGACCCGCTCGGCAAATCCAGCAACCACAAACGGTAGTCTAATGTGAGAGGTCAAAGACATAAATTAAATGCGTAATAAATGCCTAAGACACAAGGTTAGACTCGTCTGTGGTATAAGACTACACGGACCCGCCCGTCACATCCAGCAACCGCAAACGACAGTCTAATGTGAGAGGTCGTAGGCATAATTAAAAGATTCTTAGACACGAGGTTAAGTCTGGCTTGTGGTGGAAGTCTGCCCGGAACCGCCCGGCATATCCAGCGGCCACTAGCGATCGACTTAATGTGAGAGGTCTGTGCATTAATAATTAATTAATGCTGGTCAAAGACGAATATGAATGATAAACAAAAGTTTGGTTGAGTAATTCTCTGAGTACCAATCTGATGTTGATTTCAATCTTCGGGGTTGATACTTAGGGAGTTACTCTCTTAACCAATGTATCTGTGAACTAAAATGTACTTAATAATAAATTAAATAAAACATGTTATATGATACATACATACATATATATATATATATATGATAAATAAAACATGATAAGTGGATAGGGTTAAGACCAGCTTAACCAATAATCTTATAGGGTTAAGACCAGCTTAACCAATAATATATAAGTGGATAGGGTTAAGACCAGCTTAACCAATAATCTGATAAGTAGGTAGGGTTAAGACCAGTTTAATCAATAATATATAAGTGGATAGGGTTAAGACCAGCTTAACCAATAATCTGATAAGTAGGTAGGGTTAAGACTAGCTTAACCTATAATCACTACAAGAAAACATACATATGGTTACATTCATTGGTAGCGTTTGATATGTAAATGTAACCAATGTGGTTTTTAATTTTGTATTTAGGGGTTTTGGTTACATTTATTTAATAATTAACTAACACAGTGGTTACGTTTTACCCTTCTGTCCTGTTACATTTCACTTCCCTCCTCTATTTTCATTTGTCCGCCTAAACCTTAATTACTTCCCATGTTTCTTCCCCTAGATTACTCCTCGTCCCCTCCTCCTTCAATCCACTAAACTCCTTCAGACGTCGCTTCCACCTCATTTTGTCACCACCTCCACCTTGATTTGTCACCGCTACCTTCTTATAATTTCATCCACTGCCTCATCCAATAAAAATCTGGGGTTTCCGATTTCTGCTTGAATTTCGATTCAGGTAGTTTTATTTTGATCTTTCTTTGTTCAGCTTTCAAATTGAACATGCACTGTCAAATGTGAATCTAGTATTAATGATCCCTATTTTTATGTAGTCGAGTCAAATCAAAGTTAATTGTTAAGTCTTCTTGGTTCAAACTGAAGAAAGCTTGCTCGATTTTGCTTATAAAGAAGACTAATGAGATAAAGTGTTGCATTTAAACATATTCATTCGTTGCTTTTATTTTTTGTTTTAAACCATGGACAAGTTTTAACTTGCAGTAATGAATTCCCATGAATTGGCAGTTTTTTTGTGGAATTTTATCAAATGTTTATGTTTTATTTTCATTTTAGGACTCTTTTCCAATACCAGCAAAAAAAGTCTTTGACTGTTCTCAAAGGTTTGGACTAAAATTTGTCCATGAATAATTAAAATTTGTTTGATGAACTATGATAAAATAGTTACATAAATACTTATTTGATTTTTGACAGTTATATTTTTCTAAAAGTAATTGTGTTTGAATTATTAGATTTTTATATATTCCGATCACCTACCTTCAAGTTTATTATTTACTTAAAACTTTTACCTAGTTTATAATTTTCAATTCAAATTCTCATTTTTGCGTCGATGTAATTCTATACGAAGTCATTTATCTATGAACTAAAACCATGCGAACTTGCTTATTTGATAAACTTGCAACTAAAATGGATTTGAAACATATTTAGCTTGTTTTAAATAACTGCCAATTCTCTCAATGTCTTCTCATTTTCTTATTGCTGAACTTGGAATATGACAACGAAAATTCATTAAAGGTATTTGGTCTTTGTTTGACTTGATTATTTCAGTCCCATTCTATGTGAAGTGTTTTAGGTTAGGATGTGTATGATTGTAATAAATCCATGTCCCTTCTCTACAAAACATTATGTTGGGGTATCATCATTATTCACATGTGTGATAAATTATGTTTCTCAAAGTTCTAGTTACAAATGCGTATCATTCTAGTCAGTAAAATGTTTTTATATTTCTGTTGAAGTAGAATATATCTTATAAAAGCATAATGTTACCCATCATGATCATAACAGTTTATGTTCTTGCATGATGCCAAATTACTTTCAAATTATTTTAAGGCCTACAAATTGTTTTGAGGTAAGTTTAACTTTTTTGCAACTTAGGTTTAACATTGAGTTGACAACTTTATTTTAAATTTGAGTTGCAAAACACTGCAACTTAGTTTTAAAGCTGAGTGGCACAACTTAACATGCAACTTAGTTCAAAACTGAGTGGCACAACTTGGCAACAAAGTTCTAAAGCTGAGTTTTTTTGAACCTTGGGTTCAAGACTTAGTTTTAAAACTGTGTTACGGTTGTAACTTGCGACTCAGTGTTGCAGTGGTGTTGTTTATAAATGAAATGGGGACTTGCGGTGAGACGACAAGATACATTGTCACTTGTCAAGAGAATTTAAATGAGAATATTGATAAGGAGATAAAAATGGATGAATTTTTATAATGTGGAAGATTCAAATGGAAATATTAAAAGAATTTATAGGAGATGAGGGAAGGGGGAACTTAT
Source organism: Allium sativum (assembly GCA_030737875.1). NCBI lineage: Eukaryota > Viridiplantae > Streptophyta > Magnoliopsida > Asparagales > Amaryllidaceae > Allium > Allium sativum. The sequence continues at coordinate 479,907,988 of CM060916.1, forward strand.
GCTTAACTATTATACCACGACCGTATAGGATAATTGGTTTTTCTTACATATTTTGCAGATGTTAGCAAAATTTGCAGCTGCAATGCATAAACATGCACAATAATATCCTGAACAATTTAAGGTATTGAAGTATTAATGAAAAATATGTTTTTATTATGTTGTAGCTAAAGGAATATTGCAAGGAGTATTAATGAATAATATGTTTGAGGGTCATATTCTCCCCAAAAGTGATGGCAGTGGCAATACTTTTTCTGGGCTACAAGCATTGAAGACAACCATTGCTGTAAGTAATATGATCCCTTGCAAATGTTTTGATAAACATCAATTGTTATAAGTCACTTATTCCTCTCTCTTCCTTCGGGAAGGCGCGGTAGCCGGAGATCAAATCAATCCCCCATTGGTTGCTGCATCTTGGAAGTCATACGAGTGCACCTCTCGTAGACGAGTACCGACTCAGTCCGCTCCTACTGCGCGGGAGTATCAGCAGGGCATCCCGGGACGGACCCTCTTCGCCTCAAACGAGAGATTCTTCGAAAACAAAAAGGAAATGGCAATCGATATTCGTACATATCCTCATTTGCTTCTTTTGATTCCTAATATTCTCCAGATCTACGAATAGCCGCGGGCAAGCACCTTTAACAAGCAAGTAGCTAGCTTCCACCTTACAGCAAGGCGCGAAAGCCTTCGCCTATAGCTTCTACTTAGCAGCCAAAATAAAGTACTCCTTTAACACACAAGTACGCTAGTACAAAAGAAGAACTGTCCTAATAAGAGATACAAAGCTGCAAAGCTTGCCAGCAACGTTCTACTACAAGGAGAGGCAAACACATCAGATGCTGCGAAGCGAGCCGCGGAATTAATATACTTGGCCCAACCTATACCTATACAAGGGCTTACGTTTTCTTGCTTTTCTTTGTTGAATCCTCCCTCCCTGGAGAAAGACTACCGGAATCGTATAACTGTCAAAAGTGAGTGACTGGTCATCGGAACTGTTATAGTCTGAATACTCATAAGGTTGGGTCGACGCCCGCCTCCCCCCAAACTTGACTTGCAAGTTTCCCCGCAAAAAGCTCTCCACGCCTACTAGCTGAATAATCATAGAAAAAGCAACTTCAGATGTATATTTAATTATAGTACATCATTTATATTCCTTATCTAAAATAAGGCATATGTATATAACCTAACTTTCAATGTTACATAGACAGAAAAGTACTAATAGAATTAAGTTGGTAACCACTTCAATAGCCCCTTTTTTATGTATCTCACTTTGGCCTTTTTGTCCTAGATTTCTTGAAAAACAAAACAAATTTTCGTTGGTATAATCCACTAGCCATTGACATTGAGATGAAGTACATAATATGGATCATTTCAAAGCTTCTTATTTTTCACATTGTTTCTGTGTGTGTTTATGAATGATCCTCACTTTTTTGATGTCATAGATTGAACATTGGCTAATTCGAGTATGTGAAGAACTAAGTAAACACATTCAGTCTGATTTTGACCTGAACTAGTACAACCCCTAAAGCGGTTAAAAACCGACCGTTACTTGTGTAATTAAGAAAAAACATTTGTTGTTATATTTTATCGATTACATTTGAGGATATAGTGATAATATGTCGGAAAAAAATAATTTGCATTATTACAAATAAAAATAGATATATTAAAAAAAAATACAATGTAGAACAATTAACAGTTTTTTCTTTCAAATATTCATATATGTATCATGTCAAAGTGTTAAATAGACATGTAATACAAGCTTTCTATATTAGTCAGTGTGTTTGTGTCTGTTCTGAGGTGTAAAAGTTATGTAGATGCATGAAGGACCAGAATTAACCACTTAAGTTAATCAAACAAGGGGATTCTCATTTGTTTATTGCTTGGGCTTCCACTATTTCTCTGTGTGTTATCTGCTAGAAACTTCTTTTTCGGTTGCTTATGTTTTTGGTTCTTCTCTCATAAATGATAACCTGTCATATTTCTGGTTATGTCTTCATCATAGCTAAGATTGGATTTCATGATATGCTGACATTAATTCCATATACCTTTGCATCTATAGTTAATTAACTAAATGAAAATGTGTAATTATTGTTTGAATTCTTTGGTGACCTCAAAAGCAATCCACGTGGATTAACGCTAACAAAAATTGGTGGATTTTCTTACTAAAATCAAATCATGCATTGACTAATTTACCTTGTTGAGTTGATGAAATTTACCATAATATAGTCCTTTCTTTTACATCAATTTTTTACATCACAATTATTGGGAGCTAACACGGGTATATGAGGTGTTAACCACGGTATGCTCAGGTTAAAAAACTGTGCCTATAATCTGAGCATTTGATCAGTTTACATACACTCATCTTTAAAAATAGAATGCAATGGCTCATCTAAAAAACTTAGCATTGTTCAATTTCGCTCAGTTTTAAAAACCGAGCAATGCTCAGTTTCAAAAATTGAGCATACTCATGCTCAGTGTTAAAACTGAGTAGTGGCGATAGCGCTCGGTTTTAATATTGAGCATTGCTCATGCTCGCTTTTAAAACTGAACATGGTATTCAGTTTTAAAACTAACAAATTCCCTGTTTTATAACTGAGCATCGCTCATGCTCAGTTGCTCATGCTCCAGTTTAAAACAACACGCTTGCTCTATTTTTTAAACTAAGAAATGCTCTATATATAGACTGAGCAATGCTCAGTTTATAGACTAAGTAGAGATCGGTTTGAAATTGAGTATTTTAATTTATATAGATTTATATATTGGAAAGCCTGTTACTACCTCGAGCCTATATTGTAATTTAATGGGGTAGAACATTTATACAGATTCACAATTGGCTTGAGTATTCAAGAGCTTGGGCTATTAGTCATAGTAGATTTTGGGGAACTCCTTTGCCTATATGGATTAGTGATGACGGCTTAGAGAAAATTTAATGGGAACTCCTTTGTCTTTAATTCCTTGTTAAGTGTCAAGCAATCTTCTTTTAATAAATCAAACGCTTTTATAATTGCTTGGAGGGTAAGGAAAGCTAAATTGATGAGGGAAACGATAAATTAAAAATCAGACGTAAGATTCTAGCATGTATGCAAATATAATAATGTGTCCTCGTTTGTATGGCTAATTAATACTCATTCATTTCAAAATCAATACTGTTTTTTCTCCAAATATTTCAAAATAGACTTGAATTCAGTATTCAAATAATATCTAATTAGAAATATATTGCACATTTTTCCTAATTAATTGCATATGATCTTACCATCTATTGCGCATGCAATTTCTATTAATCAACACATTGTTTGTGTTTTTAATATTATGGCAATGTTCATGCATTTAATATAATTGCCATCTTAATAATTCATTTTTGGATTTAAAAGGAAATTTTGTTTAGGTGATAGTAATGGTATTAAATCGATGACACTAGTATCATGTGTCTTATCTCACTTATGCTGCTGTTAAATTCCGTTTAGAACATTGTCTTTTTCTCAAATAAAAACATGCGAGGGTTATCTAGATTGCACGTATGTTAATGTGTCCATGGAAGATAAAACAAGTATTACTTCCCAATGCGCTTGGATTTTGTGTAATTTTATTGCCATCTATTGTTTGCACATAGTTCAGGAAAGAAACAATCTGATCCGAGTCCATTGATAAGTACAACTAATGCACATCAATAAAATCTCACATGCTGAAGTATGAAGTTATGAGCACGTGCATGTTCTTATAGGCTTGATGCAAAAAATGAAACGTGGAATTGATGCTAGTTTGCTTTCAGATTCCGATCAGTATAGTAAGGAGAGGCTTTTAACAGCTGCTACCACTAAACTCCAACTGCCAAAAGGGTTAAGCAGCTAGTTTCAGTTGTTGTATTTATAAGCAGGGTATGTGCTCAAATTGAGTTTTTCTTTACATACTACCTGGAACAGAAAAGTTCAACTTTTTTGATGATCTGCATCATGGAAGTATAAGCCGTATTTTTTTTTCTTGGTGGGAAAATGATTTACTGAGATACTTGAGAAGATAATTGGAATGTTGTGCATAATGCATAATGTTTATGATCATTCAAAGTGTGCATAATTGTAGTTTGGATATTAGGATATAATTCATACCTCTTCACCTTCCAGTGGTTCTGTTATACCTTTAGATGAGTCAACATTGTCTAATATAATTCAATTGTCAGGTTTAACACAGTTTAAAGAATGGGTATCACTTGACGTTGAAATGAAGAGAGCTTCAAGTATTCATAATGCACATCCGCGTAGCATCACACGAAATGATGGGACAAAGAAGTGGAAGTGAGATGTTGCAAGCGATCATATACGGGAAGTTGGTGATCATTTGGATGCATGGGTGCATAATGGGTTATTGCTTTGAGTTTCTCTCTTATTTTCCTATGTTGTTACATAAACGATTCATTAATTAAATAATTCAATAAGACAACAATGTTCATTGTTTTAGTTTCAACTAAATAAACGTATAAGTAAGTGGAGCAAATCAAGAGCATTACTTTTTGAATGAACTCAGAATGTAATATCATAATTTTACTCGTTTGTCGTTTACACTCAGAGTGTTACTCCTTGGAAGATATACCATAGTATCTATGTAATAATATCACCTGCTCTAAAGAGCAACTAGAGTTGAGAGGATGAATGTTTCTGTGTTTGATTGCTTATTCATAGTTGGTGTGTCTACTGGATAATTCTGCTTCATGATAATCATAAGTGTACATATACAACATATACCTAAAGCAGTAAGAAGACTATTGATGCAAAAATGGTTAAGGCCTATTTCTGTCTTCAAGAACCGTTGGTAGTTTTGTAGCAAGCATCCAAAAGTGTAGAAGCATAGGTTATCACTTCATTAAACCTGTTCTGTTTAACTATGAGTCTAATTCCACCCATTTTTTTATTTTACTTATTTATACAACTCCTGTTCTTATCAGAAATATATGCAGAAATTTGACAGCACTATATTACAGTATTAAAAATGACTAAAAAGGATAAAATTACTATATCCATTTATTATTCTGTTCAATCATGGCTCTTTATGCGTCTCTCTTGAAATATGATAGGAGTTGTTCAACAATGCAAAACACATAACTTATATTTCAAACCAAACAGAACCTCAGTTTGTTGGGCTGCAAAAATCCTATGCATTTGTGGTTATATTCAAACAAGGAATACGTTTGTTACTTCATAGCAGGCAGTTGCACATAAATTAATCATGTGCTACAGCTGTTAAAACCTTTATACACTTTCAAAGTGCGACTGTCTAGAATCATGAAAATAACATGATTAGTGTTACGTTGAATTAAATCTTTTTTTAATGTTTTTTCTAGTAAACAAGTTTGATATCCGTAAAATTCGTTATGTACACAACTGAAATCGAGTATCCATTAGCTATGTTAGTGCATCAATATTTGTTTATCAATATAAATTCTTCAGTTTCTGCTTACATGCGACTATATTTTTTCTACGGACTATCGCTTTATTTGCAGCTATGCATAGTTATTTGACACTATCTTCGAATATGATTTCTAGGTTTTGCACTAGCTTCATCTTTATGTTATGAACTGTCTTCCCCACACGTCATGGGTTCATTTGTCGAAAAAACTATTAGAAATACAACTCATACTTATTAAACGAAATACAAATCCATCTAACTTGATTTCTGGATTAACAAGGCCAATTACATAAATGCTCATGCAACTTCTGAACTTGTTGGTGATTTGGCTGAAGTGAATGCTATAAAGAAAGTCTTCAAGGACCCAACGGGTATCAAGATCAATGCTACAAAGGTTTGTTTCTTCACCTGAATAATCAAAAGCTAGAATGCTGTAGAAATAAGTTTTTCAGTTAATCAAATCGACAATGTCGGTTCATCACCTGATAGTGAAGTATGTATGTAGCTCGGGCACAGTTCATATACATTTTCATCTGCTAAAACAAAACATCCCATTTCAGTTCAGTGTCATTACATTTCACCTTCTGATCACACATGTTCTACTCTTATATGTTCCCCTATTTGAACTAAGCTATGCTCGGTTTCTGAAACTAAACTGAGCATAGTTCAGTTTCTAAAATAGAAACTAAAACTGAACATAGCTCAGTTTATGAAACTGGGCAATGCCTAGTTTTTGCATTGCCCAATTTTAAAATTTGAGCAATGGTTCATTCTGTTGCTCGGTTCCAAAAACGGAGAGCATACCACACTTTCTAAAACTGAGCTATGCTTAATTTTTGCGAGCTATGCTCAATTTTTGCATCGATTAGTTTATAAAAATCGAGCAACGTCTTAACTTTGAACACCAAAAGTAATGTATTCAATTCATTTTTCTCCAATTATCACAACTACCAGATCTGTGTACAAACTCAATATCACAGATATATCATTTTCTCGGCATTGTTTTAATTACTTTATGAAGGCTATTTTTTCTGTATATTGATAAACATATCAGAGACTGAAAATGTTTGTCTGGTGTCTCTGCCAGTTCTTATACAGACATCAGGATTCACCTCTCCATCATTATCCTTTTGAGTTGTTGACATTATCAATTGTAATTAACCATCTTATACAGCGATGAAGCTTTTATAATTGAAACAGCTAACTATAACCATCCTATTCTATCATAACATTGGTTTCCAATTGTAATTAACTGGTTAATCACGTTGTATCACTATAACAGGGTTAATCACATTTTTAATACTGTAATGTATGCATATTATCCTTTTTGGTCAACTATAACCATCCTATTCTATCAGAACAAAGATCATCACTTTAGTTTTTAGAATCTTAGTTCATTTATATTTTAAAATACATTGTTATTTGTGTCAGGTTATAATACTATGTCAGGTTATTTATGTGTGTCAGGTTCGAACCAAAATTTGTTTTCCTTTACTCTAAATTCGGTTTGTACCATGCATTGACCACGATCCCTTAACTTTACTCAATGTTTAAAAGAAAAAAAACTTCACTGCCGGAGTTTAGAAAGAATTCCATAAAAGTTCTCTTGGTCAGTGTCATACAAACACGGAATGTTATTTTGTATCCAGTCTACATTGACATATGACATACTAAAGCATTATCAGAGAACATAAATGCTAGAATGGAAATATTATAGACACCATGACTCATTACAAAAATAACACTTTTAATTTTCACAATCTGATTATCACGTAATCAAAATTAAATGAAGTACGTACTATCTTATCAGCTAAGAAAGTGATGAGGTAAGGATTTATATCACGTGCAGTTCTTTTGAATGATCATTTATATTTTCTGATATATTTCATACAAATTATGTCTTTGACTGAATATCTTCCTTTGCAGGGATTAACTCTTTCTTTTATGTTGCATTACCAAAGTCAGCATAATATCCATTTGAATCTAAGGTAAGAACCTCAAATGTACTGCTTATAGGAGTGTTTTCTTTCTTTTCCATCTTTTGTTTCCCTTTATCTTTGCTGCATATTAGGATGTTAAGTAATTAGTGTACTTTCATACATTTCAGCTGTATTTTAAAACATAGGTCCATCCACTTAGATAGATTCAGTATTTTATCTAATAGAAAAAGTAAATTCAGAGGGAACAATGTACAGGAGTTGCAAGCTATAATTTTATATTCTGTCATTACCGATTGGTTTGGACTAAAAAAAAACGAAATATGTACATTTCAATAATTGCTTTGTTGGTTTCTTCTGGTAAAAGGTTATAGCCAATTTATTAAAGGGCAGATTCCAAGGTGACTTTTCTGTAAAGTGGTTGCCTACTAGTCTCCATGAATTTAAGTTTTGACATGTTTTATTACCTTTCTTTTGACTGTTATGCTCAGCAATTCATGCATACCTGTACTTTCTATCGTACACTATTTCACCGTTATTTAGCTATTATCTTTATTTTCCGTTTAATGTCGCCAAAAGAATAGCTCTTGGATTGGGTGCATCTCAGTGTGTGGCATTCCATTTTATCTTTATTTTCCACAAGTTTGCAAATAGCATTGGTTTAACTATAACAGATCCGGTTGTACATAACCATATGTTGTCATACTTGTTAAGACTTCGAAAAAATGGGACGAAGCACATGGTGGCTGCTTACCGTCAACTAGGCAAGAGAAAAAGGACGTCAAGGTATATAATACAGGCCTATATGCCACTTCAGTACTAATATAGTAACGTGTTCTTAAGATTCTTCTCTTTATTGCTTAAATTTATTATTTGGTATTGAACAGGATTTGATAAAAGCTTACATGCTAAATATGGATGAAGAAGATTATAAAGAAGCTATGGATTCTGCATTTAAAGCCTCCACTGCTCAAAGAATCAAGAAGTCATTGGGTTAATGTAAACGTTCATTGTTCAACCAAAGCCGTCTCAGGTGCTTTAATCACATGAAAGTGTGAAATAATCATTGACATGTTATTACTTTATTCGAATCATGAAAATGATTTTCTATGTAACTTATATATCAGCTTCTCAGGTTCTTCGTATAATTAAGGATGATGCTATTGTGGTTGACTCAACTTCATCTGATTTTTGGGTTATGGTGGCCGTTTTGAAGGTATTTATAAATCAATTCTCAGTAAAAGTGTACTTTTCATGCATCAAAGCAGTGAACAAATTAATTCTCCCATTTGATCATCTCATTTTTATCTTTAACTGTTATTTGGTGTAAATGCAACATTGTGTATAATACGCAAATTCATGATTGGTCCTTATACGCAAACTAGTTTATCCTGTTTTTATATGTATCAAAAATTTATTCTTAGTTATCAATCCCATTTAGCTTCATTGGTGGTGATACTGGGATTGCCATTTCGAATAAGGATGGAACGACCCTACTTCAGATGGAGTTGGGAGGTAAAGATGCATATATCGTTCTTGAAAATGCTGACCCTGACCTGGTTGCTACAAATATTATTAAAAGAGGATATTCATGTACGTAAAGAAAACCTTTTCAACTCCTTTTTTTGGTATGTAAATTTGAACTTTACCTAGATGCGGATATTGTAGATATAAACATCCTTGACTTCCGAAATATATTTTTAATTTTTTGATTTAATGATTGAATATATATGTATTTATTTCATTATTGCTTATGCATAATTCAGGGATGCATCTTCATAGAATACATCAACAAAGCCATAGTGCTCAGTGATGCAATGGAAACTGGTACTGTTCAGATCAATTCAGCACCAGCTCGGGGACCGATTACTTCCCTTTTCAGGTATAATAGAATTTTATATGGACTTCGTTTGTTTCTATGTTCTCTGTATCATTTTGCATGTTTTGTCTACATAGCATGTTCTGAGTCACTATCAATAGAACCAAAAAAAACATTATTTTTATGCATGGATAAAATAGAAGCAAGCACGAAATACAATAATATCATTCAGCATGGAAATGGCATATGAAACAGTGATCATGTAACTTCAAGTATAATATCCCTGAAACAATTTGCAACTTAATTAAGACACAACGTACACCAGTTAAGTCACTGCATATGAAACAGTGCGCATATAACCACAAGAATGGAAAAGCGTTCATTAGTTAAGTCATTACGTACACCAATTTGCAACGGAAGTATATAGACTGAATTGAATTTGGTATTTATGCTAGAACAGAAATACGTACATAAATCATTTGAGAAATCCTGAAGGAGGAAGAAGAAAAGGTGCACGTACATATATCATTTATGCATTTTGCACATTTATGTAATTCTGACTGTTGATCGTTATACTTGTATGCAATTCTTACCGTTGACTGTTATACTTATGTACATGTAATTAGATTTCCAAAGTGAAGAACAGCCGCATCAAAGAACTGGTGGTAATTAAGCTATGAACAAGACTTTAACTATTATTTTGTTTGACTAGTCATGTAGACTTGTTTGTAAGCAGTTGTGGTATGTGGATTCACTTATCTTGTCGAAATACTACTATTGAGATGATTATGTGTGTTATATTTGATATTGTGAGTAATGTATTTGTTTAAGTATTTAAATATGGTGTTATTGATTTTAGTTTGAAAACTATACTCATATGATTATTTGTTTTAATATTTCTATTATATGTAAGCGAATGATGGAAATGTTACAAGCCATTAACAGTAAACAACCGCAATTAAAATGTGGTGTGCATAAGTAAGTTTTAGTAGCGTTGAAAAAGTGCTACAAATGTAATTTACAAAATATATTGTAGCTGAAATGAAACGCAACAAATATATATAGTAGGACTGAAAAACCGCTACAAAAAAATCCAGAAATGATGCAAGTATCACTTTAGTAGTATTTTTAACCCGTCGCTAAAAAAAACCTTTGGTAGGGTTTTTAAAACGCTACAATATGTTCATTTTTGGTTGCGTTTATTAAAACGCAACAAAAACTTTCAGACTTTTAGTTGCATGTTGTACCGCAGCGTTCTCTAAAACGCTACTACAAGTTATAGTAGCGTTTTTTCAACGCTACCAAAAGCCATTTCTGGTGTAGTGAATATATGTTAATTTGATAAGTGGGTAGGGTTAAGACCAGCTTAACCATTAATATATATATTAATCTGATAAGTGAATAGGGTTAAGACAAACTTAACCAATAATACATATTGATCTGATAAGTGGATAGGGTTAAGACCAACTTAGCCGATAATATATAAGTGGATAGGGTTAAGACCAACTTAACCAATAATATATAAGTGGATAGGGTTAAGACAAGCTTAACCAATAATACATGTTGATTTGATAAGTGGGTAGCATGGGTGACATGTGGGGTATAATTATAAACACTTAACCAAGTTGAAATATGTAAGAAGACATGAATAAGAGGGGGTTAAGTGGGAAATCTTAGTGGGGACCAAGCATAGGTGGAAAGTTTGTGCCATGTGTGGGGATCCATTTCAACCAATAAACCAATTTAGTATCTAAGTGAGCTCGATCTAGATCGAGGACGGGACACGCTTACTGGGTTTGATTGTAAGAGGTCAATACGGGTTAGCGGTTGCAATGCAAGTCCAACGGGGTCATGTGCGTGTGTGGGCCCGGGCTGGTAGGTAAGACGTTGTTGCATCGTGTAGGTATAAGCCGTGCATCTTTAGTGCTATCGGGTTGCCACTTTGGGAGTGATACAGCCCATTGTGGGTCCAGCACCGGTATCTACGAGTTAGGGAGCTGATCGAATGAGGAAGGTAGTGGGTACGACTAGCGGAGATAAGAGCAGGCGGCACCTATGAAGATAGCTAGGAGTACAACTACCATATTATGAATAAATGTTGTAATTAGAATGAGGAGGGTAGTGGGTACAACTAGTGGAGATAGCGGCAGCCGGCACCTATGAAGACAGCTAGGGGTACACGAAACTACCATTATGATTATTATGTTCAGTAGGCGGGATCAACTTTTAGGGTGACTACTATTGGTGCAGTATAGTAATTATCCTATAGTGTTGGAGGCGCAATTAATGTTATCTTATTCCTCTTGTTTTCTTTGTCATGACCATTTGTTTCACAATCATTCCTTATTTACCAGTTTATGCCTTATCCTAATTACTTTAATAATTATATTGTTAAAGTTATTGGACTCGCCAGACTTTGTGTTTGACCCCCTTTGTTTTCGTCTCTTTTCTTCCTTCCCCCCCCCAAGGTTCTCAGGGTGGGACTAGTGTGACGATCCCAAAACCCCATGACACGGTGTTAAGGATAATCATTGGAATATAACACATTAATCATCATTAGCAGATCACAGATAATAGCATAAACAGAACATAGAATAATTTACACACATATGACAGCGGAATCATATAGATATCATCACATCAGAGAAGCACAGTACAGGATACAACTTAGTGCATAATGATACATAATCAGTCACCATCGCCAATGGCGGAATCATACATAAAGAGTACACAAAAGGAATATCAGTCTACATCGCCAGTGGCGGAATCATAATATAGATACAATAATGGCGGAGAAAATCCAAGTCAGCACGGTGTAGTCAAGCCTCGCCATGAGCCAAAAGGTGCGTCAGAAACCTGTAACTAGGCTGCCCGTGTGAAAATGAGGGCACCCGAGTTTGCAAGGTGAAACAAACTACGAGTCAGTCATGGGACTGGTATGAGAAATCTATTCAACTTATTAACAACAATAATAAGGCAAATCAAAGGACCACGCCACTTTCGCGAAACGGGTTTACTCCAATGAGTGCTAGTGCATGAAATAAAGTAAATGATTAAATCAACGCAATGCTTTTTATAAAATGAAGCCATTATAAGACTCAGGTCCCATCACACCATGCAACGCAAGCCGGAGGATAGATTTTTTACCTTATAATGGCCAAAGATGCTTCATACGAACAAAACAAAAGTGCTTGATATTATTACTAGTGCATATATGTTTCAAAAGCAAATTCAATCATAAATATCAATCCTAGGCGGCATAACTACCATCTACTATGTCGCCGTACTAGTAATACAATCACATCCGCAAATTTCATATTGGAAATTGGATTCCTTCATGAGTCGAGGCAAGGGGCAAGCTCCTCTCCGATTCGAGACACTCTAGCAAATGTCCCAGGACCCCACTATGATCCTTGGATCTTCAGGGCCGGTCCTCTCTTACTTTTGAGGATTAGTTATTCCTGAACACACGTTTCCCGGTCCTTACAGACCTATATCGAGGCGCCTCGCATTCCAACAACCACACAGGTGAAAAGTATATATAATGTCAGGGCTGGTAGGTCACTGACACCACCTTAGCTAGAAAGAAACGTCATGCTCTCCCTGCAGTCACTCTCCTGTTTTTGACTCATACCGAGGTGTGAGGCTCGCGAATTCACGTTATACACAAAGCTACGTCACACAGACCATGCTTTGATCATCAACCACAAGACTTTGCTTTGCAACAGAAGCCTTGATCATATGCCACTTAGGCGTGCCACACAGGCAATCCACTCCATGCGACTGATTTCTATCAATACATAACCTCTGAGCTCGTACGTCTCAGAGAAGGGCGTTAAGCAAAAGAATAAATTCTCCGCCGCCAAACAGATATATATTTAACAGAGATCAATCAACACAAAACAAAATCCAATGTTAGACACACAGTCCATTTACAAGTCCGTTCTGGGTCTGAACGAAACCGGAGGCACCAATTCCTCGCATATCCGTACAATCAACAATATGTTTGGACGGCTACCACTTCAATTCCTTCATGGTAGCTACTCCAGTCACGAGTATCAGTAGCGCCCATCCATCCAATGTGGAGATCGTCGGTCTTCAACCGTCTTCGACTCTTCGACTTCTCAACGTCGATCGATTATTTGAAATGAGATAAACTCGGCCTTTTCAAATAACCCACGTATATTTAGATTTCCAAATCAATCAATCCCATGGTTGGACTATTCAACAATCACATTTCAGTTATTTAGTTATAATTTTCATGTCAAATACATTCAACCATCACATATCAAGCAAACACAGCAAAATTGGTTTGTTTCCACTCTATATCGTCAATAGTATTTTATAACGATATATCGCCATTTTTATTTAATTTAAAACGGCCATATTTAATTTAACGACGTTTCAGGTCGTGTTGATGCACTGGCGCTGCTTTCCACTAATTTTGTTTTACACATATCTGAAAATCTAACCGTTGGATCTTCACAAATTTTACATCATTAGGAAGGTCATTTCAAAACGAATCCAACGGTTTCAGTTTTGGGAAAATCCGACGGTCGGATCTTCCACACTAACCATTTGAAGTTACGATTTCAATTTACGAACTGCAGCGTCGTTATTCGATTTAATTTAATTATATTTATATGTATATATAAATACAATCGTTTCTGGCGCTGTTTTTCCCTAATTTTGAATTAAACATTCCAGACAATCCAACCGTCGGATCTTCACAAAGTTGGTGCCTTTGGAAAGATATTTCCAGGGCGAACCCAACGGTTGCGGTTTCGGGAAAATCCAATGGTCGGATCTTCCGCACTAGTCGTTTGAAATCATGGTTTCAAAATATAACTGCACGGCCACATTTCGTTTTAATTCTATTTATATTTATATATTTATATAAATATAGTTCATTCAAAAATTCCTATATCGTTTCCACTTCAATTATTTCACTAACGCCTTTAAATTTTGGAAAATTTCGCCATAACCTCCTTTGTACGGGAGGGTCTGGGAAAATTCCCAAATAGCCACACGGGCGTCTCATATCAAAAAGAAAAAGAAAAAGCCAAGCGGCTAGCCAACAAGCTCATAAAATCATCACCCAAACAAAGCGGTAAATGTGTACCTATTTGTCGGGCACAAAATTCTATTTCTCTTCTCTAGCCCCTTTTTGCTTTAACCTGTTCAATAGATATGCATGTACATATATACAATTTCTAACATTTATCATTTTCCATTCAATTTCATATTTGATTTGCTTTGGTTTAAAAACACCATTCATTCTAATGTTGCATGCATAGGCTAAAATCATATCATTAGCTAGTTAATGTATATTTCAACTCATGCACGTTTATTTGAACAAGTGGCTATTTTCAACACTTCACATTTCAAAGATGATAATTTTGGCGAACTAAAATAGATTTCAACACATGACTATTTTATTTAGTTCCTATGCATGTTAAAAATAATATTTCTATCACAAATATTTATTTCAACGTCCGCATATTTTAGCATATCACACATATGATAAAAATGATATTTTTATCGTTCAAACTATTTATTCAACCAATGTATGGTTTCAACACTTCATAGTTTCAATAAAAATGTAATTTTTATTGTTCGATCTTTTTATTCAACACATGAACTTTTCCACTACACACACTTCTCAACAAGTGAGTATTTCCACACATGGACATTTTATTTATGTTGTTCATATTAGAAAGATGAAATTTTTATTGTTGAAACTAGTTATATAAGGCGAATATTTTTGATACTTTATATATATATAAAAATGTGATTTTTATTGTTTAAACACTCCATTCATTCACAAATGAAGTTAATTTTCACACAAAACTTTTCAACACATGAATATCTCCACACATGGATATAGTTTCAACATATGGCTTTAATTTCAACGCATGAAAATAATTTCAACATATGAAAATAATTCTAACACACAAAGATTATTCAAAATTTCGGCAGCATAACGGCAGGGTAGTTAAAACCGGCACCGTCCCTAGTACGGCTCCTCGCTCTACCTTAAAACCTCGCGGTTTTTGACAATGGGGATTCATGCATCTAATTCGCACGCAGGCGGCATGTTTATTTTTTTTTATTTCCACAAATTTTTCCAATTCATTTCAATCACCAATGGGTATTTTTCAACCACAACCAAACAATATCAACCACAAACAATTATTCAACCATTCGTATTTTTCATCCAATATTTCACACCAATTCACCACAATGAATATCGTCCATGGTTTGTGGACGAGGGGAGTATATATATATATATATATATAATATATATTTGCTATATTTCACTTGCATTTCAACACATATATCAATTATTCTATGCATGTAAAAATTCATACTTCGCTTATATAGCTTACACTACGCATGTACATAAGGTATACAACACGTATGTAATTTATATTTCGCTTATATAAATTATACACGACATTTTCCATTCAATTTCACGTTAATTTAGATTTCTCACCATGGTTTTCTGAGCGCTAAAAATCGATACGATGTCAGAAAAATCCGCAGCTTCTTCTATTGGGTAGAGAGCTTCCTTGCGGTCTCGATGTTTCCTGTTTCATCGAATTTCGTCAACACACCAAAAAGATATGATTTTTCAAAGTGTACAGATCAAAGAAAAACGCACTTTCAGAAAGCTTCAAAACTAGGTTTGCGGTTTTCGTGAGAACCGGGGCACGAGGGGACGATCAGGAAGTTGAAGGTGGAAGAGCTTCGAGAGAGCTACAGGCGCGCGGCGGTTTGGTGCAGCTCGGTGGCGCAGAACGGCGGCGGCGGCGGTTTGAAGGTCGGAAGTTTGGAGGTGGATATCTCGACGTAGAGGCGACGATAGGGGGAGCTCCTTATATGGATTTGAAGAGGGGAGGGAAACTACAAAAAGTTGAACTGGGGGAGGAGCTAATTCGAGCTGTGGCGATCGGAAATCGCCTGGGAAGGAGAAGAAGGGCTTCCGCCGTCGATGTCGGGGTCGGGGGGGGGGGGGTTCTGATATTTTTTTTTATTTTATGAATGGAGAAATATGATTGGCCGAGAACTATATTAAATTTTTAAATAGTGTTTTCTTAAACGAACTCCTTTTTAAACCCAACGACTGTCGCTCCCAGCTAAATACCCCCATTCCGGACACAATGGGATATGTTTCGTAGGCCAATTCGACTGTTACAGTCAGTTATTTTTCAAATTAAAGTATAAAACATTTAATTTTTAACTCTGAACGCACATTTCAATTTGCCAGGACCACAAACTGATTCGAAAAATTCCAGAAAAATAAATCTAGCTATGTTTTGACGCTACGGTCCCAACAAAACTAGTTTCATCGAATTCTGAGGTCGTTTGAAAAATGGCCATTTTCTGGTTGATCCAATTTAACAGAAATCGACCAAACACGTTTTCTTTTGCCACGCTCACATACTAGCTTCAAAAATTATGAAATCTGAAACCTAGCAATAGTTTGACATCCCGGACCCAACAAAAGTGGTTTCGTCGAATTCCGAGGTCGTATGCAAAATATCAATTTTCCAGGGCTATATATTCTATATACCGACCCTTCTGAAAATTCATTCGGCCATAACTTTTTATTCCCGTTATGAAACTTCGATTTTTCAGATTCGTTAGAAAGGTATTGACTAACAGAGTTAAATATTTTTAGTTTCGCTAAAATCCGTTATATTTTCCACCCTGCATAGTCGGTCAAAGTTTGAATTCAAATTTTCAAACTGACTCACTATTTCTAATTCACTATTTTATTGAAATATTCTATTTCAATTGTTGAAATTCCTTTGAAATAATCAATTTAAAATTTTTAAATTGGCTCGTATTTTCCGGGTTATTACAACTAGTGCTAGTGGAGCTTGATTTGGATCTCTTTCTCTCCCTTTTGGAAGTGCTTGGATTGCTGAAAGTAAAGTTCAGCTTATCTCTTTTATGGCTACTTATGTGGGGGTTATGTCTTTTACTTTATTTACTCAGAAAACAATTTGTCAAGATGGATATTAAGTGTACTTGGTTTTATTGTTGTTTTCGGATGTTGTTGTAACCAAGCTATTTCTCTGCTGTAATAAAAGTTGTTTTAAAATTTTCAAGTACCAATATAGGTATCTGTCTTGTTATATTCCGTTCTATACACCAATAATACTCCATAAAAGTTAATGCATTCCCTTTGTGTGTGACATTAATGGACGTGGGGTGTTATACATGGTATCAGAGCTGAATGCTACCGGAACAGATAAGAGATTTTGAAAATCCGCTTTCAAAAGCATTTTTATAAAGAAATACTTTCAAAAATATGTTTTAAGGAGAGTATCTTTAAGAGAAATGTTTATTTTGAAAAACATAACCACTAAGAGTCATATATCTTTCCTTCGATTCTAAATTTTAAATCTCTTCCTCTTTCCTTTTTGAATTTCTTCCTCCACGTATAGACGCTTTTTCTAAGATATGTAAGAACTTCATACGATGGGCGGAAAACCGCTTCATGGGACTGGGACGTTTGTCAAAGATAGAAGGAAGTGGAGGACTTGATGGTACCTTTAAGATAGACGATGGGAGGAAGGTTCAATTAGCTGCTTGGTTAATGATGGACGAAGCCTCATTTTGGTAGGAGGTCATGAATAGAGAATGTGCAAGAGAGACATGGATAGGACACGCGATAAGAAAGTAGATCCAAAGAAAGGCGGTAAGGATAACAAGGAGCCAAGAGAAAAGGAAGGGCCACACTTGTGAAATACGTGACTACTTAAATAAAGACGTTAGAAAGAAGATGAAGACTAGTTGTTATCGTTACGGAGAAATAGGACATCTTATTAGGATCGTCCAAAGAAGCAAAAGGCAAAGGTAAGGACAAAGAACAAGATCTTCTGGACGGCAGACGCGTTCCCTCACGGCTGGCATACCTGATAGAGGTAGAAATATCTTGGTTGGAAGTTTGGTTTTTCTTTTTGATCATCCTGTTCGAACCTTGTTTGAATTCTGGCGCTTCACACTCATTTGTATCTGCTTCGTTAGTTAAAACACTGCACCTATATACTAGTCTAGTTATGGATCCCATAGTAGTCTCAAATCCTATTGGTGGTTCGACTCATCTTTCGATGATTTGTCGGGATTTGAGAGTGTCTATCTTGGGCGTTGGGTTTGAATGCAACGCCTTCGTTCTTGGCTTCATGGGCTACGGCTTGATTCTAGGCATGGATTGGCTAGCCAGATACGGTGTCATCTTAGACTGTGAAAGAAGGGTAGTTAGATTGTTGACTCGTTGTGGAAAGACCCGTGATATTTCTTGTGATCCTAGAGTTACGGTGATGCTTAGCTACCCAGCGTCCAACGATGATTTGGAATCTATTCGTGTGATTCTTGAATATGGTGATGTCTTCGATGAAGTTCGGGGTTTACCCCCGAGGCGCGAGATAGACTTTCATATATACCTAGTATATAATGCAAAGCCAGTTGCATTACCAGTGCGCCACATGGCTCCGAGGGAGAGAAGAGAACTCAGTAAGCAAGTAAAGGAGTTGCTTGAGAAGGGGTTCATAAGAAGAAGCATTTCGGAATGGGGTGCTCCAGTTGTTTTTGCTACGAAGGCTTATGGTTCAGTTAGATTGTGCGTGGACTATAAAGAGCTGAATAAGCTCATAATGAAGAACATACACCCATTGCCGAGGATAGATGATTTATTCGATCAGTTGGTTGGTGCTACGGTTTTCTCGCAGCTGGATTTGGCTATAGAATTTCATCAGCTAAGGGTGGCTAAAGACATCTTAGGAAAGTCTAAGAGACCCTACGAGCGCATCAACTCAAAACTAAGTTCTCCAAATGTCATTTTTGGAAGAAGGAGGTAAGGTTCTTAGGACACATGGTCTCTAAGGAAGGAATAGCAGCGGATCCTGCAAAGGTGGTGGCAATCCAAGATTGGAAGGTTCCTAGAAAAGCAATGGAAGTAAGAAGTTTTCTAGGGTAGACAGGCTACTATAGGAAGTTCGTTAAGGACTTTGCAAAGATATAAGCCCTAGTTTGGACTTTGTTAGATGGGAGTAAACCATTCACAAAACATATACCGGTGCTTGCGAGATAGGGCTTGGAGCAATTTTCGATGCAGGAGGAAAAGGTGATATGCAAAAGGCGGCAAGTACGAGCATCGCTTATCATCCACAGATGGATGTACGGACAAAAAGGGGTGAACAGAATCCTTGAAGATCTTTTGAGGTTATGTATCCTAGATTTTGGAGGGATATGAGAAGAGGCAACGAGCTTAGTGGTGTTCACGACGTGTTTCACGTGTCACATTTGCGGAAGTGTTTACAAGATATCGCGGAAGTAGTAGAGCCGAGCAGGCTTAGAGAAGTGGTAGTGGAGTGAGATGCCCCGATTAGACGATCCCCTACATGCATCCTTGGATCGGAGGTCATAAAGCTACGTAACAGAGAGGTCAAGTTGGTCAAGGTGCAATGGGGAAATTATCAAGGAGACGCGAATTGAGAAACAGAAGACAAGATGCATACGCTGTACCCTTTCCTTTTTGATGGTATGTTTTAACTTCTCCTTTTTCTACCGATTTATTTATGCTTGTCCTATCGTTTAGTTTGTCTTCGCGATTATATCTTCGATCTTTAGTTAGGAAAAATCCTATGGTTGTAAACATGCGTTTGAGACATGTTATGTTTGGTGGATGCAAGTGGATGCAAATGTTTGCTAGTGGTTGCTCGTGGATGCATTTACACACACATTAGGCACTATATTGGCTCAATCACTTTCATATTGCATATAAATATGTGTGCATATTTAAATTTATGGATGTATAATGGTTGTGTTATCACATGGATGATGCAATTAGATGAATGGTGGTGCACGCATGTAGAAATAATATGTTTCATTAGGATTCTTTTGCATACATAATGGATACATGGCACTATCATGGTTCACATTAAGGAGGTTAAATGAATCAGTAGACCGCCTGATTTTGCATTAGATAAGGAACATATACACACACTTTTTGCATATGTTCATACGGCACTAGAAGTCTTTTTAGGGCAATGGATGCCTTTGTTTGATGATTGAGTAGATGGATGATTGGATGGTAGGATATACGTTCTCCTTAACTTGGAGATTTTAGGGAGAAATCCTTTAAGGAGGGGAGAATGTAACACCCCATAATTTCAAATATTAAAATTAACAAATATAAGAACACTTAATTTTTAGGAGAAGAATTAAGGGAAATGGGTTACGCCATTGCGTTCGTCTCGGAATTCTGCTTGGGATAGAGTCCAAGTTTTCGTAAATCGGACTTCGTATAAGGAATTATGGCCTTCAGAAGTTTCAGGGATTTAAATTAATTAAAACAGCTCGAATTCAAATTCAAATGAAAACAAAAAAGCGGGCTGGGCAGGATTTTTCCCGCCCCAGGCCAGGTCGACCTCCCCTGTGCAGGTCGACCTCCCCTGATTTGGTCAGATCTGAGGCAGATTCGGGATTTTGCACCTAGACTTGTTTTCTAGACAGATTCTTTGGCTCCTAACCTATTTAAACACCCCTACACCTCACTTTCTCTCCACACCAAATCATTGTACCGCTATGCTGCCTCAGTCCTAATTAGAATAAGTTAAAGACGTCCTTATGTTGCTGGAATAGTTCATCTTCTTCTTAAAGCTAAGGAATTGTGAAACAAGATTGTAGAACAAAAGACGAACGCTCTTCTCTAATCCGTCTTTGTGAGTACAATTTCTTTCACAAAATAATTAATAAATTAGTTATGATGAGTTATAATTTGGGTTATAACTTTATGCCTGTTGAATCATTGACCGATATGATATTGTCTATTTTGTGAATATACGCTAGTTGTTGTCTTATGTACTGATGTACATATATTCATGATGTTGGTTCATATGTCTAAACACATATGCTAGATTTGATTCATTTTGTGACATTAATTTACATGTCTAAATCATATGCAAGTGTATATGAAAATCTTAGTTTACATGTCTAAATTATATATGCAAGTTTATATATAAGTTTGGATGTGAATCATATGCTAGTTTATATGTAAGTTTGTATGCGAATCATATGTAAGTCTTAGTTTACATGTCTAAATTGCATATTGAAGTTTAATACAAGTTTGTATGCAGATCATATGCAAGTTTATGCGAAAACCATGTTCATATATGCAAGTTCACCTTTATGTGTATAGATCTATGCAAATCATATCTTATATAATTTGATCCATGCCAGTTTGTAGTTTATGCAAATTATGTCTATTGCCTATGCAAGTTATTGATTATGCAAATTTATGATTATATAAATTATAATCATGCAAGTTTTGATCCATGCTAGCCTATTCTTATTTGCAAGTTAGATCTATTTTATGTGTTATGCGAGTTGTGATGTTTCTTTTCTTTTTTATGAGTTAGACTATTTGCGGGTCTGACATATTTCATATTAAACGTACGAACGACGTGGGGGAAATGGGAAAATATTAAATATTAATATTGTGAATTGGCATATAATGGCTTTAAAGGCATGTAATTAATTTGAGACATTTTGGTTTAATTTATAGTGAATATTAGGCTCAAATCCCTAAAAGCAAACTTAATTAGGCTCACATCCTTGTCATGTTTCAAATTAGAACCCGCCCCCTATTTTTGTCTCCGCCTCGTTCATTTCAGGGACTTCCGCTCCCATCCATTATTCACTTCCGCCTTCTTCAATTTCTTGCAGAAAAAATGCAGCCCTAATTAAAAAAAGTCTAAAATCTGGAAATATTGTCAGAAGCTCTCGACCGAAAAAAAAAAGTTGCATACATGTATGCAATTATTACGAATAGTTGCACACATATATGCAACCATTTTGAATACACATGCATATATTTGTACATGGCTATTGAATTATTGCATACGTGTATGTAGTTTTTCTGTATAAATGCATAGGTGTATGCAGATATGTCAAAATATATGCAAAAGTGAAAAAATTGAACGTATGTATGTAGGGTTTAAATCAATGCATCGGAATATGCATGTATTTTAAATATGTGCATACATGTATGCATTACACTGCAGTTTTGACGCAGAATTGAAATAAATGCATATACGTATGCAACTAATTAAATTATATGCATCTTTTGATGCATTTTACTACATTTCGTTGTTTTTTTTGTAATTTTTGATTTTGACGTTGTTTTTTAATTTTTTTTGATCTGTTTTTTTTTTACGATTAATTGTTTTAATTAATAACAAATTTAAGTAATTTTTTTATTTTTTATTTTTATTTTTTTGTTGATTTTTTGAAAAATAGGGACTAAATTTACAATAAGTTTATGACCAGACCTGAGCCTAATTTAAAACGTTAATAGGGACCTGTAAAAAACGCACCCAAATTTATATACCTGAAAATTATGGACATAATTTAAGTGACAATTATGGACATGGACTAAAATTGGAAGTTATTGACAATCTGAAATAGGGATATTAATTCAAATTGGAGTTGAATAATAATGTGTAATAATAAATGTCTAAGACACGAGGTTACACTCGTTTGTGGTATAAGACTGCCCGGACCTGCCCGGTAAATCCAGCAACCACAAACGGTAGTCTAATGTGAGAGGTCAAAGGCATAAATTAAATGCGTAATAAATGCCTAAGACACGAGGTTAGACTCGTTTGTGGTATAAGACTGCCGAGACCTGCCCGGCACATCCAGCAACCACAAACGGCAGTCTAATGTGAGACGTCGTAGGCATAATTAAAAGATGCTTAGACATGAGGTTAAGTCTGGCTTGTGGTGGAAGTCTGCCCTAAACCGCCCGGCATATCTAGCGGCCACAAGCAATCAACTTAATGTGAGAGGTCTGTGCAGTAATAATTAATTAATGCTAAGACGAATATGAATGACAAACAGAAGTTTGGTTGAGTTGAGTAATTCTCTGAGTACCAATCTGATGTTGATTTCGGTCTTCGGGGTTGATACTTAGGGAGTTACTCTTTTAACCAATGTATCTGTGAACTAAGATGTACTTGATCATAATTAAGTAAAACATGTTATACGATATATATATGATACATAAAACATGATAAGTGGATAGAGTTAAGACCAGCTTAACCAATAATCTGATAGGGTTAAGACCAGATTAACCAATGATATATAAGTGGATATGGTTAAGACCAGCTTAACCAATAATCTGATAAGTAGGTAGGGATAAGACCAACTTAACAAATAATATAAAAGTGGATAGGGTTAAGTCCAGCTTAACCAATAATCTGATAAGTAGGTAGGGTTAAGACCAGCTTAACCAATAATATATGTTAATTTGATAACTGGGTAGGGTTAAGACCAGCTTAACCAATAATATATATTAATCTGATAAGTGGATAGGGTTAAGACAAACTTAACCAATAATACATATTGATCTGATAAGTGGATAGGGTTAAGACCAACTTAGCCAATAATATATAAGTAGATAGGGTTAAGACCAACTTAACCAATAATATATAAATGGATAGGGTTAAGACCAGCTTAACTAATAATACATATATATATTGAACTGATAAGCGGATAGGGTTAAGACAAGCTTAACCAATAACACATGTTGATTTGATAAGTGGGTAACATGGGTGACATGTGGGGTATAATTATAAACACTTGACCAAGTTGAAACATGTAAGAAGACATGAATAAGAGGGGGTTAAGTGGGAAATCCTAGTGGGGACCAAGCATAGGTGGAAAGCTTATATCAAGTGTGGGGACCCTTTTCAACCAGTAACCCATTTAGTATCTAAGTGAGCTCGATCTAGATCGAGGATGGGACACGCTTACTGGGTTTGATTGTAAGAGGTCAAAACAGGTTAGCGGTGGCAATGCAAGCCCAACGGGATCATGTGTGTGCGTGGGCCCGGGCTGGTAGGTAAGACGTTGGTGCATCGTGTAGGTATAAGCCGTGCATCTTTAGTGGTGTCGGGTTGCCACTTTGGGGAGTGATACACCCCACTATGGGACCAGCACGAGTATTTTCGAGTTAGAGGGCCGATCGTATAGGGAAGGTAATGGGTACGACTAGCGGAGATAGGAGCAGGCGGCACCTATGAAGACAGCTAGGAGTACAACTACCACATTATGAATAAATGTTGTAATTTGAATGGGGAGGGTAGTGGGTACAACTAGTGGAGATAGGGGCATGCGACACCTATGAAGACAGCTAGGGGTACACAAAACTACCATTTTGATTATTATGTTCAGTAGGCGGGATCAACTTTTAGGGTAACTAGTATTAGTGCAATATAGTAATTATCCTATAATGTTGGAGGCGCAATTAACGTTATCTTATTCCTCTTGTTTGCTTTGTCATGCCCATTTGTTTCATAGCGATTCCTTATTTACTAGTTTATGCCTTATCCTAATTGCTTAAATAATTATATTATTAAAGTTATTGGACTCGCCAGACTTTATGTCTGACCCTTTTTGTTTTCGCCTCTTTTCTTCCTCCGTCCTAGGTTCTTAGGGTGGGATTAGTGCTAGTGGAGCTTGATTTGGATCTCTTTCTCTCCCTTTTGGAAGTGCTTGGATTGCTGAAAGTAACGTTTAGCTTATCTCTTTTATGGCTACTTATGTTGGGGTTATGTTTTTTTACTTTATGTACTCAGAAAACAATTTGTCAAGATGGATATTAAGTGCACTTGGTTTTATTGTTGGTCTTTGATGTTGTGTAACCAAACTATTTCTCCGCTGTAATAAAAGTTGTTTTAAAATTTTCAAGTATCAATATATGTATCTGTCTTGTTATATTCCATTCTATACACCAATAATACTCCATAAAAGTTAATGCATTCCCTTTGTGAGTGACATTAACAGACGTGGGGTGTTACACGTGGTATCAGAGCTGAATGTTACTGGAGCAGATAAGAGATTTTGAAAAACCGCTTTCAAAAGCCATTTTTATAAAGAAATACTTTCAAAAATATGTTTTAAAGAGAGTAATTTTAAGAGAAAAAATTATTTTGAAAAACATAACCCCTAAGAGCCATATATCTTTCCTTCGATTCTCCATTTTAAATCTCTTCCTCTTTCCTTTTTTAATTTCTTCCTCTATTCTAAGATATGTAAGAACTTCCGTATGATGGGCGGAAAACCACTTCATGGGACTGGGACTTTTTCAAAGCTAGAAGGAAGTGGAGGACTTATTGGTACCTTTACGATAGACGATGGGAGGGAGGTTCAATTAGCTGCATGGTTAATGAAGGACGAAGCCTCATTTTGGTAGGAGGTCATGAGTAGAGAATGTGCAGGAGAGACATGGGTAAGACACACGATAAGAAAGTAGATCCAAAGAAAGGCGGTAAGGACAACAAGGGGCCAAGAGAAAAGGAAGGGCCACACTTGTGAAATACCTGACTAATTAAATAAAGATGTTAGAAAGAAGAAGAAGACTAGTTGTTATCGTTATGGAGGAACATGACATCTTATTAGGATCATCCAAAGAAGCAAAAGGCAAAGGTAAGGACAAAGTACAGGAGCTTCTGGAGGGAAGACGCGTTCCCTCACGGCTGGCATACCTGATAGAGGTAGAAATATCTTGGTTAGAAGTTTGGTTTTTCTTTTTGATCAGCCTGTTCGAACCTTGTTTGAATTCAGACGCTTCACACTTGTTTGTATCCGCTTCGTTAGTTAAAACACTACACCTAGATACTAGTCTAGTTACGGATCCCATAGTAGTCTCAAATCCTATTGGTGGTTCGGCTCATCTTTTGGTGATTTGTCGGGATTTGAGAGTGTCTATCTTGGGTGTTGGGGTTGAATGCAACGACTTCGTTCTTGGCTTTATGGGCTACGGTTTGATTCTAGGCATGGATTGGCTAGCCAGATACGGTGCCATCCTAGACTATGAAAGAAGGGTAGTTAGACTGTTGACTCGTTGTGGAAAGACCCTTGATATTTCTTATGGCCCTAGAGGTACGGTGATGCTTGGCTACCTGGTATCTCTTGATGCATCCAACGATGATTTGGAATCTGCTCGTGTGGTCCGTGAATATGGTGTGTCTTCGATGAAGTTTGGGGTTTACCCCCGAGGCACGAGATAGACTTTCGTATAAAACTAGTAGATAATGCAAAGCCAGTTGCATTACCAGTGTGCCACATGGCTACGAGGGAGAGAAGAGAACTCAGTAAGCAAGTAAAAGAGTTGCTTGAGAAGGGGTTCATGAGAAGAAGCATTTCGGAATGGGGTGCTCCAGTTGTTTTTGCTACAAAGGCTGATGGTTCACTTAGAATGTGCGTGGACAATAGAGAGCTGAATAAGCTCACAAAGAAGAACAAACACCCATTGCCAAGGATAGATGATTTATTTGATCAATTGTTTGGTGCTTCGATTTTCTCGCTGCTGGATTTGGCTATAGGATTTCATCAGCTAAGGGTGGCTGAAGACAACATTGATAAGACTGCATTTAGAACTCCTGACGGTTTCTTCGAGTGCCTCGTCATGCCTTTTGGTTTGACGAATGCACCCGCATACTTTGTTGAATTAATGAGTAATGTGTTTAGGGAGTTTCTAAACAAGTTTGTGGTAGTTTTTGTGGACGATATCTTGATTTTCTCTAGAAGCAAGGAAGAGTATGCCCTACATCTTAGGAAGTCTTAGAGACCCGACAAGCACATCAACTCAAAGCTAAGTTCTCCAAATGTCATTTTTTGAAAAAAGGAGTTAAGGTTCTTAGGACACATGGTCTCTAAGGAAGGAATAGCAGTGGATCCTGCAAAGGTGGTGGCAATCCAAGATTGGAAGGTTCCTAGAAAAGCAACAGAAGTAAGAAGTTTTCTAAGGTAGACAGGCTACTATAGGAAGTTCGTTAAGGACTTTGCGAAGATATCAGCCCCAGTTTTGACTTTGCTAGATGGGAGTAAACCGTTCACAATACATATACGTGCTTGCGAGATAGGGCTTGGAGCATTTTTCGATGCAGGAGGAAAAGGTGATATGCAAAAGGCGGCAAGTACGAGCATCGCTTATCATCCACAGACGGATGGATGGACAGAAAAGGGTGAATAGAATCCTTGAAGATCTTTTGAGGTTATGTACCCTAGATTTTGGAGGGACATGAGAAGAGGCAACGAGCTTAGTGGTGTTCACGACGTGTTTCACGTGTCACATTTGCGGAAGTGTTTACAAGAAATCTTGGAATTAGTAGAGCCGAGCAGGCTTAGAGAAGTGGAAGTGGAGTGATATGCCTCGATTAGGCGAACCCCTACATGCATCCTTGGATCGGAGGTCATAAAGCTACGCAAAAGAGAGGTCAAGTTGGTCAAGGCGCAATGGGGAAAAGATCAAGGAGACGCGACTTGAGAAACAAAAGAAAAGATGTGTACGCTGTATCCTTTCCTTTTTGAGGGTATGTTTTTAACTTCTCCTTTTTCTACCGCTTTGTTTATGCTTGTCCTATCGTTTAGTATGTCTTCGCGATTATATCTTCGATCTTTAGTTAAGAAAAATCCTATGGTTGTAAACATGTGTTTGAGACATGTTATGTTTGGTGGATGCAAGTGTTTGCTGCTGGTTGCTCATGGATGCATTTACACACAAATTAGGCACTAGATCGGCTCAATCACTTTCATATTGCATATAAATATGTGTGCATATTTAAATAAATGGATGTATAATGGTTGTGTTATCATATGGATGCTGCATTTAAATGAATGGTGGTGCACGCATGTAAAAATAATATGTATCATTAGGATTCTTTTGCATACATAATGGACGCATGGCCCTATCTTGGTTCGCGTTAAGGAGGTCAACTAAATCAGTAGGCCGCCTGATTTTGCATTAGATAAGGAACATATACACACACTTTTTGCATATGTTCATATGGCATTAGAAGTCTTTTTGGGGCAATGGATGCCTGTGTTTGATGATTGAGTAGATGGATGATTGGATGGTAGGATATGCGTTCTCCTTAATTTGGAGATTTCGGGGGCGAAATCCTTTAAGGAGGGGAGAATGTAACACCCCGTAATTTTAAATATTAAAACTAACAAATATAAGAACACTTAATTTTTAGGAGAAGAATTAAGGGAAATGGGTTACGCCATTGCTTTCGTCGCGGAATTCTGCTTGGGATAGAGTCCAACTTTTCGTAAATCGGACTTCGTATGACGAATTATGGCCTTTAGAAGTTTCAGGGATTTAAATTAATTAAAACAGCTAGAATTAAAATTCAAAATTCAAATGAAAACGCAGAAGCAGGCTGGGTGGGATTTTTCTCGCCCTAGGCCAGGTCGACCAGGGGGTCGACCTCACCTGTACAGGTCGACCTCCCCTAATTTGGTCAGATCCTAGGCAGATTTGGGATTTTGCACATGGACTTGTTTTCTGGACAGATTATTTGGCTCCTAACCTATTTAAACACCCCCAAACCTCACTTTCTCTCCACACCAAACCATTGTACCGCTATGCTGCCTCAGTCCTAATTAAAATAAGTTAAAGTCGTCCTTATGCTGCTGGAATAGTTCATCTTCTTCTTAAAGCTAAGGAATTGTGAGACAAGATTGTAGAACAAACGACGAACGAATTATTCTCTTCTCTAATCCGTCTTTGTGAGTACAATTTCTTTCACAAAATAATTAATAAATTAATTATGATGAGTTATAATTTGGGTTATAAGATTATGCCTGTTGAATCATTGACCGATATGATATTGTCTCTTTTGTGAATATACGCTAGTTGTTGTCTTATGTACTGATGTACATAGATTCAAGATGTTGGTTCATATGTCTAAATACATATGCTAGTTTTGATTCATTTTGTGACATTAATTTACATGTCTAAATCATATGCAAGTGTATATGTAAATCTTAGTTTACATGTCTAAATTATATATGCAAGTTTATATATATGTTTGGATGTGAATCATATGCTTGTTTATATGTATGTTTGTATGCAAATCATATGTAAGTCTTAGTTTACATGTCTAAATTGCATATTGAAGTTTAATACAAGTTTGTATGTAGATCATATGCAAGTTTATGCGAAAACCATGTTCATATATGCAAGCTCTTCTTTATGTGTATAGATCTATACAAATCATATCTTATATAATTTGATCCATGCCAGTTTGTAGTTTATGCAAATTATGTCTATTGCCTATGCAAGTTATTGATTATGCAAATTTATGATTATATAAATTATAATCATGCAAGTTTTGGTCCATGCTAGCCTATTCTTATTTGCAAGTTAGATCTATTTTATGTGTTATGCGAGTTGTGATGTTTCTTTTCTTTTTTATGAGTTAGACTATTTGCGGGTCTAACATATTTCATATTAAACGTATGAACGACGTGGGGGCAATGGGAAAATATTAAATATTAATATTGTGAATTGGCATATAATGGCTTTAAAAGCATATAATTAATTTGAGACATTAATTGGTATAATTTATATACCTGAAAATTATGGACATAATTTAAGTGACAATTATGGACATGGATTAAAATTGGAAGTTATTGACAATCTGAAATAGGGATATTAATTCAAATTGGGGTTGAATAATAATTTGTAATAATAAATGCGTAAGACACGAGATTAGATTCGTTTGTGGTATAAGACTGCCCGGACCAGCCCGACAAATCCAACAACCACAAACGGTGGTCAAATGTGAGAGGTCAAAGGCATAAATTAAATGCGTAATAAATGCCTAAGACACGAGGTTAGACTCATTTATGGTATAAGACTGCCTGGACCCGCCCGGCACATCCAGTAACCGCAAACGGTAGTCTAATGTGAGAGGTCGTAGGGATAATTAAAAGATGCTTAGACACGAGGTTAAGTCTGGCTTGTGGTGGAAGTCTGCCCGGAATCGCCCGGCATATCCAGCGGCCATAAGCAATCGACTTAATGTGAGAGGTCTGTGCATTAATAATTAATTAATGCTGATCAAAGACGAATATGAATGACAAACAGAAGTTTGGTTGAGTTGTGTAATTCTCTGAGTACCAATCTGATGTTGATTTCGGTCTTTGGGCTTGATACTTAGGGAGTTACTCTCTTAACCAATGTATCTGTGAACTAAGATGTACTTAATCATAAATTAAGTAAAACATGTTATACGATATATATATATATATGATACATAAAACATGATAAGTGTATAGGGTTAAGACCAGCTTAACCAATAATCTGATAGGGTTAAGACTAGCTTAACCAATAATATATAAGTGGATAGGGTTAAGAGCAGCTTAACCAATAATCTGATAAGTAGGTAGGGATAAGACCAGCTTAACCAATAATATATAAGTGGATAGGGTTAAGACTAGCTTAACCAATAATCTGATAAGTAGGTAGGGTTAAGACCAACTTAACCAATAGTACATGTTAATTTGATAACTGGGTAGGGTTAAGACTAGCTTAACCAATAATATATATTAATCTGATAAGTGGATAGGGTTAAGACAAACTTAACAAATAATACATGTTGATCTAATAAGTGGATAGGGTTAAGACCAACTTAGCCAATAATATATAAGTGGATAGGGTTAAGACCAACTTAACCAATAATATATAAGTGGATAGGGTTAAGACCAGCTTAACCAATAATATATATATATTGATCTGATAAGCGGATAGAATTTAGACAAGCTTAACCAATAACACATGTTGATTTGATAAGTGAGTAACATGAGTGACATGTGGGGTATAATTATAAACACTTAACCAAGTTGAAACATGTAAGAAGACATGAATAAGAGGGGGTTAAGTGGGAAATCCTAGTGGGGACCAACCATAGGTGGAAAGCTTGTGTCAAGTGTGGGAACCTTTTTCAACCAGTAACCCATTTAGTATCCAAATAAGCTCGATCTAGATCGAGGACGGGACACGCTTACTGGGTTTGATTGTAAGAGGTCAAAACGGGTTAGCAGTGGCAACGCGAGCCCAACGGGGTCATGTGCGTGTGTGGGCCCGGGCTGGTAGGTAAGACGTTGTTGCATTGTGTGGGTATAAGCCGTGCACCTTTAGTGGTATCGGGTTGCCACTTTTGGGAGTGATACACCCCACTGTGGGACCAGCACGGGTATCTACGAGTTAGGGAACCGATCGAATGGGGAAGGTAGTGGGTACGACTAGCGGAGATAGGAGCAGGTGGCACCTATGAAGGCAGCCAGGAGTACAACTACCATATTATGAATAAATGTTGTAATTAGAATGGAGAGGGTAGTGGGTACAACTAGTGGAGATAGGGGCAGGCGGCACCTATGAAGACAGCTAGGGGTACACGAAACTACCATTATGATTATTATGTTCAGAAGGCGGGACCAACTTCTAGGGTGACTAGTATTGGTGCAGTATAGTAATTATCTTATAGTGTTGGAGGCGTAATTAACGTTATCTTATTCCTCTTGTTTGCTTTGCCATGCCCATTTGTTTCACAGCCATTCCTTATTTACCAGTTTATGCCTTATCCTAATTACTTTAATAATTATATTGTTAAAGTTATTAGACTCGCCAGACTTTACGTCTGACCCCTTTGTATTTGCCTCTTTTCTGTCTTCCCCTCCTCATGTTCTCAGGGTAGGACTAGTACTAGTGGAGCTTGATTTTGATCTCTTTCTCCCCCTTTTGGACATGCTTGGATTGCTGAAAGTAAAGTTCAGCTTATCTCTTTTATGGCTATTTATGTTGGGGTTATGCTTTTTACTTTATGTACTCAGGAAACAATTTGTCAAGATGGATATAAAGTGTACTTGGTTTTATTGTTGGTTTTTGATGTTGTTGTAACCAAACTATTTCTCCACTGCAATAAAAGTTGTTTTAAATTTTCAAGTACCAATATATGTATCTGTCTTGTTATATTCCTTTCTATACACCAATAATACTCCATGAAAGTTAATGCATTCCCTTTGTGAGTGACATTAACGGACATGGGGTGTTACAATTAGTGTACCACGGCATTTGGCCTTCTATTGGTATTGCCCCTATTTTTTCAGTGGTGCTGAGGAGTTCTAGGCACCTCCCCTCTCTAGTGACTGCCTTTTAAGGTTTTGTTCGTCTGGCATGTGTTCATGTTGTTTTTTTGTTGGTTGTATCTTGTATTTGCACTGTTCATTTTGATTTTATCTGGTGTTTGTTTGTGTGTATTCACATTTTTTGTAGCCATTTCTACAGAAACTGTTTTTGTGAGCCTTTGGAGAATGGCTTGAGTCTCCCTTTTGTTTTATGATATATTATATTTTCTTCAAAAAAAATAAATTGTAATTAATGTTTGAAACTCAAAAAATTGAACATAATATAATGCAAACACCACATAAATTGTTGTACTTTGAATTATTTGCATGTATAAACAAATAAATGCATACATGCATATATGCATGCAAGCTTGCATGCACACACACACATGTGTATGTCTTTATGTACGTGCACGTGTGTGTACGTGCCTGCATTTATGTGTTGATTTAACATGTAAAATGGTTTATTTTATGTTGTTGTAATTTTATTTTTTATGTATAAATAAATATTACTTGGGTATTATTTTGTCACTTTAACAGACATGTCGACTAAGCCATATGTAGTCAGAAAAATAGAAAATAGGGATGAAAATGTTTTTTTTTTTTGCATATGTGTGTGTGTGTATAAAGACATGTAGATGAAGATATCACATCAAAATCCTTTTTGGAAAAGAGAATAACTGGTGTAAATAATAGGCATATCACAAACCAAGGAAGACTTGTCAACGAAGCAAGAGGAAAGGCCAAAACTTACCTGTTTTAACTAAGGCACATTTGTGATTGTATTATGATTTTGGTTGGCTAATCTATCATATAAATACCCATGTAATCTCATTGTAAACTTTATCCAAGAATTGAGAGTTTTTTTTTCTTTTCTATACTCCTTTAATGTCTAGTAAATTTGTGTTGTCTATTCAATTAGATTTGGTAAAGTACAATTTACTATTGCAATTTAATTTTCATTAGTGATTGACCGTCTGGTTAGATTCAGCAATAATCCTAATTTTATTTATGTTTGTTTATTTCTTTTCTGTAGTTTTTTACTTCAGTATTTTGTTTATTTTTCTATCATTGAATTTATTATAGATCCAATTAGATTCGAATCTGTAGTAAATTCAGTTGCAGATTTAATTTGTTTTATTGATAATTATAATTTGGTTGTCGGTTCAATTAGATTTGTCCTGAACCAATTTACAATTTCAATTTTTATTTCAATCAAATTCTCCAAGCATTGACTAATTCGCCGACAAAATTATATACATAATAAATTTTAATTTTCCTCTCTATGTTTGACCTGCATATTACATACTTGTGCACTTACAGTAATTTATAATAAATTTGCATTTTTCTATACCATAAGAAAGCGTCAAATAAGCTTTTGGCGCTGTTGGGAGGCAACAATTAAATTTTATTATTTATTTAATCTTTTGGCGCTATTGGGAGGCAACAATTAAATTTTATTATTTATTTAATTTCCGATTTATATTAGGTTTTATTTTTTATTGCTTTTGTTTTCTTTTATTTTTAGAAAAAAAATCTTGTTTAGTTGATTTGGTATTGATTATTGATACTGTAATCTTCTACACAAGAGAAGAAAAAAGTTGCCAAATTTCCTTTGATTTCTTTTCTTTTAACCTTCTTTCTTGTTTTCAGTACATAGCTTTTTTTTACAAGTCTTTAAAAAAAATTCTTTTATTCTCCCTTCTACAATTTCCAGACTCTGGCCATCATCAACCCGAGTCCATCCTCACCATAATCTTCATTGTCAATTATCATCTAACCATCACCTCCTCTATGAAGACTATACCAGTTCACCATTGCCTACAACAAACCACTAGGACCCCAATCATCCAACCTTGCCCAATACAGCACCATCAATTTCTCCACCAGCCAATACCCCCACTACCCGAATCAACCCTTCTGCGTCAAACCAGTGTTGCACCTCAACACCTTAAACACATCATCGTCCCACCAATTAGGATTCGAAACTGCCATCAACATCATAGACCATAAGCCTTCACCAACTTACTTCCCTTCCATCAACAAAACCCAGTCTGACCAACCCTCTCAACCATCAGAGTCCCCTTGCCAAACCAGCACTACGGACATCCACACAATGCCATCATCCTCGGTCCTACCACTACCTCTCTGTCAAACCCCACTACAAACCAACCATCCACCTGATCCCAATCCCCTTACCAAAACCACAACTCCCACTCTGCCACAAACAACATAGCATCACCCCACAACCCCTTGTCTTAATCTTGCAGTAGCCATCATTTCAAACCCACAAAATCATCAGTTCATAACCACATCAGCGCCGAACACCAATCACCCAACCCGCATCCCAACTTGCAAATCAAACAAGTTTTTGCGCTATTCCCGATCCGCAATGCCCAATTCGAAAATCGATTACCAAACCGTTACAAAAATCGCAATTTTGCAACACACCGTCACCGCGAAGCACAAAAACAATCACAAACGAAACCCTACCCCGGGAAAAATTCAAAATTCAAAATCCCAAAACCCAATTTGAACTAGAGTAGATCTACATCGAAACAAAAATTCAGGATTTATTTCCTGGAGGTGTGCGTGATCTTTGGGGGGGGGGTTTCGATTGTTTCCAAAATTGGAAAGGGTGGTTTGTTTCCTAAAAAAATAGAAGAGGGACGTGAGTTTTAATTTTATTCCGGGAACTTGGGATTTTATCTTGATTACTGGCCTCATATCATTTTGTACTTACTTTATATTGGTCTCTGCATTGTGGTGGGTTCAAAGAAAAAGGGATTCGTTTTTATTTTAAGTCTATAGGGCATGGGCGTGGGTTCTTAGTTAGTGCGTGTTTTTTTTATTCTTTGATTTTTGTTGAGTAGTCTAATTGGTTTTTCCTTCTAGTTTATTTATTTTTGTTTTGAATCGGATTTAGTTTTTATTATTTCTTTTGTTTTAATTGCTCTCTGTTAAGAAAACGGACAAAGAGACCAAATTCAAATACCAAATCAAGATGAAAGTGAAAACAAAATTCAAACAACAAATAAGGAACTCAGAGGTCAAGCGATTCACAAATGTAGGAGTTTGAATTGTTAAGTGCTACTCAACTGCTCTGGACGGACTGCTTTACCCCATTGTAAAATTTTCTAAACTCTAAAGATGCTCTGCTGGTAAAAGAAAAAAATATAGACATTGCTTGTAAATAATTTTTGCAGGTGCCGCGGCTTGCTTGTAAATTTTTTATTTTTGCAATTGTTATTCTCTAATTGTTGTGTTAACTGAAATTTCTAAATAAATTTTGGTGAGGAACTAATTCCATAAACTAAATTTTGGTGAGGACCAAAATACGAGCTCATAGAAAAAATAATTATAACTGAAAAAGCATGCTTTGTGAACTTGACTGTCTATTAATTGGATCACGGATATGTAGTAGTTCAGTTTATTGAAATATTAGCAAAAGAGGTTACATACTACCCGTAAAACATTGGTCGTATCCCTTAGTATTTATACTATACATGAACGGCCATAAGACTCCCTTCCCCCTTATGATTGAGAATGTCAACTCGTATAACACAATTGAGTATTTTATACTATTTTTAAGACAGAAGCGACTTCTACATACTTATTCGAAATGAATGAAAGCCAATATAATTCTCCTATCTCAATAGACGTATCCTCTATGTCTGTTGGAGAACTATTTGAGGACGAGCTTTTTAAATGATGGATTGGGATTATACCTCGAAGATAACCTTAATTTGATATCAACAAAAGAAATTATGGTTAAACGCTCAAGTGTATAGGATTATGGTAGTTTCTTCTGAATGGCATAAATCATTGTCATGATAAACTTTTCATAGGACAATTTTCAATTTCAGAATTCATTGACATGCCTGTTATACTTCGAAACTCAAAGAGGAAATCATCATACATCATTTTCGATAGAGGCAATTGTAGGGAGAACAGGAAACATCATTTATCACAAAACATTCACCATCATCATAGATTTCATTTTTCATATAATTGGCACACACATAAAGTGGTTAAACTTCATTTCATTTTTCAAATAATTTTGCATCTCATCCATCTTTAGATGTTATCTTTCACATTTAGGAAACGTATTACAGTGTGTACACTGTATCGACCAAGTGTGGAGGGAAGTCTGCATTACATTCCTTTTATTTTTCTTTAAAAAAAATTTCATGCATTTAGATAGGATCATCATGCATTTTAGGTCGTGGCAACATGCAATTTTTTTTTTGGAAATACGACTCATTTTAGATTGGTACAACGAACCAAGTTAACAATTTTTTGTCCAATTGATAGTATTTTTTTCTCTAACATAAGATCTAATAAGAAATATATTGAAAGGTTGGATCACGAGCAATAATAGTGCAGCCAGTATGTAGGGGGATTCTTTAGTGACAACCATGAAGTCAATTCTAAACTCTAGTCTTTATTTAATGAGTGGAGAGCTTAAAGTACACGTAGTGGCTTTTTGATTCTTTAAAACTAAGTTGTGTTAAGCTGAAATCGCGTAACTCTTTCTTCTTCTTCTTCTTATACTAAAAAATAATAGTAATCCAAGGGTATTGAACATTGCTTGTAAATCTAGCGTTGTTGTGCAAACCCGCCAAACTCTTTCCCAACTCTCACGTCATCCCATAGGGAAGTGCATGAGTGGTATACCTTGGTCTCATTTTATGAGTTGGACACATAAGGATTACCGATATCTTGTTGACAAAGTCAGTGTCGATCTGCACAATCCACCAAGCTCTGTCCCAAACTCTCACGTCAGTCCGCGAGGCAGTGCATGGGTGGTATATTTTGGTCTTTTAAGTTAGGTGTGTGTAATTAGTTTTAGATTTTATTTTTTATAGAGATAGAGAATAAATAATGATGCCCAAGCACTTCTTGACCTTATTGATTTGACTTTCCATACACAAGGAAATGATAATACCACCTTGCAAACTGCGACAAGCAAACTAAGAATTTATTTTGTGGCTACACTAATTTATCATCCGAACCAATAAGCCAAGCCAGAATTTAACGTTTGAAAACTTGAATTATGTTGAAAAATTTGTGATGAGTTGAGGAACCAAAATTTCTATATATTAATTTCGAGTTGTATACAGCTATGTTACAAATTTTCTAAAAAAACATGTTTTCATTTGCATATGTCTATTACATTTATGTAGTTGCATTAGAACCATAACATGCTACATTTGGATTTTATGGGTAGTATCCGCTGAAAACCCTCACGAGACACCATTTGTCCTACTACGGACACCTTGAGGTTTAACGGCTTGTTTCATACGCTCGATGCAATCATGTTTCCTACAAAAGTGTGACTTACCTAGTTTAGTTTTTCATTCCTATTTTACTCGAGGATTTGTAAAAGATAAGTATGGGGGTATTTGATTACCATGTTAATGTGTTTATTTTATGCTCTTATATTTTATCTTTTATGTATAAATAAATATTACTTGGGTATTATTTTGTCACTTTTACAGATATGCCGATTAGGTCACATGTAGTCAGAAAAATGGAAAACACAGAGATCAAAATGATGTGTGTGTGTGTATGAAGACTTGTAGATGAAGATATCACATTAAATTCCTTTTTGGACAAGAAATAATTAGTACAAATAATAAGCATATCACAAATTAAGGAAGACTTGTCAAGGAAGCAAGAGGAAAGGACAAAACTTACCAGATCCAAAACTTACCTGATTTAACTAAGGCCCATTTGTAATTATATTATGGTTTAGGTTGGCTAATCTATCCTATAAATAACAATGTGTTCTCATTGTAAACTTTATCCAAGAATTGATATTTTTTTTCTTTTCTTTTCTATCTTGGGTCTAGTAAATTTATGTTGTTTATTTAATTAGATTTGGTAAAGCATAATTTACTATCGCAATTTAATTTTCATCAGTGATTGACTGTCAGATTAGTTTCAACGGTAATCCTAATTTTATTTATGTTTGTTTATTTCTTTTCTGTAGTTTTGAATTCAGTATTCAGTTTATTTTTCTATCATTGAATTTATTGTAGATCTGATTAGATTCGAATCTGTAGTAAATTCAATTGCAATTTTAATTTGTTTCTGTTGATAATTATAATTTGGTTGTCAGTTCAATTAGATTTGTTCTAAACCAATCCGCAATTTTAATTTTTATTTCAATCAAATTCTCCAAACATTGTCTAACTCACCCACGAAATTATATAAATTTTAATTTTTCTCCCTGTGTTCGACCCACATACTACACATCTGTGCGCTTGTAGTAATTTATAATAAATTTCCGTTTTTCTATTCCATAGGAAAGTGTCAAACATGCGTGTGTTATTAGATTTAAGGTTGAGATACATTAAAAAAACAACGTAGGCGTAGAAATCTTTATTAGAGATAAAATCAAATCATCAAAGTTAGTTTATACTCATTTCCACGTCACCTACGTAGGAAAAGTTACAATTTTGTTCGTTATATGTTGCAAAACTAAAGAATACCATGATCCACCAGTTCAAACTTGAAAAATAGAACAGAGCTCTAATTTATGTTCACCGCTAAAAACTGAATTTAGACCTATACACTAAATTAATGGACGTAGTAGGAAATAGTGGTTTTAAGTGGATCTACTATTTAATAGCTAAATCAAAATTGCATAATGGTTGGAACGAGCTAAGTGCTTTAGTGGAGGCACAACTACTTTTATTAATAGCTCATGCTAAAGCAAAATGGTTGATTTTAAAAAAATCATTTGATTAGGTTTTCCCAAAGATTAATTTGTTCTATTATAAACACCTTTGAAAACTATATTAAATCATATTTAGTATAAATCAGTTTCATGTGATTTAAAAATCTTTTTCTTAAATGAAATCTATTTATATTATGTGAGTATCAACATTCAACTTATGTTTTTTAAAGAGTTAATGATATACTATATGGGAAGTTATATAATTTGTTACATGATTAGCTATGCAATATATCTTATTCGTAATAAAGTCATTTGTGTTCTTTTATATCTTTGTGATTGCAGTTGCAATCATATGTGATCAGTCACAATATAAAATAATATTTTGTTTAAGGTGTTCCCAGTAAAGACGTATTGAGAAATGAAGTTGATACATTCGTTGAGATCAAAGTATGTTAAGCTCTATGAATGTTGGATAGTGCATTAATAATTGTTGTTGAGTACCAAGGGCTTACATACTCATAGATATAAATATGCGATAACGACTTGTATATTATGAACCAGGGATCATAAAATATTATTTTTAATTCATATAAGGTTGTATGACTTTATAACTTCGAGAAATGTCTATTATTTACATTTCCCATCTTCAAAAAATTTCCAAAAAATTTCATTCTTGAAATCTTATACTGGTTAAAAAGTTTGTTAGGAACCAAATTAAGTGTCTGAGACTACTTCCATCGGAAAGATATGATGGGTTTTCTTTCTACGGAGTTGTTAATAGCTGTTTGTAACGACCTAGAAAATCTGAACCAATTTAAAATTTTTAAATTGGCTAAAATAATGGATTTTAAATATTTAAAATAAATATTTTCAATAATGGCGATGAAAACTGAGTTTGAATCAACAATTGAAAACGAATATAATTAATTATGATTATAAACAAGGCCTGAAATGGCGTGGCGGTTTCAAAATTTGAATTCAAACTTTGTCGGACTATACCGGGTGCAAAACAATCCGGATTTTAATGAAACCAAAAATAATGGAATCTAATTGATAATATCTTTCCAACGAATCTGACAAATCGAAATTTGATAGCGGGAATCAAAAGATATGTCCAGTTGAAAATTCTGAATAGTCGCTATGGAATTCAGGCCCTTAAAAATGGACATTTTGCAAATGACCTCGGATTTCGACGAAACCACTTTTGGTGGATCCGCAGTGTCAAGTTATTGTTAGGTTTCAAATTTCATAATTTTTCGAATCAATATGTGAGCGTGGCAAAGGAAAACGCGTTTGACCGGTTTCAGTTGATTTTAATCGACTGGAAATTGGCCATTTTTCAAACGGTCTCAGAATTTGACGAAACTAGTTTTGTTAGGACCGTATCGTCAATACGAAGCTAGAAAATATTTTTCGAGAATTTTTCTAGTTAGTATGTGACCCCGGTAATTTGAAATGTGCGTTAAAATTAAAAATATACTGACTTATATTTTAATTTTGAGAAAAACCTATCGAAACGGACAAATTGGCTTACGATACATATCCCATTGTGTTCGGGATGGGGGTAATTAGCTAGGGGCGACAGTCGTTGGATGGGAATTGGAGATTGAACGAAAAAGCAACCTTTTGAAATTTAAAATAATAAAATATATAAAAAACTCTCTCCACTCCTTTTCTCTTTCTTCCTCTTTACCTTTACCCCTCGTCACCGTTATTTTCAGAAAAATTAAAAGAGAAAAAAAAACCCTAAATCTAAATCGCGTCGTGCCTCTTGGGAGCCACCACCACGCTGTCGCCGTCCAACCCACACCGCGCCTCCATCTCCTCCTTTCCGATCCTTCTCCTCCCTCATTGCCCTCTCCGCTCGACGACCACGAACCCGAACCCCAAGCACCCCAGACCCGACGCCACCGTTCGCCCCACCACCGCGGGGAACTCCTGCCGCCGACCCTGACGACCCCCCCTCCCTTCCTCGCAGATAACAGTAAGTGTTGTTATTTTATTTTAATTTTAAAACTGATTTTTGAAAAAGTTTAATTCTGATTTTTGAAAAGGTTTAATTCTGATTTTTGAAAAGGTTTAATTCTGATTTTTAAAAGGTTTAAAAACTGATTTTAATTTAAACTTTAAAAAGAAAAAGATTTAAACTTTAAAAAGAAAACGATTAGAACTTTAAAAAAGATTAGAACTTTAAATAGAAAAAGATTTGAACTTTAAATAGAAAAAAAGATTTGAACTTGGATAGAAAAGATCATAGTTTTAAAATAGAAAAGACGGAATTTTTATTAAGTAGAAGGAGTAAGATATGATTTTTATATTTTTAAAGTAATAAAAATATAATTTTTACATCATAGGAATATTAAAAATATAATCTTTATTTTTGAAAAGGCGGAATCTATATTTTTGAAATGCAATTTTTATATATTAAATAGCGAAGTAAAAATTCGATTTTTTTTATATATGTAGTGGCTACGGGCGAAAGCGGCAAAAAAAGGCGTAAAGGCGAAGATTTCTCTAAGTGAAGTGTCGTGAAGTTGGATAGCTATCGGTGAGAATTTCTCACTCTTCGATTTCTTTTTCTAGCTATATATATATGTGTTGAAATAAAAGTGAATTGCTAAATATATATATATATATATACGCCCCTCGTCCACAAACCATGGACGATATTTATGGGTTGAAATTGTTGTGAAAATTGATTGATAGCGAATGATTGTTTGGGATTGTTTGTGGTTGATATTGATTGATTGAGGTTGAAAAATACCCGCTTGTGGTTGAGAAATATTTGGTTGAAACCACATAGGATTAGTTTGTGGAAATGAAATAAATATATACATGCCGCCTGCGTGCGAACTAGATGCATGATCCCCATTGTCAAAAACCGCGAGGTTTTAAGGTAGAGCGAGGAGCCGTACTAGGGACGGTCCCGGTTTTAACTACCCTGCCGTTATGCTGCCGAAATTTTGAATAATGTTCGTGTGTTTGAATTATTTTCATTTGCTTAAACTATATTTATTCATTGAATAGAAAACCTTCATGTGTTGAATTGATATTCATTCGTTGATTAGAAATTCATGTGTTGAATGGTATTCGCGTTTTAAATATAAAAATCACATTTCTATCTATACATAGAAACTATAGAAAACCTTCATGTGTTGAATTGATATTCATTCGTTGATTAGAAATTCATGTGTTGAATGGTATTCGCGTTTTAAATATAAAAATCACATTTCTATCTATACATAGAAACTATAGAAAACCTTCATGTGTTGAATTGATATTCATTCGTTGATTAGAAATTCATGTGTTGAATGGTATTCGCGTTTTAAATATAAAAATCACATTTCTATCTATACATAGAAACTATAGAAAACCTTCATGTGTTGAATCGATATTCATTCGTTGAATTGAAATTCATGTGTTGAATGGTATTCATATTTTGAAATAAATTGTTTGATAATAAAAAAAATCATCTTTTATCGACTATATGAACTGTGTAAAATAATCTCGTTTTGAAAGAAATTGTTTTATGATAAAAATCCTATTTTATCACCAATATGAAATATATCAAAATAATAGTGTTTTGAAATGAGTTGTTCTACAATAAAAATCACATTTTTATTGTATGCATGAATCGTTGAAATGTGAAGTGTTAAAAATAGCCACTTGTTCAAATAAACATATATGAGTTGAAATATTCATTAATTAGCTAATGAAATGATTTGTACCTATGTATGTAACATTCGAATGAATGGTGTTTTTAAACCAAATAGAAATCAAATATGAAGTTGAATAGAAAATGATAAATGATAAGAACTGTATATATATGTACATCCATATTCACTGAACAGGTTATAGCAAAGGGGCTAGAGAAGAGGAATAAAATTTTGTGCCCGACAAATAGGTACACATTTACTGTTTTGTTTGGGTGATGATTTTATGAGCCTGTTGGCTAGCCGCTTGGCTTTTTCTTTTTCTTTTTGAGATTAGAAGGACCGGGAAAGCTATTTGCGATTTCCCGATGCTCCCGGTGCAGGGGAGGTTATGGCGAAATTTTCCAAAATTTTAAGGCGTTAGTGAAATATTTGAAGTGAAAACGATATTGAAATCATTGAAGGAACTATATTTATATAAATATATAAATATAAATAAAATTAAAACGAAACGTAGTCGTGCAGTTCGTGTTTTGAAACCGTGTTTTCAAACAACTAGTACGGGAAATCCGACCATTGGATTTTCCCGAAACCTCAACCGTCGGGTTCGCCTTGGGAATATCTTCCCAACGGCACCAACCTTGTAAAAATCCAACGGTTGGATTGTCTGGAATGTTTAATTCAAATCTGAAGAAAAACAGCGTCAGAAGCGATTATATTTATATATATATATAAATATAATTATATATTTAATCGAATAACGACGCTGCAGTTCGTATTTTGAAATCGAAATTTCAAACGATTGTACCGGGAGATCCGACCGTCGGATTTTCCCGAAACTGGAACCGTTGGATTCGTTTTGAAAAGACCTTTCTAATGATGTAAATTTTGTGAAGATCCAACGGTTAGATTTTCAGATATGTGTAAATCAAATATGAAGAAAAACAGCGCCACGGCCGCGTTATGGCCCGAAGCGTCGTTTTGAATAAATGGGCTATTTTAAAATAAATAAAAATAGCGATAAAT
The DNA here is from genome assembly GCA_030737875.1 of Allium sativum. Lineage (NCBI taxonomy): Eukaryota > Viridiplantae > Streptophyta > Magnoliopsida > Asparagales > Amaryllidaceae > Allium > Allium sativum. The sequence continues at coordinate 479,951,497 of CM060916.1, forward strand.
CATTATAAAGTACCATAAACAATATGGAGTGGAAATAAACTGAATTTGCTCGATTTATGTTGTATTTGATGGTTGAATGTGTTTGGTGTGAAAAATACATTAAAGAACAATATTGGTGTTGTCGAATAATTTAACCATTGAAATAAATTGATTTGAAATTCTAAATATGCGTGAATTATTTGAAAAGGCCGAGTTAATTCTCATTTCGAATAATTGACCGACGATTGAAATTCTAAGATAAAGACGGTGGTCGAAGACCGGAGATCTTCACCCCGTTTGGATGGTAACCGAGGTCCTGATTGGGAGGCATCCCGAAATATGGATAATGAGTGGTGATCGTCCAGACGTACGTGGTGATCGATGGGTTTGCGAGGTATTTAGTGCCTCCGGTTTCGTTCAGACCCAGAACGGACTTGTAAATGGACTGTGTGTCTGACATTGGATTTTATTCTATGTTGATTGATCTCTATTAAATATACATCTGTTTGGCGGCGGAGAATTTATTCTTTTGCTTAACGCCCTTCTCTGAAACGCACGAGCTCAGAGGTTGTATATCGATGGACATCAGTCGCATGGCATGAATTGCCTGTGTGGCATGCTAAGATGCAGTGATCAGGGCTTCTGTTGAAAAGCAAAGTCTTGTGGTGATGATCAAAGCACCGCCTGTGTGGCGTAGCTTTGTGTATAACGTAAATTCGCGAGCCTCACACCCCGGTATGAACCTAAAACGGGAGAAGGACCTCAGGGAGGGCATGCGTTTCTTTCTAGCTAGGGTGGTGTCAGTGACCTACCAGCCCTGACAATTATATACTTTTCACCTATGTGGTTGTTGCTGTTGCGAGGCGCCTCGGTTTGATCGGACGATCCGGGTCCGATGGAGTCATTCGTTGGCTCATTTACGCCCCAAAGGGCGGGGAGACGTATTGTTCAGGCATAATAATCCACATCGGTGGACCGGCCCTGTCGCTCCAAGGCTTGCCTGCGCGCTTGCCTGAGACATGGGCTAGATTGTCTCGAATTCGGTAAGGACTATCTTTTGCCTTGGTTCATGACGGAAATCCAATTTCCAAATACGACATCGTGCGAATTTCATTGTATAACTATATATGGCGACATAGTGGTATGGGGCATTAATGCCGTCTATGATTGATAGTTATGATTTAAAATAGTTTTCAAAACATATAAACACTAGCAATAATATCAAATGCCTTTGTTTTATTCGTATCAAGCATATTTTGGCCGTTATAAGGTAAAAACTCTATCCTCCGGTTTGCGTTGCATTGTGTGATGGGAACTGAGTCTTATAACGGCTTCATTTTTATAAAAAGCATAGCGATGTTTAAAGGAAAGATTTGTTTTAAAGCACTGGCAATCCAATGGAGTAAACCCGTTCCACGAAAGTGGCGTGGTCCTGAGATTAGCCAAATATATATGTGTTGAGTGGATTTCTCATACCAGTCCCATGACTGACTCGTAGTTTGTTTCACTTTCAAACTCGGGTGCCCCCTTTTTCTACACGGGCAGCCTTGTATTCAGGTTTAGCTTGTTCTTTCTGGATAGCTGGAGCTGAAGATGGATTCTATCATTTATCTCTTTTTATGCTGTTCAGCTCCTATTGTACATATTTTGTTTATTTCCGCTGTAGACATTTATGTATAGCTGAACTGTATTTGTACTAAGTAAGATCCTGTATACTGTGTAACTCTGATGATTACTTTTATCTAGTATATTCTATTGTTCATTATCTGGTGTAATTATTTATTTAATTCTGTTCTGCTATTATCTGTTTCTGTGTTATATTCCAAAGATAACCCTTGTTCCGTCGGAACGGGATTTCGGGTCGTCTCACTGTTTGGACTTTCTTACTATGAGATATGGCTATTTGAAGATTAACAGTATTTGAAGCAACTTCATGGGTGGTTTGTGAGTTTGGGGTCAAGCCCAGTTAGATATGTTGTGTTTAGAGACTACATGTGGTTGAACCACCATCCCCAAATCACAATTAGCAATATCAACTATGCCTTCATTAACCCATCCACTATCTAAAACCTTTTCTTTTCTCTCCCATATCAAGTCTAAATATGAAACTTCAATCCACTCTTCTTGAATTTAGTCTGATAGTTTTGATTAGTCCCTCATCTCTTTCTACTTGGGATCATCACCATCAATTCTTAAGATAACGTGTAATGACCTATATTTTAGCAATTGGATATTTAAATATTGATCGTTAGTTAATCTATTAATGACTCTTAAACGTATTTTTCCATAAACGATCGAATCATAACTTAGAACCAGTTGCATTGAGTTCAGATTATTAGTTAGATGGAAAATGAGTACTTGGATCGCTATATTTCGAGTTTGGATCAGTTTATGGTCATATCGATCTCGAAATACACGTAAATATTCGTTTCGAGAGCGCAGTACCAGAATTTGATGAAATTTTATACTTACACAATATTAATTTTACTCGCTTCACTGTTCAGATGTTCAATAGCCTGAGATTTTGTATTAAATTTCACTTAGCTTGACTTCTAAATTCCTTCGAAAAGGGTAGGCTATCGAAAAATCAATTTTCTATTTAACAATTTGAAATCAATGTTCAAACATCTGTTCGAGATGTAAAAAATCAAACTACCCTAATACATAGAATAATATTATTCAACCAAAATTCGAGAATCAATATATAGATCATTTGAATATATACATCTTTACATACAAAATCTCATTTCGAAGATTTTCATTTCCATAACATAAACAAATAGCAAGGTCAAATTAGTGGTAACCTTCACTCTCACAATTTCTTCCGAAAACATTTTGAAAAATCATTTAAAATATTCTATTATATACAACTAGTATTGTTATCAAAATATTATAAATAAAATTTTGAAATTTCAAAAATCAAATTCTCGAACTCTAGTTGGATAATCTTATTAACACATTAGGTTAAATCGAATTAACTCATTAAATAAAATTATAATTTCCAACTTTACTTCATTTTACATTTCAAATTCTTGAGTATGCAATCATAATGACCAAACATTTTAGATATTTAAAATAGTTATTGCCTCATTTTGTTATTTTCGATAGGTTTAAAATAACAACACTTTAATTTAAACAAATCCAAGTTTTAATATACTCAAATTTATCACGTAATGACTTTAATTTAATTCAAAAACTACAAATTACAGTAATCACTCAAAATTTCAAAATAAATACGCTCTCTCAATACACTCAACTAATTCAAGGGCATTACTAACCTTATCTCGAATAAGTATATCGCACAAGCTCATGTTTATCGCTAAACCAAAGATGATACCAACTATAACAACCCACATTTTTGGACGATTCTAAATCAACAATAAACCACACATGTATGATTCAAATCATTCAAAAGGTAGTGTTTGCTCCAAATTTGGGACCAAACACCAAAGGTGTAAAAATTTACACTTAACCTATTCGGTAAGAATATGGAACCGCGAAATCACAAAATAAATGGACAAAAGCAAGTAAGAGCACAAAGGAATTTTTATAGTGGTTCGATTCTCTACGAATCTACGTCCACTTTCAATCCATTCTCATTATGATATTCAAGCTTACAACATACGAATTTTCCCTCATTACAATCATTTCTCTCTTTTAAATCTCTTTCCACTCTCTTGACGATCTACTTTCACTTGAATTTGGCGAAGAAAAGGAAATAAGTTTAGCTTTGTGACGAATCTTCAACCACTTATGTGCTTTAATCCTTTTCCATAATCTTCATGGATTCCATAGTGAATTAGCATTCGATTTTGGCTTTAGAGAGGATTAGAGATCTTTTGAATGATGTTTGGGAGTTTTATCTTGTAGCTTGAATGAGATCGAAAGCCCTTAGATTCGATTGGAGAAAGATTTTATGATCATTGATTTGGATTTGATTTCCATGAAGTTAGAAAAGTGTTGATGAATCTATAGAAGCCATTAGAGAAGTTGTAGATGAGCTTTGAATTTGACGTAGTCTCCTCCTTGGAATGAATTTTCCTTCCCCCACTCAAATGAATCATGAGAGGTATTTATAGATGATCTTGGACCAGGTGACAAATCCGTAATTATGCAGAAAAACGACATGGCTCAACTCGCCATGACCCATCTCGCCATAACTCATGTCGCCATGGTGAAATGCGGTATAACTTTCGGTGGCACTTTGGTAAATATGTGTGTGGGTACAGCTGTCATGTATCTGTCCTTCACGTGTAGACCTTGCGGCATGAATATGTGGCCTTTAAGATCTTGGACGATATGAAGCATGTCGTTAACTGCTGAACGACATGGTATGCTGCTTCCCTTCCAAGGCCATCCCTTTTAAAAGCCCAACAGTATGACTTTGAAGCGGCATGCGCACTGGCAGCTGGTTCCAGTCGTATATTTGAGGCCACGTGTTATTCATGCTCATTTTACTGTATATTTGTCAAACATGTACTAACGACTTTCTTTACTTCACACGGCATGATAGCTTCTATGCTATACTTCCAACTCGTCGGCATGTCATACCGCCCAAACCCTTCATGCGACATGAGTGTTCAAAACTGTCATGGATTATAGAAGAGCCCATGGCGCTCTTCTTAGTTCACACGCCATATTGTTAGCCCATTGAAGACCTGGTGTTCTTTTTCCTCACACACACCCTTCTGACGTGCCCTTATATATTATAAAAGACTCTTCCATTGTTCAATGTATTTGCATGTAGCAGTTTATATATTTATACTTGCACTAAATCGTACGCCATGTGGTACTTTCATTTACAGTGAGCGACATGGTTAAGGTGAGCACCATGTATAAATGACAATATTATAACATACGGTATGCTCTCTTAAGCCGCGAGAACCATATCGAACATGTCGAGTGTGACATGCGGTATGAATACCACGTGATGGCTTGAGCTAAGTCGTATGGACGACTTGGCACTAATAGTGGCATGACGCGCCTTATGAGTTGGTGACCGTCATAATGACTTGTCAATTGACATGCAGCTTACGACATATACGTCATGTCGTATTAGCGACTTAGAATCATGTCGCGCTTAAATCGGCTTGAGATCATGGCGCATGGAATGCCTTAAGACCATGTCGGACTAACGACTAGGACCATGTCGCATTAGTGGCTTAGTTGGAGCGGCTTAATTTGTCCGATATGGTTTGGCATACACTCCAACTCGTGTTTAATGACTTAGAGCCTTATCACGGAAACAACTTAGTCTGGTTTTGACGACTTAAATGGGTATGACACAGACCATGTCGCTTTGATGGCTTACCGCTTTAGGCCGTAACTAGTCCAAGGCTCTTTGGCACTCACTTTTTTGAACTGCATTATAATAACGGTGTTAACATTTTCCCTTTGAAGCTTGTATTTTTTGCTTGCGAGGAATGCGGGCTTCGAAATAAACATCGTAATTTTGCATTGCGATTCAGTCGTAGCTTTTTGTCTGCTGTGGCAAGTCATTCTTCGAAATTGTAAACTTCATGCCACCTGTTTTGTAATCAAAATAGGTACTTGGCGATTTTGGACTTATACTTTACTATCGGTCGTCCATATCGATAGCGGATTAGTTTAATCATTAGGAAATGAATTATAGCGAATTTTTACTTTGAATTGAATAACGCATCTGCACAGAATTGTTCTGCTTAGCAGTTTATAACTCACTGAATATTGTCTATACAAATGCGATATCCGAATTCGAATTCGCATTAAATGTTTAAAATCATCTAATCGACTAGAGTCGACTATGGACTTTAAACATTATCATTTTATGACTTATATGGTGTATGGTATCTCACATTTGAGAAATACGTATCTGTGATTATTTTCTGTTTCTCTTTGGAAAATCTTTGGCTATATGTGCCCCGGCTCTGGAGGTCATCATTAGTCTTCACTATGAGAAGATTTTCACTGATCAATGTTTGTTTGCCATGCTGATCAGTTTTGGCATTGAAGATTCCGCTAGATGCCTGTGTTTTAGTGAGGTCCTTTTAATCCAACATCTTTTTCGTGCGATTGAATCAACATGATGGATTTCATTGAATGTTGTTGATATCTCTTATGGAGAGGTCGCTTTCTCTATGGAAAGGGATTTTGGGTTGTTGCATCGTTTTGCAGTGAGAACTCCCGCGAGGTTTGGGTTATGGCTGCATCGCTCCGCGCTTACAAACTCCCATGCTTCGTCTTGCTTTAGCAAGCTCCCGCACTTCGTTTCGCGCCTACGGATTCCTGCGAACCATTGGGTTAAGGCTGCATCGCTCCGCGCTTACGAACTCCCATGCTTCATCTTGCTTTAGCAAGCTCCCGCGCTTCGTTTCGCGCCTACGGATTCCCGCGAACCATTGGGTTAAGCCTGCATCGCTCCGCGCTTACGAACTCTCACGCTTCGTCTTGCTTTAGAAAGCTCCTGCGCTTCGTTTCGCGCCTATGGATTCCCGCGAACCATTGGGTTAAGGCTGCATCGCTCCGCACTTACGAACTTCCACGCTTCGTCTTGCCTTAGCAAGCTCCCGCGCTTCGTTTCACGCCTACGGATTCCCGCGAACCATTGGGTTAAGGCTGCATCGCTCCGCGCTTACGAACTCCCACGCTTCGTCTTGCTTTAGCAAGCTCCCGCGCTTCGTTTCACGCCTACGGATTCCCGCGAACCATTGGGTTAAGGCTGCATCGCTCCGCGCTTACGAACTCCCACGCTTCGTCTTGCTTTAGCAAGCTCCCGCGCTTCGTTTCGCACCTACGGATTCCCGCGAACCATTGGGTTAAGGCTGCAACGCTCCGCGCTTACGAACTCCCACGCTTCGTCTCGCTTTAGCAAGCTCCCGCGCTTCGTTTCGCGCCTACGAATTCCCGCGAACCATTGGGTTAAGGCTGCATTGCTCCGCGCTTATGAACTCCCACGCTTCGTCTTGCTTTAGCAAGCTCCTGCGCTTCGTTTCACACATACGGATTCCCGCAACCTTTGGGGGATGAGGTTTTGGATCCGTGATAGCTTGTTGCTTTATTCGCCGTTTGATTCATTGGCACTTCCTTGATCATCCGTTGAGTTGGTCTTGTCAGAATCGCCTCATTTCGTCGGATTTTGAGGAAGCAAATGCCTAAGAAATATCCTGCAATGAGAAAATCATCTTTTAGCAAACTTTCATGTATATTTTGCATTTCAGGGATTTTGCACAAGTAGGCAACATTTCATTCGTAGCACTTTTGTTCTGTAAACCATTATAGACTTTTTTACAAGAAAGTAAAACATAGTAAAGAGTAAAGTAATTCAAAGAGGCGATAGTGATCGCTTATTCTGAGTCTCGGGTATTAGACCATCATCAACGGTCGTTAGTTGATTATCAACCTTGGCGTGATCTGAGCAGAAGCTACGTTGCTTGGACCAGACTGATCATTTGATGCCCCTTGCCCCTGGTGAGCTGCAGAAGGATTTGCATCTTTGGAGTTCTTCACAAATTGTTGCAGACGGTTCTTCCTAATCAACTCTTCAATTAATGATTTCAGATGCCTGCATTCGTTGGTGCTGTGGCCCGGCTGATTATGATACCGACAGAACTTCCCGGATTTAGTCAGATGGTTATTCATTTTTATTGGCCGAGGTTCTGGGAAATATTCTACGTCCTTTGTGGCAAGGTAGATGTTCTCGGGAGTGTTATTCAGAGGAGTTAACTCTGACGAGTCAAGAAGGTGAAACTTTTTATTAGCTTTGTTGTCATTTCTGTCATTTACTCGCTTCTGCCCTTGAATATACTTTTGATCGCACTAAGTTGCAGTACTTTTGGGAGCCTCAAGAAGTTGGTTACCACCGATGATCTGAAGATGTATAGGATTATCGTCCACTCTCATGTACTCCTCTGCCTTCTTATAGAACTTATCAAGCGTAGTCGGTTCCTTCATCTTTATCCATCTTCCGAATTCGCTTGTTTTGTCTATAGCATCGAGTAAAGCCATGAGAATTATGTGTGGCTCTGGATTCCTTACTTCAGACAAGGCAACATTTAATCGACCGATGAAGGCTTTGACAGTTTCCCCTGGATTTTGTTTCATCGCTGAAAGTGTTATAGCATCCTTGGCTGTAGCAGCGTACAGACAGAACTGCTCCTTGAACTTTTTGGTGAGGTCAAAAAATCGATCGATAGACTTGGGCGGCAGCTTTGTGAACCATAGTGATGCGGCACCTTATAAGTAGAGAGGAAAATATGTGCATCTCATCTCATCGGTTGCTTTAGCCACACTCATATGCCATTCATATTTGAATAGGAAGTAGTTTGGATCAACAAGACCGTTGTACGGAGGCAGAGTCGGAGGATTGAACTTCTTCGGATATTCTGCTCCAAGGATTCTTTCGGTGAATGGAGTCCTACCGGGAGAGAAGTCCCGTTCTCTTTCGTCATCCTTGCTAGCTTGATTCTTTTTCATGGTTCGTTCTATCATGTCCGAAATGTATTCTTCGGTGCTATGGCGCTTTGTGAAGCCGAGCTCTTTACCAAATGTTCGTCTAGGCATATGATCTCGATTAGAGAGCTTAGGCCCTTTGTCTTTTCGACGAAGAGGTGCCCCCGTGATAGGATTAGCGGCTTTTCGAGCATTCGCTTCGGAATGGCTCTTAGCTTTTGATCTCAGTCCTTTGATATTAGCTACATCTTTGCCACTTGTCCAATCATAATCGCCTTCCATATTGTCGTTGCGGTTATGATCGGAAGTGGGAGATTAATCATTCTCCTCGAGATCCACATGCACTTTTGGAGGGGCTTGAATTGGTTGAGCATTTAGAAGAGCGTTCATTTTTTCCATTAGAGCATCATTAGCATCCATCAAAGTTTTATTTGAAGTTTCAATTCGGCGATTCACGTTGGCAATAGCGGCATTTAGTTCATTTCTAGTCACGCCAGCTCAACTTATCGAATTTTCACCTACATCGAAACGGTTAGTAAGTGGTGTCTCTTCATTAGCAACATCATCGACTTCTATCACGGTTTTGCTAACGGTCTTCTTAGACTTTGCCATGATTTCGGAGAAGGATGCAACTTAGATCTTTAATTCAAGGATCTCAACTTTGGGAGAGTGCGAGAAGAGGTAGGAGATGCGAGCGCGGCCCCAGAGTGGGCGCCAAATGTTTGCTCCAAATTTGGGACCAAACACCAAAGGTGTAAAATGTTACACTTCACCTATTCGGTAAGAATATGGAACAGCGAATCACAAAATAAATGGACAAAAGCAAGTAAGAGCACAAAGGAATTTTTATAGTGGTTCGATTCTCTACGAATCTACGTCCACTTTCAATCCATTCTCATTATGATATTCAAGCTTACGACATATGAATTTTCCCTCATTACAATCATTTCTCTCTTTTAACTCTCTTTCCACTCTCTTGACGATCTACTTTCACTTGAATTTGGCGAAGAAAAGGAAAGAAGTTTAGCTTTGTGATGAATCTTCAACCACTTATGTGCTTTGATCCTTTTCCATAATATTCATAGATTTCACAGTGAATTAGCATTCGATTTTGGCTTTGGAGAGGATTAGAGATCTTTTGAATGATGTTTGGGAGATTTATCTTGTAGCTTGAATGAGATCGAAAGACCTTAGATTCGATTGGAGAAAGCTTTTATGACCATTGATTTGGATTTGATTTCCATGAAGTTAGAAAAGTGTTGATGAATCCATAGAAGCCATTAGAGAATTTGTAGATGAGCTTTGAATTTGACGGAGTCTCCTCCTTGGAATGAATTTTCCGTCCCCCGCTCAAATGAATCATGAGGGGTATTTATAGATGATTTTGGCCCGGGTGGCAAATCCGTAATTATACAAAAAAACGACATGACTCAACTCGCCATGACTCATCTCGCCATAACTCATGTCGCCATGGTGAAATGCGGTATAACTTTCAGTGGCACTTTGGTAAATATTTGTGTGGGTACAGCTGTCATGTAGCTGTCCTTCACATGTAGACCTTGCGGCATGAATATGTGGCCTTTAAGATCTTGGACGACATAAAGCATGTCGTTAACTGCTGAATGGCATGGTTTGCTGCTTCCCTTCCAAGGCCATCCCTTTTAAAAGCCCAATGGTATGACTTTGGAGCGGCATGCGCACTGACAGCTGGTTCCAGTCGTATATTTGAGGCCACGTGTATTTCATGCTCATTTTACTGTATATTTGTCAAACCTGTACTAATGACTTGCTTTACTTCACACGGCATGATAGCTTCTGTGCTATACTTCCAACTCGTCGGCATGTCATACCGCCCAAACCATTCATGTGACATGAGTGTTCGAAACCGTCATGGATTATAGAAGAGCCCGTGACGCTCTTCTTAGTCCACACGTCATATTGTTAGCCCGTTGAAGACCTGGTGTTCTTTTTCCTCACACACACCCTTCTGACGTGCCTTTCTATATTATAAAAGACTCTTCCATTGTTCAATGTATTTGCATGTAGCAGTTTATATATTTACGCTTGCACTAAATCACACGCCATGTGGTACTTTCATTTACAGTGAGCGACATGGTTAAGGTGAGCACCATGTATAAATGGCAATATTATAACATACGGTATGCTCTCTTAAGCCGCGAGAACCATATCGAACATGTCGAGTGCGACATGCGGTATGAATACCACGTGATGGCTTGAGCTAAGTCGTATGGACAACTTGGCACTAATAGTGGCATGGCGCGCTTCATGAGTTGGTAACCGGCATAATGACTTGTCAATTGACATGCAGCTTACGACATATACTTCATGTCGTGTTAGCGACTTAGAATCATGTCGCGCTTAAATCGGCTTGAGATCATGGCGCATGGAACGCCTTAAGACCATGTCGGACTAACGTCTTGGACCATGTCGCGTTAGCGGCTTAGTTGGAGCGGCTTAATTTGTCCGATATGGTTTGGCATACACTCCAAGTCGTGTTTAATGACTTAGAGCCTTATCGCACAAACAACTTAGTCTGGTTTTGATGACTTGAATGGGTATGACATAGACTATGTTGCTTTAATGGCTTACCGCTTTAGGCTGTAACCAGTCCAAAGCTCTTTGGCACTTAATTTTTTGAACTGCGTTATAATAACGGTGTTAACAGGTCAATTATTATTGGGCTTGTTCTAAAGAAATAAAATTCAAAAGAATAAATACAGAATCTTATAGCGGAAGGTTTAAAATATAATAAAAAATATCATAAGTACATAAAACAGTTCATGAAGCCCATACATTTGATTTCACTTACACATAGTGTAGAATGATACAAACTACCATACGGGATAAGCAATACTCATATAATGATAACTAGGGTCTTGGCTCCATTATCGTCTTTTGAACCCAATATCTTCGCAAAACTAAAATACTCGGTCTAACCCGAGTGCTCCATGCAAAACACAAAACACTCAAGTCAGGATTAATATTCTTATGCATATAAACTCAACTAAAATGAAATATTTAGGTGACATATACAAGTAATTTAACATAAGAATATTCTCAAGATCCTGACATCATATTCATTCTATCAACTGGTTTATTTTAAATCTCTACTTTACTATCGGTTTCCAGAAATCGACTTAATATTCAAACTTCAAATCCCAATTCCACTTCATATATTGGTTTAACGTCAATTTCAAATTTCCATATTTCAAGAAGATTCATTCCCAAATTCAATTCAATTTAGATTTCATATTACATGTATCTCGTTTAGATATTTATTCGAATGTTGGTCTCAATTGCTCGGATTTGAAATTAGCTTTGAATCAACCAACTCTATTGCTAAATAGTAAAATTTTACATATATACACATTAGTCTAAATTAAATAGTAAATAAATATTAAATATAAATAATAGAAAGTTAAGAGTAAAATATTCTAATTAAAATAACTTAAAGTAAAATAGATAAATATAATATAAATAGTTTAAATTTAAAATAATTTTAAAAACTAAATAATTAACATTTAGTATATTATAAAATATCTTAATTTAAAATAATTATACATAAAAGAGTACATGCATTTGAAAAAATAGAGTAGTTAATATAAAATACTATTAATTTAAGCATTTCAAAAGTCCATTCCAATCTGATTCAATTTGATCTAATATCGAACATTACAAATCTATCTTAATATTAACTTAAGCTCAAATTTCAACTTAATTGATTTTTTCAATCACGAAAATTCAAATTAATAATACCAAATTATTAAATGTAATAATTTCATTCAGTATTACTTTATCATTAAAACAAATCAATTAAATCTTAAAACATAAATTGAATTTGACATTCATCAATCCAAAATCGAATTTTATTAAATCAAATAAGTTTAAATTTTAATTTAAACCTAGACTTCATTAAATTATTCGAATCTTTTAAAATTTAATTTAACCTTTAAGTCAATGAATTTAATTTTAAATTAAATGTCATATTGGATCACTATATCTTAAATTAAATTCAACCCTTTCATTAAATCATTTCTTTATTAAAACAAAAATTCAAGCATAATTTCTACGTTCAACTTAAATTAAAACTTAAAAGTTTCCATTAAGTTTCTAAATCAATTCATAAATTAAAAATATAGATTGTCTCATTTAACCCATATCTGTATTTCCATAAAATCTCATACAATGTCATGAACTTGCAAATATGATAGCATGGATGATAAATGATCAAAACAACAAACATACAACAATCACCATAATTGCAATACATAAATCAAATTCCACTATTACATCTAATTATAACAGTTACTTCAGGTAAATTATTAACAAACATTTCATGTAAATTTCTACTATTGTTTCATATGATTTAAATCAACAGTTCAAAAATTTATCGACCACTGATTCAAATTGTTTACAACTAACAACTCATAAATTAATGACTAGGATTCATGAAATTAACAGTTAACCAATCAAATAAATTTAGCTAAGACAGTTATCAACCAAACAAGCTCAAAAAGAAATCTAATATCATTATCATTTCATATGATGTAAGTTTATTAGCATATGAATATTAACCGTGAGAGCGATGTTCACCTTGTGTGGCTATAGATGGCGATGCTAACTCTATACGATGACACAGGAAAGTGCACAGTCTCGAGTACAGCACGGACAAGGCCATTCACTAGCACAACCGATGCCGTGTACATAGACGAAGCCATTTAATGCGAATGGAAGATCGTGTGATGTGTAAAACAAATGTCAAACGACACATACGAGCATGGCAATGAGCGTGCACATACACAAAGGGAATGACATACGGTGGCTCGCTCTGGCGTGCCTGTGATTGCTGGTGCGGGCGCAGAAGCTCGTGAGTGCGACCGGACTGGTCTGAGGTGGCAGCGTAGGGCCTAGGTGGGGAAGCTTCAACGTTTGCTTTTTTTTTCCTTTTTTATACAGGAAGATTTTCGATTTCCATTACGTAAAGAAGAAGATGAAGTATTGGGAAGAGGGAACGAGGAGCAGCTTTTATTTCTTTGTTTAAATAGGAAATACAATGCAGCAGCTTCCTTTTTATTTTCCTTTTCATTAGTTTTCTTTTTCTTTTCATTGGCAAGCAATAGGTTTTTCACTTTTTGAAGAAACGGAAGGGTAGTCCGAATTTGAGGAAGCAGAAGTAGTGGGGAGAGAAATAGTCAAAATAAATAAAATAGCAGTTCGAGTTCGACTTTTTTTAAGATAAAAATGTTACATCCATTCAGCTATGAGCCGGTAGAATAGGTACACACAGAAAATATATTTAAAAATAAAGAATTCCTATATATGACATAAGCCCATGCATAACCAACTGCCCAAACCACCATTCACATGAACCTTTTCTTTCATCTTTTTATATAAACATTTTTTTAATTCAGAATTAGTATATACATTTTCAAAATTGTTGCTCCTCGGACGGGGGGTTGCTCCAGGCGGCTGGCTGCTCCGCCTGGCCCCCGAGCCGGCTCTGCGTGACAAGCGAAATAATTTGATGATGCTTGCTGTGCGTGCATTGAAAGTTGGTTTCATAATTCATTTGCATAGTTTCATTACATTTTTCCTACCAGGAAGAAAGGTTTCATTAATATTTGGAAAGTTTTCTTCGTGTGTTGTGCGTGCAATACTACTAAGATACATCATTTTGCAAAACAAATTTATATATAATATGACATGTGAAAATAAAAAATGAATGAACCAGTTAAACACATTCATGGCAAAAATATTGCATGTTGCATGCATTCATGAAACGCAACCTGCCAAAAGAGAATTGCTTACACGTTTAAACATTTTTTTTATAAAGGTTACGTTTTTTTTTCCTTTTTGCAGATTTATATCCTAAAAATAAACATAAGCGTACGCATGCGCAAAAATGACACAACTGACACTGCCCTTTCTGTGTGCTTTTGACACGAAATCAGCACGCTGGACCAATGAATGTATGAACTTCGCAAAACAAAAAATGACGTTCTCTTCATAATACAATTTAGCATTTTTAGTTCAAATTCTCTCAAGTTCCAACAATGTTTTATTTGTCACAATTTATTAAATATTTAATTAAATTAGCGTGAACGGAACATACTTGCATTTCTTTTACGAAATCCATTCATCTGCCATGTCTAGTTAGACGCATCTCAAAAATTAAATTTCGAATTTTTCTTTTTTGACAAAGCCGACGGGGGTTAAATGGCCCCCTACCATTTTATTGATATACCAAAGACGAGTACATTGATACACAAGAAGAGAAAAAACAAGGAGACTACTGAGGTTACAAGGCATATCAATGTCTAAGGGAAACTAACACAATGAGACGACCCGAACTTCCCCGTGAAGGAAAGCACGGATAGAATTGAGTACAAGACAAAATAGAACGCATACAGAAGAACATTTCATTGCTATCACAACAATTCCATCAGATACAAGAATATACAGAGTATAAATGAATAAATTACATTCGACAAATATCAGAGATTACAATAAGTTACAAAGCAGCGTAAAAATATACAAACACAACTAGAAGTGATACACGGATACAGAGCTTTCCGAGCATCGTTCCAGCTGTAAATCAGGACCCTGTGGATATAAATCTGCAAAACCAAAACTACTAGCTGCCCGTGTGGAAAATAGGGGCACCCAGAGTTTAGGTTAAAACAATAAACTCCAGGTCAGTCATGTGACTGGTGTGAGAACTAAAACAGTTATTAATATTGGTTTAAAAGTTAGGTAATCAAGGGACCACGCCGTATAACACGGAACGGGTTTCCTCCCAAGAATACCAGTGCATAGAACAAACAGCGCAATGCTAAATAAAGAAAAATGAAGCTGTTATAAGACCCAGGTCCCATCACACAATGCAACGCAAGCCGGAGGATAGGGTTTTTACCTTATAACAGCCAAAGCATGCTTGATACGTTTAAAACACATTATTTTGATATTATAAGAAGTGTATAGTGTCAAAACATTTCAATCATAAATATAAATCATAGACGGCATGAGTGCCCCATCCCACTATGTCGCCATACTAGGCTCTATAAATAAAGCCGAAATACACGTATTGGAAATTGGATTCCGTCATGAGTCGAGGCAAGGGGCAAGCTCCTCTCCGCGTTCGAGACACTCTAGCAATGCCTCAGGACCCCACTCTGATCCTTTGGAACCTCCAAGGCCGGTCCTCTCTTACTTTTGAGGATTAGTAATTCCTGAACACACGTTTCCCGGTCCTTACAGACCTATATCCGAGGCGCCTCATATCCAACAACCACACAGGTGAAAAGTATATAAATGTCAGGGCTGGTAGGTCACTGACACCACCCTAGCTAGAAAGAAACGTCGTGCACTCCTTGGGTCTGTATCCCGTTTTTGACTCATACCGAGGTGTGAGGCTCGCGAATTCACGTTATACACAAAGCTATGCCACACAGGCCGTGCTTTGATCATCAACCACAAGACTTTGCTTTTCAACAGAAGCCTTGATCAATTGCCACTTACGCGTGCCACATTGGCAATTCACTCCATGCGACTGATGTCCATCGATATACAACCTCTGAGCTCGTACGTCTCAGAGAAGGGCGTTAAGCAAGAGAATAAATTCTCTGCCGCCAAACAGATGTATATTTAATAAAGATCAATCAACACAGAATAAAATCCAATGTCAGACACACAATCCATTTACAAGTTCGTTCTGGGTCTGAACGAAACCGGAGGCACTTTCCTCGCATATCCATCCATCTCCAGGTACGTCTGGACGATCACCAACTGTTTCCCTCATCTTGGGTGTACAGCCCAATCAAGATCATCAGTAATCACCCAAACGATGTGAAGACTTTCGGTCTTCTACCACCGTCTTCACCTTCGACATCTCGTCGAATCGGTTATTCAGAATGGGTATAACCCGGCCTTTCTGAATAACCCACGTATATAATTAACAAATGTTACACAAACACAATGAACGCCTCATTCCAATTCAGAATATTCTTTTATTCACAAAATCACATTCTTAGGGAAAGGTTCCCATTAATTTTGTCAAAGATAAATTCTACTAAATTTATTCTTTAATCCTCCTATGGATATCATTTCAAACTAGTCGGGATTAACGAACCACACCGAAGTAATTATTTATTTTATTTCCCAATCCCAACCTATATATCCCATGAAGTAAAACTGGTGATACTCCATTTCTAACACCACGGTGTTATCGGTAAAATTAATTACCATTTCACGTTCAAATCTAATTAAAGATTTAACTATCGCTTTGGAGAAAAACTGGTGGTACTCCATTCTCGATCACCTTTCAAATTTGATAATTTAAATTATCAATTCACATTTTAATCTAATTAAAGATTTCTTAAAACTCCACTTAGTTTTAATTTTCTCAAAAATCAATATTCTGTCTTTAACTGGGTTAAAGAACCAATGTCATCTAAAACACGATTCACGATAAACCCAAATCACATTTGATATTAAATACAAGGCTCTGAATAGAAAATATATCGGCTTACATTCAATATCAAATTCTGAAACCAACAAATATCGTATTGGAAATAACGATATAAAATATATCTTTCAAATTCCCAAAACAATATCGGTATAGTCACGAAATCCAACATCGAAATATCCCGAAGATAATTTCGATTCAGCTCCAGTCCAATCCACGCATTGGAAATTATCGATTATTTTCAAATCACTTTCAAATTCAATTTATTTATTTCAAAAATAAATTGATTTTAATTCTAGTTCAAAACTAGTTCATTTCGACAAAATTCATTTTTATCCTTTCAAATGTGGAATTTTCCAGCCCAATTTTTCCCAAATCATATATTATGATTTTACACAAATTATAGATATTTTTAATAATTTTATCAAGGTCCGTACAGTCGATTTCCATCAACGGCCATCGAACTGCACTTACAGCGAACTTTTTCAAATTTGATTTGGACATAATTCCAAATCCAACCGTTAGATTTCAAATTTCTAATATTCATTGGAAATCTCTTTTCGATACGAACCCAACGGTTCCGGTTTTAGGAGAATCCGACGGTCGGATCTCCCGCAATGTCCGTTTGAAATAAATGGTCGAAATTCACGAACTACCGCGGCGCGGCGCGTTCTATTCAGGCCATTATATTATATATATAATATATATAATATATATTTCGTCGATTTCTATTTAAAACGAATTTTATAAATCGTTTTAAATTCGCTTCAAAAGCAATTTCAACTTTCTTTTCAATTCAAATCAAAATTGAATTCTTCTTTATAAATTCGTTTTAAAATTCATTTCTATTCAATTCAAATTTTAATTCAATTTGAATTCATTTCAATTCACTTTCAATTCAATTTGAATTCGTTTTCAATTCAATTCATTTCGAAATCGTTTTCAATTCAATTCATTTCGAAATCGTTTTCAATTCAATTCATTTCGAAATCGTTTTCAATTCAATTCATTTCGAAATCGTTTTCAATTCAATTCGTTTCGAAATCGTTTTCAATTCAATTCGTTTCGAAATCGTTTTCAATTCGTTTCGAAATCGTTTTCAATTCAATTCGTTTCGAAATCGTTTTCAATTCAATTCATTTCGAAATCGTTTTCAATTCAATTCATTTCGAAATCGTTTTCAATTCAATTCATTTCGAAATCGTTTTCAATTCAATTCATTTCGAAATCGTTTTCAATTCAATTCATTTCGAAATCGTTTTCAATTCAATTCATTTCGAAATCTTCGATTTCGAAATCATTTTTCAATATTCATTTTAAAATGAATAAAATCGATATAAATATCGTTCACGTCAAAATGGCGTCAATCTAATCAACACGGCTTCATAAATTTCTATTTTCAAATATTCTATTTCAAATATTTCTTTTTCAAAATAGTTGTTATTATCAAAATATTTCGTTCAACACATGACCAATCTCAATGGATGAGTACTGTCAACACATGAACCTTTATTTTATAATATTCTTTATTTTTCAAATTGGAATGAGGCCCAATCAATAACCATATAATGTTAATTATATGGATGCCATACAACACATGTATATAATAGCTTTGAAAAATAATCAACCATCAACCAAAGTGCACCACACAACTGCATAAGCATCAAATATAAATAATCGACGCTTACACAGTCTGTCGACCAATCGATCGACAATAATTAAATAATTGGGATTAGTGTACACCAAATATCATCCCAACACCCGTGTGGGGTTTCAAATCAACAAACACACATTTTTTTGTTTGTGCAGTTGGGCGATGTGTAAAATTTATCAACCCAATCAATATCAGTCAAATCAGTGTAAATAAACAAATCGGCCGATTTGTTTATAAATATTCATTTATTCACTTTCACGTTAAAAATTATATTTTTAACGATAAACATTTTATTTTAACACTTGAATTTCTATTCAGTTCATTTATTCAATAAAATGATATTTTTATTTTTCTAACATATTTTAGAAAATTTCGGCGGCATAACGGCACGATACTAGAAACAGGACGAGGCCTAGCCTTATCCCCGGTCTAGTGAAGGCCCACGCCATTCACACATCAATCAAATCCATTCAATTTCACCAAACAATTCAATTCAAACCAATTAGACTAACCAACTACACAACCAAACAATTTAACAAACAAGCCATCCATGGTCTGTGGATGACGGGTGTCGGGTGCTACTAAGCACCGTCTGCATCCTAGTATATATATATAACTAGAAAAAGAAATTGAAAGGTGAGAAGTTCTCACCTTTAGCTATCCAACCAATGTAGACTCTTCTTTGATAAAAATCTTCATCGTTTACTCATCTTTGTCATCTTCGTTGCCCGTAGCCACTACATATATAAAAATCGAATTTTTACTTCGTTATTCAATATATAAAAATCATATTTCTACTCCTCACACCATATAAAAATTATATTTTCATATGATGAAAAATCATATCTTTTCCCTCTCAAAAATCGTATCTTTATATATATTTTTATATATATATATATGTATATTTTAAAAACCATATTCTAATTTTCTTTTCTAAATCAAAGGCTATTTTAATATTTAAAACAAAGATATTTATTTTTACATAACTAGTGCTAATTTATTTTTACAAATCAATACTAATTTATTTTTCCCTAACTAAAACAATATCCTTATATTTCGCAAACAATGCTTTATCGATATTTTTATTTTCTCTTGTAAAACAATTTTATTTTCTCTTTTAAAAACAATATGCTAATTTATTTTCAAACAATAACCAATTCATTTAGAACAAAACTGATGTAAATTTTATAAACTGATTTCATACATGCTATGATATATTTTAAAAACTGAAGTTAAAGCAAATAAAGAGAGAGAAGCTCACTGTGGTCGATCAAGAGGGAATGCAGAGGAGTTGAGTTCGCCGGACATGGGGGAGGAGCTCCGGCACGAGGGGATCTCGTCGGGGTGGCGCCATTTGCGGCGGAGGTGGAGGGTTGTACGTAGGGTGGCGGCGTCGATCTCTTCTATCGCGATTTGGGTTCTTCGGTGCTGGAGAGGGCGAGTGGGAGGGAAGAGGTTCACGCGAGGGAGGAGAGGCTAGGGGAGAATCGGCGAAGTGGGGAGCAACGGCGGGCGGAGCGTCGCAGGTGGCGGCGTGGGGAGAGAGAAGGAATCGGGTCGGGTTTTTCAGAAAGGGGCTTGGCTGAAAAATGAAAGGAGGGGGGGTCTTAAGTGGAAAGAAAAGGGTTATTTAATTATTTATTATTTTAAATTTTCCACTTGAGGTTGACTTTTCTTTCGAACTGACAACGAGACCCTCCGACTGTCGTCCCTAGCGTTTTACCCCCATTCCGAACCCAATGGGATATGCTGCGTAAGCCAATTCGACCGTTTCGATCAGTTTCCATTTGAATTAACATTTAAGTCCTTATATTAAATTTTAAACGTACATTTCAATTTACCGGGGCCACATACTAACTAGAAAAATTCTAGAAAAATATTTTCTAGCTTTGTATTGACGATACGGTCCTAACAAAACTAGTTTCGTCATATTCTGAGACCGTTGGAAAAATGGCCATTTTCCAGTCGATTAAAATCAACTGAAATTGGTCAAACGCGTTTTCCTTTGCCACGCTCACATATTGATTCGAAAAATTATGAAATTTGGAATCTAGCAATAATTTGACACTGCGGACCTAACAAAACTGGCTTCGTCGAAATCCGAGGTCATTTGCAAAATTCCCATTTTTAAGGGCCTGAATTCCATAGCGACTATTCAGAATTTTCAACTGGACATATCTTTTGATTCCCACTATGAAATTTTGATTTGTCGGATTCGTTGGAAAGATATTATCAATTAGATCCTAAGGTTTTCGGTTTCACTAAAATCCGGATTGTTTTGCACCCGGTACATCCAATTGAAGTTTGAAATTGAATTATCGAACTACCGCGCCATTTTCAATTCTATTTATAATTATATAAATATTTATATTCTAACGACGACGTATATAATATATACGTTGAATTCTATTCAAAATAAATTTTCCCGTCGATATTATTTAAAATAATTCATTTTAAATGTTCAAAATTCGCTAAAATTGTCAAAATAAAAAAATTCAAACTGGCCCAGATTTTCCGGGTTATTACACACAAACACAAATATACACAAAGAGCTAACAAATTGCTTAGCAGAAAATGCCAGGGTCATAAGTAAATTTCAAAAATTTAAGACCATCCCTTATGTCGCGCCAAAACAAAGAAACTTCCATTGACCATAATTCATATCTTTATTAGCGTCAGATACTCTAACATTGCATTGCCTCCAAATGTTGGTAACAATTTTCTACGGTACAAAAAAAAAGATCCTCGATTTATCATTTCGTCCTCGAATTCTCCTTCTTATCATTTCCCACATGTTGCTACCAGCGAATGCATTAGCATTCACGTAAATTTGGTTTAAAGCTTCTCGCTAAAGTGAGTGAGTCACATTGCACTCAAAGAAGAGGTGCATGGCAATTTCATCACGTGTGCAGCAGAAATTCATTTGACGTAAACTAGCATTCCATAACCAGCGTTTAATTTCCATAAGGTCAGGTTGTCCTTAGCGAAGTTTTCGCGACGGCAAATGGCTTTGGACCAGCTGCAATTAATCATATTAGAGGTAACAAGCAAGTGTCTCTAAACACCATTTATATGAAACTGCTCACCTTTACAATCCCATATTATTCCACCTTCGCTGAAGCCAGAAGTTGATGCAGCATGTATTCTGGACCAAAGAGCATTAATATTCTGGCTAGTTGTGTTTGGCAGCACCACTGAATTCCTATTAACATTGTCTTGCACTAAGATGATGAGTTGAATACTAGTTTTCATCCTCTCCATGTAAGTGACACCTTCATTAAGAACAAGGCCATACTCGACCCAGGGATCAGTCCAGAAATGAATTTTAGAGAAGTAGCTGCCGCCATATAATTTGAACAACGGAAGAATAATAGGTCTAAGCTTAAGTAACGACTTCCATGTCCAGCTGTGTTGCTGAAGGGGGTCACGTTACAGAAAGTAGAGTTTATTAAAATGTAATGGTGAGACCAATGAACCCAAAGACTACATTTTGTGAGTAACTATATCATTTATATGTTGGGCAAATGCAGCTTGGTTCCATAAGGTCATATTGAATATACCAAGTCCTCCTTTAGAAGTAGGTTTCTCAAGGATTTTGTAGGAAATAGGCGCTAAACATTTCACATGAATGCTACCCTTCCAGATGAATCTCATAAACGATGTCTTTATCATGGATATTAGTTTCTGAGGGACAACAAAGGTTCTCGTCCAATAAACTTGCATCGCAATAATGACCGATTTGACAAGCATAATTCTACCAGCTTGACTAAGCATCCTTGTAGACCCACAATCTAGTCTTTTGGTTATCTTATTAAATAACGGTAAACACTGCATAGTAGTAATTCTAGACGTAGCAAGCGGTAAACAAAGATAGGATGAATTAGTACCACTAATGTTCAACCCAGTTTATGCATGGATGTGCTATTTCCTTAACTCACTCACTCCACCTATCATAATTTCAGATTTGTCGGACCAGCCATAAGATAAAACTGATCAAGAGTTTTCATGATGTTAGAAAGGGTTTTACCATCCGGTTTACAAAATATTATCAAATCATCAGCAAACATCAACGCAGTAATACGAGGAAACTTGCATTTAGTATGTAATGTACAAAGATTATCGTCTGCAAGTTGGTTAATCATACCTGTCTGCAGCTCCATCACAGTTATATAGAGGTATGAGGAGATGGGTTCTCCTTGCCGTATTCCTTACGCGCTATTGAAGAAGCCGACCAAGTTGCCATTGACGTTAACAAAGTAATAAATAGTACTAAGGCATTCGTATATCCAAGTTGTAAACTTAGCGGGAAAATTCATAAAACTAAAGATACGAATAATAGATTGCCACTTGATCGAGTCAAACGCTTTTTTAATATCAAGCTTAATCATAGATCGGGGAGAGATGTATTTGATATTACAACCTTTAATAAGCTCGTGGGCTAATAGAACGTTATCTAAAATATTGCGTTTAGGGAGAAAGGCGGACTTGTTATGAGAAATAATGTGAGGGAAAACAATTTTCAATCTACTCGCTAAAATTTTAGCTAAACATTTGTATATGGTGTTACAACACGATATAGGCCTAAAATTATTAACATTACAGGAATTATCATGCTAGGGATGAGGGCAAGGATCATGTTATTAAATGAGCCCATCATCCTAGTTCTAAGAAAGAATTGTTTAACAGCCGTACTAACATCATTACCGATCGTATTCCGATAATATTTGTAGAATTTAGCATTGAAACCGTCAGGCCCTCCCGACGAGTTAGAGTTTAGAGAGAAAATTGTGTCTTTGATCTCAATATCAATGATAGAAGCAGCGAGATAGTTTCTTTGCGCATCAGTAATTTTGGGAAGCATATACTGATTAATACATTCAAGCTGAGGTAGGAAATTATTGTTGTTGCCTAAAAGCTTGGTAAAAAACTGCACAAAGGCATTTTGAATGCCATACATGGTAGAATGTACCTGATTGTTGCTATCCATAACTTGATGTATGTTCTGTTTCTTTTGCTTGCCTTTTAAAGCTGCATGGAAATAAGTCGTACGACGATCTCCATCCTCAAACCATCGGATCGGGGTTTTTTTGTTTACTCATTTGTGCTTCAGTATGAAGTGCATTGAAGTGCTTCAGAGCAAGGTCCGATTCCATGTGTGCAAGAGTACCATCAGTGGGATTATTAAGCAGTTGGAATTGAATCTGAGTGAGTTGCATTAACCATTTGCTAGAGAGTAAACTTCCATTACCATGCCTGGTTCTTGCCCATAACTTGAGAGAATTTTTCAGAGCTTTTAATTTTTTGTGGAGCACAAACATTGGATTGCCAAAAAATGGACTAAACCAAACAGCTTTCACAGGTTCATCGAAATCAGTTTCATAGATCCAAGAGTTGAAAATTTTGAAATTAGGTTTCCTGACTTGAGTTTGGTTACTAATATGTAAAATTTGAGGGGAATGGTCAAATAAAACAGGGAGTAAAATTTCATTGAAAAGGGAAGGCCACTTATCAATTGGATTAACATTGCAAAATGAATTGTCAATTTTAGAGAACGTTCTAGGTCCATCATGTTTTTTATTGTTCCAAGTAAATTCAGGTCCTACAGTTTTCAGAACAAGCAATTCAGAGGTAGATATTGCAATGTTAATATGACTAATCTCATTAGGAGAGACCGGAGAACCACCTCTCCTATCCGAAAGATTGAGCGGGGTATTAAAATCGCCACAAACTATCAAAGGCGTAGAGGCCTGATTTAATGTGGGCAACAAATTATAGAAAGACTCTCTAGTAGCCATGGTGTTATAGGCATAAAAAAAGGTGCAGAAAAAAGAGGTAGATGTATGAATGTGTGTAGCAAAACAATGAAAGTGTTAGCTAGATGAATTGATAACAGTGAAACTATATATAGAGGGATCAAATATTAACAGTATTCTACCATAACTAGCGTGAGAAAGGTTATTTAACATAGTCCAATTAGGTTCAATGTACCTGGAAGCTCTTAAGGAGAGGGCTTCATTCAACTTAGTTTCCAGAATGGCAAGCGCAGATAAGTTAAATTTCCTAACCAGAAGCTTACAACGATCGAGTTTGAGGTCGGAGTGTGCACCTTTAATATTCCATGCACAAATGTTTTGTATCATCATAGTAAACAACTTTTAAAGCGCTTTTGCCATAGATCTGGTTAGGACCTGAGGGACTTCATGGTTAGTTGACTTTATCTTGGACAAGGAAGAATCCACTGTGGATAGTTCGCCAAGTTTGAAACCTAAATTCAACTGAGTTTCCTTGAATTTTTTTCCTGCTTCGTAGAAATAGGATTCCGTTGGCGGTTTATGACCAAGAGGGGGAGTAATGCAGTTATCGATGTGCTGAAAGGTTGAACTATTGGGAGACGCGGTAGTAACACAAGTCCCAAAAAGTTGTGGCTACAGACAACTCGAGCTTTCCTCACTCTTGTCATTGATGTTACCGTCTTTAACTCCTACAGAGCTGTTGTTCATAGGTTATTCATATTGAAGAGCACTATTAACATTGTTGCTACTTTCATGATCATGAGAAAGGAATAAATCTTTCATATTGTCTACCGCTTGTTGATTATCCATCAACATGGCTCCAGTCATTGGAAGAGTATGTTGTATATAACGGTGTTGTATACACAATTATATGTTTTTTGTTTGATCATAACGAACAAATATATTTTATTTTAAATGTGTTTGTTACTGTACTGTTATATAACATCACAGATGGGAATATAATATTTATATTTAGACCGAATACATCTATACAGAAATTCAAATATCTACACAGTATTTTGCTTAAATATAGTATTTTATTTTGATATTCAACAGTACAGATTTACAACTCCACTATCTGCTCAACACTATTTCACTGAAATAAATTTCATTCATATTCATTTCACAGAATATTGTACTTATAAATAAACAGAATAAAATAGACAAGTTTGTTTGACAATAATAGAATAATATTTTATTTCAAACGGATTTGTTTGTTACAAATAACAGTACAATTCATATATACATACTTTTTCATTGTCTGACTCATATACAGTTCATTGTACACTCTTTGTACATTCATTCACAATTCATTTACACTCACTCTGTACAATTTCATTTTACACTCATTCTCTGTCATTTTTCTTGTCTTGTGTTTTCTGAATGCTTCATTATCAGTTCAGTCACTGTTTTCTGACTTCAGTCTTCTGTCTTCAATGCTCACTGTCAGTCCAGACATCATCTTCATACCTGTCACATGAAACACACACACCGTACACTGCAATAGAAATAAAACTGTATATATGCGAATATAAATTTTATTTTTAAAATTTTACTTGCCTCAGATCTCTGGTGTGTTTCTCATAATTTTTCATGACTTGATCTGATTCATCTCTGTTTAGGCATACAGTTTGTATATGTACAGGGACAGGAACTTGTCTGATGACTGCATATACACACGTGTATAGATATACACGTGTGCATTGCCTCGCCAATCAGAATGTAGTAGCGAGCAACTGAGGAGAAGCCACGTGGACTAACTCGACTTAGTGTAACTCAAGCTATACATATATGCACACATGCAGTGTTGAGCTCAAAAGCAAACATTCAAGTGAAAGTCAAACAAGTACTCAAACAGTGCAAGTCAGTGTTTCAAACACAAGACAACGAGGTCATCAAAGCTCAAGCATGGTCGAGCCAGCAATGAAGAATCAAAACAGTACAACATAGATGAACAAAAGAAAAGCTCAGGAATGGTTTCAACTACACATTACATTGTCAAGACCGCAAAGTCATGTTGCAAGTTACAAGCAAGTGGAACAACTGAAGACAGTCCACACAAGTGCACGTCAGGTTCAATTGTGCAAAAGCAACCACAACAAATCATGGATATGAATATGCATGCACATTTGTATGAGTATATGCAAGTGTATATGTTGAAGTTTTTTTGCAAAAGAATTGAAGGTGATTGTAGCATGATCAAAGCAAAATGAAATGAAGAAACGGGCAAGAGTATCAATTAATATATGGCAAAGGAATTCATGTTTATGGCAAGCAATCAAAGCTTCAACATGCAGATGGAACTTTCAAGGAATGACAAGGGAATTCAATTCTGTTTCCAGAAATACATGTGTAATGACAAAGCCGAGACAACAAAACTTTTTAAGAAATGAGCATGTGATGACCAAGCAAAGCCTTGGATATATGCCAAGAATTTCAAATGAGGAAATCAATCAAATACAGGACCAGGTTCACATTTTAGTGTCGAGCAAGCCATTCGAGATTTTAGGGGACAATTTCAATTCATTCTTTCCAGTATTGAATAAAATAGTGCAAAATTTATGCAAGGGGCCACAATCGAGTTCAATTATCATCTAACGTCATGAAGCTAATCAAGGAATCATTTTTAATTCAAGAAATCAACAAAAGGAAACACGCAAATTAGTCAAAGTCATATGGAAATCAGAGATTCGATTAGGGTTTCTATTTACCCTATATAGTCTACACCACATCATCACAGGCACGCAATGAAAATAAAAAAACACAAACCAAAAAAACCGAAACCCAACAAATCAATTCAAGCAACCAAAGAGTGAAATTCAGAGAGCATACAATTTCTAGGGTTTTAATCGCGAGCTATCAGTGTTGCAAATCAATCGAGAAAGGAGAACATAGCATTCGAGCATCAGAGATTTCGAGATAAATCTATCCAACATCGTGAATTGAAGATTCAGAGAGGAAAACCCTAGTTTCCTTTTCATTTCCTAGCCGCCATTGTCAAAGGCAGATAGATCGGGACAAAGAAAGTGAAGTGGTGCAACACAAAACAAAGGGGCCAGCCTTTTCCCATTTGACTTAGCCATGGCTCAAAAGAAAAAGGGGATGACCCCTCTTATTTAATCTCCTTTAGTTTATTCTAAAACAAGGGTTTCCATTTGTTTTTATTTTTAATTTTATATTGTGTTTTGTTTTAGTTTTGTAAACCGAATTCAAACAGTGTCTAGATCTGTAAAGTCTAAGATATCAGTCAGGGTGTTGACTGTCAGTTTCAGAGTCTGTAAAATCTGGGTTACGGATTACGAGGTTGTAATTCAGGAAAATCTGATCGAGGGGATATTGGTCAGTCTAGGGTTTTGAGCGTAGGGTTAGGACAGGAGCAGGCGCTGCGAGTGTACATGGTCTTGTATGCGGGATCTGTTTATAACACCTAGTAGAAACCTTAGGAATGCAGCAGTAGGCAGGATTTTGCCGAAGTTGGGTATCTCTGTGTGTTATTTCTTTTCTGCTTTTTATTTCTACTACAGCCTGTGATCTGTTTATTATTATATATCTCGTTAGATTTTTAATTCAAGTAAAAACTGTGATAAACCCTATTCACCCCCCTCTAGGGTTAATCTAGATCCAACAAGTGGTATCAGAGCAGGTATTCTGTTAACTCTAGAGTAATGGTGATCCCTTGTTGTCAGTCTAGTAAGAGTCAGTCCAGTTCATCTCCAACTATTTTCAATGGAACAAATTTTTTAAACTGGAAATCCAAAATGGAATTTTATTTAAAATCCGTTAATATTAAATGTTGGGATGTTGTTATCAATGGGTTTGATAGTGTAGATATTACATTCAATGCTCGTGCTATGAAAATTATATTTCACTATCTTAGTACTGAACAGTTTAATCTTATCTGCCATTGTTTATCTGCACAGGAAATCTGGGATACTCTCAATACGAAGTATGGAAAATCTGACAACAGCTCAAAACCCCAGAATGTCAACTCAGTTTCAGAATTTTGCTTAACAGGACTTACAGATGATAATTCAGATGGATCAGCTGATAGAGAGTCAACAGACAATGAAGTAGAAAATTTCTCTTATGAAGACCTGGTTTATTTTTGTGCTGATCTAACTAAGTCTGTTGATAAACTCCAATCTAAAAATAAATCTTTGAAATATAAGAATCTTGAGTTGACTAGCAAAAATCAATGTTTGGAAATAAAATTTGAAAATGTCATGAAATTTGAAAATTCAGATTGTAAAAATTGTTTGAAATTAAAAACAGATCTCGCTCATCTCAATAATAACATTCAAAGGCTTGAAGAAGAAATTTCAATTTTAAAAGATAACGAGATTGAGCTGAAAGATGCAAACAATTGTTTACAAAAGGAATTTATAAATTTTAAGGATACCAAAAATTCCAAACATGATATTGCTGAAAAACAAAGTTTGTTGAAAACAGATTTGATTTTAAAAGAGCTTGAAAATGAAATTAAAGATTTCAAGGTTTTTGAGATTGAAAAACAAAAACAGTTTGATACTGAAATTGCTGAGTCCAAAATCAAAACTGAGAAGCTTCTAATTGAGAATGATTTTTTGAAATCAAAAATCAATAGTCTTGAGTTGAGTTTGAAACGTTTTTCTACTGGAGAAAAATCTTTGAATATGCTGTTGAAAAATCAAGTTTCTTCTGGTAATGGGAATGGTCTCGGTTTTGGGAAAACAAATGATTTTGAAAATTTGAATTCTTGTGATTTACCTTTAAGGGGCTTTAAAAAGGATCTTTCTGAAAATTTGAATTTTGAAAATTCCAAAAGGTTTTTAAATAACAAACGAGAAAAGAATTGGTTTGATAACAATCCAGTTGAACAGTTGTGGACCCCAAAAAGAAATAAAATGATTTTTGGAAAAACTAAACGAATTTGGGTTCCAAAGGGTACTCTAGTTGATTCTAACGGATTGTTATACAAACAGATTTGGGTACCAAAAGATGTGAACAAAATTGTGAGTGGTTTTACTACTTTCGTTAGACCACTCAATCCTCTTAACAGTTAGGTACCGAAGATGGCTAAGGAACTGCTTTGCTAAAGAGAATCTGAAATCAAATTGCCTCATCTCATTGAATCATTTGAAGTTCCTTGGCCAAGCCTATTGAGTTAGAGATTCTGATTTACATTGGATTCTGGTATGATCTCTAAACTCACCTGTGTAAAAAAAATTTTGTTTGTTTCTTTCTCCTTCTGTTTTTGTTTTCTTTTTTGATTTATCACTTCCATTTTTTCTTTTATTTTGGACTTTCTTAAACTTCCAATTGTAGAATTCATGTTTGTCTGGAAATTCACTTCATGTGTATTAAAACTCTGATATTTTTAATCTCTTCCAGATGTTGAATTTATTTATGTAAATATCTGCAATTGACTTGAAGTTTATTTTTCTGATTTCTGAATTCATAACAGTGTTGATGTATTCTTGT
Organism: Allium sativum; assembly: GCA_030737875.1. Lineage (NCBI taxonomy): Eukaryota > Viridiplantae > Streptophyta > Magnoliopsida > Asparagales > Amaryllidaceae > Allium > Allium sativum. The sequence goes on from CM060916.1 coordinate 479,981,294, forward strand.
CATATCTTGAACACTGTTAATTAGAATTCTAAATTTTTGAAGATCTGAATAATTATTGAAATTTCACACACTTATGTTGTTTTGAGTTTCTTCCAATTCATTTTGGAAACGCTTAAAATATTATACTCATTACAGTACACTGCTTCTTATCATTTGTGATAATTTCAGAAATTTTCAGATTGGCTTGGATATTTTAAACTGTCTTGAATTACAGTGATACATCTAGAAATTCACCTTATATTCATGATCATTATTGTTGAAATCTATTTGTTTGAGATCATCTGAAATTCTTGATATTCTGAACATCACATGCCTCTAAATTTGAAATTATCAATCTCGTGTGACTGGGTCATTATATCTCAAAACTTGACATTGATTCAAGTAATTTCAAATAAATTATTTTTTTATTTTCTGGATCATGAATATCTCTTAAATTTGATGTAAATGATTTGAAATTACTCGTGTGCTTGTCAGAAATTGTTTTTGAAAAATGCCTTGAAAAATTTGGGTCTTGAAACTTATTGGTATTTCATGGTTATTTGATTTGAATATCTGTTTGTTTAAAATCATTTGAAATTATTGATTTACTGAATCACACACATATCTGGAATGTGAAACTAATAATTTGGTGTGATCGATTCATTGAATCTAGAGTTTTTCATATTCCTCAAATGATTTCAAATAAACAATATTTCTAATCTTGGATCATGAATGATCTTACGTGACCATCCTCTGACAAGTCTGATGTGATATTGTTTTCTGTGCTGCTCTGATACTGTTCCAAATAATTTCTAGTTCTTATCTGCAGCTTTGAAAAATGTGCAAATTTGTTAATTCTGTCTGTTTGGGCTTTGTAATTAAAATTTGTTAATAGAGACACCAAGTGGTATCAGAAGCGCTGAATTTTTATGTATATATATTTTTTCTTATCCTTCTTGTTCTGTATAAGTCTCCATATCCCTCTTGTAATTGATTTTCAATTTTAAGATTATTTATTGATTATTCATTCAGAAATTGAAATCTATATCCAAATTGAACTGTACTCATAATTCATCAAAATTATTAACAGATTTTGAAATTGTGATGAATTGTGACTACAATATATTTCACAACAAGAGGAAATTTTATTTTTAATTTCATGATGGTTGAATATTTATTATAATATCTTTGAATTGGCAATTATTTCACGACCATCTTCTTTATCTATCATCATTCTGCCATCCATGATAATTTTATATTAATGCGGAGAGTTAATATGTTTTAAAATCTTTTTGAATAAACAGTGGAAATATTTATGATAGAAATTGGACTATGTTATTATTCAGAATTAGTGATAATTGAAAATTTTCAATGATCCCGATACAGTCGAGCATATTTCATAATACAATTAATTTAGAAATTTATTGCACAGTCCATTTCGGTACCTACCACATTTCTATCATTCATATTGGTTGTATATACCGAGGAGTTTTTCTATTTAAAAATGAAAATAATAAAATATATAATTAAAACATAAGTGTGTCTCTAACCTCATTTAAAAATCCAAGCTCTGGTTATGCATGGTTATGAGACAACTTATAATTTAAGCTGTAACTGATCTCATTTAAAAATCCAAGCTCTGGTCATGCGTGGTCAGTGTGCTCTTAAATAAATAAAAAATGTGCTGTAAAGTGAAATATATCTGAAATTCTCCTTGGTGTGTAAAAACCAGTCTATCAGTCCATATTCTATTCTGTGAAATGTGTTAATATTTTATGATGTATTATGATTTGTTGATTGATAGCTACTGGGATTTGAGATTATACGATGTTGTCACTTAAATTGAATTATTAATTTTAGTCCAAAATCCATCACTGTTTTTTTGAATCTCATTTTAAACAAAAAAATCTTTGAAAAATAATTGGAACTCATTTTTTAACTCTCCCCATTTATATAAATTTCATCGTAAATCCGTCATTATCTACAATGTGAAATATGCCACTAATTCTCAGTATATTATGATTTTTGTTTGACTGATTGAGATTTATGATGAACGTTCTTTCTCTTAAGCTGAAATTATACTTTTAGTCGGTATTCATCTGTTTTTTAAATTTTGTATCCTTCTGATGATAACAAAAGAGGGAGAATGGGTTGAGATTTTGAATTATGAGTGAATATTTTATAAATATTTTTAATTTTGAAAATTTATTCAATTTTCATGTTTCTTCACTCATGCACAGTTATAGGGGGAGCTTCTGTTGTAGGGGGAGATTTCAAATAGGGGGAGTTCAGTCCTTCACTCTCAAACACATTTATTATATTCAAAATCTTCATATTTGTTTGTCATCATCAAAAGAGGGAGATTGTTGTATATAACGGTGTTGTATACACAATTATATGTTTTTTGTTTGATGATAACGAATAAATATATTTTATTTTAAATGTGTTTGTTACTGTATTGTTATATAACATCACAGACAGGAATATAAGATTTATATTTAGACCGAATACATCTATACAGAAATTCAAATATCTACACAGTATTTTTCTTAAATATAATATTTTATTTCGATATTCAACAGTACAGATTTACAACTCCACTACCTGCTCAACACTATTTCACTGAAATAAATTTCATTCATATTCATTTCACAGAATATTGTACTTATAAATAAACAGAATAAAATAGACAAGTTTGTTTGACAATAATAGAATAATATTTTATTTCAAACAGATTTGTTTGTTACAAATAACAGTACAATTCATATATACATACTTTTTCATTGTCTGACTCATATACAGTTCACTGTACACTCTTTGTACATTCATTTACACTCACTCTGTACAATTTTATTTTACACTCATTCTCTGTCATTTTTCTTGTCTTGTGTTTTCTGAATGCTTCATTATCAGTTCAGTCACTGTTTTCAGACTTCAGTCTTCTGTCTTCAATGCTCACTGTCAGTTCAGACATCATCTTCATACCTGTCACATGAAACACACACACACACAGTACACTGCAATAGAAATAAAACTGTATATATGCGAATATAAATTTTATTTTTAAAATTTTATTTGCCTCAGATCTCTGGTGTGTTTCTCATCATTTTTCATGACTTGATCTGATTCATCTCTGTCTAGGCATACATTTTGTATATGTACAGGGACATGAACTTGTCTGATGGCTGCATATACACACAAGTATAGATATACACATGTGCATTGCCTCGCCAATCAGAATGTAGTAGCGAGCAACTGAGGAGCTGCCACGTGGACCAACTCGACTTAGTGTAACTCAAGCTATACATATATGCACACATGCAGTGTTGAGCTCAAAAGCAAACATTCAAGTGAAAGTCAAACAAGTACTCAAACAGTGCAAGTCAGTATTTCAAACACAAGACAACAAGGTCATCACAGCTCAAGCATGGTCGAGTCAGCATTGAAGAATCAAAACAGTACAACATAGATGAACAAAAGAAAAGCTCAGGAATGGTTTCAGCTACACATTACATTGTCAAGACCGCAAAGTCATGTTGCAAGTTACAAGCAAGTGGAACAAATGAAGACAGTCCACACAAGTTCACGTCAGGTTCAATTGTGCAAAGGCAACCACAACAAATCATGGATATGAATATGCATGCACATTTGTATGAGTATATACAAGTGTATATGTTGAAGTCTTTTTGCAAAATAATTGAAGGTGATTGTAGCATGATCAAAGCAAAATGAAATGAAGAAACGGGCAAGAGTATCAATTAATATATGGCAAAGGAATTCATGTTTATGGCAAGCAATCAAAGCTTCAACATGCAGATGGAACTTTCAAGGAATGGCAAGGGAATTCAATTCTGTTCCCAGAAATACATGTGTAATGACAAAGCCGAGACAACAAAACTTTTTAAGAAATGTGCATGTGATGACCAAGCAAAGCCTTGGATATATGCCAAGAATTTCAAATGAGGAAATCAATCAAATACAGGACCAGGTTCACATTTTAGTGTCGAGCAAGCCATTCGAGATTTTAGGGGACAATTTCAATTCATTCTTTCCAGTATTGAATGAAACAGTGCAAAATTTATGCAAGGGGCCACAATAGAGTTCAATGTATCATCTAACATCATGAAGCAAATCAAGGAATCATTTTTAACTCAAGAAATCAACAAAAGGAAACACACAAATCAGTCAAAGTCATATGGAAATCAGAGATTCAATTAGGGTTTCTATTTACCCTATATAGTCTACACCACATCATCACAGGCACACAATGAAAATAAAAAAACACAAACCAAAAAAATCGAAACCCAACAAATCAATTCAAGCAACCAAAGAGTGAAATTCAGAGAGCTTACAATTTCTAGGGTTTTAATCGCGAGCTATCAGTGTTGCAAATCAATCGAGAAAGGAGAACATAGCATTCGAGCATCAGAGATTTCGAGATAAATCTATCCAACATCGTGAATTGAAGATTCAGAGAGGAAAACCCTAGTTTCCTTTTCATTTCCCAGCCACCATTGTCAAAGGAAGATAGATCGGGACAAAGAAAGTGAAGTGGTGCAACACAAAACAAAGGGGCCAGCCTCTTCCCATTTGACTTAGCCATGACTCAAAAGAAAAAGGGGATGACCCCTCTTATTTAATCCCCTTTAGTTTATTCTAAAACAAGGGTTCCATTTGTTTTTAATTTTGTATTGTGTTTTGTTTTAGTTTTGTAAACCGAATTCAAACAGTGTCTAGATCTGTAAAGTCTAGGATATCAGTCAGGATGTTGACTGTCAGTTTCAGAGTCTGTAAAATTTGGGTTACGGAATACGAGGTTGTAATTCGGGAAAATCTGATCGAGGGGATATTGGTCAGTCTAGGGTTTTGAGCGTAGGGTTAGGACAGGAGCAGGCGCTACGAGTGTACATGGTCTTGTATGCGGGATCTGTTTATAACACCTAGTAGAAACCTTAGGAATGCAGCAGCAGGCAGGATTTTGCCGAAGCTGGGTATCTCTGTGTGTTATTTCTTTTCTGCTTTTTATTTCTACTGCAGCATGTGATCTGTTTATTATTATATATCTCGTTAGATTTTTAATTCAGTTAAAAACTGTGATAAACCCTATTCACCCCCCTCTAGGGTTAATCTGGATCCAACAGAGTACTTTACAACAAGGGGTTTAACTGATTGGGATCATCAATGTCCACAGTGATCGTTAAGGGTTGTTCAAATGCTACATTTTCATTAACTGTGGAACTTTGATGTGTGGCGTGCAGGCTCTTGTTATTGCTTCCATCAACTTTATCACTTATGGTTGTCATTTGAGTACTGGAGGTGTTATCCTCGTTAATTTTCTCTTTTACTTTTTCATGGTTTAAATCATCCGTTGTTGCTAGGGGGTCTATCATGGTTAATGCCTGATTGTACTCCATCATAGCAGCATTTGCACGTTCATGTTGGTCGATGCAAGTACGAAGTCCACTTTGATCAGCACTCTATGGTCTAAGTAAGGTTCTTTAATAGATGTCATAGCGTTAGCTTCCATATTGACAATTGATTTGCTTTGAGCTTCCATTGCCTCAACTTTTGTGTGCCCTGCCTCCTCGACACCTCCCTTGTAACCTTAATCGATCTTTTCATTAGTATTTTCCTTCTCTTCAGTAGCTAAAGCACTGAGCGTGCTGAAGCTGTTGAATGTGTTAACCATGTTAGCTTGCCTTTGTACATTGACCTCCTCTGTTTCTTGAATTTTCTCCTTGCCTTTCATTTTCCTAAGCTCATCAGCTAGAGCTTGATCCCATAGGATCTCACCTTCCTCAATGTCGTTTCCATCATGGCCATAAGCCTCGTTTTTCCTTCTTTGCCAAAGGTTGGTTTATTGTCGTATTGCTTGAATCTTAGCTTTCTATTGTTTGTTTCAACTTTCTGCCAAGGTTGTTTTTTAGGTGGCACCGTTCTTTCCCTCCTTGCGTAATTTTTGCTAGTGTCATTGCTATTATGAGCCACATTAACGGCTTTATCAGTAACTCTCGAATTGTCTTATGTAGAAACAGGATGCACTACGTATGTACTTGATTACTTTCCACCATTTTTTTGTTGGTTCTTGTCCCCCTGTTTATTCCCTTCACAGCAAGTAGTAGTATGGCCAAATACTTGGCATTTAGTGCAGACTAGTGGTCGCCAAAGGTAGTTGACGTGGATTCGTTGTGTGCCTCCGTCAGGAGTGGTAACTAAGAAATCTTCCAAGCTCATTATTAGGGGTTACCTCAATCAAGCATTTAGCATATTCCAAGCATTCCAGTTTTTCCGTTATCTCGTCAAAGCAAACAAGTTTTCCGGTTCTGCACAACAGCTAGTTCACACCAGGTAATAACCATAAGAATAGTGGAATGTTATATAGTTGTACCCAAACCGGAGCTGCTTTGATAGAACCACGCACATTACAGACACCGGGGTTGTAGGGTTTGATGATAAATAGTTTAGACCTCATAATGATGGGATCGCCCGTTAGGATTCTTTGCCTATCTTCAGCACATGTGAATTGAAAGAGGAGTAGCGTGCCAGATGATTTAACCATCATCGTTCCTTTAAGTTTGTACAGGTTGTTGACCTTTTAAACCACAGCAGTGTAAGAAAGAGGTTCGTCGAGGAAAAAAAACCAACAAGCGAGTCTTTCCAAACTTGGGTACCAGCTTGAAATATCTCGTCAGTATGGACCGTTGCTTCATCTTTGAACATAGGGGTGTAGTCAATGGGCTTGTACTTTCCGGCATTGCGCGGTAAAAATTGAAACATTGCTGACATGGAAGTCCGGGCGCGTTGACTGTTGCGTAGGTTAGATGTTTGAGGAAATGACTTAATGGAAGGAGCTGACATGAAAGAGGATGGCTGGAATTGCATGGGTACTGAGGACAAAGCATGGGGCTGGTCTTGATGGTTAAGCTTTTGAGCTGAGGAAGCAAGGAGTTAACGAGGAGGAGACACTAGATCTAATGAGTTGGTTGGGGACGATGGAAGCGGCATAGGTGGGAATTGAGGAGGAGGAACTGGGTGCGGGTCTGGCGGGGCAGGAGGCGGTTGCAGCGGAGGATTTAGAGAGGGAGGAGCAATGGGAGAGGGTTGGGTTGAAGACGATGGAGGAAGAGGAAGAGAAATGGATGAGGACGCCATTTATGACTGTTGTGAGAAAGCTTTGAAATTTCGGGTATTTATTCAAAGTTTAAAATTTTATTATTATTTATGATAAATCGGTTGCCGCTACTACCACAAAACGATTGTCAAAAATCAATTCAAACGGAGCAAACGAACTTTGATGTTTTTGATATATAATTGTTTAGATACTTCTATATGCATATAATAAATCTTAAGAATCAACACTTCATTATAAATCGATTTCATGTTTTTGTTTTCAAATAAATACTTTTAAAATTAAATTTGTCGTTTAATTCATATTTTCAAATAAAACGTACCTTGTATATCGGTGATACTCAGCTTCGTGATAAATTCTTATTAAACATCATATTGAACATTCATTATTATTAATTATTGCATTTAATTCTTTATTAAGTTTTGACAAATTAAAGATTCATTAGTTAAATTTTATTTTAAAACCGCTTTGAATCCAATAACTAAATTTAATTCAGTAACTTAAATGGTCGAAATTTATAGGATGTTACATTTATGGCACGATGTCAAGCTTCGTAGTGACCGGGCGCACCGTATGGCAATTAAATGTGTGTTTATTTCTATAAGAAACTTATTAGAGATGGCAATGATGTGGGTCTAGGGTCTAAATCCGGTTGACCCGTCTCTATTTCAGCTCATTTAGACCATCCTACGGGGTCTCCGGGTGGGGGGGGGGGGAATTGACCCGCGACCTGGTTTCAGAGGTTCTGGTTTAGGGTCGGGTTGTTTGGGGGTACAGCTAACCTGCCCCAACATGACCCGCATTAGTGAAACATCATTAGATTACTTTATAACTATAATGATTACTTGTCAATATTTTTATGTATATGTGGCTATAACATGAATATTATATTCTTTCAATAAATAAGCTATATTTTTTTCATAACATTTTCTTGCATCAATGACAATTATACAACATCGAATGCACACATTCTGAACTGTTATTGTACTATTTATTTTGTTATATTCTCTTCTCATTGAAAACACAATATTAGTTGTATTTAATTTATCATTTAGTGACAAAAGTTATAAATAAATAAAATTGTATATATTCGTACACAATTTAATTGGATCTTGGGGTAGGGTCGGATCTACCCTGACGCGTATAGGTTCCAGTTGTGGAGCAAAATTCCAGACCCACACCAGATCTACGAAGCGGGCTTGGGGTGAGGTTCAAAAACAGTAGGGTGGGTCTGGGAATAAAAAACCGTCACAACCTTCCCTATTGTCATCCCTAAAACTGACATTGTAATTTGAGTTTTAAAAGCTAACTTTTGCATACGACTGATTTAGGTCTCGAGACTTGTATCATTGATTCAGAAGGCGTTTTTACATAGATGACGACAAGCGGCACATGTTGATTGGAGTTCGTAGGTTTTCTGGCCTATTAGAGAATAAAATAATTATTGATTAACCCAACCAATTATAGTAACTTCTCTAACCCAGCCCAAATCACTTTCTTTCCAAAAGGTAGGTTACTATTCCATTCTTTTTAGGACAAATTGACACCATCAATTCTAAGTTTCATGCGTCTTCCCATATTAATCCAAAGTTTGGGTTATTTTTTAGTTAATCCCAAACATTGAGTCCCTTTCCATATTGATCTCATTTACCTATTAATCTGTTTAGCCAGTTTCAAGCTTTTAACTTTCCTAGATACAGGTGAAACTTTGGACTAATATGGGAAGAAGACCCCCAATACTTGGGATTAACTAAAAATAACATAAACTCTGAATTAATATGGTAAGACACGTGAAACTACAGATTAATGGTGTCAATTTTCCCTTCTTTTTAATGGCCATTACTTTCATCTTCTTCAAAAATTCCCACTAATCAAAATTCTCGGTTGAAAATCACAAAACAAGTCTCTAATTCATGAATTGAAGAAAGCTTCACATTCATAACCAATTTGTTGCGTTCTATGATGGTTAGTATCGCGCTCATGATCTAGGGTTGAAATTTTACTACAATTTGATTGGAGTTAGGGGAAACGAAGGGTGGCATTAGCTTACCTGGAGTTTATTGTTTCCCGCATAAACTCTGGGTGACCATATTTTTACATGGGTAGCTAGTAGTTTTGCAGATTTTTTATAAAGCATGATTCTAGATTGAAGCTAAAGCTGTGTCCAGAGCATTTGATAGTCCTCCGTTAAATGTAATTATGTTTCCTCTCTGTATTGTGATTTCTTATTCTCTGATATTTGCGATGTACTCTGATAGTCTTATACTCTGATGTAACATTGTAACAATGTTAATGAAAAATCTTTTGTGTTTTGTTCTGATGTGTTGTATCCCATAACGGTTCGAGGATTTTTGTCGTATGGATCAGACTTGCGTGGTTTATAGTCGATTCGAAAGACGAGAATTTTCGGATCATTTCACATTGGATCAAGGATCGAGTGAGGTGCCTTTGGTTGGAGTTTGGGGGGTTGCAGTAGTCTGAAGGGTGGTGCACCCCTAGGAGGTCGAACGAAAATCACGTTACAATGATTTGAACGCATTTTCCATGAAGGCTTGGGGATTGGTTTTGGTATAAGCGAGCAGCATTTTCGATGGAGATTGCAAGGGTGTTATCAGACTTGAATTCCAACAATCATCGCTCTGCATGACTCAAATTATACACGCGGGATTAATGAGTTTTCATTTGTATGCTTCTACAGGGGAATGATGATTTAGGTAGAAAGGTTCAAGGGTAAGATTGTAATAAAATTATTGTTTAATTTAATTTGTATCAATTTAAAAACGTTAAAGTTATAACGTGCATATCTTTTGCATACGATATTAGGTTTGGACGTCGTTTCTTGCATTGGACTCGCATTGACGAGCTCTACATTTTAGAACTAGTTTGGATTGATATGGCTAAGGTGAATGATATTATCTCTCATTGTATTTTACTTGTTCATATAGTATAAACTTGACGTTTTAATTTGATTGCTATTTATAAAACGTAATATTTAGGATAATTGAACCCAGTGAATAATAAATTAAAAGACTAAATAATGATTTGTGTATTTTTTTACTAGATTATTTCATTTTTACTTGTTTGCAAGCTATTGCGTGCTATTTACCTATTTATGCCCTATTACGCGTTATTTTGACCACATTTCTAGATATCGGATATCTGGACACTCATTTCACTTTGATTGTTATATATATATATATATATATATGTTCTATTTGATTTATTATTACTATTATGGATGTTTATATGTTACTTTACGAATTTGTATGACTATTGCTTGTGTGGTTGAATTGTTTGCTTAGTTTAGCTTAAAATGTAGTTTGGAGACGACCTAGTATTATCAAATATCTCATTCGTTAAATTTTGGGGTGCTTATCGATTTAATTCACATGTCCGGTGTATATTGATTAAACCCACAAGGATAGTAGATTCGAATAGATGAGATAAATTCTCGAAGGAGCTTCAGAACGCTTGGATGGATTCGATGACGGAACAATATTGGAGCTCGTCGATAGATTTGAAGACGGAGCGACACTGGAGCTTGATGGTCAATTTGAAGATGGTGGATGGCCTTGGAGACGAACTAGACTTTGCGACGCATTCCCGACATTTTCCTTAGATGAGTATTTTACCAATTTTGGTTAAATACATGATCCGGGTAGTTGATACCGATTACTATAGAGTGATTGATATCGACTACCATTGTTAATGGCTATTTGGTCAATTTGACATGAATGATGGTGCAATTTCGAGGGGCATGATGTGATGGTTTGTTCGACGTTGGTTTCGAAACGATGGCTTTTCGATCAGTGGATTTGGCTTAAGATGTGCATATGGTGCTTAATTTGTATATTCCAGGATGAGGAGAAAGGCTTAAGTTTCACTAGTTTGTGGTAAAAATACATAAGCGCTTGGTATTATAATTTGTATATCTGAGATGTAACATCGTTTTGTACATTAGAAAGGAAATAGGCAAGTCAATCTACAAAAGGACGCATAATAAAAAATGAAGTGTATAATATTGATTACAGTGTGCCCACTTAGTAAAATATTAATGGTACTATGAATTGGGAAATGAACTGATTCTTCATTCTTCCTGAGCTCTTCAACCGAAAACATGTTAGTCATTTTTCAAGAAAGAAATCTGGAAGTTTGCGCTGTTCTCCCGTGAATTACTTGTCCATTTCCAGATCCAAAGTATTTGTTGTTTTTCTTTCCATCGTTCTAGCATTATCCAAACATTTATAAGGGCCTGTTCTTTGGTCCAAAACAGACCAGTTGTCTGACGGACGCGACGCGTCCGTCAGATAACGGTCCATTTAGGACCGTTTACCCAACGACTCAAAATGGAGCCGATGGGTAAAAACCACTCTCCTCTATAAATTCCGACCCCCTTCCATTCATCCTTTTACCACAAATCCTTCTTCTATCTCTCTAAATACTCTCCTATCTCCACACGAAAATGGCTAATTGACAACAAAAACACCATTGGAATAGTGAATCAACACGACTCTTGCTGAAATGCGCCGTTGCTGCGTATGGTAAATGTGGTAATAACAAGAATGGGGTTACTAAAACGACAGCGGAAAAATTTAATGCTGCAGCGGTCGAAATCAACGTTACACGATCAGATGGAAATCTCGAATTGATCGACGAAAATAAAGTTCAACACAAGTATGATAGTCTTCGAAGGGAATGGATTAAATGGGAAAGCTTGAACAACAAAACTGGAGCTGGTTGGGATCCTAATCGTCAAACTGTTTCAGGCTTGGATGAATGGTGGGATGATTGTTTAAAGGTATTCTCG